>OY751114.1:13649383-14849383 GCA_963564075.1 Eupithecia subfuscata
GAAAAGCGACACTAAAACAAACTTTTTTTTAAATCTCATAAATAAATATCTTTGAAGCATAATTATAAATAAATTTGAATACCAATAGTTAGTCTAATAACCAAATAAAATAAACACTTTAAACAAATACCAATCTCAGGTGTCTGGGTACATTAGATAAGAATTTGAAATTTTCAAAACTTAAAACGTTAATACCCATAAAACCGGTTTTTTGTTTAGGGACGGTTTGAAAATATAGGTGCGATGATTGGCGTTGTTGGATTACTAATCGTACATAATTATTAAATATTAACGGTAAAAATTATATTATGTGAAACAACAAACGTGTAAATTTTGTTTTTTTTTCGTTTTGATTTGTAAGCATTTTACATCAAATCAAGTGTTGCCCTTCTGAAAATAAAGTGCACTGTTTTTTTTAAATTTTGTTGAGAAATTTCTAGAATTTTTGTCAATTGCATCACGTTTATTTATTTACGATTTACATTATGCCTAGGCCGGCAGGTAGTTAGGTACCTATATAACATCCGTTTCCCGAAACACTGGCAAGTGTCCCAATTTTAATTGAAAATCAATAATCATTCCATTCAAATTTTCACTCTAACTCGTTTTCTTAAGATTGGAAATCGTGTGTGTTTTTTTGTGTGAAGGTAATGCAATGTCAATCTTACACAAGATTCTGGGAAAATATTGTGCACTTCATTCATCATTCGTTGGCTCTATTCAGGAGTGGTTCACGTTAAGTTTGTCAACAGTTATGACGAATCGCCTCATTTACTAGGCCTGACAGATATTAGATTAAAAACGCGGTGTTTCATTTGTTTTAACAAAATAAATGGCTGAAATGTGCCATTTAGCATTTAGTAGCCCCACCCAACATGGCCCTAACTGGGGTCGCGGGAATTCGTTTAGGTACTTACCTATATATATTTTAATTTAACCGACTACGACAACAGACAATAGTCTAGTAAAAAAGCATATCATGTATAATTAATCTTTTTTTTAGATCAATGCACATTGATTTATAAAAACAAAAGATTGTTAGAGTTAGAGAATTTTACTTTAATTTGCGCTAGAAACATGTGAAATCAATATGGTGACCGACACGATATGTGTTCCATGTTGCTCTTGATCTCTCTTTACTTTACTAATCAGAGCCGTGGGTATTTTTCTGGAAAGAAAAATTAGCACAGTAGCAGCCCGGAGTCAGAAAGTTGGCGGTGTTGCACCCCCGTGTGCCCCCGTGCTTCGGAAAGCAGGTTAAGCTTTTGGTCCTGCACCTTCACTGCAATCACCAATACGCCTGCCAATCGTGGTGCAATGATAACGGCGAAAACCCAGCATGTTCAGTTCAGCAGTGGACTTAGTGCAATGACGAGGAGACGGGGATATCTCGGGATCTATAGGACTAGTTTTTATTTGTACCATTAAGCCCACACCACAGAATCCATACTAATCTGTCTGTCTTTCTGGTACCCTTTCATTCAAGACTAAGCGGCTGGAGGGAGCGACGGACATAGCCTACTTTTATCCCGGTAAAATGCGTGCAAAGCCGCGGCAGAAGGTAGTACTTAAATAATAAAGGTTACTACTATGCCTAGTGTCACGAATTGGCTCATGTCCAAGCAGTCGATTACATTTGCAGTTTTTTTGTGAAATAAGCACTGTTGCTATCTGCGAGCGTTGACTCATTTACTCGGACGAAGCTTGTTTATATTTTAACTATACCTATCTACTTATTTTGCAGCATTGATTCTCTCTTTTTTAGTTATCTCGAAACGTGACTTACGTTACGACCTCTGTTGGTAGCTCCTAGGTCCTAAGGTCGAGGATTTTGTCGACAAAAAATTGTGATGTGACATTCATTACATTTTCTCACTTCTGCATAAAATATACTCTCATGGTATTCTTGGTTCGTCGTTGAGTTGGTTCAGCTCAATCAGCTCATACCTAGGGAACAGAAGGAACTCATACATAAGGTAGTATCTGTAGGTTATGATTCCAGGAAGTACCACGCAAAATCTGGCGTAAGTACCTACCACAAGGATCTCACTTAGGATTTATTCTTATCATAATCTTTATTAACGACATCTCTGATAACATTAATAGTAAACTCTCTTTGTATGCCGCCGATGATCATAAATTTATAAAGAAATTAAATTCGTTGAAGATGTGAATGCTGTTTAGGAAGACAATAACTCTGTTGCAAGTAGGTGCAATCCAAATGGCATGTTATTAAATCCAAATAAATGTTTTTGTTTCATACAAGTTTTCCAAGAAAAAGAAACCATTAGAATTTACATAAAATATCATATTAATAGTCAAATAAGCAAAGTTACCGAAATAAGAGACTTAGGGGTTATATTGGATCACCAACTCAAATACTCTGCTCATAATAAAATATATATTTATTTAGCACATAGAACATTACATTAACCGAATAAAACAATAACAACTAGTATATACAAGTATATCTATTTCTTAAAAATCTAAGCCGTCACCAGAAGGCAGAGTGCCCAGAATGCTAGCAGCATTGCCACGTTGAATGGCAATGCTAATTCGTTGACCGAAATAAAAGCCAGTATTCCGATCACCTGTGGACTCTATGAGAAGTTGATTATAATAACTCTGCTTATTATAATAACATCATAATAAAACACTGCTGAAATGACGGGGTGAAACTAAAGACTTTAAAAAATTTAGTACCTCAGACTTGTTAGGATTATTATGTGTATTAAAATATGCAGGCAGGCGTTATGTGGAATCCTACTTACAGCATTTACTCTCAAAGAATTGAAAGCATAGGTTCTTGTAAATGATCGTTACTTACCATCATTTATAAGACATGATGGGTCTCTCAAAAACTCAAAACGGAGTCTTTTTGGTTCTGATATTTTTTTTCCCAAACTTATAGTTTCGGAGTAAGTCACTAAAATAAAAACTGATATATGCCTACGGTTAACAGGCGGCGAGCGACCCAGTGACGTCACTCAGTGAACCTCGCTAGTAATTTGGTCATAACTTCGTCAATTTTTGTCGTAGAACAATAATTTTTGCACTGTGTGTTAAGGAATTCTTAGTTCTATAAATCTGCATTCTCAACTAAAAACGTTACGGATCCTCACGGCATGTAGAGGTCATAATATAAGCACAGTGTGCGTTTTCACACTTTGCTAAGACTCCGTGCAGACCCAAAAAACGGCGGACAAAAAGTAGGTAAACGTATCCTTACAAGAAGATTTAAATAATTCTTCTATTCGTTGTCTTCCTTCTATAACCATTCAAATACCTAGGTCACAGAAATCGTGACTTGTTATTCAGATTTCTGTGACCTAGGTGCATGTAGGACAAATAATAAAATAAGTTAGTACCTACGTACCTACCTATGTAAGGTACCTACTATGGTTTGCGCAACCATACCTAAATTATGTAATACTCCACCCTGACCTTGATGTAGGGTGAAACACCCTTGGCAAAAAGTAGACACACACCGCGCACATTACTGCCAGGGTCACTACCATAGAAATCTAAATAACAACTATTTAGATTTCTATGGTCACTACACTACTACAAAATATAACGGCATAGGTAAGTACTTAGGTACTTAATATTTTACTTAATAAATTATAGAATTAAGTACTTAGGTACTTAATTCTATAATTTGCAACAGTCTGCACTCTGGAGTTAGATCGGTAGCTCAACTACCTACCTACCCATATCTATACCAACTTAGTTCTAATCAAATTTTTTATTTCTAATTTGTTTCTATTCTTTGATTGTAATTTCTCTTCTAAAAAATATATTCTTCATACATTTTGCAGATTGTACATAAGTAGGGCCCTCCCCTACATAAGTAGGTCCTAGGTACATTCTATTCGTACCAACATGGATTACTTAATATATTTTTTGATTCTATTATTAAAGGTCGTTTAGCCGTGGTAGGTAGGTTAGTAAGTAGGTGTAAGTATTTCTTTTTGAAAAGTCAAGGACCAAGGAGATTGAAAATGAAACGAAGAAAAAGAAACTTACTGCATCTAAGTTATGTTACCAACTTGGTAGGTCACAGGTACTTTAGTAGTTTAATAGGTAGGTAAAGTAGTAACATAACTGTTGGATTCTAACTAATAAGTAATCGAACCTGCAACTGCACACCCAGAGAAGTTGACATCCTTGATTGGAATTTCCTACCCTCAATGACCATTAAATTCACCCTCGCCCTTCTTCAAATGCCCCACGTGGACTTCGTGCCACGCACGCACGCCACGTTTTCCCGTCCGTTATCGGAACTAATTCCGTCCGAACCATGGTTACTTCTAACGCCATCTTGTGTTGAGGAGCTAGTATTTATTTTAGTGGCAAGTCACAGATAAGGTAATTTTCCTACAACTTTTTTAATCTGTTTAAGTTTTGGTTTAGCTGGCAGCACAATATTGTCTACTGTAGAGTGAATGCTACCTGTCAACATTGACAGTTGAGCTGCCACATCCGGCGCTCGGACGAGAAGGTCCTTTTTCAAGCGTACGCCATTGCTGGCGTATGGTAGTTTATAATAATAAAAGAGAAATCTAAAACCATCCAATATGGTGAGTATCTAAATGCATAAAAGTGTGCAGGAAAGTGATGTGGTGTATTCGTGCTACCGTTATTCGCTTATATTTCACGGATTGAGTGCTAACACAACTCGTTAACTATAAATTCTCATCGACTGTCTTTGTGGTCCGATGACGTTTTCAAAGTGTTCCCAAGTGTTTTTTCTGAATATCTCAAGACTCTAAATCTTATTCAAATATCAACAATAACCGTAAACAAAGTCGCGATAGTCCTAAAAATGAGATGTGCGTACATGAAGTCTACCATCTGTGTTGTGATGTGCATAATGTTGACGGGCTGTTTTCTGGTTTGTGCAGGTGAATTTTACCGTAGACGAGATCCGTGGGATGATGGACAAGAAGCGGAACATCCGCAACATGTCCGTCATTGCCCACGTTGACCACGGCAAGTCGACGTTAACGGACTCGTTGGTCTCCAAAGCCGGTATCATCGCCGGTGCCCGTGCGGGCGAGACCCGATTCACCGACACCCGTAAGGATGAACAGGACAGATGTATCACCATCAAGTCTACGTAAGTTCTCAAATTAAAATTCGTCTTCAAAAATTCACCACAAGTCACCACATGGTGCAATAACCTTTGTTGTGGCCCCCGCCCCAGTAATAATACTTTCACAAGCATGTCATTGAACTTGACCTTTATTGCACCTCGAATTCTGAATGCTAATCTTTAATTTTCGAAGAAAACAAATCATGTTTACATTCATGAAAAGCTGCTTCTTGTTTACAATTATTGTGCAATACCTTAGTCATTCAAATGATCTTCATGATCCACGAAATCTAGCCTAAGTCGCAATTTCTCTAATGTGATGAATGTTCTATACCTAACAGCTGACTACCATTGAAGATCTCAAGAACGGCCATCTGATTTTATTCAACTGAATTCAAAATGACAACTTTCATAACATTACCATACATCAGAACCTTCTCTTCACAGTGCCATCTCAATGTACTTCGAGCTTGAAGACAAGGATTTGGCCTTTGTCACCCACGTTGACCAGTGCGAGAAGGGACAGAAGGGTTTCTTGATCAATTTGATCGATTCACCTGGGCACGTCGACTTCTCATCTGAGGTGACGGCTGCTCTCCGTGTCACTGATGGTGCTCTCGTTGTTGTGGACTGTGTCTCTGGTAAATTTCCTTCTAATTTTCTAGTTTATACAGAGATGATGGCTGATAGACAAAAGTGGAAGAAAAATACATGTTGTGCTGACCCCACCTAGCCTTCCACCCTTCATACAAAAACATGGACATTTGTCTTATTCAAATAAATGAACCAAATATTTAAAGAGCACTAGTATAGTAAGGGCATACATCGGCTTCAAGAGCTGCCTCTGTATAACAAACAACCCCTAAATAACCTAGTGATGATTGTTCAACTACATGAAATCTGAGATCTTTTGAAGATTCTTAAGAACGGCCATCTGATTTGTAACTTTACCTTTAAATTCAGCCCTACATTACACCCAGAAGAAGTAATCCAAGTTCTATTCTCCAGGTGTGTGCGTACAGACCGAGACAGTCCTTCGTCAGGCCATCGCCGAGCGCATCAAGCCCATTCTGTTCATGAACAAGATGGACCGTGCTCTACTCGAGCTGCAGCTCGAGTCTGAGGAACTTTACCAGACTTTCCAGCGTATTGTTGAGAATGTCAACGTTATCATCGCCACCTATTCTGATGACAGCGGTCCTATGGGTAAGTAATTCATTTACTTTAATTCAAAATATTGTATATTCTTTTTACAGCATGATAAGACACAAATGTATAAGACAGGTTAATTCTCATCATTACTACCCAAAACTGTTACTTTGATTATTAATACCATTTTGAAGTTCCTTTATTGGACATAGTTTTGCATCATGGTGACAAAAGCATAAACTGTTTTTTATGTTGCATAACATGAAATAACTTATAATTTGCAGTGCTTGCATCATCACATGTCATAATGGAAACAGTTTGTTTGGCTGCCTATAAATAAGCCATTTCATGTTCATCACAAAGTGAAAGATATAGCCCATGTTCAACACATTCACTTCACCTGCGGATCTGTCGGTGTATCCTCAAAAGCCTATATTGGTCCACTGCTGGATGCAGGCCTCCTGATAGGCACCATTTTGGCTTTTGTCACATGGGTAGTAATGCCCATAATCCCCACTCTGGGCATGCAGGTTGGATATCGCAGTTCGTTCGTAGAATTGTTTTGCTGGAGGCACTGTTGCCCATCCCGGGGTGGAAATCCTTTGATCGCCTCTTACGACACCCGCGGGAAGAGTTGGGTGGTAAAATTCAGGGTCACGTGACTGTCGGCGCTTGATCAGCACGAATTTGGTATCAACCTAAACTTTTCCATCAAATAAAATACTCCTTGTTGAATACAATCATGATAGAAAACTTATCATTACCAAATAAGCATGATAAGTGGTTGTGAAAGTCGCGTGATCAGGTCTTTATCATTGTCAAAGTCAAACAATAATTTAAGCAATATCATCACAATTATGACTTTATAAATAATCAAATTATTGATAAAATTGCTTATGATATGCTGCAAAAATCAAAATCAAAATCAAAAACTCTTTATTTCCATAAATACAATAAATGTACACTTAGAAAAGGTCAAATCATAAAACTAAGCACTGACACGGAAATAAAGTGATATTTTTTGATTTCTGTCGCTTCGGTATGTAGACTAAAGTAAAGAAGCGACGAAGAAACCTTTAGCCTGTTAGTTGTTATTTTTCGAGTTGGAGCAAAACCCGTCCCAAGCTTTTTTATCCTCTAGATAATCTGATATTTTATAGTAAGCCTTTTTGCACAGCAAGGTTTTGACAATTTGTTTGAATTTATTTACTGATAATTTTTGCAACTCACTAGGAGTTTTGTTGTAGAAGCGTATACATTGCCCTTTAAAAGATACATTAATTTTGTGTAGCCTAGTTGTGGGCACAGCGATCTTATGTTTGTTTCTGGTATTCAAATTATGTTTATCGCTATTTTTAGGTTGCTGCTGGTATTAGACCTAATTTACTAACTATCAGCGACAACCTGTACAAACATAGATATGATTTATTTTTTATAGCCATAAGTTAGGATAGATATCATAGAAACAAGTCTTTTATTTTGCTGGCATCTTCAAAATATAAACTGGATGTCAAATAGGAAACTGTTATCGGCATTTGGAATCCAATAATCCAAAATTGGTCCATTATACCAACAGCAAGTTCTCACAGCCTGAATAGAATAAGCAATATTACCGGCCATTCATTCTTGTTTCATCATTATCAGCTAGTCCACTGTTAGACATGTGCCTCCTCTAAAGCACACCATGATGCATCTTTTTAGGATAAATCTATCAAAATACAACCTAAAAACTAAGATGCTTGATGCGTCAAGCTGAGGACAGGCACCATGCTAGATGCATGGTTGAATCCATCAAAATATAACCAAAATCTCAGCACATGCTTGATGCGTCAAGCTGAATGCATAGATGAATTCCCCCGAGTAGTTGAGCACACATGTTTGTATGCACACAGGCGAGGTCCGCGTGGACCCCAGCAAGGGTTCAGTGGGTTTCGGTTCCGGTCTCCACGGCTGGGCCTTCACCCTCAAGCAGTTCTCCGAGATGTACGCCGACAAGTTCAAGATTGACCTCGTCAAGCTTATGAACAGGTAAGGCAATAATTTCACCTATTCGTTTTAACAGGTTCTCTATACTCTAGCCAAATTCAATATGAAATGTTTGTAAACAAATCACCCATAACCTGAAATTCACGTCTACGGAAAATTCGACCAACACAGTTCGTCTAATACAATTCGACTAAAAGAATACTACTTAAAAACAATTCGACTAAAAACATTTCGTATTCGTCAAAACGCCAAGCACGTGAGCTTCTCTCTTGTGGTTCGCTTACTAATATTTCACATTGAATTTGGCTGAAGTATAAAAAATTTAAATGTTTAGTATAAAAAAACACTATTTTTGTAACAAGAACATGCACTTATTTAAAAAAAACTATGATGATTTTTCGAAACCGCTTCACTTTATTTCGTCAGGTAGACATTACTACTATTACTCCCTAGAACCTTTGTACAGGACCTCGAAAACCTTATGTGCCCTAAAAACCAAAATAAAACAATGTTAGGCTTTTGTAATGCCTATGTTATGGTCTTAAGTTGCATTGCAATTTCAGATGTGGCTAAATGGCGCATATTATGAAAACAGCTGTTGTTTGAATAATACAAGATAACAA
The DNA here is from genome assembly GCA_963564075.1 of Eupithecia subfuscata. Taxonomy (NCBI): domain Eukaryota; kingdom Metazoa; phylum Arthropoda; class Insecta; order Lepidoptera; family Geometridae; genus Eupithecia; species Eupithecia subfuscata. Next base: position 13,658,237 of record OY751114.1, read on the forward strand.
TGAGACAATTGTTATGTATAATGTTAATAATAACTAAAAACAAATATTTGAACACCATTTTTCATGATTTGATAAACTTTAAGACAAAAAAATATAGGTATTGTTAATGTAACTTTCCAAGGAAAATGGGAACTGCCACTGCAGTCTGCGACGTCATAAGCGTGGGCGTGTCAATACGCCCTGGGTATGACGTCACAGACTGCAGTCGTAGGCGAGCATGACCTTTGAAAAACTATCTAGCCAGACTTTCAACTACCCAACAACCCCTGCCCTATGACTTTATAAACGTTCTCGTGTACTACCCACACAAGAATCCTTGAGACTCCACAGAACTGCTAACCTTATAGTTAATAATAGAATGTATTTGTTAGGTTGGATTACTAGAATCGTGAGAGTCGAGGTTGAAGCTAAGATGATAACATTATTTTAAAGATACATAAATAACTGTAAATAAGTTACTGTAATGCATTGTGTACACACGCCAAGTAGAAAATCTGAGAAAATAAATAAAGCAAAAATCTCGTAATGCAATGCCGTAAAGTAATGTTAATTTGGTTTTCTTTGATCGTAGACCTTAAACATTAGCATATAGACATCGCGCGTCAAAAAATACTTACTTCAACACCCAGGCAGAATTTTCACTCATTCAGAGCGTTATATTATGGATTCTCGTTCGTCGTCAACTCGCAAAAGAGTTGGTTAACAATAGTACCCGTCACCGCGTTCAGCCTCAGATAAAGAAGTAGAGCTAGTTTGTATATTTGTCCATTATCACCCGGTCAAGGATCTCAATTCCATGAACGGCGACAAATCGGACGTATAGTGATTCCTTCCCGTTGATACCGGTTCTAGCTTCATGCTTTGGATTGGCGGCAGAAAAGGACGGACATTTCTAAACATAGATAAGATTGAGTATTGGTAGAATATCAATTCAAGCTATTACACACACAATACCTACAGCACAATATCTTACAAAAAGAAAACTTTATTTTTGTTAGTGTTAACTCGCGCTTAGAGGATTTTCTAGTCTAAAATTAGTACACAAATCCATTTGTACCGACGACTGATACATCATTAATTTAATTAATTTTTTTTTAGGTGTAATTAGGAAGTTCTTTTATGGTATTCAGTGATAGTACAATACAGCCAAATCCCAACAGACGTACTGCTAAAAAAAACTTCCAAATATAGCCATATCCCAGAAAACTAAAGTATTCCAAAATCTACATCATCAAATCTTCACCAACAGGCTTTGGGGAGAGAACTTCTTCAACGCCAAGACCAAGAAGTGGGCCAAGCAGAAGGACAATGACAACAAGCGTTCCTTCTGCATGTATGTGCTGGACCCTATCTACAAGGTGTTCGACGCCATCATGAACTTCAAGAAGGAGGAGATCGACGGTCTGCTCAAGAAGATTGGAGTCACCCTCAAGCATGAGGATTCTGACAAGGATGGCAAAGCCCTCCTCAAGGTTTGTTACTTATATCTCTTGATCTAAATCTAAGAATTGATTGGATGAAGTTTTAAAAAATGTTTGTAATTATGGTCACATTTGGAACTACTGGTCCCAATTTAAAGTTGAAATGATAAAAGTCAAATAAAATAAGAAGAAATATATAGTATAGATATAATAATCAAATTAAAATCTATGAATCTCTACACCAGGCAAACTCGATGTAGAATGTTTGTAAACAAACCATGACACCACTTGATTGGCATCTAGTTTCAGATATAATTGTAAGCGTATTAGTTAGTAGTAAGTTATTGAAGGAAGGATCTCTGAAATCGACAGGTAATGTAAATAATGGGTATAAAAAGACGCGGCAACAGAGTGAATTTTAGTTTAAGTATTGGCGATTCCTTTACTACATTGTACATTCAGTTAGGCTAGTGATTATTTTGTGTTGGAAGGAGTTATTGGCTATGTTTTATCTATGTGGGTGGGAACTCGCTGGGCAGTGATTTTAATCTTGAATCTGAGGATGATTCTTATTTCTCATTGGCTACTATATCACATCCTTATCAGTCTTGTTTACAAGTTGAAACAGATGACATTGAATCTAGATCTAGGTACATTACATACTCTGTAGCAGAAAACCACTTGGATAGGAATCCTAAATTGCGTAGTTTAGTCCCAAGTGTTGCCAGCTGCTTTTTATAGGCTTCTGGGTGTCAAAGTGGACTTACAGAAAACTTCTATTCGGAATTGGCTGCTAGCTTTCATAGCAAGCATCCCCAAAAATTATAGAAACACTTACAATTTGACAAAGACTCAGATATACACGTACCAGCTTAACAGCTGCCTGTGTATCACAAATAAATAAGTAAATAAAATTTGATATGTTTGCTTTTAACAAAGAGATCAATACTGTATCGTAAACACTGGGATTTTCAGGACCGCTCTTCGTGAAAATCTGGAATTTTTTGTTTACAGCACAGGTGCTCATAGTTAGTAGAAAAAATCCCACGTAATAAGATAAAAAAAATATTTTTGCGTGCAAACATCGTGGTATAAGTATTATGAAGAAGAATCTAGGCCCTTAGGCGTAGCGCGGACCGTCCAATGCTGGCCTGTCGACGTTCTAGTCTTTAATCTTTTTCTTCTCTGTTCAGTAACTTGCTGACTTTTGAATTAGGTAAATTAAAGATTTTCTTATCAAACTAGGATTTGCAAAGTCACCTTTACCTCTAACTGATGTATTTATTTCTAGGTTGTCATGCGTAGCTGGCTGCCCGCTGGAGAGGCCCTACTTCAGATGATTGCCATCCACCTGCCGTCGCCCGTGGTGGCCCAGAAGTACCGTATGGAGATGTTGTATGAAGGACCCCATGATGATGAGGCTGCGATGGGCATCAAGGTTAGCTTACACAATTTTTTTACATTTTAAAGTATAGGTATGTATAGGTGGAACGTGGCGTGGAACGAGATTAAAAAACCAAGTGGAACGTGGCACTAATAGCGCGAGAATAAAAAAAAGTGTTTTTGTAATTTTTATGTTTGACTAGGTATTAAGCTATAAGCCCATTCCTTATCAAGCTTAATTTGCAAAGATTTATTATTTCCACACTTTGGGTGCTAAAATCGCAACATAATGTCCATATGATAGACTCTAACTCGAAAAAAATCTTATTTTACCACCTTTTTCACATGATTGTTTATTTGTAGAACTGCGACCCCGAAGCACCCCTCATGATGTACGTGAGCAAAATGGTACCGACATCCGACAAGGGACGTTTCTACGCTTTCGGCCGTGTCTTCTCCGGCAAGGTCATCACTGGACAGAAGGCCCGCATCATGGGACCCAACTTCACCCCTGGAAAGAAAGAGGTAAGGATTATGACCATTAGATCTATTTGTTGTCTTAAAGACAAATTTAAAGATTTTTGAGTGAAAACTTATCTGGTCACCTTTTTTCGGAACTATTTACTTTGTTACCTACAATTATTTAAGCTTACTAATGTGAAACTACTACTAAAGTAAACGCAACAAAAACTATACCTACACACAAAACAGCATTTTATAATAAGAGTGTTTTCTGCATAGCACCTCGCATTTACAATAAATTACCTAAGACAATAAAAGAAATTGACAGTATTTACATGTTTAAAGAAAGTCTGAAAAAGTTTTTGATACATAAATCATATTATACGGTTATGGAACATTAAATAGACAAGGATATTTTGACATAACTATTCAAATAACATTTAATTTTGACTTTTCTAATTTCCTATGCATGAGATATTAAATGTGGCTTAAATTTTATTTCCTATTTGAAGCTTGTTTGTGTATAAATCAAATTATTTTAATTTTAATTCTATTGACATTCATATGCTATAAAAAGCAGAACATGGTGACACATTGTATCTTACGACCAACTATATTTATTTACTACCCATGTTCGAAGCGAATAAACAATTTGAGTTTGAGTTTGAAATGAAACTAAACGATTTAGCGTAACCGACCGAGCGTGACGGTTCATCACGCTCGATTAGGTTACGCTTAATAAATCTTGTATCTATTTTTAGTCCTTAATGTTGCTAGTTACTTGATTATAAGAATCTAGGTGTCAATGAGGACTTTACAATAAAATCTTTCCGGAATTGGCTGCTTACTTCCATAGTTTGCAACCCCAAAAATGATTGAAACAACCAGACTCCATAGCCTTTTTCTATAACTAGCCACACAAGCGACGAATCTGTAGCTAAACATTTTTTGTCCAGGATCTGTATGAGAAGACTATCCAGCGTACCATCCTCATGATGGGACGTTATGTTGAGGCCATTGAGGATGTGCCCTCTGGTAACATCTGCGGTCTCGTCGGTGTTGATCAGTTCTTGGTCAAGACCGGTACCATCACCACCTTCAAGAATGCTCACAACATGAAGGTAAGAACCTTGGAACAAGTAGGACTATTCCCAAATAATTTACAGGACATTTGGAAACACCAATATTTTTAAATATTTTATTGTTTGCAGAGAAGTGAAAAAGAATCTAACTCCGTACAAAACTTATCTTTCTTATTCTTGATACTAGTTTATAGAAGTGAATAGAAACGTTTGTCTTGTTGTAACAATTTTTTCCAAAACTATCACTGTTACTCAGGTCATGACATGACGTTCAGAGTATTTCATCTTTTTCTTTGGCTCATTCATAAATTGAAAATTAAAAAAACTTCAAGCTTGTCCTTGTAGCTTAAATGTCTTTGTTACCCAGGTCATGAAATTCAGCGTGTCCCCTGTCGTGCGTGTGGCCGTCGAGCCCAAGAACCCCGCTGATCTGCCCAAGCTGGTGGAAGGTCTGAAGCGTCTCGCCAAGTCAGACCCCATGGTGCAGTGCATTAACGAGGAGTCTGGAGAACATATCGTGGCTGGAGCCGGAGAGCTGCATCTTGAGATCTGTCTCAAGGTAAGGAATGAGAGGAGTTGAGAAAAATATTCTTTAGATCTTCTTCAGGGACAGAATTTGTTACCAAAAAATGAAAAAATAATCAGAAGAATTTATATTATTTGTTGAAAGCATAAATATTCTTCTGATTATACGATACATTAAATACAGGAAATAGAAATCTGCAAATGATGATAAGCCATTACAAAGTTTCGATGATAAACAAAAATTCTCTTTTTCTCTAGGATCTGGAAGAAGACCACGCCTGCATTCCCATCAAGAAATCCGACCCCGTGGTGTCGTACCGTGAGACAGTCGCAGAGGAGTCCGACCAGATGTGTCTGTCCAAGTCTCCCAACAAGCACAATCGTCTCTTCATGAAGGCGCAGCCTATGCCCGATGGTCTGCCCGAGGATATTGATGATGTAAGTTATCTGGACAAAGGCCTCGCTCAATTCGTTAAAGGGCGTTTGCCAAAATCACCACGTTTGGCAGGCGCATCCATATGACTTTATGGCGATATCTGTAGCATCTGCAAGTAGAACTGGAAAAAACTCCTCTATCTAGACACTACACATTACATTAGCAGACAGAAGAGTTTGAAATGGGTTAAATCATACGGAACTTTGGATTTAAAAGGGTCGCCATTTTGTTTCCTAAAGGCTGAACAAAATAGCGTCATCTGTAGCCAAAAACTGTAACAGGACAGTCAAGGACGAAGTATTAAAATCATGCAGAATATACCACTTTCTGCATGATTTTATCATTATGCAATACGTGGCAATTCTTAAAAATATCCCGGTACTGCTCGCTACGCGGCGTACATTTCTAAATTCTGCAGAATTCATTTAAGTTGACAACAGCTAGACGACCACCTCTTTTGGCTTGTTTCTCTATGAAATTCAATAGCATTATATTTTATAGGGCAAAGTAAACCCCCGTGACGACTTCAAGACCCGCGCGCGTTACCTGAGCGAAAAGTACGAGTACGATGTCACCGAGGCCCGTAAAGTCTGGTGCTTCGGCCCCGAGGGAACTGGACCCAACATCCTGGTCGATTGTACCAAGGGAGTGCAGTACCTGAACGAAATCAAGGACTCCGTGGTCGCTGGCTTCCAGTGGGCCGCCAAGGAGGGAGTCATGGCTGAAGAGAACTTGAGAGGTGTCAGGTTCAACATCTATGATGTTACTCTGCACACAGACGCTATCCACAGGTTAGTGTTTGTTAAAAATGTTCAATTACTGATGTATTATTTTTTGGTAAAATACAAATCGTTATAACTATACTAGGTATTTATTACGTTGGGTTTTTACTACGCGTACGTTTTGAAATCTTTCTATCGTGATGTAGCGACCGTGGTCATAGTATGTCACGAAATAATCGCCGTCATAAACTTTACGATGTTAACGAATCGCGAAGTTAAAAAAATCTATCTCAAATATGTTTCTTTTCCTTGCACAGAGGTGGCGGTCAAATCATTCCGACAACAAGGAGAGTGTTGTACGCGTCTCTGTTAACTGCGCAACCCAGACTCATGGAGCCAGTGTACCTTTGCGAGATCCAGGTATGTTCTGTCTATTTCAGACTATTTTATTCCCACGTTTTTCCTGAGCGGGCTAGTATGCATTCAATAGTCCGCCTTTCCGAGACGTGGTAGATCACCAGTTTTGTTATTTTGGCAATGTTACCAGAACCTTGCTAGGATTATTGAACTAACAATCACACGAAATTTTAACACAGCTTTACAATTGGCAAATCCATGTTCGCGATTAAGGTACAAAATGCAATATGACTGCGACGAAAAGATGTTTACGACACAAAACAGGTTTAAAACTTTTTTAAAGAAGTGGAGTTAAACCTGAGGCTACACCTGCGTGATAATCGTCGGCCTCGTCGTAAGTTACCATCTGCATGATCGCCCTGGACACGTTTTTGTCGTAATACTTAAATAATTGATGTTGAAGGAAACATATCTAACGCATTTTATGACATTTCCATCCAAATCTGAAAAAAAAAAAATGTCTATGTTGATCAGGCTAAGCAAGCTTGCAGGTGTCATGGTGTGATTGTCCTCAGACGAAAATCTATCCATGATAGTTGAAAGTTAGAAGTTGAAGTATAAACCCTTTTTTCCCTTCCCTAGTGCCCTGAGGTAGCCGTGGGAGGTATCTATGGAGTGCTGAACAGGCGTCGTGGGCACGTGTTCGAGGAGTCCCAGGTTGCTGGAACCCCCATGTTCGTGGTGAAGGCATACCTGCCTGTCAACGAGTCGTTCGGCTTCACGGCCGACCTCCGCTCCAACACCGGCGGCCAGGCCTTCCCGCAGTGCGTGTTCGACCATTGGCAGGTGTTGCCTGGTGACCCTTGCGAGCAGGGCAGCAAGCCTTTCGCTGTCGTACAGGTATGTACTTGCTTATAATTTACTAACGTGATCTGGAGGGTATTTCCAAATAAAACTTTCATTTTCTAGCCATCTTTCATTCATCGATAGGTTACAGATAAGCAGACAGTCACTTTCGTATTAAAAATCTTAGTGAATTCCCTTGTGTTAATTTGTAGCCGAAAACGTAATGAAACTTAAACCCGTCGCCGTTCCGTGCCGCGCTATAGCCGGGCGCGTGTTATCGCGCGTCCGTCCGTGACAGCGCGGCTGACGGCGACGCAGAGAGAGCCGCGCGCCGCTAAACGCTGCAGAGGACCTCTATCCTTATGTCCCGGTACTGCACGCTACGCGGCGTGCGATACACTTATCCTCCACTAAATAAATATTGTGTCATATTGCCGCGAGTTGTTGTGACGTTATTCTGTTCTTTGCAGGAGACAAGAAAACGGAAAGGACTGAAGGAAGGTCTGCCGGATCTAGCTTCATACCTCGACAAATTGTAAACGCCGTAGCTAATGCAATCCATATTGTAATATAAAATGTAACGTTATTGAGCGCGCCTCATGCACTATACAATTGTTTTTTTATCGAACAATAATTTTATTTGACCATCCTTATTCAATTCGCGTCAGTAAATGTGTGCTGGTTGGTACCTCGGTAATATTGCTGGTCGATATACATGGCACTGTTATAAATATACCATATTGGGTGATTCAAGGCTGTTAATTTAGCGTCACGCGTTATTTAATAAATATATTGAAATTAATATACGATCCTTTCCTTGGCAAGATTGTTATCATAATGAGTTAATGGGAGAAAGGGGTTCTTTACTTATACTTGTAATTAATTTTAAATTATAATTTTTCTATTGTAAAGGTATTGTTTAATTTTATTAGGCACTAACATAATTGCAAGATCAAAAGGTGAGTTTCATGAATTATTTATAGGTTCGGTTTTGTTTTCGCAAAGATAGAAATCACCTATCTTTGCGAAAACAAAAAAAAACCTAGCCTCCTTAAAATTATTTTTTACTTTATTTCAGCAACTGAAAATGTACTTTAATTTTCAGATATTACCATGGCCTCTGGACATCTTTGTCTTACGGTAAGATTCTTGTTATATTCATTTTGTTTATAATGTTCGAACAAAATATAATTACCCTCTTTTATTATGATGACAAATAACACAGACCTGTTCTGAGTGAACTTTGAGGACAAATCTTTAAAACCACTGATAAGAAACAAAACAAACAGCATTGGTTAGAATTACGTAATTATTTCGAAATATAAATGGTGTTTTCGTTTTTACAGATGTGAAGTAAAGATCTGAAAGCCCATGACTAGCGCTACTCCTCAACAAAGGTAAATAGAAGAATAATTAATGGTTTAATTTTATAAAATGTAAAAAAATGATGATAAAATCCGCCCAGACTTTATAATGACGGTTATTTACAAGCTCAACAGGACTGAACTCTCTCACTTTAGAAATAAAGTTTATTCTCGCATTAAAAATATTAATATCACTGTTATTCACAGATTGATGACATGTTCCAGTAGAAATCTTTAAACACATTGATTCGGAGATCTCTGCGTGCCTTACGGCCGTGTGATATGGTAAGTTTTATTTATGCCTACTCCATTAGTTATTGCAACGAAGTTCCTTATCGCGCGTTGCGAAAGGGGGCTAGACGGAAAAAATTAAGGCCAAAAGTTGTAACGACACTTTTTGCTATAGTTGTAAGCCGTGCGGTGTGCGCGTGTTTCTCTGTCTGTCTCCTCTCTCTCTCTCTCCTTTTATAGAAAGCAAGTTATTTTCGTTTCGTCTTTCTGTTTCGCATTGAATAGTGTGGTGTCGCGGCGATTACAATTCCTTCCTTGACACCTCTCAAGTTTTTTTTTTGTGATGGTATTGCTTTCTGACTTGCATAAAATTGATGAACGATAGGTGAAAATTCTCATTATTTTGATGGCATGCATGCATTTTTGTACAAGTTAAGTAGGTACCTACTAACGAACATCTAGAAATGTTGAAATTAATCTGTGTCTAATTTTATCTCACTTTGGTTACCTTACTACTATTTTCATCTAATACAAATATGTAGTTCTAAAAAAAATTACACCTTTGTCTCTAAAATACAAGAAAATGATGATAAAATCCGCCCAGAATAATAATGACGGTTATTTACAAGCTCAACAGGACTGAATTCTCCAACTCTATGAATAAAGTTTAATTTATAGAACAAAATATTAATTCACTGATTTTGGCAGGTTGCTGGTTGACTGCCGTCTTCTGGTGGCAATCTCGAAACTACTTCTATTTTCGGTATGGTAAGTTTCAAAAAAACCTATTCCAGTAGTTAAGGCGAATAGTAGGGTGGATAGTGGCGCCACTACGTATTTAATTTTATAATTACGTTATACAAAGGAATTATCAAAAAATCGGACCGCGCGTAGACGATATCTATCATAAGCTTTTTTTAAATGTATCTGTAATAGTTTTGTACTGTATTATTTAGGCAGATACTTGTTTCAAGAGTTTAGTTCCTATTGGTGGCCACCAAGCTCTCCAAACAAGGTTTTTGATTGAATAACACAAAACAAAACTATTACAGATACATTAAATAAAAGCTTGTGATAGGTATCGTCTACCAGCGGTCCGATTTTTTGATAATTCCTTTGTATAACTTGATGATTAAATTAAATATGTAGTGGCGCCACTATCACCCCTACTATTCGCCAGCAAACTTGGTCAAAAGTACTACAAATTTTTACACCAGTGAGTGTTACAAATGATGATAAAATCCGCCCAGAATGATAATGACGGTTATTTACAAGCTCAACAGGACTGAACAAGTAAAATAATACTACATTTTTTGTTTCTACAAAAAACATGTACCTATTTAACAAGTTGTTTCCATTCTAGATGCTGTTTGCAGCCATTATCAGATACTGTTCAGGCAGTGATGCTGGTTCTCTGCTTCAAGATATTTTAAGGTAAGTGTAATTTCGCCCACAGTACTTATAAAAACGAACAAGTTAAGATGATGATCAATCACAGACCTGTTCTGAATTTCATTGAGGTCAAAGATTAAACTTACTGATTTTAACCACAGAATTGGAATAAAATTTACAAGGTAGAGCATTATTTTAATTTAATATTTCTGTTCCAGGTATTCATCTAGCAAGGCTTCTCATCAAGATCGTGCACAACAGCAGTGGTTACTTGACTTGATGTAAAATTATCTTTTGTCTAGACTTATATCATATTCAATGTTTATTGTATATGTACCATTAAATTCGTCAGAACCTCCAATTTTGTTTCTTTTTCCGCACTAAAGTAAGATACCTGTATAACCCGGCTTGCAGACCAACCAACAGCCAACTTAGCTTAGCCTGGGATAGCTGATGTGGGGTTTTCACATGATATAATAATGTTTCTCAAAATAGTTTGCACACATGAATGAAAAACTGCATCAATCAAAGCTTTCGGTCTGGAACTCGAGTCATAGTGAGTATTTAGAATAATATTCTTATGGAGCGAAACGGAACTAGCAAATAATAGGTATTTCAGCTTATGAGTTGCAAAATTAGGTATGTAGTACCAATGTTATGAAATCCGAACATAAAAATCCAAAGTTCCTCCCATGACACCTTGATACAAAAGGTTTGGGAGACATCTAGTGACGACGACAATCTCTGGGTCTGGAGACGGTTCTGTAGGATTATGATATGATAGGAAAAGGGTTTTCTAGTCATAGAGATAAGGTCCCATCCCTCCCACGCCCGCCCCTCCGAATCAGTTGCGTGTTTGACTTAAATGACGTATAAAATCTGAATTGACACTGACACGACCAGCAAAATGTCAAGTGGCGCCATGAACAAGAATCTGCCTGCGCCAGTGATGCCAGATTAGGCGAATTATCGCCATTTAGGCTACCTTGGGGGGTCAAATGGCGACCAAAAAATCCAATCGGCTACCAGTAGCCATTTAGGCTACCTAGAAAAAAAGAACGGGCGATTTAGGCTACTTCAGGATTACCCCAAATTATTTAAATAATTTCTTGATAATTGTAGGTATGCTTGTAACGAAACGTAACATGAACGTCCACTGTTGATATCACGAATCCAGGTGGCAATTTAAATTGCCCGAGTAGTAACTCATTCTAATGATTCTATTCGCTGTATGACAGAGACAGAGTTCAAAATCTATACAAGAAAGTGAAATGCAACTAACTCAACTCATGAACTCGCTCACAAGCTGGCCGCGCGCGAATTTTTGGATTGCTTGTTTCATCATTGTTGTTGTAAAATCCAAAATGCGGAACCGTATGCAGCTGCCGATGATACAAACGATAACTCGCATTCGTTTGCATTTTAGTGTGCGAAAAATATGCTGCACTAAATTTCGCCCTGCGGACGAAATGATTAGAATGCACAACTCAAAAATGTTGTATCAAAGAAGACCGATTGATTCAGCTGGATCATCTACTTCCGCCACCACTTCGAGGAATGAAGATTCTCCCGCTGAAATTGATGGTGAACTTCTACAGGAAGTCATTGTTTTATTACAAGAGGAATAAAACCATATCTTGCTGCAGAAGTTCTATCTTCCTACTTTTTTTTTTGTTTTACGTGTCTTCTTTGTTTGAGATAAATATCCTTATCTCAAAATCTTAGGCGAATTAGGCTACTTGTACGAAAAAATATATTAGGCGATTTAGGCTACTCGGTAGGCAAAATTAGGCGAATTGAGTTAGCTTTTATCTGGCAACCCTGGCCTGCGCATGTTTTATAGAGGTGTAAAAGTAACGAAAAAATGCGTACCCGTATGTATTCGTTACTTTATGTATTAGTACTCGTTACTATCGTATCGTTACTCGTTACTTCTGATACCTCATCATAACATGCTATGTTAGAGCATCGAATCGAGTCGTATTACGTACGCGTACCAGGGCCACCATTCTCATGACGTCACAAGGGGCCATTCATTTATTACGTAAGACGATTTAGGGGGGAAGGGGGTCGACCATGTCTTATTTTTTCTTACAAGGGGGTGGGAGGGAGTCTCGATAGTTCTTACGTAAGATCACAAAAATGCGCACAATTAAAATTATTATTAGGTATACTTTGAAAAAGCGCGGGCAACCGCGCGAGTGCCGACGTTCGCTCGGATGCGTATAGGTAAATGATTTCCATTTCCATGGCAACGGGCCCGCGCCACTCGCACTAGTCGCACTGCGCCTCCCGGGAACTCCCCGCTTGTGGACTACCTAGTCACTTGTTTGCGTAAACAACACTCATTACTGCTATTTAAAAATTATCAGTACTTTTGTAAGTACCTACATAGGTACAAATAAAAATTTCTAAAAATTGTTAGGTACTTTGAAAATAAACATTAGAACAAACCAAACGTGTAGGTATTCATCTTTTCCTTTGGATTCTTACGTAATAAATACTAAACAGGGGGAGGGGGTCGGCCTATTCTTATTTTTTCTTATAATAGGGGGGGAGGGGTAAAATGAGCGAACATCGTCTTACGTAATAAATGAATGGCCCCCAACGTGTTCTAAACACAAACGTGTATGCCCCGTGTTTTTTTTTTTCGATTATATCACATGATTCGTTCAATATCATACATCTGGTCTACTCGGAAAATTATTTTCTTCTATCAAGCATCGTTCTTTGTAACGTACGTTTTTAAATTCACCGAATAAGCGCGCGCATGCGTAAAACATATACGATCAGCAAACATTCCAATACACGCATCAACGGTACTTGCGCGAACTGAAACAGCGTAGGTACCCAAAGTACGAAAGATGCGAGTAACGAAATGCATTCGTGTGTAACGTTTCGTTACTCGGTACTCGATGGCGCACCCGTTACTCAGTACCGAATACATACGGTTTGCTACAGCTCTAATGTTTTACAAAAAAATTGATTTTGGTAGGTATATTCCGTTCGTTTTGTGTAATTTAATTACTTTAGTCTTCTTGTAGATTTATGCTAAGTCGCGCGTTGCTTCAGTGTTCGCGCACTCTCAACAAAATGGTACCTGAAGTTGTGTTCGTATTGGGAGCTCCCGGCGCCGGCAAAGGCACCCAGTGCTCGCTCATATCCAATGAATACGACTTTGCACATCTGTCCGCGGGGGATTTGCTGCGGGAGGAGCGCCAGAGGCCAGGCTCCGAGTTCGGAGAGATGATCGAGGAGAAGATCCGCAACGGGGAGATCGTTCCCGTCGAGGTGACGTGCTCGCTTCTGCACAAGGCCATGCAGAAGTCCGACAAACGACGTTTCCTCATCGATGGCTTCCCGCGTAACAAGGACAATTTGGAAGGCTGGGATCGCGTCATGTCGGACAAAACGAAACTGCTGTTTGTGTTGTTCTTTGAATGTTCTCAAGACAAGTGTACCGAGAGGTGCTTGGGGCGGGGCGCCGCCGGCAGCGGCCGCTCCGACGACAACATGGAAAGCTTGCAAAAGAGGTTCAACACTTACCTAAACGACACAATGCCCATCATCAACCATTATGATCAGCAGAACCTTGTCAGAAGAATCAAGGCTGAGAGTTCTCCTGAACATGTGTTTGCAGATGTGAAAAAGGTCTTTTGTGACTGCGGCCTGAGCATAGTAAAACAAGCAGACAAGTAATTTAAATAGACAATCAAGTGACCCGATAGGTAAGGGATCGTTCATTATGCATGTGATGTTTTTATCAAGTTTCAGGTCAGGTATTCTTTGTAGATAAAAAAAGTATCAAAATACAGGTAGGTATAATATATTTCAATTTTGGAAAATTAAACACCGTGATGTCTGAAAAAATAAGTACCTACACAAGACATCATTACATTTGGAAAAAACGATTTTTTACAAACCCCCTTTCAACCTCATTCAAGAAACATAAATACTCTAAGGAGACCTCACTTGATTAATGAACATCCCTAAATGATCCTTGTCCCATGCTAGCAATATTAAAGTAGGTATTTATTTAGCTGTAATCAAGACGGGTGTATGGTTAAATTCCTATTGTTCTATTGTTAAAACAAGTCAATGTATCAAGTATTCTGTACATTGCTTTAACTTGTAGCTAAGTACTTAATTGGAGGAAAATCAAAAACAGCTTTACATTCACAGCTTGCTCTTTTACATGCATATTTACTTATTTATTTCAGTAAGAATTTCATGTATTTTTACAAATATGTATTTATAACCTTGTTGTTTGTGATATGTAAGAAAATGATTGTTAGCATGATTATGATAAATCCACAATCACGTTGAAGATGACTATGATAATGTTAAATAATACAAATCATTCTACTTAATTATTAAATTAGAACCTTGAAAAATCAGATATTGCACCATACGATGGTAATAGTTATATTATTAAAACTAATAAGTAGAAAGTTTAAGCAAATCCTGTACCTAAAGTTGTTGTGAAAACTGTAATAAGATTAAAATGTTAGAAATATATGTAGGGAAGGAATTAAATATTGTGTAGTCTGTGTGTGTAGTCTATTACCATTTCAGTTGTTAAAGCTGTAGCAAGTTATAGAAAACATTCCTAGAGGAAATCACATGAATATGTTACAGTACAGTTAATAAAGTTCTTGGGAATCTAGGTACCTGATTTTATTATTTTGTCAAACAAGTACTACCTACCTACCTATCCTATCTACTACCATAACCTGAAAAGCATCGATTTAAAAACAGGATCTCAAGAATTTATAGAAAAAATTGGTTGTCTGTAAAGTCGATAGTTGAACGTGACAACGCAGACCGAGGTAACGCCGCATGACGTCATGTTTTTTCGTGCGTGCAGCCGGCTCTATCGAATTATAAGACGTTGTCACTTCAAAAACTTAGACACTCTTCTAAGCTGTCTGTGACTTAAATAGGTACCTATGTGGACATAAAGTCCACACCATAATGCTACGGATCCACCTGCGTCCTAACGTGTTAATAACTATAATCATTTAATTACACAATAGAATGCACGAGGTCATTACCACGGTAATAATTATTATCTATAGGATAATAAAACCGTGTCATAAAGTGTCATTATCATTACATTATAGATCAGCGGTTCTCAATCTCAATCGACAGAACCATTTTGGGACATCAAAATATTTGAAGGAGCCCTAAAATAAGTTCGATGCCTCAGATTAGGTTTCTCTTTCTACGGATGCCTATTTAAACAAGACCCGTCAAGTGCAAGTGTAACTCGCGCGCCGAGGGTTTCGAACGTTTGTCAACAAGTAGGTACCTATGTACTAAAGGTACCGGTTAGAGACTTGGAAATTGAATGAATACTAACTAATGAACTAGTAGGTACCGACCTACATTTCAGATGGATCTCTCTGCATGCTTCGGTGATATGGGGTAGCGGTAAATTTTTCGACTATTTTTTTTTTTTTTTTTTTTAAATATTAAACCTACAGAGATTTCAAAAACTGTTTTGAAATGTACAAACCGATACCTTTCATAATGATACCCCACTCAGTGGGGTAGCCTCCCCTTTTGAAAATTATCCCCCCTTTTTTGACCATTTCAAAAAGTGTTCATTTTACAGACTTCTCTATATATTTCCTGTAAAATTTAAGATCCATATCCACAAACGCTTCATACATTTCAAATGGATCGCTCTGCAAACTTCGGAAAAAGGGGGGGGGGGGGGGGGAATGGGTATTTTTTCGACTATTTTCAAAATATTTCAAAAATGTATGAGACCTAGAGAAGTTTCAAAAACTATTTTGAAATGTACAAACTAATACCTTTCATTTGATACCCAACTTGACTTTGTAGGTCTCTTTTAAAATTTTGACATCTGAATTTGTATGGAAAATGTTCATTTTCATTTTTTTTTAATTTTTTTTTCTTGAAATCTGTACAGGCGCACGAAATGTATTAGGTAAGTACTTATTATTTTAAATTTCAAGTTGATCGCTGCGGTAGTTGCTGAGTTATTAAGGAGGGAAAAAAGGACAGACAAAGCGAGACCATAAGGGTTTCGAAACCCTAAAAATGGAAGCTCCACTTTCCATTCTTTTTATTCGTGAGAAAAAAGGAAGAAATGTCGATATAAAAACGGCGAGCGGAGCGAGCCTCGAAATTTTGAAAGACTTAGCGACAATTGGAAAAGTTCGAGAAAAGACGATATAAAATCGGCAAACGGAGCGAGCCTCGAGAATTTTAAAGACTTAGAGACAATGGGAAAATTTTTGAAAGAAAATACGATATGACGGCGCTGAGCGGTGCGAGCTGCGATATTACATAGGTATAACTATTGAAATTTTTGATTTATGTTTGAGAAAGTGAAGGAAGTCAAAGCAAACATAATGACGAGCGGAGCGAGCCGCTTAAATTTTGCGTCATTTCTAGCGGCTGTTGGGAAAAATAACATCCATTCTAATACTATAAATTTTCAGTAAGTGGTGTTTATTATTTTCAGTAAGTGGTGTTTACATAGGTACATTTACTTAATTAGAAAGTAACTATCTGTCAGTCTATATCTTTTCATGCCTAAACGGCTAAACCGGTCTTAATGAAATGTGGCAGGGAGGTAAACTATATCGGCTTGCTGAGCTACGGACATAGGCTACCTGAAAAGCGCCTGCAAAGCCGCGGGCAGAAGCTAGTTATAAATATACGAAATTAATTCAATAGGTAGGTACCTACTAGCTAGTGTCTGGTGACATTTCTAAAAATGATCAAACCAGATACCCTAGGTAGGTTATCTGGTTCAGACGTGTGCGCCGACGTTAAAATGATCGGCGGCGGGCGCCGGCCTGAAATCGGCGGCGGCGGCGTGATTTCGGCGTGAAATCGGCGCGTAGGTATAAGTATAATAAATAAATAATGCTGGACAATTCACACAGCATTATTTAGCCCCAAGTTAAGCAGAGCTTGTGCTATGTTATGGGTACTATACTAGATCACTGATATACTACATTATAATATACGAGTACATTAGGAGGTGCATTTCGAAACTTCGAAGTTTCGTAAATTCGAAGTTCATAGCCTTTTTTAAGTTCGTATTTGGTGGCCACAAATTCGAACTTTCTAATTTTTTTGTTTCGATTATATTTACCCATGCAAATAAGGCACTTTACGCAGTCGCGGAACGCACGCGTGCTATGAAAGAGTGAAATGCGACCAGTGTTGAAGCTGAGAGAGTTTTCTCAGTGGCTGGCTACATTTGTAACGCCAAAACGCTGGATGCCCTAACTTTTTTAGGGGTTTATTATCAACTAACGTAAAATGTAATACATTTAATTAAGTAAATGGGAGTCAGAACATTGGTTGTAAGCATTTGATTCATATAACACAGGTGCTTTATTGGATCCCGTAACTTTCCGTATCGCAACAAGTCTTCGGTTGGGTGCAAGATGTTGCGCGCCTCATCAATGCCAATGCCAGTGCGGTATTGCTGTCGAACAGCTTGATCATCACGGATTATCGTGTACTAGGCCCGCCGATCGGATATCTCGCCATGCCAGCCGGCGACATCATACGGCGAGTCTCAAACCAAATGGTCTGTTGCGTGACGATGGTAAGAGGCCCGACGGTATGACACTAATCCCATGGGAGTTGGGGAGGCCCATCGTGTGGGACGCTACATGCGCTACACTAGCGCCTTCCTATGTTCCGAGGACATCCGTGAGGGCAGGTGCGGGGGAAGCTTTGGCCGAGGATCTCAAGAGGCGCAAACATGCCGGTCTCGACAGAGCCTACACATTTGCTCCCCTTGGAGTCGAGACCTCTGGTTCTTCGGGTTTCTTAAAAATTATCTGAGCGTTGAGTCGAAGCGACACGTGACCCGAGAGCTGGTGAGTATTTGGCGCAGCGCAGCATAGGCATACAGCGGGTCAATGCAGCCAGCCTCTTAAGGACGCTTCCGACTGGTATTGATATGGATCATTTGAGCTACCTCCCATAATCACCACACTTGGCAGGTGGATTTGAGCCCACATTTGGTTGCCCACATTTGAGCAGTTTGCCCACAGGTGTTGAATTATATACGAACTCACTCTCTCTCTCTCTCTCTTTGCGTTCCTCTGAAACACTCGTCTTAAAAGTCCCTGCCCACACTACCACTTTCTACTAGGCCAAGCACGGAGATTGTTATCTAGGGTAGAACAGACATTATCGACATCGCATCGTCATACATTGCGAACATTATAGAAGTAAAAGGATTGACTTTCAAACAACTTACGCATTCGTTGACAAAGTGACGTAATTTTTCTCTATTCTACTCTAGACAACAATCCCCGTGCCCTGCAGTAGATTGTTTGCAACAGTCTGTAGTTAGCTCATTTGTTTCAATTTTAATTATCATGATCTGTGATAATTACAACAACGTAAAATTATAGAAGTAGGTTAACCAGTTCTCTGCCAGGCTTCAGCGATACGACTCGGACGGGCGATCGTTGCATACGTGCAGTGCAAGCGCGTCGATGACACTTAATGTGGTACGTAATCAAAGTATTTTCGTATGTTTTGGAATAGGTAAATCACGTTTCCGATTCTAACTCTATGTGTAAAGGGACTCGCTCGAGAATAAAAGTTACATTTTCTGTCTTAACTTCGAACTTTCGAAATTGAGCTTCCGAATTTAGAAAGCCAGTTTCGAAATTGAAAAATATAAAACCCTGACGTTTTGTACCCCTTACAGTGTGTGTGTGCTTTTGTGGTAACTTCGTAAGGTTTTGAAAATAATTAAATGTAATTTATGCAATATAAATTTAGGCTGAATCTTTCTAGTGGAATTGTCTTGACATTTGATAAAGTTTATTTTCCTACGGTGTCCCCTCCAAGTCTATATCGGCACCTGTATCTGTTTGAATCAGCGGCGACTTTTGATACAACTTGGTTGTAGGTAGCAGGTGTCGGACAATGTAATAATCAATAAAATAAAGGAGTTTTCAAAGCGTCTAAAAGAATACGTTCCACGCCGATTTCACGCCGATTGGCCGATCGGCGGCGGCGGCGTGGAAAATTTGCCGGCGGCGGCGGCGGATCGGCGCGGCGCACACGTCTAATCTGGTTTGACCTACTCAGGACACTCGGCGCGCTCGCGCTGGGCATGAGTTCTTTCTTTCGCACTTATTGAATTTCGAATTTATGTCGCTTCCAAGAAGCAAATAGGTATACCTAGGTACCTATTCTAGCACTCACCTGCGCCTATCCCGCTCCACAGAGAATGAAAGATAGTAGAGAAGTAGATTTGTTCCGTGGACCACTACGCGCCTCGCAGTTCGAATTAAATAATAATAAACGTAATAATATATCGTTTAATGTAGGTAAGTACCTACCTATAACTTTCTCTGCAACCTTGATTAGGTGCTGAACCTTTATTTTTTGAAAATTATGACCAGTATTGTCGCGGACCACACTAAAGTAAGAATGGCTGAATAAAGATGTACCTACAGAGGTAGGTTCAGACATCACCAACTGGTGATTTCACAGGGACACTTTCAAAAACGTCACAGACTCTAACTTACGCTTACTTTTCCCCAAACATCAGAAAAATCTAATAAATTTTTGAGGCTCCCTTCGCTCGCCGATAGTCAGACTTGATGTCAGTAGTTGGTGTAGCGCTTTTGCGTGTTCAGGCACCCAGCAATATAGAGTATCTGGCTGTTCAACCAGTCTTCTCTGGCAGAAGGCAGTTCCGCGAAGTAGCGTTTGACCCGTGTCGTGTCGTTGTGAACCCACCGAAAACTCATTTAACGACTACATGAACAGATAAGTGCGCAGGAGGCATTAAACTTAAGTATAGACAATAATTATTGTGACGTACCTATGTTCCTACGTAGCGGTGCAGCTGCAAAGATGGAGTAACCGGAATAACACAAAGAGAAAAGCCCAAATTATATTAAATTTAAAATTAAAAGTAATTTATGATCATGAGCCAAATTATTATTGACTTAAATAATAATATTGAGTATTATTACAGTTATCCGAATTACCCGCATAAACAAAATTGGCAAATTATGCGAATAATCCGGATAATTCGGATAGCGGATAATCCGGATTGCAATCTCTCAGGCCAGTTGTTGAATAAAGGTCGATTTACACTTTATTAAGTACAGTAGCGAGTTAACTTGCGTCATTGGCAAGTTAAGCTAGGTTCACATTGCTGTGTCGGGGTGTGTCGTGGCGCGCCAGAGCGTAATCGGTTACGTTCATTACCTATGACTAGATTCACATTTAGTAGGTTGTGTTGGGCATTAGTAGGTGGTGTGGGGTGCACAACCTACTAATTAGTAGGTTGTGCATTCACATTAATGTGAATCTAGTCATAATGAATGAACGTAACCGATTGCGCTCTGGCGCGCCACGACACACCCCGACACAGCAATGTGAACCTAGCTTTACTCTGGACCTTAGTTCGCCAACTAGTGAGCAAAGAAACGATAGTCATGATTTTGTGAAAACTACCGTTTGTTTTGACGCAAACTTTGCAGTTAAATTAGCAAACTATCATCTTTGATAGATTTTTTATATTTTATTTGATTTTGTTTCTCAAAACTTTTTGTTAGAATGTTGGTTGCGTTGCATAGAAACGGTGTCAAAGAACATTCTATAAAGTATTTCCGGTCCATTCTTGGGAGGGTGATTTCTTTAGTGATTTTCTTCGTCCGAGCATTTTACTTTTTTCATAACAAAATGTCTTCTTTGTCTGGCTGTCAAAATCAACTGTCGATTGCCAGGTTGTCGATACCTGTCACTCACTGTCACAACAAGATGAATTCGATTCGATAGAATTAAGCCATCAAACAAGAAGTTGAAGTTGAAGTCGATAGAATTAAAGCCTCTACCCCACAGCCGCGATTTTGAAGCGCATCGTGTGTCGCGCTATTTGTTGCTATTTTGTAGCGCGATTCGTTACACACAGCAGCCCCCCCCCCCCCCCCGTACACCGTATCTGGCTATGCGTCGAAGACCCCCCTTGAGCAAAAATCGCAAAACGCAAGACGCAGCTGTGTGTAAGATGGCATGCGTCCTAATCATCGATCAAGTATGCGGCCTCCCCCGTAGATACCTAGAACCATAAAAGAATGACATTCAAAAGTGTCCACGTTTTGTTTTGACGCAGACAGTTTGCGCAGAGCCTGTCAAGTTTTTTGCATGCGGAACAAGAGATTAGTGGAGTCGAATTTATTTTATTTTATTTTGTAAGTAGGTAGGAAGGTACCTAAAAATAATTTATACACTGTTTATTTTTCTATGGATTGTAAAATCAACAGAATTCAGGTAAAGATCACGAATCATTTATTGATACAACTATAAATTAGCGACGCAACAGTCAACAAACAAAAGGGTCATTTCGGACATACAATAATATAAATAAGTTAACAAAAGCTAGTGAAATAAACCTAAAATAAAATTTTAGGCAGGTACTTTAAATTCAAAAGAACTAGTGTCTGCCTGCGGCTTCGTAAGAGTTTTGGTTGTTGTGGGCCAAAAAAAACGTTATTTCAAGTCAACTAGGATCTTATAAAATACTCTTAAACTTACGCCATATGAACACATTATTTATTATTACCTACTATTTAATTTTGAACTTCGAAAACAATAGGTAAATAAACGCAATAAATACCCGTTTCATATTACTAGTACTACCTACAATAATTCCTAATCTAAGTTCTAAAAATATGACGTCTCCAAATGTTTAATACCTAGGTACTCTCATATAAATTAAAGGTTTTTTAAAATTAAATTTGCAATTTCCTTGGACATCGCTGTTGTGCTAAAATGGACCTCCATTTTTCCCAACGCACAGGATCTCGAGGGTAACTAAAAATTAAATACTAAGTTTATTAAATCTAATAATTTTGGTAGTCTTTCTTTTATTAGAGAGTCTACGCAAATAAAATTGAGGGCGGGTCAGCTAGTTATAATATATAAACTTATTTTATAAACCTCAACCAGTTATTTTAAATGTCTTTTCATGAAAAAAAAAATTATCACTACCAACTTACTATAAATATATAAAAAAAACCTGTTTTAAATTATTGTTCACATCCACTTTTTTACAAAGTGTAAGTGATACTCTCGTGTGATACTTTACAAATTAAAAATTGGTTGCCTGTAAAGTCGGTATACGGGCGAAAGTTTTACGTGACAACGACTTTGAGTTCCTTTCACTTTTTATGTCTGTCTCTCTCGCTCTTAGGCGGGCTAACCATGCCCGAGTGGAAGGGACGCGTGCCTCTCACTCGCTCTCATTGTGAGCGCATAACGTGAGCGGAGCGTAACGCAGTTTCTTGAAGTGTCACCCGGCAAACCAATTTATAAGACGTTGTCACGTCAATTACAGAGGCAACCAACAACAATATTTAATGCTGATTTCTCAAGTATATAAGGCTTAATTGGCTCATATCACAATACACAGGTAAAAATTACTTTAAACTTACTGAAAATAAGAAATTCCATCCTTTTTCTGTTGCTTGGTCGGTTGATTATTGTATTTTTTATACGAGCACTTGACCATGCTTTCGGTCCGAGAGCTAAAATGACACTAGTTGAAAAGGTATCCCAAAATGCCAAATGGGATACCTTTTGATACTGACGTTTTCAGGGCGCGCATTGTGCATCTAAGGGGGGCCGGCCGGAAATTTTTGATCGATGGTCCTAATACAAAATTTTCCATGAACAATGAGGATTAAAATTGGCAATTGTCAGGAATTTAAGAGAAGAGAAAATATAAGACACTAGACGATCGCCTCGCGGTTTCACCCGCGTAGTTCCCGTTCCCGTGGGAATTCCGGGATAAAATATAGCCTATGTCACTCCCTGAAAAGTAAGCTTCCTAACGGTGAAAGAATTTTTCAAATCGGTCCAGTAGTTTCGGAGCCTATTCAATTCATACAAACAAACAAACAAACAAAAAATCAAACCTTTCCTCTTTATAATATTAGTATAGATAAATTATAATTAGAGAAAAATCTAATAACTAGTAATCATTATTTATTAATTATTCATCTGAACCTCGTACTTTTCATTGCTTCATATAGCGTTCAGCAATTGCTGGTCTATCATAACAATGTTATGAAATTCTTCACATGATGTGCTCTTCAGATTGAACTGTGTCAACAGCCTTAACAGAAGCTATGGACAGTCTATTTCTCTCCTTTGTCCACTGCGCACCCATTAATGAAAACACTCGTTCAACGTTTGCATTTTGAGCCTGAATGAGGATCCGTAACGTTATAGCAATTTCAATAGAACTAGTATCCATGTTATTCTTTATGACATAAGAATGATAGATCTTTTTAAATTATCCAAATCGGACCATGACGTACGAAGTTATGACTAAATTACTAGTGAAGTTCACTGAGTGACCGCCGCGGGTGCGTGTGTCGTAGACCCGTCGAATGATTTTTTTTAAATTAAAAATAAATTCATTCGATAGTTCTCTCGAAACTGAGTCTATTTGGTTATGTAATTTTTTCCTAAACTTATAGTTTCGGAGTAAATCACTAAAAACTGATATCAGTCTACGGTCAACAGGGGGCGACCGAGCTAGTGACGTCACACGCACCCGCGGCGATCATTCAGTGAACTTCGCTTGTAATTTGGTCATAAATAACTTCGTAAATTTTTGTCGTAGAACATAAATTTTTCCACTGTGTGTTATGGATTTCTTAGCTCTATAAAGCTGAATTCTCGCCTGAAAACGTTACGGATCATCATTATCGCAAAATCGCAGGACGTGGAAGCGCGTCGTCCAACTTCTATCGTGTCGATAAAATCGCAACAGTGTGTAGTATCGTCTGCGGCTGTGAGGTAGAGGCTTTACGTACCGTCAGATGCAGTGCAGAAGCCATCAGACAAGAAGTTGAATTGAAGTTAAAATTGAATTTACGTACGAAAGCAAGCAATTTTTTTGTTTAATTTTCAGTATTCTGCAGTGATCGGTGGAAAAAGGCTGTTCTCTGTCTTCCCGGACCGATGTGTTCTTTCGAATACCTTCTTTTCGCTGTGTGAATTGGCTAACAAAACAGTTAAAAATGGTTGGACACTCCTACTATGGGTAACGGGTGGTGCCTTCTGAAAATGAAATAAGAGCTCTGATAATGTTGGATTTGGACTTGTCGGACTAAAACTATTTGCACAGCCAAAATAGTGTTCTTTACTCAGGTGTAAAATCAGTTTTAGTGTCTGGGCTATCTTGAAAAGCTATAAAAATGCGAACTCTTCCTACCCTGCTATGGAGGGACCTGATGGTGGCAAAACGGAGACCAATAAACTTAGTTTACAAACTGGTCATGCCATTGTTGTTTTTGCTACTAGTATTCTTCATAAGGAATGATTTAAAACCTAAGTTACCCAAGTCTGTCCATCTAAGTCAGGCTAATACTAAGTTTACGGTAAGTGCTGTATTGATTTTTCTCATATATTTCACTTTAATCTTGGATAATACGACGCAGGAGGTTACGGGTTTGATTCTTACCTGATTGTACAATCTGCAGATATTTTCTATGAGTGTTCTGGGTGTTTTTGTATGTTAAAAAAATATTTGTCTAAACAGGGTGTCACAAGAGGTCCACTTTTATAATTCTTTGAAATTAATTACTTAGTCATATTTTTCTTCAAATTTGTGTTTTTTTATGTGTATTTTTACATTATTATGATTGTTTTGAAATTTCAAAGGATTTACATAATTTTGTGATAATTTTATGACTAAACACGTGTCCGTCAAGGTAGCGTACACATAATCGATATCACGTTTGTTGATATGCCAATAAATTCTGCATAAACAGTGTAGAATTAGTGCAAAAGTAAAATAAATACTGCCTCTTTGGTTTAAGAAATAATGACCATTCTTAGTGGGTACGCTAGCTTGACGTCAAGGCAGCGTACCCATTAAAAAACGAAATAATTCCTATAGAAAACGAGCTTTTCTTATTATAAATACTATATGTAAAAATACTGCGAGAAATACTGCTTCTGCCTGTGGTCATACTTTATGCAATTTCGTAGTGCAACAATATAAAAAGTTGATGTGAAGTGCTAGGAACAAATGCATTTTGGTACAGTCGCACACAACAAATAATAAACACCAATGCAAAATCCGGATAATACGCATTTCATCATTAACAAATCCGGATATTAATTCGAATGAAATGTCAAATTTAAACAACATCTCTTAACTAGCTCTTGTTTGCGGTTTCGCACGCAATTTCTTAAGTGTCAGTGGTTGGTATAGCGTGTACCAGTTTAGACACTCGACATTACAGTGTATCTGGCTTAGGCGTGTGCGCCGACGTTAAAATGATCGGCGGCGGGCGCCGGTCTGAAATCGGCGGCGGCGGCGTGATTTCGGCGTGAAATCGGCGCGTAGGTATAAGTAATAAATAAATAATGCTGGACAATTCACACAGCATTATCTAGCCCCAAGCTAAGCAGAGCTTGTGTTATGTTATCGGTACTATACTAGATAACTGATATACATTATAATATACGAGTACCTACATTAGGAGGTGCATTTCGAAACTTCGAAGTTTCGTAAATTCGAAGTTGGTTTGGTGGCCACAAATTCGAACTTAAAATTTTTTTTGTTTCGATGATTTACCCACGCAAATAAGGCAACTTACGCAGTCGCGGAACGCACGTGTGCTATGAAAGAGTGAAATGCGACCAGTGTTGAAGCTGAGAGAGTTTTCTCAGCGGCTGGCTACATTTGTAATAGCCTGAGGAGCTCTCTCAGCAACAAAACGCTGGATGCCCTAACTATTTTAGGGGTTTATTATCAACTAACGTAAAATGTAATACATTTAATTAAGTAAATGGGAGTCATTATCATTGGTTGCAAGCATTTGATTCATATAACACTGGTACTTTATTGGATCCCGTAACTTTCCGTATCGCAACAAGTCTTCGGTTGGGTGCAAGATGTTGCGCGCCTCCACAATGCCAATGCCAGTACGGTATTGCTGTCGAACAGCTTGATCATCACGGATTATCGTGTACTAGGGCCGCCGGTCGGATATCTCGCCATGCCAGCCGGCGACATCATCCGGCGAGTCTTTGTCATCGCTAACGTACCAGCTATTCTCAAACCGAATGGTCTGTTGCGTGACGATGGAAAGAGGCCCGACGGTATGACACTAATCCCATGGGAGTTGGGGAGGCCCATCGTTTGGGACGCTACATGCGTCGACACCACAGAAATCTTAATAACAAGGCACTAGAAATGCTGAGTACCATCCGATCTATCGGGAATGCGTGTCGCCGGCTCGCCCCCTCTACTACCTTACCACTACATACACAGACAATAACTACGGAATTACGGCTACGCCCATCCAAAAATGCAGTGCAAACCAAATTAAGCCTTATGCGTAGTTGCATACGTTCGCTTACTCACACATTAGTGACAAGTTTGCATTTGTTGTCGTTATGACGTCATTTTAATGTAATCTACCCTAGTGCTGGGCACGAAATATCAGGTCACGTACCTATCGTACTGTTATTCTATGACTAGGGCATTGTACTAATAAAATAAAAACATAGTTTGTACTTCAATATTCATTTATTATTAACTAGCGACCCGCCCCGGCTTCGCACGGGTGCAATGCTTATACTAAATATACCTACTGCAGAATTGGTACTCCGGCCGATACCGCAATCGCTATGTCCCTGTCATTTTAAATCTGTAATATCTTCGAAAATATTCATTCAAATTACATGCTGTAAAGGGCAATATTAATCTATATTAAATGCACAATGTATCTAAGTTACTCAATTGGATAAGGATTAATGCTGTACTGCTTAAAATCGCCTCGTAAATAAGCCATTATTTCTCGTAAAAAGTAAAGGATAAAAAATGGTTATTGTGGGTTATCCCTAAGAGATAGACATATACTATCGTAGACTTTTTTTGTAGACCTTTTTAAGTTGTAAAATACTGTAGTACATTATTCTGATCTATCTCGTAGGGTTCAGCCAGCGTTTGCAATGTAAGGCATCCGGTAGCACTCTCAAAAAGGGGAGTCTTGGGAGGAACGGGGGGGTAAAATTTTTTTGGAATCGAAATCATATGACCCCCTCTATACAACCCCCTAAAAATTTTTCATCAGTGTGACTCTGCTTGGCGCCCCCCTGGGGGGCGGTGGTTCCGGGGGGCAAATCTCAAAAAGTCTGAATTTTTCCTAGGTCCCCCGGACACCCCCTACATGATTCTGCAAAAAAAACATACCTCCCCCTCCACCATCAAGGAGAGAAATTATGTCAGTCAGTCAGTCAGTGGTAATCGAGCTTTATAGATAGTTAGTTATTAAGATAATAAATCATAAATAAACAATTTTAATATAACATCGTATTCCTAAAATACTATGTTAAATTATGCAAAGTTGTTTTACAAATCACAACCAAGGTAATATTAAGGATAATATTACCGTGTCACAACACTAGCTCGCGACCGAGTTCTGCGGCCGTACCACGATAGGAAATCGAGCGCGCAACGTTATCGTTCACTGTGCAGTACATTGCTTTTTGTAATGAGGTACCTGCCCGATGTTGACAAAAATAAGAGGCAATGTATAGTTAAACGTGATAATAAGAACGGTCGACTGTGACGTTCGTATTACTTTTAAATATTCTATAATTTTAAGGAAAAACGGCATTATTTAGAAAAAACAATACTTACCGATGAAAAGTTATTCCTTTATTAATATAATTACAACTTGTGGAAGAATTTCCGCAATGGGAAATGCTGCAACACACCATTTTTACACACGCACGTTTCGAGAGCAACTGAACAGCAACGAACGCACTGGTGGCGTGAGAGTCACCTGAGCGGCGACAAGGTCACGCGCGCTTACGATTTCTAGTGCCTTGTTATTCAGATTTCTGTGGTCGACACACTAGCGCCTTCCCATGTTCCGAGGACATCCGTGAGGGCAGGTGCGGCGGCAGATTTGGCCGAAGACATGCAGGTCTCGACAGAGCCTACACATTTACTCCCCTTGGAGTCGAAACCTCTGGTTTTTCGGGTTTCTTCAAAATTATCTGAGCGTTGAGTCGAAGCGAAACGTGACCCGAGAGGTGGTGAGTATCTAGCGCAGCGCATCAGCATAGGCATACAGCAGGGCAATGCAGCCAGCCTCTTGGGGACGCTTCCGACTAGTATTGATATGGATCATTTGAGCTACCTCTAGGCCAAGCACGGAGATTATTATCTAGGGTAGAAAATACATTATCGACTTCGCATCGTCATACATTGCGTACATTATAGAAGTAAAAGGATTGACTTTCAAACAATTTACGCATTCGTTGACAAAGTGACGTAATTTTTCTTTATTCTACCCTAGACAACAATCCCCGTGCCCTGCTGTAGATTGTTTGCAACAGTCTGTAGTTAGCTCATTTGTTTCAATTGTAATTATCATGATCTGTGATAATTACAACAACGTAAAATTATAGAAGTAGGTTAACCAGTTCTCTGCCAGGCTTCAGCGATACGACTCGGACGGGCGCTCGTTGCATACGTGCAGTGCAAGCGCGTCGGTAACACTTTATGTGGTACGTAATCAAAGTATTTTCGTATGTTTTGGATTAGGTAAATCACTTTTCCGATTCTAACTCCATGTGTAAAGGGACAGGAGAATAAAAGTTACATTTTCTGTCTTAACTTCGAACTTTAGAAATTGAGCTTCCGAATTTAGAAAGCCAGTTTCGAAATTGAAAAATATTTAAAACCATGACGTTTCGTAACCCTTACAGTGTTTGTGCCTTTGTGGTAACTTCGTAAGGTTTTGAAAATAATTAAATGCAATTTTTGCAATATAAATTTAGTCTGAATCTTTCTAGTGGAATTGTCTAGATATTTGATAAAGTTTATTTTTCTACGGTGTCCCCTCCAAGTCTATATCGGCACCTGTATCTGTCTGAATCAGCGGCAACTTTTGATACCGTTCGGTTCGCGGTGCCCTTTGACATCGCGGCACCCTTTGACATCATGGCGCGGCGCGGTTCCTTCTTTGACTACAACTTGGTTGTAGGTAGCAGGTGTCGGACAATGTAATAAATAAATCAATAAAATAAGGGAGTTTTCAAAGCGTCTAAAAAATACGTTCCACGCCGATTTCACGCCGATTGCCCGATCGGCGGCGGCGGCGTGGAAAATTTGCCGGCGGCGGCGGCGGGTCGGCGCGGCGCACACGTCTAATCTGGCTATTCAACTAGTCTTCAACTACTTTCAACTAGGCTATTCACTTGAAGAAGGCAGTTAGCCACGAAGTAGCGTGTGAACCTTTTGAACCCACTGAAAACTCATTGAACGACTACCTGAACAGATATGTGCGCGGGAGACGCGGTGTATGGTGTGGCACGGGGCTACCCCCGTCGTATTTATGCTTAATGCCTACGCAGGCATTAAGCATAAATACAATACGATATATAGGTACCTATGTACGTAGCCGTGCAGCAAAACTGGAGTAACCGGAATCACACGAAGAAAAAAGCAAGGAAAAAGCACGAAGAAAAATTCTAATTCTAATTAAAACTTATTTACGAGCTCTATTATTTTTGCCTTAAACAATAATACTATGAGTATTATTACAGTTATCTACTATGAGTATTATTACAGTTATCAGAATTATCGTAACATAGTTAGGCAAATAAAAAGTAGGTACTTACCTGTAAAGATTAATTAAAGAGTAGATAATTAAAATCATAATGACTTATAATACCTACTTACGTAGGTAAGTATAGGTCCTAGGTAGGTATATGTCTAGCCTCTATTATACCTACACAGCAGTAGGTAAGGTACAGAACAGACATTATTATACTTACATAGGTAGGTATGTATAACAACAGCATGTACGATCTACCAATAACTTAAGCACGGTAATTTTAACTATATAATATACATACCTACCGTAACAAAGGCATTCAATTCTAAGATAAAATAGGTACCTACCTACTAGAAAAAGATATCGCGACTATTCGGCCGAATCCAGCTCACTCACGCACGTGTGGTTTTACATCGCGTTGTCCCTCACGCACAATGCGCATACCGGTTTGTTTTTTATGTTCTCTGTTTCTGTGATCTATTTTTGTTTGGGTTTATATAGAGATTGCAATCCGGATTATTCGAAATCCGAATTATTCAGAAAAATTGCCATTTTTATTTATACGGATATATGCATCTACATCTACCAAATACATTAATGAAAGAAATATTAGTGCAACAAACTTTGTTGCCAGGTAACGATCTGTTAAAGACTGTTGGCATCTGCCGCTGCTGGAGGAGGCCAGCTAAGGACAAGGTGCCTAGCCAGATACACTGTAATGCCGAGTGTCTAAACTGGTACACGCTATACCAACTACTAACACTGCGTGCGAAACCGCAAACAAGAGCTAGTTAAAAGATGTTGTTTAAATTTGACATTTCATTCGAATTAATATCCGGATTTGTGAATGATGAAATGCGTATTATCCGGATTTTGCATTGGTGTTTATTATTTGTTGTGTGCGACTGTACCAAAATGCATTTGTTCCTAGCACTTCACATCAACTTTTTATATTGTTGCACTACGAAATTGCATAAAGTATGACCACAGGCAGAAGCAGTATTTCTCGCAGTATTTTTACATATAGTATTTATAATAAGAAAAGCTCGTTTTCTATAGGAATTATTTGGTTTTTTAATGGGTACGCTGCCTTGACGTCAAGCTAGCGTACCCACTAAGAATGGTCATTATATCTTAAACCAAAGAGGCAGTATTTATTTTACTTTTGCACTAATTCTACACTGTTTATGCAGAGTTTATTGGCATATCAACAAACGTGATATCGATTATGTGTACGCTACCTTGACGGACACCTAAACACTGGCTTTTTATGCTAAATAAAATGTCAAGTGTGTTTACTTGTGCTATAAGACCTTGTTGCTCACTTAATTTCATTATTCCTAGAATCTACGGGAAGTACCACATAGTTTTTGTGTGCATGTGATTCCCTTGGAAATTTCAAAATATTCGGACATAAATGGCTGTAACTTTTGAGTGTGTTGACTCATAACTTTTATTTATATTGCGGCTCCAAGAGGTTACCGACTTGAGTATTTGATGTTAATTTCAACTCGATACTCCCACGCATTCCTGAGAAAAAGGGGTTGTCAGACAGACAGACAAACGGACAACAAAGTAATCCTATAAGGGTTCCTTTTTTCCTTTTGAGGTACGGAACCCTAAAATAAACTATAAACATTTGTGAAATATTTTGTAACTAGCTTCTGCCTGCGGCTTCGCACGCATTGTTTCTATAAACGTTTAAAGGTGATTTTTATCCCATGGGAACTGATTTATGGGATAAAAAGTATCCTATGTTTGATTCCAGGATTAGAGTTACCTGTATGCAAAATTTCAGTCTGATCCGTTCAGTAGTTTTGGCGTGAAGAGGTAACAAACATCCATCCATCCTTCCATCTATACATCCATCCAAACTTTCGCATATATAATATTAGTGTGATGCTAAATAATGCAAGAGTGTCTGTAAAAGAACAGAAACCAATATATTTAGCAAAAAAATATTCAAAATAAAAAAATCATTATTCATAGGTAGATCCTTCGGGGTCCAGAATCACCCCCTTTCACCTTAGTAGACACTCTCCGTGGCACCCTGCCTAAGTAATATAATATTAGGTACAACAGTTATCTAGTACCTACCCATAACACAAGCTCGGCTTGGCTTGGGGATAGATGATACTGAGTGAATTGTCCAGCATTTTTTTTTTCTATTTATTTATTTCATTCTTCCTCAGGAAGAGAAGTTTCTAGATAGCAGGACAACATCTCCACCGCGCTGCCTATTCTACACACCAAACTCTGAACTAGCAGGAGCTCTGATAGACGAAGTTGGGAATCAGCTCGGCCTCTCCCGTCTTGTTGCCATGCCTAGTGAGTATACCATCTTTAAAGAATATTTCTAGATAACATTCCAATTGTTTCTAAACAAGTACCTCCATAGATCGCAGTTGGAAGCCAACTTGGGCTAAGTCAGTCCACTGAGCGTTGTAAAAGTCAAGTTACTAGAAAGGCATTTGTCTGCGGATTTTTCACAGAATTCAATGGAACCTCCATTGTATTCTGCGAAAAATCCGCTCCTGGCTTTCGCTACTCATTGACGTCAACGACATAATTCAACATTAATGCCGTTTGTTCACCGCCGCCGCGCCCCCTCGACGAAACGTCACAGATAACAAAATGAAGGCGACTGCGGCGACTTAAAAAGTAAAAGTAAAAAGTAACATTTTATTTATTTGACACAAGTAAACATACAATAATCTAAATGAATCGATAGACTCCCGAACTAGGTATAAATATAGGTACTGTATTTCAGGAGTCAGTGGCTTTTCCCAGGTAAAATACATTTTGTGTCCTACAAAAGATGTGACATAATATCTAGCCTGGTTTGTCCTGTTTGACAAAATACTATCGGCGAGCGGAGCGAGCCGCAAAATGCAGTGTTTTGCATATTGGCCGCAAACATGACATCCCTTCCCCCAACTCCCAACCCAACAATAGGAAGTTTAAGTAATGGCGAGCGAAACGAGCCTCAAAAATGTTGGAGATTTTTTCTGATGTTCGGGGAAAAGTAAGCCTATGACAAAATAAAGTGAGCGAAACCTGCCCCGAAAATTTTAAAAAGTTTGCGGTGGTAGATATAAAGCTATGAATATAAATCGGGGCGAGCGGAGCAAAGGAGATTAACAAAAAATTAGAAATACAAAAAACACCGAAAAAGCTGTAGCGGCGAGCGGAGCGAGCCGCCGAAATTTTTGTTCCCTATTTCGGGTTGTCACAAACTGGTTCAGAAAATAAATAACAGCGAGTGGAGCGAGCTCTGAATGAGCCGCAGCCTTTGGAATTAACGGCGAGCGAAGCGAGCCGCGAAAATTTTTATGATCTGGCTGTGCGTGTGAGTTGTTTGGTATTAGATATTTTGCAGTTGCAAACTCGCCTGAAACGGAGAAGGAGTCCTGAACTTGAGCAAGCCAGAAGCTTATCAAAACAGCAGAATGTTATCAGAGGCAAGCAGAGCGTGCTGCGATGATTGAGAGGTTTCGTTAGATTTTTGGAGTGTTTGGAAAACTGACCTCAAACGAGGGATGAGCCCATGACAAGAGGCAGACAGTGTAAGGTTGCCGGCAAGTTGAGCAAGCTGCGACAATTTTTGGATTTTGTTAGATTTTGGGCAACTTTTTAGAAAATTTGGCAAAGTGACCTAAATCGGGCCGGGTTTTGAGCTTTGGATCATAGTCAGAAGGAACAAATGTTATCAGCGACCAGACTAAAACGCGAAAATTTTGTTGTCTACTAATTTTTTGTACTGGTTGACAAAGTTACCTCGCAGATTATTTGTTATATTTTGTGCTTTTTATTGTGGTGGTTGGATTGATACAAACTGACAATAGCGGACCAGCCAAACCAATAAAATTGGGAACGTTGCCTTTGTGCTAATCAAAACACAGAGCACAAACAACAGTAATATCGGCGAGCGGAGCCAGCCGCGATTTTTTTTATTGCTGCAGTTGGTAACCATAATCAATGTAACGGAAGTAAACAAGACAATATAATCATCAAGCTGTGGGTTGCAATTTTTTAAGTACCTAAACTAAGATTTTGGGGGGGTCATGACCCCCGTAACTCCCCCCCTGGGACCGCGCCTGGGGGGCACTGCTGCCCGCCCCCCGGTGGATATCTCTTAGTCGCCTCTTACGACTTACGACACCCGCGGGAAGAGTTGGGGTGGTGCAAATTCTAAACCCGCAGCACAGGGGAATCGTAATGTATATCTCATGGGAACTGATTTATGGGGTAAAAAGTAGCCTATGTTTTATTCCAGGCTTAGAACTAGGTACATGTATTCAAAATGAAAATTTCAGCTCGACCCTTTTGAGTAGTTTTGGCGTGAAGAGGTAACAAACATCCATCCATACATCTAAACATCAAACTCATCAAACTTTCGCATTTATAGGTAATATTTGTGTGATTGTACCTAAGTTATATTATACTTTATCACAATTATCACAGTTTAAACTAAAGCCTAATTTCCAGGTAAAAACAACTGCAAGGGGTACTCTGCATTCTCAGATTATTCCGAGATCGCTGATTTTCTAAATGACACGTTTGTTAGAATAGCTGTTCTGGAATTTAAGGTAAGTGACTAATTACTTTTAGAATTTGGTTATCTTGAGTGCTGACGTCAGGTTTACGTCGGCATTGTATTAAAACAATAAAGTCTCCACCCAAGCCGCGATTTTGAAGCGTGTCTTGTATCGCGCGATTTGTTGCGATATTTGTTTGCAGAACATTTTGTACTAAGACCCATACGAATTACGATCTTACACACTGCGACGCGTTTCCGCGTCCTGCGATTTTGCGATTACATTTACGATTTTTGCGGCGCGCGGCCTCTCAGTTGTGTGTAAGGAATCGCGCCACAAAATGGGGTCTGTGAGGTGGAGGCTTAAAGTATTATAGTCAACTAGCTGCTACCCGCGGTTTCGCACGCTCTGTTTCGGAATAAAAGCCTATGTCCGGCCCCGGGATACCATCTACCTCCCTGCCATATTTCATTGAGATCCGTTCAGGCGTGAATAGGTAACAGACAGACAGATAGACGGACTGACAGAGTTACTTTCGAATTTGTAATATTAGTACCTAATGGATTGTCAGACAGAAGTTATTATCATGAACATTATTTATTGGAAGAATTGCCTTGACCTGGGCCGCTATCACGGGGTGTGGTAAGAGTAGTTATCTGTCATTACGGCTCAAACGTTAGCAGGTGAATCGTTAAGGTTCGTGTTCACGGCCGGCATCGGACAATCCACTGACAAGTGCTTCCACTGATCGGCAATCCGAATGACGTCATTCGCACTAAACGGAAAAGTTGTCTTCAAGAATCCTCGCCGGCATTGCCGACAGTCCGCTCCGTGCGGTGCGGATCTTTTATGGCAAACCATTGGTGAGGGCCCAGTGCGGATTGTCCGATGCCGGCTTGTGAACGCGCACTTTAACGTTTCAACTGCTAGAGCCGTAATGGCAATGCTTTGCGGAAAATTCGACTAAAACAATTCGTCTAAAACAATTCGACTAAACCAATTCGACTAAAACACAATTCGACTAAAAACATTTCCACTAGTAAACAAAAATTGTCTCAACATAATGGCTCTGGGTGCAATTATACATTACTAGCTGCTACCCGCCGCTTCGCACGCGTTGTTTCTATGAAAACGCTTAAAGGTGATTTCTATCCCATGGGAACTGATTTATGGGATAAAAAGTCGCCTATGTTTGATTCCAGGGTTAGACTTACCTGTATGCAAAATTTCAGCCTGATCCGTTCAGTAGTTTTGGCGTGAAGAGGTAACAAACATCCATCCATACATCCATCCATCCAAACTTTCGCATTTATAATGTTAGTGTGATACACACCCTTTAAGTCACAGAGTCGCCACGAACCATCCCCCCGCTTCGCGGGGGTTGGGTGGGCTTCGTTAGGAGTAAATTAATGTTGACCCCCCGCTTCGCGGGGGTGGGGCGCCTACAGGTCGGGTCAACTCAAGGTCGAATTGCTTTAGTCGAAATGTTTTTAGTCGAATTGTGTTTTAGTCGAATTGTATTAGACGAATGGTTTTAGTCGAATTTTCCGTAGACGAATGCCAATAGGTAGGTAACTACACTTACCACACCATGATCGCGGCCCTGGCGGATCACGTCAGAAAGACATAAATAATCAAATTCAAATAGTACTCTGCCATGATGCCCATTATCATTTCGCTTCGCATGAAACTCAGTAGCATTGTGTAAAATAGGTATCCGGTAGGTATTTGTTTTGTTTCGACCTGTCTGGCGCAGCGGCTGAATGTCCACAGAAGATTTCGGATTCATATAGGCTAATAGGACTAATATAGGCTGATGATGATGATGATTTTTATGTCTGTTTTGTAATTGTAATAAAATGAAAAGTACCTACACAAACATGTCAATCCATTATTTAAATACTTCATAAATAGGACATAAAAAATTTATTAGACGATCATAAACAAAAAACCCCTTGTGTCACCTCACCTCAGCAGCCTATATTGGTCCACTGGTGGACGCAGGCCTTCCCCTTATAAGAGCCTTGTTGTCTTTTATCTCATGGGGGGTAGCACCCACAATCCCTACGCTGAGCATGCGGGTTGGGGATGGCGGTTCGGTGGTAGAATTGTTCTGCAGGGGGCACTGCTGCCCGCCCTCTTAGCCTCTTACGACACCCGCGGGAAGAGTCGGGGTGGTGGTGCGAATTCTAAGCCACCACAAAGCAATTTATTGCACTAACAATACATGAAACAATTATTTATATATTTCGTAGGACATGGAGGGAGATTCCTGGTCGTCACGGAAACAAGACAGACTGGTGTACACCATCCGGCTGAGTGAGAAGTTCCACACGCAAGTTTTCGCGTCTAACGACGAGGTGCCGCAGAATCACAAGGCTTTCGGTAATTATTTGAATTCATAATACTATGTTTATTTATTTAATTCGGATTGCCATCAGCTTAAAATATATCAAATTTACAATATAATTTAAAATAGACACAGAAAGCTAATAATAGGCATTCGCTAATAGAATTGTAATAAACTACCTAAGTACCTAAGTGTGAACACAAAAAATTTTTCGTCGACAATTGTGTACTTTTAAGATAATGAAGCAATAAAATAAATTGTAATATCCAATGGCAGAAGCCTTTATTCACAAAGAAAATTATACTAGTATTTACAATTGAAACAATTGAGCTAACTGCAGACTGTTCCAAACAAACGTTGCAAAACGTGCTCCCCTTGCTCTCCTTGGAGTCGAAACCCTAGGTCCGTGGGGTACCGAGGCTCTTCGAGTTTATAAAAAATTATCTGAGCGTCTGGTCGAAGCGACGCGTGACCCGAGAGCTGGTGAGTATCTGGCACAGCGCATCAGCATTGCCATAGAGCGTGGCAATGCAGTCAGCGTCTTGGGGACGCTTCCGGCTGGTATTGATATGGATCAGTTGAGCTACCTGTAGAATATCCAATTGTATTTGTTTAGACTATTTATAGTATTTTGTCTTTGCCAGGCAAAGGGTTAACATATAGCCACAGATATTATAATACTAGATATTATAATACTATACTAGTACAGATGCCTCATCCCATAGTAAGAAATGTGACTCGCTTCGGGCGAGATTTCTGCGGGCGAACCAGGTATTGTTTTAAGTTCACTAGATGGCGCAAGCCTTGGCCCGCAAGACCGAATGAAATAATACCACCTTCCACTACTAGATGTCGACTCGTGCAATATTTTAATGACGCCATCTAGTAGTGAGTAGACTTGCTAATAATTTTCTGAAAGCGTCAAAAGATACTTACGGTTTATTTAAATTTAGAACATAGACTTGAAGAAAGTTTTTCAGCTTATAATTGTGTTACCGTACTTTAAAGATGGGTAGTTATTTTATAATCCTACAGCAAGTTTCACTTACCTATTCGTATTATAGACAATGTAGGTTTCGGTAAAACCCATATTTTCTTTTAAAACTATCATAGTTAAGTTCTACACTAAAGTCATTTACAACGGGATATACAGGGCGAGTTTTTTTTAGGGCCACTGAGGAGAAGTCGGAAACCGTGAGTGTTTTCGAAAAGTATCTAATTTTACGTGCTCGATTTTGAATAAAATAAGTTCTGCATTTAAAAAAGTGAAGTTTTTTTATTTTAAGTTTTTTCGTTATAGAAAAGTGAGTCTTTGAACGTTCAGAGTCTGAATTTGAATGTGTAACCTGTACTGAATTCAAAAAGTTGAATTTAAAAAATTTCAATTTTGAAGGATTTTGATGATTTTCAATGCAGCCAGCGTCTTGGGGACGTTTCCGACTGGTATTGATATGGATCAGTTGAGCTACCTGTAGATTGTTTGCAACAGTCTGCAGTTAGCTCAATTGTTTCAATTGTAAATACTAGTTCTAATTTAATTGTTTTATTTAATTGTAATTTACTTTGTGAATAAACTATTTTAAAGGTATTCCAGCAACTTTGGACACATATTCGTCGTACCTACATTTATTTATTGAATATCGAACAAAGAACCCAAAAATGAAAAAAAAAACGATTTTCAAAAACTCACGTAACCAAAACAAAAAAAAAATGTCTTTTTGAATGCTGGTCTTATTTGTTCCAAAATCGAGCACGTTACTCTTAACATGAATTTTTGATAACTCTCTCACGGTTTCAGACTTCCTCTCAGTGGCCCTGAAAAAAAACTCACCTTGTGTACCATGATTTGAGTTTTGAGCTTTCCAATATTTCCGCACAGCTTCATGCGCCATGATCACGGAATACTGCGAGTAAGTATTTTTTGACAGACAGGTATCGATCTACCAAAAAATCATCTTAAATTATGGTAAACTACCTGCGCCCCGCGGCTTTGCCCGCGTTGAATGATGTCAGTGCAGTTCTTAAATTTGTATGATTACAAATTTAAGAAATTTACTGAACCTAATAATTAATAAATTAAATAAATAAGGGGTAATTTTATAAAAATAAAAAATTCTTTATTCATTATTTACTTTATAGTTTATTTAAATGATTTAAACCGAGTTTTGAGTGAACCGATCCAACGAATTATAATTTTCCATAGAAACGTGACCACCCTGTATACCTCTTGGAATAAATACTAAAGCGTATTTGGCTTCTTTATTACTTCGATCACCATCACCAAAATCTTCATATCCTTCTATAAAATCAACAAATCAACCTTTATACTCATTTCAAAACATACAGCAAACCCCTCCTTAATTGTTTCATTTTTCATTTGCAAATTTATTTTTAATAGGCATTTTCAAATATTTCGTTATTGATTCCTGGCAGACAATTTGTTTCCTGCAGCCAACGTTGTATGGAGCTGCTAATGTTATCCCTGAATTGATCATAAATTTATAAGCTACGTTTATAAACAGCAGGTGATCCTACTTCCTACTAATACTATAAATCCGAAAGTTTGTGAAATGTATATTTTTGTTACCTAGGATCTCCATAAGTACTGGACAGATTAAGGTGAAATTTGGCGTACGTTTAGAGCAAAGCCGAACTTAGATAATAGGTTACTTACTATACCGAAAATATGCGTGCGAAGCCGTGGGCAGAAGCTAGTTTGTAATATAAATACATGCAAAAGTCCGATAACTTGCCAAAAATAGATCGATTAAGAAAGAATGTTCAGGTAGAAATCTAGCCGTGTCACTAAAATATCACTCAAAAACTCTCGCTCAACATACAGCAGGGTAGACGGACGGATACGGTGCGAAGTACATCAAATCAACAAACAAAGTAAAGCCTCTACCCCACAGCCGCGATTTTGAAGTGCGTCTTGTGTCGCGCGTTTTGTTGCGATATTTGTTTGCAGTCCATTATGTACTAACACGCATACGATCTAATACGCATACGATTTTACACACTACTGCGATTTTATAGACGTGATAGAAGTTGGACGGCGCGTTTCCGCGTTCTGCGATTTTGCGATGATTGTTCACAGAACATTTTGTATTTAGGACGCATGCCATCTTACACACAGTTGCGTCTTGCGTTTTGGGAGGCGGCGGCGGCGCGCGGGGTTTAGAAATCGCGCTTACAAAATCGCAACAAATCACGCGACACAAGACGCACTTCAAAATCGCGGCTGTGGGGTAAAGGCTTAAACCGCTCGCTCGTGACATTTGACTGACAATAATTTTGCGTTTCGTTCATTCTGTCACGGCGGCGGAGACAAATAATAAAACCACGAATAAAACAAACAAAAAACGAAACGCATTGCAGTAACAAACCTGGTTCGCCATCTGTCAAGGAGTAGCGCTTACTATTTACTATCATACAAAACAATCATGAGATTTGATAAGTTCATTTAAATTCCGCAAGGAGAACTTCGATAATTATGAAATTTTAAAATTATTGAATTTTTTATTTAAAGGCATACAAATTCAATTATATTGTACTCAAGGGTTTTTCCTAAAAGAGTGCAGACATTTTTGTAATGAAATTCTATATTGTTTTGTCAGTTTACACAAACCTCGCTAACTAAGTAATACACCTAACGCCATCAATCGTCATTTTTTTGAACCACAAAAACTTTTCTATGGAATGAGACCCCATGGTATAGCCAAAATTATACGACAAGAAAGGGAAAATACAGCTTTTTCCTGTAGTATTTTATTGATGTGAACGTACTTGAAAATTTATCATCAAACACTTTTTGAAGGTTGTCTCGGTCCAGCTCGGCTACTATTTGCCGTTGTAATTAAGTAATTTTCTATAATGAGTGAGCTGATAAGCTCAAATACTACTCGATGTTGATAAAAACAGTGACGGAACCGTGGTCCCACTGCGATGTCCCACTGGTGGGACAAAACTTTTTCGTGGTCCCACCAAACACACACTTGACCGTCCACATCCTGCCACCCCCGCGAAGCGGGGGGGGGGGGGGTCAACATTAACTTACTCCTAACGAAGCCCGTCCAACCCCCCAACTGTGTTGGAGGGACCACGAATAAGTTTTGTCCCACCAGTGGGACATCGCAGTGGGACCACGGTTCCGGAGTGATAAAAACGTATGCGTTAAAACTATGGTTTGAATTTTAACTGATTTATTTGTTTAAATAGTTTTAAAGCAGTTATTTTAAAGTTATTGTTTCCATAATATATTATGTAAGTTTGAACGCTTTGTACCACTCATAAGCATGTGTTTTTGATAAAGTCGATTCACCGTTAGCCTTCTGTAACATTTTCATTGACTCCGAACACGAAATTCCATTGGCTATAGGTGCAAAATTTAAGACAAACTCTTTGTTCGATGTTTTTGTCCAATAAGAAATTCGCAATACACACTAGATATGATATAACTAAAAACAGCACTGTATTTAATTTATATAACAGATGCAACTCAAACTCCGCGCTAGAATGGAAAACAGTTGTGCCAATCAAATAATTATGATTGACGACCTCTGTGGCGCAGCGGGCGAAGGTCCGCCTGCGATGCAGGAGGTTGCGGGTTCGATTCCCGCATCGGGACAAATGTTTGTACAATCTGCAGATATTTGTTCGGTGTGTTCCGGATATTTTCTACGTATAATAAAAAATATATATCTAAGTAGTGTATTGTTTTTTAAGTATATCAGTTATCTAGACCCATAACACAAGCTCTGCTTAGCTTGGGGCTAGATAATGCTGTGTGAATTGTCCAACATTATTTATTTATTTTTATATCAACATTGTAATAAATATCTACTACTGTGTTTATATGTATGTATGTTTTGTTCACCGATTTCTCCGTCAATTGTGGGTTGATTTTGATGACCTTTGGTTTTGTATAGCGAATGATCTTCACGTGGTCCCATATTATTATTTTTTCTCGAGGATTTGAAAGGTTTTTTCTCGAATTGGTCTCGAAAAACATAAATAAATGTAAATTTATAAGAAATCGAAGTCTGTTTCTAACCCCCCCGACGCAAAAAGAAAGGGGTGTTATAAGTTTAACGTGTCTCCTGTGTATCTGTCTGTGGTATCGTAGCTCCCAAACCGATGAACCGATTTTCGTTTAGTTTTTTTTCTGTCATAGATAATTTTATTCCGAGTATTCTTAGCCATGGTTCATGAATATCTGTCGGGGGGGATTTTAAATTTTGTTCTTGTATCACATAAGTTTCTTTCATTATTAGATTTTGTATCAAATTATTGAAGGATGTTTTTGTTACAGGCGATGATTATGACGACTTTATGCGCATTCAGTGGGCGATCGACACGAGCTACATCAAAGTTCGCACGGGCAACACGGTCCCACAGGTGGGCTTATTTACTTTATCATTTACTGACGACCTCTGTGGCGCGGCCGGCGAACGTCCGCCTGCGACGCAGGAGGCTGCAGGAGGTTACGGGTTCGATTCCCGCCTCGGGGCAAATGTTTGTATGATCTGCAGATATTTGTTCAGGGTGTTCTGGATTTTTCTATGTAAAATAAAAAAAAATCTATCTAAGCAGTATTAAGTACATCAGTTATCTGTACCCATAACACAAGCTCTGCTTAGCTTGGGGCTAGATAATGCTGTGTGAATTGTCCAGTACTATTTTAATCGTATGACTAGATAGGCTTAGCAATAACTGGATTCTGCCCGCGGCTTCGCACGCGTTGTTGCTATGGGAACGTTCAAAGGTTATTTCTATCCCATGGGAATTTTTTTAAGGGATGATAAGTAGCCTGTGGCCCGTGGTAGTTTATTCTAGGCCTAGATTTACCTGTATGCAAAATTTCAGACCCATACGAGCCGAGATAGAAAATACTGTTATTGCACACTTAACCCCTCAGGCCCCAAGCGGTAGCCGGCCACCGCGCCTTACGTCACTGCACCGTTCACCCAAACCCCAAGCGGTAGCCGGCTACCGCTCTCCTGCATTTGATTACGGACCTTATTTTACATGTTTAGATGCTACTTTCCTATAAAGAAGTTTAATGAGTTAGGTTCTTTGATATATTTTCTACATACTGAACGAAAAATATTTTATTATCTGTGGACGTTTTTTTTTTGGCAGTCGAATTGAGATTTTCGACGCCATTGTGTCTAAGGCGCACGGCCTGTCATTCATTTCTGACATTTTGGTCCCAAGATGGAAGGGTTAAAGTAGTCCGAGTTATACATAGTGATTTATACCTACTACACCTTCGAGGAAAATCATCGTTTTAGAATCTTCAAAATCACTCCAGTAAATTAAAATGTAGCAATAAATGCGCGCACGTGCGATTTTCACATGGTTCTGTTTTAAAATTATTTTTCCAAATACGGAAGAGTCCGATATCATATGGCGGATTCGGAGTAAAAACTTTTTGCCTTTGACCTATTATGAAAATAACAGTAGCTACTGGCTGATATTTTAGAAAATTAATAAAAATAACACGTTAGAAACACTCCGGAACCGTGGTCCCACTGCGATGTCCAAGTGTGTGTTTGGTGGGACCACGAAAAAGTTTTGTCCCACCAGTGGGACATCGCAGTGGGACCACGGTTCCGTCACTGTTAGAAATGAAATTCCATAGTTTTCCGTCCCGCATTTTAGTACGCCTGCAATGACGTACTTTCTACGTTATACTTAAAGGAATAAACAACTTTCTGAGCAGGTGTAGTACAAAGGAAATAACAATACAAAATACCAGCTGCATCATAGCAGAAAAACGCTAAAGTTTTGATTATGTCCCCATTTCCTAAAGAACATACCAATATGTTGTTTTCACAGCTGCATATCGTAAATATTGTTATTCGTACATTGTTATGTGATCTTATACACAATGTATGTAAACCAACTACTTTGTTATTACTTGACCATTGTTATGTTTATCTGGAAAAAGATAACATTTAGCTCTAAATAGTAAGTAGGTGTTTTCTGGGAATTTTAAGTTATAAATACACTTTCCACATACTAAAAGGCCATTTGTATTTAAGTAGGACGTTAGCTTTACTATACAGAGCCCTTAGTTTGGTTTCTCGACGGAATCGAGACGTCATCGACACCTTTCATTTCGTATGGGGTTTGGTAGAGCGTCTCCTAGCGCTCGGATATGGAACTATGAAAATCCCCTACAAGATGGAAAAATCTCTATGGCGAGTCTTTATTTCCATAAATACAATAAATGTACACTTAGAAAAGGTCAAATTATAAAATTAAACACTGAAAAGTAAAAGTAAAGTAAAAATGCGTTTATTTTGTAACCAATACATAGATAGTACATACAAAAGATAAAGGTTAATACAAAAGCAACATATAGGTCACAAAAATGGCCAACATTCAGCAGATGCTATGGTAGGATGTATCCTACCATAGCACTGGTCTTCCGTGGAGGACAGAGCCGTTGAACATTCAAAATAAAAAAAAAACAAAATCAAAAACTCTTTATTTCCATAAATACAATAAATGTACACTTAGAAAAGGTCAAAATATAAAAGTAAACACTGACACGGAAATAAAGTGATATTTTTGATTTCTGGCTTCAAGGCTCGGTTCTATCCCAATTACAATATCATTCTCACCAAATGCTTGAAGGTTGGATAAATAAAGAGAATTAAGCAGAAAATCTATTTTATCCAGTTAACATTCCACCAAAACCTATTCTAAAACGCTAAATTCTACTACGAATTAGGGATTGAAATTTAGGATTGAAAATTATAATGGAATCGTTTTCGAAAAGGCTTACCGCAGTACTGAGTAGCAAGACAAAATTAAAACTGGAAACTCTTTTAATTTGAATGATACTCTTACAAGGAAAGCTTAGCAGGAAGTCTCCTATTGATTTGGCGATCTCTGTGGCGCTAATGGCGAAGTTTCTCCTGGGGGTTCGAATCCCGTCGCTTGACAAACATTTGTTTGTCAAGTCTGGGTGTTCACTCCAAAGAAGAATTGATTATACTTAATCAGTCGTCTG
Organism: Eupithecia subfuscata; assembly: GCA_963564075.1. Classification (NCBI taxonomy): domain Eukaryota; kingdom Metazoa; phylum Arthropoda; class Insecta; order Lepidoptera; family Geometridae; genus Eupithecia; species Eupithecia subfuscata. Next base: position 13,702,997 of record OY751114.1, read on the forward strand.
GTTGGAATAAAATAAGAAGAGATCTAGAGGTCGATCGGAGAAGAGATGGCAAAACATCTTTGTGAAGAGGTCCTAACTGGATGACAAAGGCCAGAGATACAAAAGTTTGGAAGGAACTGGGAGTGGCCTACGCCAAAAAAGGCGAATAATAACTTAATCAAAGTTTGTAAATAGGTAGTTACATAAGAAGTAGGAAATAATGGCTAATTTTATTTTATTTTTTAATCAGTCGTCTGGTAACCATAACATAAGCTCTACTTACTTTGTTTGGGTTTCATGATCCTAATCAGCCCACAAGGGGTTTTTACCATAATCACCAAGCTTGCCAGGCGAATTATTGATCGCAGCGTACAAGTATTCAGACGAAGGCTGCTGCCCTTCCTCTGGTAGGATCCCTTAGTCGTCTCTTACGACTTCCACGGGTTTTCATCAGCATTATGTGTCGATTTCTTTCCAGACACTGTCCCTCCAAGAGTTCCCGTACTACCGCAGCACGCAAGCCAGCGTGGCGGCTCTGGTCGGAACCCTCCTGTTCTCGACTAACTTCATCGCGTGCATGGAACTCTTCATGCAGGTCATGATGAGGATGATGACGGAGCGTGCTACTGGCATTCAGGTAACCAGACAAGATAATTTTGCTGATTTATTTAAAAACAAATGTATGGAAAATAACAAACACAAAGAAATTCCAGCTAGGTACTGCCGTGCGTTTTAAACATTCCTTTCTTTCTAAATTCTTTTACCGATAACTTTAAATGTTTTAAGTAAAAATTATATCGGATATTTATCGCGTAACTTTTGTGCCAATGTTATCTTTGCTATGTTGTAAAAAAGAAGTTTAAAAAATCTACATCTATGAACGTGGACAAAATAACTCATGTACCTGTAGTACATGAGTTTTGTTTCTGGCTGAAAATATTGTTTTTAGTAAATATAATATTATTGCTTTTTACTTTTAGGGTATTTTATAAACTATGCCTTATTACAGTTATTACTAACACTTAATATATTATGGTACCTATGAATCTGTATCGGCAAATGTATGGCTTTGTGACAGCTTCTCTTTCGACAGAGGCCTCCTTTGTTTGTGCATGTCTGTCAGCCGTGTAGACACGCACTCAACCAAGGTCCTGCCAGAAAACCAGCGTTGCTCAACTTTCTGTTGAGGAACATCAAGCTAAGGCAGGACCTTTTGGTTCACATGGTGGACAAAGTATTTTCATATATAAGGTTTTTCTATTTTGTGAGCCAATAAATTTATTTTCTTTCTTTCCTTCTCCTCTAAAGATATACATAGTGGACCGGCCCATATTTCTTCCCATATTTAAACTATCTTCTTTAGTATTTTTATGTTATCACTCGGGTCTGACAGCATGGTCTCTGTGAAGTTAGCAGAGCATCTTCCAGAGCATAAATAAATTAGAGTTCTGTTCGCAAGCGGGTGAGTTCTATAGTTCCTGAAACATTTCAGAAATATTACTGGGGATTTAAAAAAATGGTTAAAGTGATGCTCTGCTTAGAGTAGGAGGTCATTTTTCAGAAAGCGAAAAAATGTTGTGTCTGTAATATTGAGAGATGATGTCATTCTCAATCCCTTTCTCAGTTTATACTTATATTTCCCTAACCCGTTCATGGCCCAAGACGCAGACGAGACTCTCGATCATGGTGTGGCGGCGGTGCGACCCGCAGGGGCGAGGCTGGGCAATGAATGCGTTAATTTTGTTCTAGGAACTAATAAAACTGAACGGCGTATCATCCACAACGATCGGTCTCGAGTACTTCATAAACTCTGTGCCAGCCGCGCTGATGTTCGCCGTGGGCTCCACCATCATAGTGAAGATAAGCGACAATGCTCTCATAGAGTACACCAGTGGAGTCATCATATTCATCGGGCTGGCTTTGTACGCGGTGTCCATTATAGCTTGCGGGATGGCTTTCAGCTACATCGCTCATACATGTGAGTTCTTTTTACTATAAAAAATTGGTTGTCTGTAAAGTCGGTTTACTGACGATAGTTGAACGTGACAACGTCTTAAGAAAATACTGATGGAATGGTAGCATTTGATACTCGATCAAAACATGTAAATGTACTATAGTATAGCAGCTGTCCACGCAGACGCATCGCTCACTCAAGTAGGAGAGAGACGGATGTCGAGCGCTCTCGCTTGCACTTCAAGCCTTACATGGAACGCCTCAGAGCTAGGTAACGCCGCATGACGTCATGTTTTTTCGTGCGTGCAGCCGGCTCTATCGAATTATAAGACGTTGTCACGTCAAAAACTATCAATACAACTATTTGCGCTGCTTGTTGATGATGCAAAGCGTGAGAATCATCTTCTCGCAGAGATCGCAATCACTGAAGAAGTCCCTCGTTAAAGGATGAAACGTTGGTGTTCTTCCAACACAAATAAGGTTCGTAGTTAGCCCGTTCAAATCCATAGTTAATGGGAGTTCTTGTTAATTCCGAGTGAAAATACTTAGGTCTGAGGGAGCGAAAGTAGTAGATTTTTCACTGCTTTCAAAGGATTTTTTAACGCGTTCACTGCCAAGCTGCCCTGGAAGCACCCGTAGGACGGCATGGCAGTCAAAGTGTTGTACTTTTTTATCGCGTTCTTACCTCCGCTTTCCGTATCCGCTTAGTTTTTAAATTAAAAACTAAAACTTAAAAACTTATAGATTCTTCTGTTAATTTCTTATATATTGATATATTTAACATATTATTTAATGAAAGGAGTGTGTATTTTTATTTCTTATTGTTATTTGACCATTCTAGTGCATTATAAATATATGCCTATTGAATTTAATAATAAAAAAAATTTTACAAAGAAAATTATACTAGTATTTACAATTGAAACAATTGAGCTAACTGCCGACTGTTGCAAACAGTCTACAGATAGCTCAACTGATCCATATCAACACCATAACAATTCAATAATTAAGTTGATACTTCATTCCTAATAACCATGTTTGTTCCGCAGCCGAATTCGCAACTGTAACATCCCTGTTCGCGTACATAGCCACGATCGTGGTCGCGAAGGTGGTCGATTTCTACCGTCCCAGGTCACGAGGTCTTCTAGCATTGACCGGTCTCCTTCCTCATATCCCCATGTCTTGGATGTGGCAGGAGATCGCACAGTTCGAGCAGTACCGTGAGTTATACTAATATGAAATTTGTTTATTTGTATATAAATGTTTTACTCTACATGCTAAACAGTTGGTAGGACATCCTTTTAAGTATGTAAATATACTTGTGCCAGGATGTCTGCTCCTCCATTCAAATACAACAAATAAACTAAATTAATTAATATTAATGATTACGTAAGCAAATAACAAATTTTCCAAATTAATTGTAATGATTTTTCAATAACAAAATAATCTAAGTGAAATAACTCTATATGAACTTTTTAAAGTGATAGCACTGCTACCTATTTGATAATATATCCTACTTTATTGAAATAAGGTTCAATATAGCCTGGTAATCACCTAAACCGTGCTAAGCACTGTGTTTATTTAGACAATATTGAACCATACTTTGACGAATTCATTACGGATGTAAGCGGGTTAACTACCAACCTTATTTGTGTTGGAAGAACACCAACGTTTCATCTCTTAACGAGGGACATAAGGCTCGTAGTTAACGAATGTACCGTAATTAATATTGAATCGTTGTTTCCCACTAAAATTAATAAATTACTATATAAATCTATACTAATACTAGCTGCGCCCCGCGGCTTCGCCCCCGTGGAAATTTATGTTTCCAACTTTCTTAATTTTTTCTTTCATAAGAACCTTCTCCTGACAATAACAAACACAACAAAGAAAGAATTAGCGAAATCGGTCCAGGCGTTGTTGAGTTATGCGCTTACCAACACATTTTGCGATTCATTTTTATATTATAGAAGATTATAAGGAGGAAAGATTTGATTGTTTATTTGTTTGTATCGAAGGCTCCGAAACGACTGGACCGATTTGAAAAAATCTTTTACCTTTAGAAGCCGACATTATTCCTGATGAATATAGGTTACTTTTTACCGCGGGAAAATGCTTCATTCCTACGGGAAAACGGGTAATAAGACAACTGGTAGTGCAGCTAGTAAGAGATAAAACGCTGCACGCACATTTGGGAATCTAACCTCCGAAAACAAACGCTACTCAGATTTAAGCATGCCTCAATGTTTAACAGATTTTCATTGAACTCTGTCAGAAAATCTCGACTTGAGACGAATTAATGAATAAATTGAGGTATTTAGTACTATTTACGGGAAAAGGGCGAGGAAAATATCAAAGGACACGTTGCTTGGGTATCGTTTATTCCGGTCCGGCACAAAAGAAGAAGTACAGAATGTACCCACAACTTGTGGGTAACTAATATTTGGTAGGAACCACCTGCATACATTTCATGAATGAAATGAATGAATGGTATTAGGGCGTTAACTTATATTATAAAGACGAAAGTTTATAATGTTGTGAGACTTTTGAGTGAAGAGTACGCTAAAGCTACTGTACATGTCTATAAGCGATTGCAGTGTTTGATAAACTTGTATTTTCATGACTACTACTTAACATAGAATTAAGAAAAATTTGTGACTAACATAATATGGACCTAAATTGATTTTTTGTGTTGTCTGAAATAAATTAATTTTATTATTTTTATTTATTTTATTTATAACTATCGAAACACAACGAGTTCTCTCCACAGCTCCTCTGCGCAGGTTAGACCTACTGGCAAAATCTTCAGCGATGAGAGTTTTCTACGTGTGTAGCTTGCCACAGTTTTTTTCTCACGCACAAGCGCTTAGGGTAGTTTCAAAACCTTTTGTATTTATTTATTTATCGTCCTTGGCTAATCAACACAACCCGCTGACATTCGCGGACATAGCCTCCTCCCACTCGTCAGATACACTATCGGGTTGCTATCTAAGGTTGCCTGGAAGAGATCGCTTCTAAGCGATAAGGCCGCCCATTGTACTTGTGTCTTATGTAATGTCCCTGAAGTCTCGTGTATTGTATTTTTGTTGGTGTACAATAAAGTATTATGTATTGTATTGTACTATCGGTACTGGCTGTGTACTTTACTGCGTCATACAAAGTGCTTTCTACTTCGCACTGACATGTGTTAGATTATAGGGCATTTAGTAGGTTCGTCTCGAGATTATTTGGTCGACACGGGAGATCATGCAGTTTAGATCGAGTAAATCCTCTCATAGTGCGCATGTTAGACGAATGATCGATTAAACCACTACATAAGGGATTTTTTTATATTAAAAGCGTTACTCAAGCATAGCTTGATGACTGAGCATAGTTTCATAATATGGGCCTAAGTATCTCGCGCTCGAGGTGTATGTTCTTTACAATTTTATCTCGCACGAGTGTTTAGGGCAGTTTAGGAACTCTGCCATGGAACTTATTAACGTATTTATCGTATCGGGCTAGCTACGAACCGTATTTGTGTTGAAAGAACAGCAACGTTGCATCTTGTAACCAGGGAGTTCTTCAGGGTGTGTTCTTCCGACACAAATAAGGTTCGTAGTTGACCCGCTTACATCCGTAATGCATCTATTCTTCGCTAATCTTTGCGGACTTGTAGAGGGACAGGAGTGAATGGAAAATCTTGGAGGAAGCTTTCAGCGCCGAAGGCGGTCTTACCAGACATAAACTGCTTCGTAAATGTACCTAAATAGTCAAACAAATAATAATAAAATTTCTTTATTTCAGTTTTCATACATAGGTCCATAGATTACATAAAATTGGTACATAATAATAAAATAGTCACCTTAATTTATAGATCGTTCGTTATAGTAGAAAGTTAGTAATACAAGTTAGTTATAGTTTAGTTAGTAACCTACTTTGTACTAGCTGATAAGGAAAAATAAAGCTTTTTTTATTTTGTTTTATTTTATTAATCGATTTGTATTTATTGTAGACAAACCGCTGACATTCGCGGACATAGCCTCGTCGCATTCATCCGAGACGCTATCGGTCCTGGCTGTGTACTTCTACTGCGTCGTACAGAGTGCGTTCTACTTCTCACTGACGTGGTATCTCTCGCACGTGCGTCAAGGGAAGTTCGGGAACTCTCTGCCTTGGAACTTTCTTTGCATGGTAAGTAAGTGCGGATTTTAGTACTTTCGTGGCAAACTACGTGACCTATGTATCCAGCTGGCTCTGGACCAAAACGCAATGAAGGAATCAGGGGGAGGCTGTGGTCCAGCTGTGAGACTCGCAAAACTTATCAACGATTTGGTTATCCTAGATAAGTGTCCCAGGATTGTAGAGTGGCTTAATACGGTGCTGTGTGGTGCCGGCTTAGAATTTGCACCACCCGAACTCTTCCCGCGAGTGTCGTAAGAGGCTAAGGAGGCGGGCAGCAGCGCCCCCTGCAGAACATTTCTACCACTGAACTGCGAACCCCAACCCGCATGCCCAGCGTGGGGAATAAGGGCACTACCCCCCATTAGATAAAAGCCAATAAGGCGCTTATAAGGAGGTCTGCGTCCAGCCGTGGACCAATATAGGCTGTCGAGGTGAGGTGAGGAGGCAGCAGTGGTTGAAATCAGGCTGTGAGTATACTTTCGGTGTTAGTCGAGGGAAAACCGTTGTTCCGAGAAACCTTTGTTGTTGATGAAAAGCACCAAAGTTCATTTTAAAGAAATTAAGTTGCCTATGGGGTTTTCACAAAACCTTTTAATCACTATAGTTGTTCTATCTCACGAAGTCCGTTGGTCTATGTATGTCATAGTGAATGCATGTACACATTGTTTTAGTGTGCGTAAGCTCAGAAGCAATCAGTCTCGCCCGAGACGCGGTCCGGGTCACTAGTGCTCATTGTATTCACGTCAGATTTTGGTAGCGAGTACCGTCAGCATGACAATTAAGTGCAAAGTCACTACTACAACCAGGGCTAAACGGACTTCGTGAGACTTCGCCGTATAGCCAAGGTACTTTGGCAACTGGAAGTTGTAAAACTACTTTTGTTGAATAGAAACCAATATTCCAGAAGGGATATTGGAGCAAGAACGAGATAAATCCGTTCAAGCTGAAGACGACGGAGGAAGAGGCGCCCATTGTGAAGGAACCCAAGTATTTCGAGGAACCGCCGAGGAACATGGAAATCGGTATCAAGATCGAAAATGTATCTAAGGTGAGAAAACTGATAATAATGTCCTCCTAGCCGAATTTCGACCACGGCAGCCGTCTCATCGGAAGCGCAGGACACATTATAGTGGACAAGTGTGTGCGCAAACACAGGTGCACTCTCTATTCCCTCACTCTCATAATCCGATGGGACGGCAGAGCGACACGACCGGGGAGAGGTCAGGCGCAGGACCAACGGCTTCACGTGCTTTCCGAGGCACGGATAGGTACACGTATGGTAAGTAAGTGGTCAATTTACTGGTACTACGTTGGATTGTGAGGAGTAGTAGAAGAAAATAGAGGTTTTAGCCCAGCAGTAGGACAGAACTATCCTATCCTACTATAATATTAAAAATACGAAAGTTTGTGTGAATGTTTGTTACCACGTATCTCTGTAACTACTTAACCGATTTAGATGAAATTTTGGTACATAGATAGTGTAGGTTCTAGAATAACTTAAAGGCTAATCCAATTTTCAAAAATTTACCTCTGATGGGGTTAAAAAGGGCGGTAAATTTAATATCGAAAATGATTATTCCTTAGTTTGATTCACTCAAACCTCTGTATAAATAAACTATAAAGTAAATAAGAATCACGTTGTTTAAAAAAAAACTACCGCTAGGGGTTGTGCAGTAAATTTCTGAAATTTGTATAATTTCCACGCGGGCGAAGCCGCGAGGTGCAGCTAGTTAAAAATGAATTGTAAAACTTGGCACCTTTTGTACAACGGATAATATTCACATTTCAGCATTATCCAAAGAACAGAGCACTGGAGAACGTATCCCTGGACGTGTACAAAGGCGAGATCACAGTTCTCTTGGGACACAACGGCGCGGGGAAAACTACCCTCATGTCTATTATTACTGGTAAGAGATAGAGGAAGTTAAACTTCCTCTATTTATGCACAAGCACTCATTTTTATTACGTTCTCTCTCTCCCAACTTACATTTAACCACGTCTCACTAACGAATTTTTGACAGATTTTCATTGAAAACTGTCAAAAACCGTGCCTTTTAAGTATTCGGGTGTCAGAGACTCATGAAATAATTCGGCATAACTCAAAAACTTGCCAAAAAATGTTATGATGTTAAGTTTCTAAAAATAAGTCAGTAAAACATACCTAACCTAAAACAATATCATTAGGAATGATCCCCGCCACGCAAGGGAAGGTCTACGTGGACGGCGTGGAGTCGGCCTCCCACGGCCTGCTGGTCCGCAAGAAGCTAGGGCTCTGCCCCCAACATAACCTGTTCCTGGACAATATCAACGTGATCGAGCATGTCATGTTCTTTACTATGGTAAGTCTATTTTATCATACCTACTAATAATTAATAGTACTCTGTCTGTCTGTCCTTTTCATGCCTAAATGGCTGAACGGATCTCAATGAAATTTGGCAGCGTAGATGGATCCCGGGAACGGACATAGGCTACTTAAAAAAGCGCGTGTGAAGCCGCGGGTAGCAGCTAGTATTATATACGTTTGGCCTGTAAAAGGAAGGATTTGATTTTTTCATGTGTTGTGTTTGTAGCTATTGAAATCTTAGAAATAAAGATATTTTGATTTGTTTCCTCGCCAGAATTACTCCGTTTAGTCGCACAAAGTATTCTAGCTGCCCACCTACTACAGACTGCACTAGTCCGGTGTTTTTGACCGACTTCGAAAAAAGGAAGACTAAGATTATGGACCGATCATTCTCAGTACAATAGCTGAGAATTTCATTCTTTCTGAATGATCCCGAGGTGAAAAATTTATTAACGAGGGATATATAAGTCTTTGATCCAAAAAATTTAAAAAGAGTGTAAAATTATGGAATTTTTTCAAAACAATTAACTTATTGATATTCTGAAGTGCATATTTTTAGAAGCAATTGATTTTATCTTTGAAATAATGCTAAGTTCAACCATACCTTACTCTCAGAGCGCTAAACTCTGTGTCTGTGAAGCTCTGTAAAATTTCAGCTGAAGAACGGCTCCACACTATCCAAAGCCCGCACCACCTCCCAAGAACTGCTCGACCGTCTCGGCATCGGCGACAAGGCGTCCTCGAGCCCTTCAGAGCTGAGCGGCGGCATGAAGCGGCGGCTGCAGCTGGCTTGCGCGCTGGCGGGCGGCTCCGACGTGCTAGTGCTGGACGAGCCCACCTCCGGCCTGGACGTCGAGACGCGCCGCGAACTGTGGAACCTACTGCTGGTAACTTATGACAGCCTGGTACTTGTGATTAAGGATCCTACTATGCAAGGCGGTGCCTGCAACTACAACACCTACTGCTGGTTACTTATGCGGGCCTGGTATTTGCGAAACAGGAACCTGCATATTTCGCGGGTATAGAATTTACTACTGGCACAGATATTATAATACTATGCTAGTACTACTGGTAACTTTTGGTCGCCTGGTACCTACAAGAAAATCAGATGGATTTTGCATGCTATAGAAGCACCTACCTAGTCCCTATTGCGGATAATGTATGCTCTATGTAGCTATAGGAGACCCTACTGCGTCAGTCACAAAGAAGCATCTCCCATGTACCTACTATTGTTTAGGTAATTAGTGCTAGCCTGGTACTTGTGATACAGGATCCTACTACTTATGACTATGAAACTCTGTCTAAGCAACCTATGATCATTTTATAGAAGGTCATTGACCCTCAGGTATTTTACTCTCAGCTAGATATCGCAGGCTGTGGAACTTACAGCTAAACGTAACGTATGAATGCCTGGTACGTGGGAACCCTACTTTACAAGACACTCACCTGATTGTCGCGGGCTATGGTGGTTGCCATTGCCCTGCTGCAATTTTATGCTCTCTTGGTAAGCGAGTTTCTTGGTCAACCAGTCTTCTTGGCCAGTATCAGTAGATTAAAATGGCCCTCCCATTTAAATCTACAAAGATATAAGATCAAGGATCGTACAATTTCAACCTGTTATATTCTACGAAATTCTGGACTAAAGATCACCTCATCAAAAGAAAATTCATCCCAAAACGAATTTGCCATAAAGGATAATATTGTCTATTTTCGCAGTCTCTCCGCGGAGGTCACACCGTCCTACTATCCACTCACTTCATGGAGGAGGCGGACGCGCTGGGAGACAGAGTGGCGGCGCTGCACACCGGGCAATTGAAGTGTCACGCCACTCCTATGTATCTCAAGAAGGCTATGGGTAAAATTGTTATACAAGAGTTATGGCGGCAATCCCACTGTGCCACAAGAGTCGCGAGCTTTCGTAGACCAGAGGAGCGAGTCTATTTGACGTTAGTTACGAGACGTGATCATGATATCTCCTTTTTCCATACAATTTGGTACAGCGCCTCTATTGTGCGGACGCAAATCCCATACAAAAGGGATACACACATAGACTCGTTCCCTCAGGTCGGAGGGCAGAGACGCGCTGTGCGCGATTTGCGTAGGTCCATGTTCGTATGATAGAGGCGCTGTACCAAATATCACAGAAAAATGAGACGATACGATGTGCGTGAGCTAGATTAAAATGTGTTCACAAAGAAACTGTAGGATTATACCAGCTGGACTATGGATACTACATAATTTTGTCAACCTTTTTGTAGTGCATGCTAGTATTATAATAAAGTATGATGTTTGTACTTTTCTATCATGTTCGTACGTAATTTAAGATTTCTATTGAAAAACCAATAGTTTGCTTAATTATCTGATGCACTTCACTTACTGACTTCCAATAAGCTACTAATAGTATAGTATCCAGTTCGAAAATATATCAAAGAAAGTTCAAAATATGTAATCGTATGTCCGTACAATCTGCCACAACGTGTGTAATTATTTCACCTGCAGTGGCAACACTGGTCGTGCATTTGTTTCATATTCGCACAAAAAAGAGCGAGACAAAACAACCGACAAATTTAGTCGCAGCGCATCATAAGCACACAAGATGTTCACAAAGAAATTAAGACTTATCACATTATCTTTCCAGGCAGCGGCTACCGCCTATCCTTCACCACCAACGGCCCCCCGAAGGAATGCGACATAACCGACGTGGTGACGCACCACGTGAGCGGCGCGACCGTCAAAGAGAAGAGCATCGCCTCCATCTCTTACAACCTGCCTGCGACGGGCACGCCGCAGTTCCCGGCGTTGTTCGCCACGCTCGAGGAGTGCCGGAGTGCGCTGGCCATCGAGACCATAGGCCTGGGCGTGTCTACGCTCGAAGAGGTCTTTCTGAAGTGAGTTAAACTTTGCTGTGGCAAACTTGTGTGTTCGAACCCTGCACTTCGTCAGTAATTCAGTATTCAGTAATTCAGTAACATTTATTCACACAAGACATGGTACATAAAAATTGGTGGAATAATACAGTAGAGCTGCATATCTCGCCCGAGTACAGGCACGTGAATATTTAAGGAGTAAAGAGTACTTACTTAACTAGTTACACAAATTATAAACATTAAAATTAGATGTCATTGAAATAATTGGATTAAATAAATTGTTTACTAAACACACTAGGTCAAAACTTAAATTTCAGGTAATCTTCCACAGAATAAAAAAATGCTCAATAAATAAATTGACCAACTTTCTGTTGAATAAGGGACCCTTCAGTTCTTTTACATTGTTTGGCAATTTGTTGTAAATTTTGATAGCCATGTTGTAACAGTTGCGTCCACGCTTTTATTTTATTTTTGACATAATATTGAACACCTATGGTTCGAGGCAACCGATATTTCTTGGCACAAGCACAGATATTATAATACTAAGTATATTTACATACTTATAAGGATGTCTTACCAACAGTTTAACATGTAGAGTAACTTATTTTTATACATATTAACAATGTCATTTATTCACAAAGAAAATTATACTAGTATTTACAATTGAAACAATTGAGCTAACTGCCGACTGTTGCAAACAGTCTACATACTAACAATTTTCAATTTCAGTTTTCAAAATATTCATTTAGCTGCTCTTGCTGTTGAATGCGTATTTGCTCACGTTTACCCGTTAAATTTACTCGGTTTGCGATCGATCCATTTCAATTCATCCAATTCGTAGGTACCATTTTACCATTATTACCATAAGTCACCATAAGTTGGCGGCAGTAGTTTAAATAATCATAAATAACGTGCCTTGTGAATATAGTCCGTACCATACCACACCAGTGACTTTCCTTGACCACCAACCAAACACCACACCACATACCAATCTCAAAGAGGTGTTTGGGGAACAACCAGCATCATCTACCACAATCCCCATTTCACCTATGAAGTTCTCTAATTGTTGACAGATGAGTAAATAAAGAATGAAAGAACGCAATATTCCATAGACACAGTTTATTTTCAAAAATAGAAATTCGAATCTGTCGGCTCGAAAAATATCTGAGACTTACGAAAGTTTCGAAAAAAATATCTCAACAAACTTTGGCATATATTTTTTTCTTGTCGGTCTCTCAAATTTTTCAATTGTCCAATAATATTGTACGTTTTTTCATTTAGATTGTGCAGCGACACTGAAGCCATCACCGAAGAAGAAACGGAAACCGAAGTTACAGGTAATAGATAAATTTTTGCTGATGTATGTAATCATAGCAATGTTTATGACTTTTCCGAGTGTACGTGATTGTATCAAAAAGGAATAAAGAAATTAACCAAACTGAACTGTACAGAATAATTAACATGTAAAGATTTGTTGAAGCTCGGTGCGTTCGCGCATAGTGCTGCACAGCCACACTAAGAAATGTCAACTTAACAAATCCATTACCTAAATCTTCTTCAGTCTTTATAGACAGAAAAGGACGATGAAAGGTTAATTTTATGTTTAGATACAAAACATAAAATAATCCTGTTAATTTTAAACTGACAATTAAGCACGTTTTGAAAAGCTTCCTCAGTCCGATGACTGATCTAACCTTTGCTTGAGTAACGATTTTCTATGGCAATAGCTCAAGTATAGATATATGTCCGTTTATCAACTTAATCTATTTTTGTATGTACCAATATTCCCAAGTTTCTTGGTTATTTTTTGTCTTATCTGTTTTATGGCCTTGAATCATAATTTATGCACCACTTTTTGTAACCAATGTATATTTAAACTGACATCTCCAAGTGTGCCTTGTGCTCCTACGGCGAATAAATGAGTATGAGTATGAGTATGACTGAACTAGCTTATACGGGCGTAAGTTTCGGAAACGGTGTTGTTATTATCGCTATGTATCGATATTTGAGGTAAAATTAATCATTATTTGGTTACTTAAAAAAAAACAAATATAATATACCAAATATATAAATGTTATCGCTATGCATTGATAATTTTGGTAATAATAATAATAATAATCCTGGACAATCCACACAGCGTTATCTAGCCCCAAGCTAAGCAGAGCTTGTGTTATGGATACTAGATAACTGATATACATAATACAATACACTACATAGATATAATTTTTTTTATTATACATAGAAACATCCAGATCGCTCTGGACAAATGTCTGCAGATCGTACAAACATTTGTCCCGAGGCGGGAATCGAACCCGCAACCTCCTGCGTCGCAGGCGGACCTTCGCCCGCCGCGCCACGGAGGTCGTCACAAAATAAAGATGGTAAAACTTATCTTTATTTTGTTACTTGTAATTAATTGATTGTCTTGCAGCTCCAGCATACGGAAAACACACAGGCGCTATGCTGTACGCGCGGCAGGCAATCGCACTCTTCAAACGACACGTCAACTTCATAAGGGCGAATATTCTGATGTTCATTATAGTGGTAGGTTCTCATGTTCATTAGATATTTCATTAAATATTTTATTCATTAAAATTATTATACAGTCTATACTATACAGTCCTATTGGTAATTCACTGTTAAAAAATTAAAAAGATAACTTTCCATACAAATTGTGATGTCGAAATTTTAAATGATACCTACAGGGTCATGTCAAATAAAAGGTGTCAGTTTGTACATTTTAAAATAGTTTTTGAAATATCTGTAGGTTTCATACTTTTCAAAATATTTCGAAAAAAATCGAATAAATGGGGAATACGCTCCCGAGTTAGTAAGGCGGTGATGTATACAACTCGGGAGAGCTCCTCCCCAATCCCGTCCATTGCCCCCGCACCATTGCCATGTCAAAACCACGTCAAAATGTCTTCGTCGAACGACTGTATGCATATAGGTAGGCTGTGATATTAGTATGGATACCAATAGAGCTTTTATCTTGTTCGCAGCACGTCCTCTTACCAGCGTTTCTGATGCTACTGTTCACGAACGCGACCAACAACAACAGCTACAGCGAGGTCTCCGAGCCGGATTTACTCCTGGACCTTAATATGTACAAGCCTCTACCGGAACGACGGGTGAGATATCACAATACAAAAATACCTTCAAAACTTCAAATCATTTATTCGCTTACAACATGGGTCTCATACCCATGTTCTACGGAATATAAAATATAAATTTGGTCGTAATTTACAATGAGTCACTATATTTTGCTTTTCGAGCATACGAATGTCATTAGAATCAAAATAATGAATACATAAACAAGCTACAATTAAAAAAAAGGTAAAGATAAATTCCAAAAAAAAAATATTTATTCTCTTCTGAGATAATATTATGATAAAACAATATTTAGTAACTCTTCTGAGATCTCGATATCTTCAGATTTCTGAATCGCGAAATGTAAACGGTCAATTTGTTTTATTGTCTCAGGTAATTTTTGTACAATGCGAGGTGCCATTCAGAAAACACTCTTATCATAAAATGCTATTTTATGTAAACACTTTATTGTACATCAACAACGATACATTACATGAGACGCAAGCACAATGGGCGGCCTTATCGCTTAGAAGCGATCTCTTCCAGGCATTACATTATCGTCCTTCATCATCAGCTAGTCCAATGCTAGACAGGTCTCCCCTGATGTTTGCCAGTGGCGGTCGCGACCCCTCCAAATCAGCGCTTGGAGGTCGTACGAGTGGAATGAGAGATCCTACCAGAGGAAGGGCAGCTTCCGCCTGAGGTTTTTGTTTATGGTGCGTAAGCCCTCACCACCCCCTCAACCTCAACAGCCTGTATTGGTCCACTGCTGGACGGACTTCCCCTGATAAGCGCCTTGTTGGCTTTTATCTCATGGGGGTAATGCCCATTATCCCCACGCTGGGAATGCGGGTTGGGGATCGCAGTTCTGTGGTAGAATTGTTCTGCAGAGGGCGCTGCTGCCCGCCCCCGGTGAATATCCTTTAGTCGCCTCTTACGACACATGCGGGTAGAGTTGGGGTAGTGCAAATTCTAAGCCGGCACCACACAGCTTGCCTGCACAGCAAACCCACACACTCAGGGTAATTTCTAAGAAATCAAAAAAAGTCCGTACGAACTCCCAGAGATTTTCGACTCCTATGTCACTTGACCCTATTAAAATAGTACATAAATATAGAATGTAACGACATCAAGTGTAACACAAGTGTACCTACGATGGAATAAATAAATACAAATACAAAAAAATAAATACAAATACAAATACCTCGTGCTGTAGTTGGTTGAACATTCCGTACTGAGGGAAGGATGCGGGTTCAAGTCCCGTCGAAGTCAAATTTTTTTGGGATATTATTTGAGCTTCCTTCCGTGTATTTTAAACACCTCTACTACAATTACCAATCCGCCTGCCAAGCGTGGTGATTATAATTAATAGATTCAGGCTTTTGCGGAACTACTTTACGGAAATCCATTGCATAATATTAGGATAAAACAATCATCATCATCAGCCCCTATACGTCCACTGCTGAACATAGGCCTCCCTCAAAAGACGCCACGACTAGCGCCCCTGTGCCGCCTCCATCCATCGACTCCCTGCGACCGCTACGATGTCGTCGGTCCATCGAGTGGGGTCTTCCCGCACTCCGTTTCGCCTAGCATCGCGGTCGCCACTCGAGAACCTTTACTCCCCAACGGCTATCGGTTCTGGGAACTATATGGCCTGCCCATCGCCACTTCAGCCTGCTAACTCTGAGAACTATGTCGGTTACTCTGGTTTTTCTACGGATTTCCGCATTCCGGATCCTATCGCGTAGAGAAATTCCGAGCATAGCTCTCTCCATAGTCCGCTGAGCGACTTTGAGCTTATGCACGAAGCCTTACGACTTCCATAGGCTAAGGGTAGCGTTAGAGGGGGTCGATTCTCGTCGTGTTTTAGTCATCTATGTAGGCTGTGCGTTGATTGTCTTGGTATGTTTACACAGTTTCGTGTTTTCTTTATCTTAGATTTATATTTCAGGCATTTATGAACGTGAACGCCACCGGAGCTTCGATGAAGGCGAAGGATGCTTACGGAGATGTCAAATTTGTGGAATCTAGCAATATCACTGATGGTAAGATGGATAGACAGATAGATATTTATTTATTGATTCAAGGTTGTTACAATTTGTTAATAGCGTCTTAAATCCTAACATAGGTTTATCTAGACACTAGAGTTCTCTACGTAATACTTAATTATAATTTATATAAGCTAGCATCGGAAATTAATGCGGTAGGCAGCCACGCAACAAGCACAGTGACCTCGCTGTCCGCTGCATGGCTCGGAATCTTCAATCTACATTTCTCTAATTGAACTTTATGTAGTAATCCAATATCGGTACAGTTTGTATAAAACAGTATGAAAATTTATATAAATTGTTAAATTTATGCCAAATAAAGGATTAAGTACACGGAGAAAGTAAAAATATTCTATGGTATTTATACATTTAACGAAATAACCTCGTCAACCTCACCTCACGAGCCTAAATCTAAAGTACTATATAAATTATTTCCAGATATACTTAAGATTGGCAAAAAGGACATACTCGAATACAACAAGTATTTGGTCGGAGTTGAATTGGACGATGAACACGCAAAGGTACGTTACTCTGTTTGCAAAATAGAGCTCTATTTCACATTGAAAATTTAGTCATTCCGATCAGAGATTTTACAGTTTAAATCAAAATAGGAAGTTGAGGACGTGAGTTTTTTTAACAAAATCCGTGTACAAATCCGCAAAAAAACTAGACTGTCCGGTCTAAGGCTCGTATTATGAAGGCTTGCTTAGTCATCGATCTATGCCTGAGTAACGCTTTTCTGTAGCTGTACATAAGCATAGATCGATGACTGAGCATGGTTTCATAATACGTGCCTTAGACCTGTATTTTAAAAAGCTTACTCAGTCATCAATCTATGCTCGTCGTTACTCAAAATCGTTACTCAAGTATAGATCGATGGCTGAGTAATCTTTCATAATAGAGGCCTAAGTCCGCATTCCGAGTAACGGCGGGTCTCACTCTGTAGTATTTCAAACTAGCTTCTGCCTGCTGCTTCGCACGCGTTTTTCTGGGACAAAAAGTATCAAGTAATATCAGCTTGATCCGTTCTGCAATTAAGACGTGAAGAGGTAACAAACATGAAAACTTTCGCGTTCATAATAATAAAGTGTGATGTGATTATCCTCCCCAGGCCCTCTACACCACAGTGTACCGCCACGCAGCCCCCGTGGCGATCAACCTCCTCAGCAACGTCATAGCGTCCCAGTATCTGCCGGCCGCCGGCGCGCGCGCCATCACTGTGCACAACCATCCCTTGGACGGACGAGAGTTGACACATACCCCGCTTGTTGACGCTAAGAGTCTGCCGCAGTGTCTAATGTGGGCTCTACTGGCCGTTGCTAGTGAGTATTGACTGTTGCTAGCGAGTATTCACTGATGCGTCATAGCGTCCCAGTTTCTACTGGCCGGCATCACTGCATGTGCACAACCATCCCTTGGACGGACGAGAGTTGACACATACCCCGCTTGTTGACGCTAAGAGTCTGCCGCAGTGTCTAATGTGGGCTCTACTGGCCGTTGCTAGTGAGTATTGACCGTTTCTAGCGAGTATTCACTCATACGTCATACCGTCCCAGTTTCTACTGGCCGCCATCACTGCACAACTATCTTTTGGACGGACGGGAGTTGACATAACCCGCTTGTTGACGCTAAGAGTCTGGTGCAGTGTCTTATGTGGGCTCTACTGGCCGTTGCTAGTGAGTATTGACTGCTTCTAGCGAGTATTCATGGGGGTCATGAGCATAGTAAATTTTTCGTCCGCAAACTTCGTTCCACAACTGAAATGTCTGATACTGACTGATGCAAAGGCATCCCCCGCCCCCAAATCCGTCCACTTTTTCTTTTAATTACAATAATTATTTTAGTCAAATTGGAGCCCGTCCTGACTAGATCTTGACTGTATGACCACCCCCTGACTTGACAGCTGGATCCGCCCTTAGCTATGATCGCCAAATTTATCTTCCAGTTACCCTCTTCACTAACTCCAACCTGCACGCGCTGCCAGCGCGCGAGGGCGCGTCGGGCGCGCGGCACCTGCACGTGATGGCGGGCTGCCCCGCCGCGCTGCACTGGCTCTGCACGCTCGCCTTCCACACCGCACTCTCTCTACTTACGGTGGTGTTAATCGCCATCATCTGTGCGGTGCTCGCTGATAAGGACCATACTTTGGCACAGGCTGGTCTATTGCGTAAGTCATTTCTTGCCTATTTAGTCGTGAAATCACATCACACTAATGTTATAAATACGAGAGTTTGGATGTTGGATGGGTGGATGTTTGTTACCTCTTCACGCCAAAACTACTGAACGAATCGGGCTGAACTTTGCTTAAAGGTAGTTCTAGGCCACGAATAATATATAGGCTTACTTTTTATCTCGTAAATCAGTACAGTACCCATGGGATAGAAATAACCTTTAAATGTTTCTGTGTTGTTATATCTAATTTAATCATTATTATTGATTAAGCAAATATTTTATGTTATTTGATTTTATTGTGAATTTTTATAATGTTGTATCTATGGATTGTATTACATATCTGAAATAAATGAGTAAATAAATAAAAATAAAAATAACGATCGAATTAAAAAGGATGGCATACTTTTTACTGCTGTCAAATTATTTTAGTTTATTTTTCACGACATCTGAATTGACACCACCACCACCTGTGCGCTTCTTTAGACAATTTTTTAAAAGCTGGCGTGATTCTTGAGCGGATGAGAGGATTTTTGAGCCACAACTAACATATTTGTAGTAATAAAGTCACTATGCCGTAGTAATAAGTATTATTTTCCCACAGTGACTTTCACCCTGGTCCTCGTGTTGGGTAGTATAGCGTTCTTCAGTACGCTGTACATCCTCACCCAGTGTTTCGAGGAGAAGACGACGAATATAGTGATGACCTTCATTATAATCATTTTCGGTAAGTTAAAATGAAATTAAATGAAAATATATTAATTCTGTATATATTCTTTATTCTGAATTAGTTACTGCTTATAAAACTCAAAGAATATGTTGAAAAACAAACTTGCCAAGGTTATCACTTGTCTCTGTCTTCTGCATCATAAAATCTTGTTTTAAAAGGTATTTTTATCATTCAATTATTAAGAAAATGACAGTATAATCGAAATTTATAGTAGGTTCTTAAAAAATGCTTTACAACATGCGCGAAAAAAATCAATGTTAGCTTTATTACTTAGGCTAGGCGCAAACGGACCACCGGCCACAGCCACCGGTGGCTAGCGACAAGCTGTTTACACGCTTTTTCATACATTTTGTACGAACTCGCCGCACACGCGTCGCCGGTGGCGGCTACTTGCTACAGCAGTGTCCGCGATTCGCCACTTGACGCCGCTGCGCGCCACGCAAGATACCGACTCTCGCCACTGATACTCACTCTGTTAACTGCTAGGCGACCTACGCATCGCACGTGTCAATGTAATGTGGTCGCTTCCGAACACCGGTGGCTGTCGCGCGCTTCCGCGACTGCTGCAAATGCGGTCGCGCGCGACAGCCACCGATGGCTGTGGCCGGTGGTCCATTTGCGCTTTGCCTTTCTAAGTAATAAAGCGTTTCATTTAGTCGTTAACGTTAATAACATCACTCTGTTAATCGATTAGCAGTGTCAAACACTAGTGGTCTAGGTATGGCAACACAAAAACGTGTTTTGACATTAGCTAGTGTCAAAGGTGGAATATGATTATTTGTCCTGATATGTGTCTTGTTGTTGTTGCAAATACATTTATTGCTTCAAACCTTTTCTTCTTTACAGGTCTACTAACACCATTCATAAAGACAGCAGTAGGCTTCTTCGAGACCGATACAAACGTAGTCATTCGCTTCCTTCTCGCGCTAGCCAGCTACGTCATGCCTCCGCACACTGTGACCATCGCGGCTTGCAAGGTGGCGTATGTGGGCCGGTTGAACGCACTGTGTGAACTGAACAAAGACCGATGTCCGTACCTTATTGTGGCTGATAGTGGCTTTGACTCGGCGAAGTGTTGTGGTGAGTATTATGAACTCTATTTATAAGGCACTAAGGTAGCAATTTGCGTATGTGGGCCGATTGAACGCAGTCTGTCAGCGGAACAAAGACAGATGTCCGAACCTTATTGTGGCTGATAGTGGCTTTGACTCGGCGAAGTGTTGTGGTGAGTATTATGAACTCTATTTATAAGGCACTAAGGTAGCAATTTGCGTATGTGGGCCGATTGAACGCAGTCTGTCAGCGGAACAAAGACAGATGTCCGAACCTTATTGTGACTGATAGTGGCTTTGACTCGGCTAAGTGTTGCGGTGAGTATTATGTACTCTAATTATAGGTGCTAAGGTAGTAAGTTGCAAGTGACGTAGGTGGGCCGATTAAACGCACTGTGTCAACTGAACAAAGACAGATGTCCGAACATCATCAGCCCTTGTCGACATCGCTGGGCATAGGCCTCTCTATGTTTATGCCATTCGCCTCAGTCCTGTGCTCATTTGGGCGCCAGGTGCAGCCTACGGTTTGACGTATAATGTCATAGACCAATCGCGCCGGCGGACGTCCTGTATTCCTACAACCGAAAACCAACCTTAAACACTTGTATGGCGTATACTTTTTATACTGTAGAAACTATCGTACTTTGACGAATGCATTAAGAATGTAAGCGGGTTAACTACGAACCTTATTTGTGTTGGAAGAACACTATCTCTCCGAGCAATGAGTCCTTGGAGAGATGCGGAACGCGCGCGTCTAGAACTCAACCTGAAGATGTCCTTCGTTAAGGGATGAAATGTTGGTGTTCTTCCAACACAAATAAAGCGTATATTTAGGTACAAAAGTTACTGACATGTAAATTAGCTTTATGAATAAATTGTATTTCGTATTCACCACTCAGTCGGTGCTTTAGTCCACCTGTCGTCATGATACACATACCTGCCGATTTTTGTCCTGCGACGGGAATCGAACCCGCAACCCCCTGTAGCAGGCAGGCCTTCACCCGTTGCGCCACTGAGTCATAAGAACGAAGTTTATATTGAATGTCTTGTTTTCAGCGGGTGGAGCAGCAAAGGCGTACTTTGCCTTCGATGATTATTCTCCCGGATTGGAGATCGTGATCATGTTGGTCCAGGGATTTATTGGCATGGTAAGTTCATTTAAATAAATAAATAATAATCGACATATTATATAGCATTTATTCATTTTACTGAGACGAACGTTTATCGACGGCGGACGCGTGCGGTGGCCTCGGTGACGAGCGGGCTGTTGTGGCGTTTAGACGTACTGTAATGAACATATGAAATTTCTTCTGTTTTGCGGTTTAATTTCACCTTTAGTGAGAGGAGAATATAATACGTCAAGTGCGGATCGGACTCGCGCACTAAGGGTTCCTTATGACCTCGTGTCTTGCCAAATTATCACGATTCTAGGTCTACAGGAAGTACCCTATAGGTTTTGTGTGTATGTGATTCCCTTGGAAATCTCAAAATATTCGGAGTAACGCACTCAAAAGTTTCAGCAAAAGTACCTTTTGAGTGCGTTGCCTTATAAGTTTTGTTAATATCGCGTCACCAAGAGGTTACGGACTTGAGTATTTGACGTTCATTTCAATTCGTCCACGCTTTCCTGAGAAAAAGGGGTTGACAGACAGACAGACAGACAGACATACGGACAACAAAGTGATCCTATAAGGGTTCCTTTTTTCCTTTTAAGGTACGGAACCTCAAAAGGAAAAAAGGAACCCTAAAAATAAAAATGTCCGAGTTATTTTACAACTGTCTCATTTGCACAATATTTTGATGAAATGACCCTAGACGTCACACATACAAGAGCACATGTCATTGTATGTGCCGAGATGCAACTTTTGCATGGAGAAACAGGAAAGTGTCCGGGGTGTGCCCAAAGTTAACCAGACTCGTAATTTTCAGACAATAGTGATACTAATACAGAAGGGTTTCTTCAACTTCTTGCTGGATAAAATCCACAACGCGAGCTTCAAGAACAAAATGCAGACGCAAAACCACAAGGACGATATCGTTGCTGCAGAGGCGCTGTACGTCGAGAAGGAGATCAAACTGCGTAAGTACTATCACACTAATAATATAGATGCGAAAGTTTGGATGTTTAGATGTATGGATGGATGGATGTTTGTTACCTTTTCCAAAACTATTGAACGGATCCGCCTGAAATTTTACATACTTTCTAGGCTTGGAATAAAACATAGGCTACATAGGCTTTTATCTCATAAATCAGTTTCCATGTGATGGAAATCACCTTTAAGCTTTTGGGACCTCTTGTTTGGGAGAGACACGTTCAGCAGTGGACAGTAGGGGTGCTGATGAGGATCCCACTAATATTATAAAGGCAAAATCTTGCGAGGATGTGTTTGACCTGTCTCCATACAGACAACGCCATAACTCTTGGACGGATGAAACTTTGCACGCATAAAGCTCTGCATCGGGTACAAATATTTGTTAGTTATAATTCCTAGTAGGTTAGTTATAATTAGTAGGTTAGTTATAATTCCCAGAGTTGGACACTCACGGTAGGGCTGTTCCATCAGTTCAAAGTCGCTCAGCGAGCTATGGAAAGAGCTATGCTCGGAGTTTCTCTGAAGGATTCGTAATGAATACATCCGACAGAGAACCAAAGTTATCGACATAGCTCAAAGAATTAGCAAGCTGAAGTGGCAGTGGGCCGGCCATATCTCGCGAAAAACCGACAACCGCTGGGGTAAACGTGTTCTTGAGTGGAGACCACGACTCGGCAAACGTAGTGTAGGACGCCCTCCGGCCAGGTGGGATGACGATCTGCGAAAGACTGCAGGCAGATGCTGGATGCGGCAAGCTGAAGACAGGGCGCTATGGCGCTCATTAGGGGAGGCCTATGTCCAGCAGTGGACTAATATAGGCTGATGATGATAATACTAGGAAATGCGTGCGAAACCGCGAGCGGAACTAGTTTCTGATTATAATTTTTCTATACTGGGTACCTATATTTTTTAATTTACTCCCAGTGAAATAATCACAAAACAATAGATTGAAACGATTTTTTCATTTTCTAGCATTTATGATTTTTTACTTTTTGTTTTCTTATTTTTCGTAGATTCTTGTTTTCGTATTTATTTGTTTTTCTTATTTTTCGCATATACTTTTATTGTTCTGTATTATTTTATAGTTTTTTTAATTTTACTTAGTACGACACCGTTTTTTCTAGTGCAACTCGAGCCTGGCCAACCGATAGTTACGAAAAGGAGTCGAATTTTTGCAATCACGAAGCCCGAATTATATGGTTTAACTTGTGTGTATTTTATTTATTTACTTTAAAGCCATTCTCACCTGACGTTATTTAAGTTATTGGTAGTGTCAGGCCATTTTCACAAGCGATTTGGGTTTCATTCGCAAGACGTTCTCATTTTCATGTCATATCTGCCTTTCTCAATTTCATCCAAGGTTGTTAAAAATTTGCTAGAACGTTCATTACTCGTATTTATGTTTTGCTACCTATTTGTTTATTTCTTATTAAGTCGGATATACTAAGACATGAACACTTTAAAACCATGTCGCTTTATTGATTTACTCGATTACCATGTTCAGTCCATAAGCGCTCTTTAGTGTGACAAAGTACTAAAAAGCGCCGAATGTATCGTTTCACCCTTTCTTTTCCCCCATCAATCATCGAAAGCCGTCTGGAAGAGATTGCTTTCAGCAGTAAAACCGTCCATTGCAGATCATTGTTGTTGTGGCTTTATGTCTATTGTTTGTCATAAAAACTGGCTGTTTTATTTGTTGTAAAGGTACCTACTTATGTATTTTTGGGCGGTTTTTTTTATAAATCCCCTTTTTCAGCCAAGAAGCACATAGAAGACGACAAGCAAGCGATGTTAGTGAGCGACCTGCATAAGAACTACAACTTTTTGTTCAAGAAGAACGTACATGCGGTCAGGGGAATCAGCTTCTCGGTCAAGAAAGGTAAGTAAAAAATTGGTTGTCTGTAAAGTCGGTTTACTGACGATAGTTAAACGTGACAACGTCTTAAGAAAATACTGATGGAATGGTAGCATTTGATACTCGATCAAAACATGTAAATGTACTATAGTATAGCAGCTGTCCACGCAGAGGAGAGAGACGGATGTCGAGCGCTCTCGCTTGCACTTCAAGCCTTACATGGAACGCCTCAGAGCGAGGTAACGCCGCATGACGTCATGTTTTTTCGTGCGTGCAGCCGGCTCTATCGAATTATAAGACGTTGTCACGTCAAAAACTTCGTTTAGGAATGGATTCTTTGCATGGGCAAGACTATTTTCAGTAGTAATTCAAATTCAAATCATTCACGGAATTAAAGTAAGGGGAAATGGTAAGTGGGCGTGGCACGCGTGCTACAAGTACGCGCTGGTATGCTTACTCGACCCCAGTCGGGTTCTAACATCGCGTGGAGTTGCTAGTCTCGCAACCAATTCATTTTTTCCGTAATCATGCCGTATTGTTCGATTTTAGAGTGTAAAAATGATAGTAGGAGAAAAAATCTTCAAAATGGAGGTGTCTCGTACCTTCGGGGAGAACGGTTTTTATTGTTTTGTAATAAAATCTTATTTTATTTCAATTTGTCAATAATTTAATAGAAGGGTTAGTCAAAATCAACCTTATGCAATTAAGATAAAGTTGATTTTGGATTGATTCTATTCTTCGCTACTCAATTAGTGATGTAGTCAAGTCGGATGTTGATTTTGTCGATTGATATCGATACAAGAAATTCAATTTTAATGTTAATGTTAAATAAGTGATTAGTATTATTATGTAAATTAATTATTTATTTAGTATTTAGATTACAAGTCACTAAATTGACATCATTAGGTCCTCTAACCTTTAACTTAAATATTTGTAGGTTTCCCAAAGATACAAACGTCAAAGAGAAATGGATAGATGCAACGGGTAGAGTTAATTGGATGGCGCGATATACTCTGAACACTTTTTCGAAGTCGATTTCAAAATATCAAATAAAAGATATAGATATACAATTACGAAACATACCTACAGCAGCGCTTGTATCACTGAAAATCGTTAAGTTTAAATATATAAATGTTCACATACACCATTTACTAAAATTAAACATAAAACTTTCCAAACACCAGTTTCCTAATAAATACGTTTTATTTCAGGGGCATAAACAACATACATTTATTTTTACCTGCCTGTCTGTGTCTATTTATAAATGGTTTAAAATATACAGCTCTTTGTGTGCCAAGTAAGTAAATAAACTACCAATAAGTTCATTTTTTTGCGAATTGAACAAAAAATCGGGTATCTATCGATATCGATAATGTACTTCAATGTGCTACCTGGTGCAGCTCTAATCGAGTAGCAGTCGATGGTCGACCTATCACGCGAATGTCAATCTTAAGTCTGAGGAAATTAAGTTTATAATTGCGACCACTGAAAATACCGCCATCTATGGTCAAGTAGCGGAATTAACTTGTCAATCGAATGTTTGGTTACTATAGACCGTAAATACGTTCTGATGCTAAAGTAAAATAAATCTTATCTGTAGAAGTCAAGGTTTATTTCCAAATCAGTGACGTTGGCTAATTTTGACTAAACTTAAACTACCAATCAAACGAATTGTTTCTTTGTAATGCATTATATGATTACTGGTTTATTTGTGTGAGTTTGGCGACACCGGTGCCCTTAGTAATTTTGTTGCATTGTCCTTCCACTCTAACTTCCATTTCCCTGAAATCATTTATTTCGGTTGTTCACCATAAATGTTAGTACAAATACCTATACAGGGTGGAATTTTGTAATGCCACCTGGAGGGAAAGTACTCTTAATACTGTAGATAGAAAATTGTACTAAAAGAAAACATTCCTTTATTTTTGAAAAGAAAGAAAACTACATTCAAAGATTTTCGAAAATTCGCTTGCCACACCCGGGAATCGAACCGACTAAATTCTGTAAAAATTACACCCTGTACTTTTATTGCATAGATCGTTAGGGTCAATAATAAGGATGAAATCTCTCTAACAAACTTAATAAATTAAATGAAAGGAAAACCATGAAATCTTAAATTATAAATTGAATGGGTCAAGTTAAGCACTTTAACTTAAAGATCCATCTGTTTACTTGTGTCAGTAATTAATAATTATCATTGACGTCATTTATCCATTAAAATGACGAATTAATATTTAGATAAGACGATTGAAATTGAAATTGAAATACCTACCTGGATTGGTACCAACGGCACAATCAGATGGCCTGCGAGATCACCATATCTCACCCCTTTAGTTTTTTTTTTTGTGGGGATATGTAAAAAATCTAATTTACATGAAATCTTATGCGAATGTAAACGAGTTGAGAGTTGAAGTTCAGAATACGATTTATAATATTCACCACAACACGTTATTAATTGTACTGTCCCTTTTTAAAAGCTATACTTATGAGATATGAGATAGGCCTATCGTTTCCCGCCACAATATTCAAATTATACAAGTATTTGTATTGACTATCTGTCAAAATTGGCCTACAGCCAATGACAAGCTTCGTCCAATTAGGAATTGGCCAATCAGGTGTCTTCCCGCCACGTCAGAGAGGCGCGCGAGCGAGCCTGTGGCGCCACCATTTTGATTCTCCATTGGCGTTTAGTTTCCCGCCGAGTACGGACGTGCTTCCAATACGTAGCACGCTTTTGAAGAAATACCTATTTCAGATATATTTGAAGGTGCATTAATTCACAAAGAATTTATTATCAAAGTGCACAAATGTAAAGGTTTGGTGAAAAATGCGTAAGTAACCTTTTTCTTCAATCTTAAACCTTATAAAGTTTAATTTGCGAAATTAATTTCGTAAAAATATTCCTTGGACTCCTCAGTCCATTTCATTTCTATTATTTCGTAGACTGACGACACGTGCGTGTCGCATTGTTATAACGAAAGCTAACGCTTTTACTACCTCGCTCGAGGTGGTACCGCGTAAATTATTTATGTTTGTGTGACTTTTTATTTCGAATTTAATAACACGTGCTCGCAAACACGTGGTAATTTTCATTATTTTAAAGACGTAAGCTGAGGCTTGTCCAACCTAGCACGTGGTATTTCCGCTATTATTAGCGGCAGTTCTTTTTATTTTAAAACGATATTTTAACGGTTTTACCGTTCGTTTTGTTAATTTTATTTTCCGGTCTTTTGTTGGTTTTTGTTCCTGTATGCTGAAATACTATTTTTTCTAGCAAAGATGTAAATACGATAAATATGCCAAATTCCGACCACTGAAATCGTGGGATCGACGACGGGCCGTGAACAGCCGGAGAAAGAGCTCGACATGGATTGGTCATGGGAATAAAACCGTGAGTACTCTTAAAATATAGTAATTGAGCATTGTGGGCCACGAACGCCTACGTAGGGCGTTTGATTGGTGCCCCTGCTCATACATTATAAGTAATTGGCAAATAATACGTGGACTGCGCTCAACGTCTGCTAGATTTGCTTTTCATGACTCAACTCAAAAGCTTGGGTGTCCATGTAGTTCTAGCTTTCAGAATCGAATGTCCTATGTCAACTAAAGGAAGATTCCTTATATAATATTGAAACCAAGCTGAATGTAACAATATTTCTGAATCATTTGATACGACAACACACAGTTACAACTATCAACTACAATTTGTTTGTTTCTAGAATATGTTTTGTTACTGCCTTTAAAAATTATATTGCTGTACTAGTATAGTCACAAATAATTTGCGTGATTGGGTTGTCTTATCCATTCACTGCCCATTTGCTGCACTGTCCGAGCAGCTCTTTTGCAAGGGCACTGAAGGTGTTAACCTAGGATGGCAAAATTAACTTTCTTTTTTTTTCAGAACTTTTACATTATTTTGTTGTCTAGTGTTTGTGGTTATCGAACAGAATCAAGTCCACGCTCGAGAACATACGATTGAAGGATGAATAAGGAATAAAATCATAATTAATAGTGTTTAAGCAACACACCCGATGTATCTTCTTGCAAGTAATAAAAAAACCCTCGCAGGGTTTGTTTTAGCACCCTCACAGGGCTGCAATAGCACATATTGTCATGGGCATCTTCTTGCAAGTATACATATTAAAATAACCCTCGCAGGGTTTCTTTGCGCACCCTCGCAGGGCTGCAATAGCACATATTGTCATGGGCATCTTCTTGCAAGTATGCGTATCAAAATAACCCTCGCAGGGTTTATTTGCGCACCCTCGCAGGGCTGCGATGACACACAAAATTCGATATTGTCATGGGCATCTTCTTGCGAATATACATATCAAAATAACCCTCGCAGGGTTTATTTGCGCACCCTCGCAGGGCTGCGATGACACACAAAATTCGGCCGCACCGAATATGTTTCAGCTATTATAATTATCATGGACGTGATGTGATGATCATATTTCTCAAACAACAAGTCGAAAGGTAGCAATAACGTAAGTATGTGATCACATGACCTTCAGAAAGGCCTGACTGGTTACTATTGGATAAAAGAAGTCGTCGTAGTGCACCTCCTCGCGTATCTATTGACAAGAACTTCCAGGAAGGCCAACTTCTATCCATAATGATTCGTATACCCACATCATGAGTTTGTATTGAATGGAAGTCATCGTGGTGCACATCCACCAGTGATGAAAACATTCCAGGGTATCGCGTACCTATTGACAAGAACTTCCAAGAAGGCTAACCAATATCCATAATGATTCGGGCATTGCATACCCATCTGTATAAACTTCCGGGAAGCTCAGTTAGTATTTATTTTGAGACAATTCGCATATGCTTGGTGCACTACCGCTTTATGACGATTTTCTTATCAAGGTATCGGATACCTATTGATGTTTATATTATAAATATTATTTATCATCTGTAACATTGAGCTATGTCTGTTTCCTTGTTTGACATAAACTTTTAGAAAAAGCCGTTTAGCTGTATGATTAATATAATCTTCTGGTATACCGCACTTGTGATAAAATCATTCTTGGATATCGTACCTTTTTGTGAGAACCTCTACTTATCCAACTCAGGTTGATAAGTGTGATGGATTGATGATTCATTGATTAACTGACTTACATTCAACATTGTTAATTAACCAGTTACTTAAACTTACTACCATCCGCGTAGTTTTTAGGATATGTAACCTGTATATAAGTGATGAGTAGGAGAGGATTTAAGAACATTTCTATGGGTTCATGAGATCGCAGAAATGAGTGAAACAGATAGATATTCCGTCTACCTACCTACATTATTTTGTTGCCTACCAGACTTGTCGCATTAAAAAGACCGATTTGCTAAAATTATCTACCCTCAATGTTATTTTTGTCATCCCGAGATGAAAATCTGTTGGGCACCATCAACATTTTTAAGGCCACGATAAGTAATCATAGAAATGCAAACAAAAGATGAATGCTGGTTTGTCTACATTAAATATGAGTAATATTAGAAACTTTCTTATCCCTTTTTCCAACACGAACTGGAATGATGCGTGGGATACTTTTTAGTATAATCAGGCTAGCTTTTACCAAAAATACAGAATTTTTTGCCTAAATCTCAACATGCTGCACGGCTGTTACTCCTAGCTGGGTTTTTGGTCGCGTATACAGCCTCCACAAAGGGCCCGTCATTGTGCCTCAGTGTCACGACAGTGTCTATCCGTGGATATACCCTCGCAAATGCATAGATCCAGCTTTAACTCCGACCTTGGCCGTTTTAGGTGTACATTTTGTCTGACAAGTAAATATGACTACTCGATGATATTGCTGTCAGTGCGGCACTGGCCTGGAGGCTTACAATCTATAAGTGTCTGGCGTATGCTAAACAGTTACATACAAGGTATATCTGGTTTAAAATTAAACTCCGGCCATGTCCGGAGTTATGATTGTGAGAACGGCAGGGGTGTGTATGATAATAATCCTTCCGTGTTTATTAACGACTAACTACCCTCTTCAAACTTTTTATCATCGATACGTACGATCGTATGGTAATAATCCTTCCGTGTTTATTTACGAATAACTACCCTCTTCAAACATTTTTATCATCGGTGGAATTTCTGAGTTATCTGCTTTGTATGATAAGTTGTTGAGTGGTTTCTCAACTGTAGTAGATACATGTTAACTACCTATTTTATTTCTATAATTTTTTATAACTGGGAGAGTTTAACCTCTTAAAACATCAGTACCTACTTACTGCTTCTGTCCTTGACGCGCGTACCTGTTTTTATTTTCTATAGTGTTACACTATAGGAAACTTCTATTTCCAAAATTTTTGTGGTGGAGCAAACGATCATTGTCAGCTTCTGAGCTGTTGCGCTATGTAAACTATGATCCTGAACGAGAAAAAAAAAAATTGCAATCATCGCTTCGCAAGCGGTATGCAGTCAGTAATTTGACATAATAAGAGATGTTTTAACACAACTATTAGTTAAGCGTTAAATCGTTCCTGTTTATTATTTCATTAGCATTATCGAGGAACAGTCACGACTGCATCTTGAACCAAAACCTTTTTGGATGAAAGTACATTGGCAATGAGTGACGTATCTATCTACAAGTCAAGTACATTGTAACAAATAATGTATTGCTGGTTTTTAAACTAGGATATCTAGTGCCTGGTAGTCACAATTATGAGACATAATTTTATAGATGTCTCGATAATTTTCTCTCTTTCAAGGAATGACATGCTTGTGTGAATATATGTATATACTAAATATATATTCGGAATGAAGTCTAGATGAGATACAAAGGTACCCATGGCACATTTCTAAGAGCAAAACATAACATGGTTGGTTTTCTCAATAGAGGTAGCTGTATTTTTATTGATATCGGATCGGATGATCCGTAAGCTTTCCTACAGTTGGAAATTATATGCAAGTCTGTTATTTTAACACTTGTAACGTTGTATTCCAAACAATGTGGGGGGAAAAGTTAATCATTTACTGAAACCCATTATAAGAACTTGCCATAACTGGACATCTTAGAAGAGCATAGCTTCACTATAGTTAAAAGGGTTCAGTGCGTTATTATACGTACTGCAATAATTTGAAGAGTGCTTTTAACTACCTACCTACATGATTTAAATTATTTAGAACGACCATACAGCCTGATGGGTGAGGTTTTTATTATGGCCAGCATAGCAATAAGTCCAATATATTTATTTTGGATCAGAAATTTTATTTTCACTGTTCTAGTAATGATTTCGTAACTCAAGGATGTTATAAATTACAAAATTAACCGTTTCTAAAAGAAATTGAGCCGTGGCCGCTGAGGTCTTATTTTACGGATACCAATGTATTGTATTGTGTATTAAGTTTATAAGTCATCTAGTACTCGTAACACAAGTTCTGCTAATCTTGGGGCTAATGATGCTGTGTATTTGTCTAGTATAATTTATTTATTATACTAGCATCGGTTGAACCTTCTATCATGGCATGGCAGTAGCAGAGAGCCAAAATCCAATTTTCCAATAAATTTAATGGAATTTCATTGTTATTATTTAGGTATAACATGCCAACCTTTAAATGTGGCTATTTTTAATACTTGTGCTCTAAGCACAAGTGCATTAGCTATATATTTCGTTTGAATGTCACAATGACTAATTTGCATTCAAAACTGTGTGGCTTACGAATCTTACGATTATAACATTTCTTATAGTAAGTTCACATTGGCGTTGAGTGTCTTCACCACCACCAGGCGATAACAAACACGTCTCATAAGTATAGCTTTTAAAAAGGGACAGTACAATTAATAGAAGCGTTTTACATAAAATAAAACGCATATTAATTTACTTACCTTTTTAAAAGCTATAACTTTTAATTCTGCCTGGTGATATTCGACGCAATGGAGAATCAAAATGGTGGCGCCACAGGCTCGCTCGCGCGCCTCTCTGACGTGGCGGGAAGACACCTGATTGGCCAATTCCTAATTGGACGAAGCTTGTCATTGGCTGTAGGCCAATTTTGACAGATAGTCAATACAAATACTTGTATAATTTGAATATTGTGGCGGGAAACGATAGGCCTATCTCATATCTCATAAGTATAGCTTTTAAAAGGTAAGTAAATTAATATGCGTTTTATTTTATGTAAAACGCTTCTATTAAAAGTTACTAGAAATGAATTCGTTAGAAGAATAAATTTGTGTATCCAAGAAAATGGAGCCCATTTTGAGCAACTAATTCGTTAGTTGACTTTTTATTGTATATAATTAAAATAATTTAAGATTTCATGGTTTTCCTTTCATTTAATTTATTATGTTTGTTAGAGAGATTTCATCCTTATAATTGACCCTAAAGATCTATGCAATAAAAATACAGGGTGTAATTTTTACAGATTTTAGTCGGTTCGATTCCCCGGTATGGCAAGCAAATTTTCGAAAATCTTTGAATGCAGTTTTCTTTATTTTCAAAATTAAAGGAATGTTTTCTTTGAGTAAAATTTTCTATCTACAGTATTAAGACTACTTTCCCTCCAGGTGGCATTACAAAATTCCACCCTGTATACTATGTTAGTTACCATAAAAAAGTAATGTCCTCCTAGCCGAATTTCGACCACGGCGGCCAGTCTCATCGGAGACTAGCCAGATGCGCAGGACATGTTATAGTGCACAAGTGTGTGCGCAAACACAGGTGCACTCTCTATTCCCTCACTGTCATAATACGATGGGGAATGTATACCATTTAAATGACTTCTAGAGCCATTAAAAAAGTTTGCAAATATTTCCAGTGTCAAGATTCGATAGCCAAACTCTATGATGATGGTTTTTATTTTAAAAGCCAGTCCAGTTATCCAGTGAATCAAAATATAGTGCAAAATATCTGTGTAAATATCATCATCACTGGAATGGGTACATTCCAGTGCCGGTTCACAATATTCCAGTGGCTTTCCAACGCTAGATTCGAGCGCTGGACTGGAATAATGACCGGCACTAAATCTTTGTTCAATCTTACTGTGGTACAATGGTACAATAGGACCTGAAAAATATAAATACGTTTAAACTTAAATTTAAAAAGTTCCTTCTCAGCGCTCAGAAGGAGGATGAAAGTCTTAAGGATAACGATAGATCTGTTATCTAAAGGTTCTTATTATAAGTGCTATATATGTCTCTTAGTGCTTTAAATAGGTACCATGGAATGCGACACGTAGGTACGTTGATACTTAAGTACTAAAATACTTTTTCATAAAATATACTCAACTTTCGGATGAAGCTTCATTTATATTCGCGCCGCCGCCCGCCCGCCCCAACAGAAACACTAACTGTAGGTATTGCAATATTATTTAAAAAATTAATTGTTTACTCTTATATTTAGGTATAATAAATAAGTTTGCATACATAATATATATTCACACAAGTATACGTATATTCATAACAATTAAATGAAATCTTATAATTAATGATATCTACACTCACCTGACGATCGTGACGTGACACAACCCCTCTGGCCTTCACTGAAAATCAGCGCTGGGTGGACACATCAGTGTGCATCCAGCACTACGCTGAGCGAAGGGCCATATTTGCCTTTAACGCTGCTACGCACAAAACAAATCTTTTTCTTTTTGTAACTATTTGGTAGTCTTAAGGTTAATTGTGTAGTAGTTTTTAAGGTAAATAAAAATATTTTCTTTCTTTCTTTCTTTCTTTCAATATGTCGCTCTGACGAGGACTTAAAATAAATAATATAATACGTATTTAAAACGAGCCACTTTTACTCATTTTGCTCACTTTTTCATCGCTTTGTGGCGCACGGGCGAAGGTCCACCTGAAACGCACGGTTACGGGTTCGATTCCCGCCTCCGGCAAATCTTTGTGTGATCTACAAATATTAGTCCTGTGTCCATGTGTCCTATGTAAATATGGTTTAAGAATATCTAATTTCATAGCTTTGTCTCGTATTATTGGCTAAATTTATAAACTAAAGAATGTTTTGGAGATTAAATCAATTCTGCTGTACATATTCACACAACGTCGGCTAACTCCGAAGTAAGCAGAGCTATATTTATCACTAAAACACTGTTTTTTTTCTCAAAAACCACCTATGCACCTTGTTTTTCCAGGCGAATGCTTCGGCCTCCTGGGAACGAACGGCGCCGGCAAATCGACCACGTTCAAGATGCTGACCGCTGAGGTGTGTCCCACCAAAGGACAGGTCTACGGGAATGGGCATTTCTTGCATCAGGAGAAACTTACGGTTAGATATTTGTTTATTACTGGCTTCTGCCAATTATTCAGTTTAATAAGTAGCCTATTATCTTAGTTAGGCTTTGCTCTAAACGTACGCCAAGTTTCTCTCTTTCTATCTTTATCCGTTAAGTAGTTTTGGAGATCCTAAGTAACAAAAACTCAGATTTCACAAACTTTCGGCTTATAATATTAGTAGGATGTCAAAAGAACCGGCAGTGGCGGTCGCGGCGTTAGAATCGACCCCTCCGACCCACAACCGGAAATATGTTGTCTGGTTGTGTGACCAACTATATGTATTGGTCAACCACACAACATATATTGGTCCAGCGAGGTACGAGCCAGCGAGTACTTATGTTACTTGGTAAAATCAAAAACTCTGTATTTCCATAAAAATACAATAAATGTAAACTTAGAAAAGGTCAAATAATAAAACTAAACAGTGACACGGAAATAAAGTGATATTTTTGATTTCTGTCGCTTCGTTAAGTAGACTAAATTAAAGAAGCGACGAAGAAACCTTTAGCCAGTTCGTTGTTATTTTTCGAGTTGGAGCAAAACCCGTCCCAAGCTGTTTTATCCTCTAGATAATCTGATATTTTATAGTAAGCCTTTAGCACAGCAAGGTTTTGACAATTTGTTTGAATTTATTTACTTACTAATAATTTTTGCAACTCACTAGGAGTTTTGTTGTAGAAGCGTATACATTGCCCTTTAAAAGATACACTAATTTTGTGTAGCCTAGTTGTGGGCACAACGAGTTTATGTTTATTTCTGGTATTATGTTCATCGCTATTTTTAGGGTAGGTTCAGGCTATAGCCGATGGGAACCACCCCGTCTTTTGCTAGTCCCCTTAACACTTCTGTTCTTTCCGAACAGTTCTTGCGTACGATCGGCTACTGCCCTCAGTTCCTCGGCATCGACGACTTCCAG
Organism: Eupithecia subfuscata; assembly: GCA_963564075.1. NCBI lineage: Eukaryota > Metazoa > Arthropoda > Insecta > Lepidoptera > Geometridae > Eupithecia > Eupithecia subfuscata. Next base: position 13,738,492 of record OY751114.1, read on the forward strand.
ACCGGCAGCGACAACCTCAAGACGCTGCTGACCATCCGCGGACTGGACGATAAGGACATCGACAGGGAGCTTAAAGCGTGGATCGAGGTTGTCGGTGAGTTGTAATGAATTGTTTATCTATCCTAAGGAGATCACAGGAAGACTCTGGAGGAGGCTTTTATCCAGAGGCGTTCTCATTCAGACGGAGGGAAACCTGACAAAAAAGTGACATTATGTAATAATACGACGACCTCTGTGGTACGATCTGCAGATATTTGTAAATATATAATAAAAAAAATTATCTATATATGTAGTGTATTGTATTAAGTAAATCAGTTGTCTAGTACCCATAACACAAGCTCTGCTTAGCTTGCGGCTAGATAACGCTGTGTGAATTGTCCACAATAATTATTTATTTATCTATAATAATACTAGTTTATGCCCGCGGCTTCGCACGCGTTGTTTCTATGAAAACGTTTAAAGGAGATTGCTATTCTATAGAATATTAAAAAATAATTAAAAAAACATTGTCCAGCGGACAAAATTGTGAATCTAAACCATTCCCAGATCCCCTTGAACACACACAAAAAATTTCATCAAAATCGGTCCAGTCGTTTGAGAGAAGTTCAGTGACATACACACTCACAGAATAATTATATATATAAAGATGACATTGCAAATTACTTTTTTTTTCAATAAAATAAATTTATTCACAAAGAAAATTATACTAGTTAATGATAATATCGGGTATTTATCGCGTACCTTTTGATAAATACCCGATATAATCATTAACTATGTTAACAAATCGCGAAAGTTTAAAAAGTTTTAAAATTATACTAGTATTTACAATTGAAACAATTGAGCTAACTGCGACTGTTGCAAACAGTCTACAGATAGCTCAACTGATCCATATCAACACCAGTCTTCCGACTGGATGGCGTCCCCAAGATACAATGCAAATTACTTATATTAAGTATCGACATATTATAAGACTAATATTACTAGTAAATAAAAGATATTTTATTATATTTTATTTTTCTGACGTGTTAATGCTGGCCATATATCCCGAAGAACCGACAAACAAAGCGGTATTCTTGCGCGGACCGTGGCTAAAGTTATCTAAAATACTAACGCATAGCATGGACATTCTTCGCCCCTCACATACGGAAGCTCACAATATCGAGGTCAAATTGAGGTCCAAAAGCACGGGACTACCTACCTGCGCAGATGACTACCATGTTTTATTGGGTTCGAGGTTATTCACAAAGTAAATTAACAACTATCTCACTCGCACAAAAAAATCATGTGACTCAGACTTGAGCGATACACAGTTGTTATTCGCGTGTTACTCGGATTTTTTATAGAATTCTGTGCCAAAATCAAACAATATATTCGATTTATAAGGCTGTTCTTGGTTTGACTGTGTATGTCCTAAGTCCAAGTTGTTGTTTTCTGTTCCCAGGCCTACAAAAGTACGCCAACACCGTAGCATCTCAATACAGCGGCGGATACATGCGTCGACTCGCGACCGCTGCTTCGCTGTGCTCCGGAGCCCCCCTGTCTCTGCTGGACGAGCCGACCGCGGGCGTGGACGTCGGGGCGCGGCGCCGCGTCCACGCCGCGCTCAGGAAGTCTCTGCAGCAACACCGCAGCATCGTCATCACATCTCACAGGTACTGTACTGTACTACACCTACTGCGCCATGTCTCTGCTAGATGAGCCGACCGTGGGCGTGGCCGTCGGTATAGGGAAGGACCTTGAGTTATACAGTCCACTCTTTTATTCACTACTAGCTGCGCCCCGCGGCTTCGCCCCCGTGGAAATTTATGTTTCCAACTTTCTTAATTTTTTCTTTCATAAGAACCTTCTCCTGACAATAACAAACACAACAAAGAAAGAATTAGCGAAATCGGTCCAGCCGTTCACGCGTGATGCCGTGACCAAGGAAAACGGGTTTCATTTTTATATATATAGATAAAAGAGTGGACTGTATAACTCAAGGGTTGTATTCGAGACGTGAAGTGCGCTCGTATCGAGACGCTAGTGAACACCGGAGACAGACGCATGTAAGACAGAGACGACGTCTCCGTCTAGAGTCTAGACGGAGACCCGTCTCTGTCTCGCGTTGTGGTCCCATATCTTAGCCGCGCACAAATACAGACATACAAATAAAAAAATATAAATAAATAAATAATGCCTGCGTCGCAGGCGGACCTTCGCCCGCTGCGCCACAGAGGTCGTCAATACAATACTGACTAAATCTGTCTATGTCGTGGCGCAAACCGCTATCTTTACAAGTTGTGCTACTTTTTCCCGTCATGTCTACGCTTGTTTCTTTATTTCGGGAGGGCGGGAAGCATAGAGCTCAGTCATTTTGCTATTTTACCAGCGTCATCTAGTTATGATGTTGGAACAGTATCTAATACTACATGGCTGAATGATATAGTTTGTTGTCAGTATGAAAGCCGATTTTTATTTGCGCCATCTTGTTATAACATCGGAACTGAACACTATTGTTTATTTCCAGTATGGACGAGATGGAAGCCCTGTGCGCGCGCATCGCTATAATGGTGGCGGGCAGGGTGCGCGCGCTGGGCACGCCGGCCGAGCTGCGCGCGCGCCACGCGCAGGGGCACGCCGTGCTGTTCAAGGTGGCGCACGCATCCGATCGTATGTATTACTGTTACATAATGTGGGGGCACGGTGTATAAGAGCGGCTGCTCGATGGCATCAAATAGTCTTTACTTACTACTTGTGGCAATTATCGGATTTACATAGTACTCAGATTTCAATAACTTTATTTCTTTAGGCTTACAAAATAAGGACTTGGACAAGTCAAATGAATATCAAAGAAAATCACAATCAAATAATAAAAACAAATATTTGAAATTGAAACAATAGAGCTAACTGCAGACTGTTGCAAACAATGAACAGGTAGCTCAACTGAAAAAAATTAACATTAGTGACATTACATTCATTTATTATTAGTGTTCTGTCAAATTAATTACATAAAATAAGAAATAAGGTGTTATTGATTTTCTCTTCACTTCCATTTATCAACTTTTGGAAGAAGTGTAAAGAAAATGTATTGATAAACTGTGGTTAAAGTCAAGTTGAAGGCGAGCGCCATAAACATAGCCAAATCCCACTGATGTGCATCATAAAACGTTGAAGAAATTTGACGTCACTACAAACGATTCTTACGGCACCCTGCATAATGGAGAACTGAGCAATTTACAAGCTGGCTACTCCACTGGAAAGCCAACATAAAGGCTCGCTATTTTTCTTTATCTTGTAGAAACCAGTGTAAACTAGTTTTGTCCTGTTGCAGAGGTGGACAGCCGCGGTCAAAGTGACGTGGATACTCTGAAGAGCACCCTTGTCACCAAGTTCGATTGCACGCTGAAAGACGAGCATAAGGTATTGAATTAAACCTTCTTATTAGTAAAACCCTGCCCGCGGCTTCTTTTACGTGGTACCTAGATAAGACTGAGCCTAGTGCATCCAGGAATAATGTAGGTAGCTATTTGTACACCAGTCGGGTCGCGGAGGGTTTAAAGGTTCCGTTGTTCGGCGAAAATGGCGAGAGATCCACCGTAGAGGTTTTTAGTAGGTATTACGTTCTTCACAGGGCGTCGAGTTCCACATAATTCGGGTCCCCCCCCCCCAGACCAGTTTATTTGTAAACGAATTTCCTCGCCGAAGGCAGCCATTTATAAATATTTGTTCTGGGTGTTCTGGGTATTTCTATGTACATTAAAAATATATGAAGTACATCAGTATCTTTGTATTATATTAAGTACATCAGTCATCTAGTATCCATAACACAAGCTCTGCTTAGCTTGGGGCTAGATGCTGTGTGAGCTGTGTGAGCTAGATGCAACTAACATTACTAAAATTTGGATATACGTTTACACCTTACGTATAAGCCCCGCATGTTGACATTGCGATGGAACCTTGTCACAATAACAGCTGCGTGACGTCATCCGTCGCAAAAAAGTACAGATAGCAAAAAATTTTAATAAAAAGTAAATAAGCTAGGGTTATGGGATATTTGTATTTAAACCAGGCCACACGTTCCGTGACTTTGGTAGAATTTTGCAACATATTCAAAATGTCTATTACTAGTCGTTTCGACATTAAATATCCTCAGTAGTGTTTGAAGCAATTTCTAAGGCACAGTTTATATTTTGGATAACTAACTTGAGTCTTCTTTCTCTTTTAAAAAATAATTGTCCACTTTAATTATCATTTCACGAGCACGACTGTTAATTAATTTCTTACTCATTTTAACGGGTAACAGGTAACAAAACTAAACAACAAAACTCAAAAATAACAATAAAACAGGATAACAAAAACAAAAAGCTATAACAAGTACTCGATGCGCGTAAGCACGTAAGCGCGGGCTGACCTTGCGAACGGTACTGACGACGGTGCGACGTCGACTACGTCACCAAGATGGCCGCCAATCGCAATATCAACTTGCGGGGCTTATAACCCAATCAAGATATTTACATTCGTCTCATTCCTCAAACGAACTCCCAAAATACCCTGCCATTTTCGAATGCGATATCCGTACGCCAAGCACGGAGATGGTTGTCTAGGGTAGAATAGAGAAAAATTACTTCACTTTGTCATCGAATGCGTAAATTATTTGAAATTCATTCTTTGTACGACGATGCGATGTCACTATCGTCTATTCTACCCTAGAGATCATACCGCGTGGTAGGTACCCTGTATTTTTCACCACGACAATCTTCACAAATCACAGCTCACTAACAGCACCTGTTCTTCCAGACAATGCTCCACTACCACATAAACGACCGCATGAACTACAGCGACTTGTTCACGCAGTTGGAAGACCTACGGAAGACGTTCCCCGATCTCATCGAAGACTATTCGGTGACCGAGACGACGCTGGAGGAAGTGTTTCTACACTTTGCGAAGGAGCAACAACTTATCGAGGCTGATGTAACAGAACAGAGTAATCGAGCTAGAAACGGTATCGTTTAAACGATAAACGATAAAGGTTAAACGCTTAAACGGTTAAAGGATTAATCGGTTTTCACCCGGTTTCCACCGCGAGCGGAGCGGACCCATTTAGGACTCCGTTTAACTAGCAAGAGTAAACTGCATACTTCTATTTTCAACAATAAATAGTCGAGCGGAAAGGACTGAGCGAGCAGAAAGCTTTGAAATGAACTCCGCTCTATCATCTCTCATTTCCCGCTCCCCCTTTCGCGGTGTAAACCCGTCTTTAGAATGGTATGACTGGTATAGATATATTTGATTCTGATTGTTTATTTCTGTTTATTTGAGATCTTATATGTGATTGTTGAAGTGGTTACCTCAATTGGGTTAAGGTAGATTATTTAATTGCTTAGTTAAAAGTTGCTAGTGTATCTTAAAAGAATTTCTGTAGATAATTACATTTGCGGTCGTGATTTATTTTCACACATAATTTTTTGATCGCATGCAAATTCTGGCGATGCCAGAATTTGCGTTGCCAAAGGGTACTAAGTTATTTTGATAAGTTTCTGCCACGTGCTATTTCGCTCTTCGACCGCTCACCGGTCTCTTCAAAGCGTTCTTGTGCTCTAGTTCTTGGTTCTCATATTGCTCGTTGCTATTTTGCTGTGAACGCGGAAAACGAACTTCAAATGACTTTCGTGTACACTAAAAGATCAAGAAAGACTGATCTTGATCAACTCTGGCTCTTTGTTCGTTTGGTCTAAGCCCACCTTGGAGCTTTGATGTTCTTGTTATGCTTACCCCCGAAAACTCAAGGCAACTCAGATTTAAGGCAGAGATGCGAAGTTGCTCTTTTTACTCAACGTGGCCAAAAAGAGCAACTTCGCATCTCTGGCTACACTATACAAAATAAACGTTATAGAGGCATTAAAAATAAGCTTATGAGAGGTATCACAAAATTCCAAGTCGATTTATGAAAATCCCTTCGATTAACAATATTATGATAAAATAGTTGGTGGCGCTGATTTGGGTCGGGTTAGCGTCTCAATTGACGAATTTTAAACCGATTTTCATGGAAAATTGGCAGAAAATCGCGACTTGAGACGTGCTTAAATCTAAATCTCAGCTGCGTTTGAGTGTTGGGGGTCAGATACTTAGGTACTAAGTAGTAGTTTCTCTATGGTGCGCTCTCTGGTAGCTTTATACCGGTTATTTGGTAAATACGTATTAGCTTTTTGTCCATTGTTGTTAGGCGTATAAGTATTCTATTATTATTGGTATAGTATAATATTGATGTTATTAGCTTATTAGGATACTATAGAAAAGGCTGCACTTTATTGAAAGTGGAAGCTCAGCCTTATATTACATTCCTGAGGACTTGTGTCAATTTAAGTAGGTAACAAGTGTCTCAAAAAGACCGCCTATATCCCCTAAATTCAAAAATTTCGCGTAATTTTAATGATTTCAATGAACGAAATCACGTTGAGTTTATAAGAACAGTGCCAATATAGATTGGCACTGTTCTTATAAACTCAAATATGCTCTATAGCATATTCACAAAATAACAAAACTCTCCGGACTTAATTAGATTGTCGAAAACACGCAACGAATTAGAAGAAATACGTAACAAACAAAAACACGCACACCAGTATAGATTTTATATTTTCGGTAGTGTTTTTCTCAAGACTTAACCTGGACGAAGTTCTAAACAAACTGTACGTTTTAAATTAAGCTAAAATTCAAAAGAGGCGCTCTTTGAGACACTAGTTTTCAAATATAAAGCTTGTCGCACATTTGGATAGTACCACTGCACAGCTCAAAAATGTGCATTCAAATATAAGCAGATGACAGACAGCTCGCGAACCACTCGTTTGAAACTTGTGGGAAGCCATTTTGTCACTGAAAAATGTCTCTAAGGATAACCAGTTTAAGCATATATTTGAATACATGTTCTTGTGCGGTGTGGTAGCGGTATTGGATTAATGTTCGCAGAGCTTAAAGCCTCTCCCACATAGACGCGGCCAGTACAATTTGCGTTGATTTCGCTTGCAGATTTTATTGACGGCCACTGCAAGCCGCGTCTGTCTAGGAGGGTCTATATAATGATAAAATGTGTTAGGCAACTTTAGGGGTTTGAAGATTTTTGTATGGAGGGTGGCCCTAACATTCGTTTTTTTTTTCAAAATAGAATTATATATTTGGTAAAACTAATAAAACATGTCTAGTAAAATAATGTCTTAACGAAAGCGTCAGGTTTCTGAGATATTCACAGATGAAAATAAGTATTGAATGTATGTATTTATTCTCCAAATGTCAACGTACACTAAAACAAATAAAAAAAAAATCTATAAAATAATATCCTAAAGCGTAAATTTTCTGAGATATTCACATATGAAGAAAAATAATCTATTTTCATGGGTGAATATTTCGGAAACCCTTAAGGACATTATTTATTTGCTTGAGTGTCTTCTATTCAAATATAACTGCTGCTACAATGCGTGACGATTTTGAAAAAAAAACAATATGATGACCGATGTGGCCAAAATCTTCAAACCCGTAGCTTAATATTGATAGAACTATTTGAATTTTGAAATATACAGCTGCAATTTTTCTGCAGATATACAAAATTTGCCACAGTTGAGTATTTATAAAACTGTTTGAAGTTGAAATTTGAAATATACACAGCTGCTATTTTTCTGCAGCAATTTTTCCCTTTATTTTTCTCGGCACTGATATAATTTTAAGGTTAAAGCACTGATTTATTTAATATTATTTATTGATGTTGAGCGATCTTGCTGCCTAAAGCAGGTTCCTGACCGGTGTTACAGGTCGTAGTGTACCATTCGCAGCGAGCATGATACTAAAATCCGTCTCGATGAGCCATATGTTACTGTAAAATGTATCGCCCATATATAAATATGAATTGATATGTGGTAGCGGTATTGGATTAATGTGCCCAGAGCTTGACGCTTTATTTTTACCACCGATAGAACGCAGAAGGTTTTATATATGCGTCGGGGGTACGAGGTTGTGTCGTATAACATGCATTGTCTTTTGTCTATGACTCCAAGAAGGTAAACACTGCGTACTTATAGAATGGGATTGAGCATGACGTCATCACTCATGCTGTCCCGTTCAGATCGGATTCGAACTGAGCAGGACAGCATGAGATTACGAGTACGTCATTCTCAATTCGTTTCTTTTAATACGTAGGTTTTACCAAGATTAGAAAATTAAGAGTTCGGATAATTCGCTACGCCATGCGCCACTAGTAGAAAAATATTCAATAGAAGAATTTTTTCCTCTCCCTCACACCTCCTGGGCCATATTTCATAGAGCTTGTCTTGTCTCCTTTTCTAGTGACATAAATACTGTAAAATAGATAGAGACAGAGCTGTTACAAAATACTGTTTTGTTTCAAACGAAGAGAAGTCCAACCTAGATTGTAGGATAAAATTGTATTCTAAAGTATTTTATTCACTATTTATTCGTACTTACTCGTATATAAATTATAAAATAACATCTATTTACTCTCAATAGCCACTTATTTATAAAAGTGGCTTACGGCTATTTATTATAAGGATATGATATAAGAGTCCGTATTCTACAGGGTCCCACGAAACATGTGTACTAAGTCGAAAAGGGGTGATTCTCGGGACTACTATTTATTGAATTCTGGACATTTAAAAAAAAAAAAATTTACCCTTTTCTCCAAATTCGTGTTCTTTTGAGATTCACTTCATTGGCAAAGAAAATTGCAATCAAATAATAGAAAGTAATAAGAACTAGTATTTCTTTTAAGTGAATTCTTACATTATTATTTTTTTAATTTCACAGGATTTGCACAATATTTTGGATACAAAAAATCATGACAAAACACTCGTTTTCTTAAAAAGCTCAAGAACAAATAAAAAACATATGTGAAATATTTTATAATGTTAAATAAATCCACATTGCGCGTAAAAAGAGAAGAGAAGAAAAAAAACAATTTTATTTAAAAAAGTCGAATTAAAAAAAATTGTTGATCCCTCTGGGTCCAGAATCCCCCCCTTTCGGCTTAGTCAACATATTACGTGTCTCCCTGTATAGCTTCAATTAACAAATGTTAGTATAATGGAACCTGCCCACTACACCACCCCGGCCATAACCACACTGCGATAACCAAATTATATTCTATAAAGGCTTAAGTTATAAATACTCCGTTTCGTCACCGGCCAGTCATTTCATTATTTCCGTTACAGTGCCATAATAATAATGAAGTTACCCTGGTTGGTTGTGGTATAATGAAGGTTTCCCTGTGAAGTGAGCAAATACCGTTACACTAATATTCATTAAATTTTGTAAACATTACCCTCGTGCTGAAACATCATTTGTTAGAAGGGTTGCAAGACTCAAATGACGATAATTTGACGGTCTACTCCCCATAAGAGCGGATACGTACTGCATCCGGTCGAAAATACGTTCCGAAGTAGCCATAGAACAAAAGTTTACGCACTGCATTCGATTTCTGTCATTCGTGAATCTCCAATTTGGAACAATTCGACGAATACAGTGATCGATGCCTGAAGTGCTTGGATATTTAGACCTGGGATTAGTGCGTAAGCAACATGCGAATGAGGATCCGTAACGTTTTTAGTTGAGAATGCAGATTTATAGAGCTAAGAAATCTGTGTTATGGAGTGCAAAAATTATTGTTCTACGACAAAAATTGACGAAGTTATGACCAAATTACTAGCGAGGTTCACTGAGTGACCGCCGCGGGTGCGTGTGACGTCACTGGGTCGGTCGCCGATGTGGTAGCGATATTGGATTAATGTGTCCAGAGCTTTACGCTCTGGAGCTCGGTTCTGTAAATTTTTTCCAAACTTATAGTTTCAGAGTAAATCACTAAAAACTGATATCTGCCTATGGTCAAAGGGCGGCGATCGACCTAGTGACGTCACACGCACCCGCGGCGGTCACTTAGTGAACTTCGCCAGTAATTTAGGCATAACTCATGCTCATGTTTTATGCAAATAAATGATTCTTATTCTTATTCTTATTCTTATAACTTCGTACGTAACGGTCCGATTTGAATAATTTAAAAAGATATATCATTCTAATATCATAAAGAATAACGTTACGGATCCTCATTTGGTCCGAGTTTTTTTAGGCTCGAGATTCGGATCTAACGGTAACCGCTCGAACATAGCTGTGCTTTGGGGCTCGATAATGCTGAGTGGAAAAAGTCCAGCATCATTTGTAATTTAGTTTTCAACAGCAAGACTGTCGTTAGAGTTGGTTAAACTAAGAAGCGTTTTAGTATTCGGGAGTTAGTCAATTAACTGCTATATGAATTCCTGCTATTATTTTAGATATACATAATATTGTGATAAAAAATACCTTATAAGGTTGTCTGATTCCATTTTTTGAAACTATTGAAATAATAGAGATGAAATCTCGGGGTTATTTTTGAAATCTCAATTAAATGTCATTAGTTATTTTGATAAACTAGTGCTTTAAATGAATTTAAACTAAATGAATGTGGCTTAATGTAATGTTCGTGAGTGCCTCGTTTAATGTAATGTTAACCAAATGTAGGAATGTAGAAAATTGTTAAACAAAGCCTATGTAGTCATGTTGGTATAAAAAGTAGTTTATTTAAAATATTTTGGGAAAAAAACATGTTCTGTATGGAAACTTATGTAGATTTCGAATAAGTAACTATATTATTTATTATTATATAATAGATATATTTTATTATAGGTCTTAATGCTGTCGCAGATCAAAGGCACATAGCTAGAGTACAGAACAAAATAGTGCATTTAAATATGAGCTTTAACTCGTAACATTAAGATGCATTTCATATTGACGGCATCAGATGAGAAACAGCTCGCGAGCCACTCGTTTGAAGCTATTTCACTGTAAAATGTATTTAAAGATACGAGTTTAGAACCCATATTTTATTGCACATTTTCGTGCTGTGTGGTAGCGGTATTGGATTAATATGCGCAGAGCCTAAAGCTCAATAGTCACAATACCAAGTCTGTTGCGCGATGTTATGAGGTAGGTATTCAATAAATTATATTTTGAGGTCACATCTGTGTGAATTCTTTTGCTACGGCCACATAACAAGGCGAAGATTCGTCTTCGCGTTGTTGTGATAAAACTTCGTGTTCGTTTTACGACCAAGTGTTTGGCCATATTGGTAAACTTAGCAACGTCGTCGTATCGCGAAGTCGCGATGATGATTCGCGATAAGACGGAACTTCTTGGCCAGACTTGTCGCGACAGCGCAAATCTTCGCGGTAGTGTGGTCGTAGCATTTGCAAATTGATTTTGATGACACTGTGTAGTAGCCACAAGCGGGCTGGTTTTATTTATTTATAAGGTTATTGTTATTATAGTGCATGAGCCTTCACACTCAGGGTTTTTGGGATATTACTTGATTTCTTAGATATTACCTAGTGTGAGGGCTTACACAATATAATAAAAAACCTTAGAATTGAGCAACGCGACACCTCTCGTCAAACGAACTAAATCTAACTTTAGACCCGAGTTCACCAACAGATAGTTAAATTTTAAACAGTTGTTTTGACGTTCTTGACACAAGTTTTCATACATTAAACGTCAATTTAACCGACGAAGCTGCCTGATTGTCCGATTATCTATTGGTGAACACAGACCTTAGTCTTTGAACAGGATTGGATAAACTTCAATGTCCCTGTAGGTGGAGCTAACGGTGCTAGAGTCCGAAAAAAGTTCCAAAGTTTTTCGACTCCTACGTCATTCCCGTATCGAGGGAAGGATGCGGGTAAAACGCAATATTAACAGTATTTCCTGTCTGCGACAGCAGGGCAAAGCCCTTCTTTCTCACTTTAAGGCCTTGTAACGTTGTGGACTAACTTAACCAAGCATAAAGATGAAAGCTATCATTTTCTTCTCATTTCTTCTTCGACTTAAAAGAAGATGAACAAAAGAAAATGGCAATACGCTGGTAGCCTGCGTTTTCGGCTTCGTTTATGTACACAAACATATTGAGTTCCCCAAGTGGTTTATGAGTTTCACCCACAATGCACAAGAATTTCTGTACCTACTATTTCCATAGATGTATTTTTTTCTATATTTCTTAATTTTTTTCACGAAAGAATTTGTGTTTTTGACACATGTATTTAAGCTTGAACTTTCATAAAGTGCCTATGAAGTAACTTATTATTTATAAGTTAAATAAAAACACTTGTTTTATTAAACAAAGTACTTACCCACTCTACTGTATGTACAAGACTGCATTTACATTGTCAAAATAAATGTATGAAGGCTTTTATTAATTAATAAATTTCTATTAAGTATTATTTATTTTTATTTCCCTGCTGGTATTCCATTCCTAAGCAAAGACCCGAATATAATAAGGCGGATACAATAAGGCGGATAATTTAGGGCGCGGCGGTCGTGGCGTATAATTTCCACTCCTAGAGCTCGTGGATGTCGTAAGAATCGACTGGGAACCTACTAGACTAGAGGAAAGGCAGCAGTTTCGTAATGTTTTATTAACACCTTCGCTACGATCACCAATCCGCCTGGAAACAGATTTTATTTTTCTTTTGTTTATTTATACCTACCCCATAGAGTGTTAAATAATACATTGTGTGTTGTGCCCCTGTTCATCTACTTTACAAAACTGTCATTGCTTTGATAGAGAGCCATGTAATAATATGAAATAAGAGCGTTGTTTATGCGACGCCGCGCGATAGCGTAAACGTTTAGTACACTGTGTGTAGATACACCACGCGAGCTCGCGTTCGATCGAGAGGTTATGGTAAAACTCCCCTTGTTATGGGGAAAAGTACGTTCAGGTGTGGACGTACATACGTGCGTTGATAAGGTTATTTAGGTTGCCGATGCTTTGCCTAATTCTAATTCTAATTCTAAGTGGGGGAACTGGGATCTGCACTGACATCTCGCTTAGGAGTGTATTGTGCATTGTCCCCCTGCCTAACCAGGCCCTAACCAGCCCAGCTCCTTGAAGTACCGGAGCAGGACTTTTGGCGATTGACAGCTTCGTTTCAGCTTTTCTGTGGGTGAGGACGGGTTAGATCCCTCTAAGAGAGTCTTCAATCCCGTTACCCTTCTGGCCTCCTCTGTGGCCGTGCAGTGAACCACTACATGTTCCACAGTCTCTTCTTCCTGGAAGCAGCCGCGACATAGGCTACTGTCTGTGGCTCCAGTCTTGAGCAGATGATGGTTCAGTTCACAGTGTCCTGTGATGATGCCCACCATCGTTCTCAGGTCCTCGCGGCTCATCTTGAGCAACGTGTTTGTGGTTTTCCTATCTTTGGAGGGGAAAATTGATTTAGTATGATGCTTTGCCTAGTACGGCAAAGCATGGGCCGGGCGGCGGCGCTCTAAACACCCATCGTAGTAGGCTAACCAGTTTAGTTGGGATTAGGAGAAGCTGACTTTCCTATTTTTATATATCTACTAGCTTCTGCCCGCGGCTTCGCACGCTCTTTTCAAGTAGCCTATGCCCGTCCCGGAATAACATCTCAAATTTCATAAAGATCCGTTCAGTCGTCTAGTAGTGACAATGTATTTATTATTAATGTTACTTTAGGATATTAGGATTGTAATAATAAATAAATAATAAATGTACACAGGCAGTAATTTCTCTTTTAAAATATTAGTATGGAGGCCTTACTAATATTATTATAAAAGGTCTCCACAAGTTCGTTTTTGTCTAATAAATCACGTAATAGGCAATCTATTAATGTTTTCGTGATATGGATCATTTGGGCTACCTTTAGACTCTTAGACGATTGCAACAGTCTGCAGTTAGCTCAACTGTTTTAAATGTAAATGTTTTTATTTTCTTTAATGGTTATTTTTTTTTCTATAAAAATATATTCAATATACCTATTCATTGACATCCTAGCACGGCACCCATATCCACCACGTCGTAGGTACCTAACCTCTACTCGTACGCACGAAAACTTACTCGAGTTCGGTATGCTTTATCAGTAGGTACTCAACTTCACTTACGCAGCTCTCACTTACCTACGTTGAACAGGTATATTTGTATATTTCCAAAAAAAAAAGGTCAAAGTCAAGAGCGTGCGCGTTGAAATCTTTCGTGTGCTACGCCAGTCTCGTAGCGTCGTAGCGAGCTCTACGAAATTTACAAATTAATATTTATGAAGCGAAAAGGGTTGAGTGCCAACTATCTAAATCTAACTTTTATTTTATAGCATGTTTTGTTTTTGTAAGAGTTGAAAATAGTTGGATTTTTAATTGTAGGTAGGTATTATTTTAGTGTGTATTTTTTACTGATTTATTAAATCTAGATTGTAATGCATCTTTTTATGTGAAATTAGTATAGGTACTGTTTTATTTTAATTAGTTAGTGTAAGTGGTTCTCAATAACCGTTCTAATTAAATAAAAAATTGAAATTGAAATAAAATAGTTATTCTTATTTGAAAGGGAAAATAAAGAAAACACACTCATCCTTACAATCCATACTTTTGTAATATATGTATCATACTAATATTATAAATTCTAAAGTAACTCTGTCTATTTGTCTGTCTGACTTTTTCACGCTTAAATAGCTGAACGGATCTTAATGAAATTTGGCCGGGAGGTAAATGGTATCCCGATGACGTACATAATAACATGTTTTAGTTGTTTTATCTCACGAAGTCCGTTAACTTACCTCACTACGAACAACTTTGCGCTCAGTTGTCATGCTGACGGTACTCGCTATGACATACATAGCCCAACGGATACAGGGGGGGGGGCCATGGGGGCCATGGCCCCCCCCAAAAGACCCAAGAATTCCATACTGTCGACTCATTATTTCGATTCAATTCAGGTGCGGTTTTACACGGCATACCTATTCATCGGTAGGTCAGTTATGTATATCAGGAAACAGAAACATATTCTTTAGGTACAACCTAAGTTTACAACAGGTGAATTTCTACTCTCAGTATAACCACGTCCACTTAGGACTTTGAAATTAACATAAATCCTTAAAAATACAAATTTTTACATTCTTGGGTTGAATTTCTAAAAACGCTGAACACGTTATTTTCCATCAAGCAATAGGCTAAATACCTACCAATTTTCATGGCTGTAACTACAAAACTAAGTAACGGAATTCCTATACCTCAAGAGATAAATTTACAAAAATACTGCAGCACGTCTTATTTATTTACTGAACGAAAAGCTAAATACCTACTTATACCTAGGCATCAAATTTTATGGATATAACTGAAAGTTGAATCGAAAAGTTAAGCCAAAAATTGCCAAATCTCTTTATAAACTAAACTAGAAACCATTTTCTATCCCCTTAGAGCAACCATTCTCAAGGTGTGCTCCGCGGAGCCCCGGGGCTCCGCAACAATACTGATCATAACTAAAAAAAAATACAGGTTTAGTACTAAAACAAGGTTGCAGAGAAAATTTGGGTAGGTACTTATCAGAATACCCATGTAGCAAAAAGACGATATCGACAAAACGCCAAGAACGTGAAATGCCCTAGTATTCAAGTCGTCTTTTACATAATACGATATATTATGTTATATGACAGTCAATAATCATATTAATTTTAAGTACATCTTTGTAATTCGACCTGCGAGGCGCATAGTGGTCCACGGAACAACTCTACTTCTCTACAACCTTGTAATTTTCTTGCTCCTAGGAAGCGAAAGGACACATGCCCAGTGCGAGCGTGCCGATATTCCTGAGTCGGTCAAACTAGATAAATGTAAATAATTTTTATAAATTTTACCAGTCACTAGTACATAATTAATTTCGTTTATTTATAACTAGCATCAGCCCGCGGCTTTGTAAGTACTTTTCAGGTAGCCTATGTCCGGGATACCGTTTAGCTCCTTGTCAAATTTTATTAAGACCCGTTTGGCCGTTTCAGGGTGAAAGGTAACGGATAAAACAGATAGGCTAACAGACAGAGTTAGGTACTTTCGAATTGGGAATATTAGTATGTGTACGTTCTTTTTCCCAACAGTCGCTAGAAATGACGCAAAATTGCGTCATTTCTAGCGACTGTTGCGCGGCTCGCTACGCTCGCCATTGTTTTTGCTTTGGCTTCTCTTTCTCAAATTTTTCCACCACCGCTAGCGGCTCGCACTATCGTTGTCGTTATATCGTTTTTTCTTCTTTTTCTATCACAAAATTCCCAATCGTCTCTAAAAAGTCTTCAAAATTGCGAGGCTTGCTCCGCTTGCCGTTTTTATGTCTTCCTTAGTTTGTCAAATAGCAAAATCAAATTATATAAGTTCCAAAATTAGAAATAGTGATAATGTCATAAAATCAACGTGGAAAATAATTAATAGTGAGACTGGAAAGGTCAGTACCTACGTTAATGATTACAATTTAAAGATAAATGATTGCACAATCAAAAATGACATTGAAGTAGCCCAAGCTTTTGAAAACTTTTTTACTGACATTCCAATCTCTACTACGAAGTGTCTAAACTCTTCTCAATTAATCGCTGAGTCATTACTCATAGAAAATGTACCTAAATGCGAAAATAAACTTAATTTCAACTATGTCGATGAAAAAGATATTAAAAAAGCCTTCAAACTTTTAAATATAAAGAAAACTGCAGATCTCTGGGGCATTTCCGTTAAAATTATTAAACCTTTAATTGATACGATTGCACCAGATCTAGCTTTTATATTCAATGAATCTATTGATTGTGGCGTATTTCCTGATCTAATGAAATGTAGTAAAGTAATCCCACTTTTTAAATCGGGTAGTAGGTCTGACCCCACTAACTTTAGACCAATATCAGTACTGCCAACTTTCAGCAAAGTTTTTGAAAAACTTATTTTACATCAATTGCTTAGGCATTTTAATGGCAATGACCTGCTACATGGTAAGCAATTCGGGTTTACTCGGGGCAGGTCAACTACTGATGCCGGTGTAGAGTTAGTATCGCATATTTTTGATGCTTGGGAGAAGTCGCAAGATGCTTTAGGTGTTTTTTGCGACTTGTCAAAAGCATTCGATTGCGTACACCATGAAACATTAATCAGGAAACTACATCACTATGGAATAAGAGACACCTCTTTGGATCTTCTTACATCTTACTTGAGTGATAGGATACAAAGAGTTGACATTAATGGGAAACGGTCTTCGGGGTCTGTAGTTACAATGGGTGTACCGCAGGGCTCTATCCTTGGTCCTTTCCTATTTTTAGTTTATATTAACGACTTACCACATCTTGTTAAGAATAATCACGAGATTGTGTTGTTTGCTGATGATACTTCATTAATTTTTAAAATGAAACGACAAAACATAAATTTCGACGATGTGAATAATGCAATCTCAAAAGTAGTACATTGGTTTAGTGTCAATAATCTTTTGCTTAACGAAACCAAAACAAAATGTATAAAATTTACTCTACCTAATGTAAAACAAGTTAAGGCTGATGTAAACGTAAAAGGAGAAACATTAGAAATTGTAAACAGTACAGTATTCTTAGGAATAACCTTAGATAGTAAACTTCAATGGGGCCCACACATCAATAACACACATAGATAAGCTAGCAAAGAGACTTAGCTCTGCAGCGTATGCAGTCAAAAAAATCCGTCATCTTACAGACGTTGATACTTCTAGACTAGTCTATTTCAGCTACTTCCATAGTGTTATGTCTTATGGCATTCTGCTGTGGGGGAACGCTGCAGATATTAACACCGTATTTGTGCTGCAGAAGAGAGCTGTTCGTGCAATCTATAATATGGGTCCCAGAGAATCCCTGCGTGATAAATTCAAAGAAATTAACATAATGACAGTACCATGTCAATACATTTATGAAAACTTGTTGTACACTCATAGAAATATCAATCAATTCCCTAAAAATAGCGACATACATAATATAAATACTAGAAATAAGAATAAACTCGCTGTGCCCACAACTAGGCTACACAAGATAAATGCATCTTTTAAAGGTGTCCGTCAAGGTAGCGTACACATAATCGATATCACGTTTGTTGATATGCCAATAAACTCTGCATAAACAGTGTAGAATTAGTGCAAAAGTAAAATAAATACTGCCTCTTTGGTTTAAGAAATAATGACCATTCTTAGTGGGTACGCTAGCTTGACGTCAAGGCAGCGTACCCATTAAAAAACGAAATAATTCCTATAGAAAACGAGCTTTTCTTATTATAAATGCTATGTGTAAAAATACTGCGAGAAATACTGCTTCTGCCTGTGGTCATACTTTATGCAATTTCGTAGTGGAACAATATAAAAAGTTGATGTGAAGTGCTAGGAACAAATGCATTTTGGTACAGTCGCACACAACAAATAATAAACACCAATGCAAAATCCGGATAATACGCATTTCATCATCCACAAATCCGGATATTAATTCGAATGAAATGTCAAATTTAAACAACATCTTTTAACTAGCTCTTGTTTGCGGTTTCGCACGCAATTTCTTAAGTGTCAGTAGTTGGTATAGCGTGTACCAGTTTAGACACTCTGCATTACAGTGTATCTGGCTATTCAACTAGTCTTCAACTACTTTCAACTAGGCTATTCACTTGAAGAAGGCAGTTAGCCACGAAGTAGCGTGTGAACCTTTTGAACCCACTGAAAACTCATTGAACGACTACCTGAACCGATATGTGCGCGGGAGACGCGGTGTATGGTGTGGCACGGGGCTACCCCCGTCGTATTTATGCTTAATGCCTACTCAGGCATTAAGCATAAATACAATACGATATATAGGTACCTATGTACGTAGCCGTGCAGCAAAACTGGAGTAACCGGAATAACACGAAGAAAAAAGCAAGGAAAAAGCACGAAGAAAAATTATAATTCTAATTAAAACTTATTTACGAGCTCTATTATTTTTGCCTTAAACAATAATATTATGAGTATTATTACAGTTATCTACTATGAGTATTATTACAGTTATCAGAATTATCGTAGCATAGTTAGGCAAATAAAAAGTAGGTACTTACCTGTAAAGATTAATTAAAGAGTAGAAAATTAAAATCATAATGACTTACAATACCTACTTACGTAGGTAAGTATAGGTCCTAGGTAGGTATATGTCTAGCCTCTGTTATACCTACACAGCAGTAAGTAAGGTACAGAACAGACATGATTATACTTACATAGATAGGTATGTATAACAATAGCATGTACGATCTACCAATAACTTAAGCACGGTAATATTAACTATATAATATACATACCTACCGTAACAAAGGCATTCAATTCTAAGATAAAATAGGTACCTACCTACTAGAAAAAGATATCGCGACTATTCGGCCGCATCCAGCTCACTCACGCACGTGTGGTTTTACATCGCGTTGTCCCTCACGCACGATGCGCATACCGGTTTGTTTTTTATGTTCTCTGTTTCTGTGATCTATTTTTGTTTGGGTTTATATAGAGATTGCAATCCGGATTATTCGAAATCCGAATTATTCAGAAAAATTGCCATTTTTATTTATACGGAATACGGATATATGCATCTACATCTACCAAATACATTACTGAAAGAAATATTAGTGCAACAAACTTTGTTGCCAGGTAACGATCTGTTAAAGACTGTTGGCATCTGCCGCTGCTGGAGGCCAGCTAAGGACAAGGTGCCTAGCCAGATACACTGTAATGCAGAGTGTCTAAACTGGTACACGCTATACCAACTACTGACACTTAAGAAATTGCGTGCGAAACCGCAAACAAGAGCTAGTTAAAAGATGTTGTTTAAATTTGACATTTCATTCGAATTAATATCCGGATTTGTGGATGATGAAATGCGTATTATCCGGATTTTGCATTGGTGTTTATTATTTGTTGTGTGCGACTGTACCAAAATGCATTTGTTCCTAGCACTTCACATCAACTTTTTATATTGTTCCACTACGAAATTGCATAAAGTATGACCACAGGCAGAAGCAGTATTTCTCGCAGTATTTTTACACATAGCATTTATAATAAGAAAAGCTCGTTTTCTATAGGAATTATTTCGTTTTTTAATGGGTACGCTGCCTTGACGTCAAGCTAGCGTACCCACTAAGAATGGTCATTATTTCTTAAACCAAAGAGGCAGTATTTATTTTACTTTTGCACTAATTCTACACTGTTTATGCAGAGTTTATTGGCATATCAACAAACGTGATATCGATTATGTGTACGCTACCTTGACGGACACCTTTTAAAGGGCAATGTATACGCTTCTACAACAAAACTCCAAGTGAGTTGCAAAAAATATCAATAAATAAATTCAAACAAATTGTCAAAACCTTGCTGTGCAAAAAGGCTTACTATAAAATATCAGATTATCTAGAGGATAAAAAAGCTTGGGACGGGTTTTGCTCCAACTCGAAAAATAACAAACAAATAACAGGCTAAAGGTTTCTTCGTCGCTTCTTTACTTTAGTCTACATATCGAAGCGACAGAAATCAAAAATATCACTTTATTTCCGTGTCAGTGTTTACTTTTATATTTTGACCTTTTCTAAGTGTACATTTATTGTATTTATGGAAATAAAGAGTTTTTGATTTTGATTTTGATTTTTGATTTCTTGCTTTCTTATCTCACAAAATTTTAAATTTTCGCGGCTCGCTCCGCTCGCCGCGGTGTTTTTGTATCGTCTTTTCTTGCCTTTCACTCACAAATTTGCAAAAAGTCGCAAAAAAATACTAAAAATTTTCGTGGCTCCTTCTGCTCGCCGTTTTTATATCGTATTTTCTTTCGCTAATTTCCCACTAGGCGCTAAGACTTTAAATTTTCGAAGCTTTTATAATTATTCGCTCGCCGTTTTTGTATCGTCTTTTCATCCTTTTCTCTCACAAATTTCGCAATCGTCGCTAAAACAAATATGAAAATTTTGAGGCTCGCTCCGCTCGCCTATTTTATATGTATAGTCTTTCCTTTCACAAATGTCCCAATCGGCGCTAAAAAGTATTTTAAATTTTCGAGGCTCACTCCGCTCGCCGCGCCGTTTTTATGTCGTCTTTTCGTCCTTTTCACTCACGAATTTCCAAACATTCGCAAAAAAAATCTTAAAAAATGTCGAGGCTTCCTCGGCTCACCGTTTTTATATCGGCTTTTTTTCGCGAATTTCCCAATCGTAACTAAGTCTTTAAAATTTTCGAGGCTCGCTCTGTTAGCCTGTTCTATCTCTTTGTCTTTTGAGAACCGCCGCTTTAGAGACTGATTTTTTTCAGCGCCGCCGCTCCGCCTCCCGCCCGGGCCGCCCGCGCGTGACTTTGTGATTAATGTTTTAAAATTGCTTATAAAATGTTAACTTGTGATTTTAACCCTTTCTCCGAACTTTGTCAAAATGGCCCCCCCCCAAAATGAAATCCTGGATCCGCCCCTGAGCCCAACGGACTTCGTGATAGAACAACTATAGGTACTGTTTAACTCAGAAAAGAGCGGGCGAAGCCGCAGACAGCAGCTAGTTAGTAATATAAATGCGGAAGTAACTCTGTCTGTTTGTCACCTTTTTAAACGGCTGAACTCATCTCAATGTAAAGTAGGCATGCAAAAAAAAACAGTTTATGACGTTCCTTTATTATTTCAAAAATTAGACCTTTACAAATTAACAATAACTTACTATAGTTAGAGGTAAACAGTCTACTGACTATCAAGGGTAATAAATAAATAACTACTAATAAAATCGAAAGCGATATCAACAACTTACAAATAACTATAAAATTAATAGAACAACAAACTGATTGTGATAAATTAGGTAATGGCGTTCATTATTCGCTGACCCCGTGTTATGTTTGAAGTCAATTTATATGGATACACAACTAGGTATTTTAAATCAAGAATCATTCGTCAAGATAGCAAGCCGTTTTTACAAAAACAACAAATAAAATAGTATACAACCAAAACTGATGTAATGAGGACTATCGTTTCTTTGCTCACCAGTTGGCGCCACTGTTGACTAAGGTCCAGAGTTATTAGCATTAAAATTTGGTAAATAATTATTACGTATTAAACAGTAGGTATTAAAAAATAAGTTTGTAAACAGCTCTTTGAGGTCGCTTATTTTGCGCCTCTTTTTCTTAATTCCGCTTTCAAAGCGTCCACATTCATCGCCAAATAATCGATATTTGCGATAATTTCACGAAGGAGATCACTTTTCAACAGTTAAATTAAAGAAATTATAATTTATGTTACCCAGCCCGCCAAAACCAGTGAAAAGTGAATGTTATTGGACCTCACGTGACACAAGCGCCTCTAGTGGAAAATTCACAAGCGATAGCCCCCATTACGAGACTTGAAACGTGCCAACCATAGAAATCTTGTTATTTAGATTTCTATGATGCCAACGGTCAGCTGACGATGTACGCTAGTGTACGTTGACTGCGTTGCCCTTTTTTCTACCAGCGTTAGTTTTTTATCGACCGTCTCGTCGAATGCTGCGCTTATCATTCCCAGTCCTGTCAAAAGTAATAAGAGTATAAAAGAACTTCAGAGTCCTTAGTACCGTTCGGGCATTCGTTTACGATGACGACAAAAGTTTTCGACTGTTTTCATACATTTTGGCTCCTTGCAGCGCCTCTATCGAATTTTCGTGGTTTGACAGCGGTAGAATAGTTTCATACACGTAGACTACTAGAGTTTTCGTTTCATACCTTCGATCAGGGAGTTTATAATGCGGAGCTTAATAAACGGACAACTCTCCGTTGCTCATAGACTAGAGGTGGTCGTTTTTATTAACATCGTTGTTGACCAACGATGTCAGTGTACGTTGTTCCCATCGGATGGCGAGTAGGTGAACAACGGATGCCTGCGACAACGAGATGCCGAACCGAGTAATGCCGATCGCCACCGACAACAAACGAACGTCACACCGACATCGGAAGAGCGGGGAGGTTAGTGGCGCGGCATCGGATGGCGAACAACGATGTCAGCCGAGTAATGCCGATTGCCAAACTTAAGCAACGAACATCCATCCATACCTCACCGCCCGCATGCCTGCGTGTGTGTGAGCGAGAGGAGAGGATGCTAGAACATAGAACTGAACGTTTTATTATATCTAACTAGATATGGCATGAACCATGTACCAATGTTATTTATTATTTAAAAAAATACGATATCTAATTTTTTTATCAAATGTCTCGATATAATATAAGTATTATGGTATTTTAGATTTACCCTACTACTAGGAAACAAGTTAGATATTGAACTATTTTTATTTGTTCAAATTCCGTAATTTAGGACCTACCCGTCTAAAACGCTCATGTCACTTCCAGTAAGTTTCATATGCTCGTTATTCTTGTCGTTTGTTTGGATTTTTTCATTACGCAAATTACGATGATGTGCGCACCGCGGATTTTAAAAAGTCTTGTAAAAACGGCCAATCCTAATACAAAAAAAATATTCCCTCGAGTAGGCTAGGGACCTAATAATATAGGTAGGTAGGTAGGTAGATACCTACTAATTTAATTGTTTGGTTTGCTTTAGATAGGTTTAAAAGGTCTAATAGGTAGGTAGGTAGGTACCTACTAATTTAATTGTTTGGTTTGCTTTAGATAGGTTTAATAGGTCTAATAGGTAGGTAGGTAGGTACCTACTAATTTAATTGTTTGGTTTGCTTTAGATAGGTTAAATAGGTCTATTAGGTAGGTAGGTAGGTACCTACTAATTTAATTGTTTGGTTTGCTTTAGATAGGTTTAATAGGTCTAATAGGTAGGTAGGTAGGTACGTACCTACTAATTTAATTGTTTGGTTTGCTTTAGATAGGTTTAATAGGTCTAATAGGCAGTTTTGTGTTAGCAACCCGGCCGACATCGTTGGCGGCAACATCGACACCCTAGTGTCAGTGTTGTGTTAGCAACCTGGCCGACATCGTTGGCGGCAACATCGTTGTTCACAACGGATGCCATTCTGACAAGAACGATGCGCATCGTTGTGGAAATTCAACGACAACGCCCATCTCTATCATAGACGTTGTCATGTCATCGAAAACTTTTTTCGTAATCTTATTGTGTATACAGGGTGATTGGTAATTCACTGACTGTATTAACTGCAGGTTCTGCCTACCATCATGAACACGTCCGTGAAGACGCCAGGTCTCAATTCTTAAAATTGATGGAAAGCGAATGATATTAGTATGTCCCCCCCTCCATTCAAAAATCGTAAATTATAGGGGTTTTCTTTGAAACTAAACCTCTGCCCTGAATTTATCAGTGGGTGTGTGTGTTCGGCTGCCTCCCAGCCAGGCTAATGCCACTTAAATCATCTTGCGTATATGTAAAATAAGCAAATGATGATGATGTGGATTTAAATAAGAGTTGGAGATCGGTATTTAGTAATTAATACGGTTTTGGACATTATTTTATATGCGAGGCGAATTACAAGAATAATAAAATTAGAATTAAGACCTGGCGTTTTCACGAACGCGTTCGTGATAATGGGCAGAACCTGCAGTTTACGCAGTGTCAGGGAATTACCAATAACCCTGTATAAGTACTAAACCAGGGTTTTTTTCTCATTAATTGAAATGGAGTGGAAAGACGATGAAAAGCAGCTGGCATCTGAGGGTCTATTTTGAAAAACGAACGAAGTTGATGGTTGACGTCGGCTTGCACAAAACGAAGGACGGCTGATTCGTTCTTTCGATGGCCGAAATTGATTCTGACATTTATCTTAGAGATCCGAAACTAAAGGTGTCAATTGGTGAGGCGCCCGAAGCAACTTGGTGGTAATGTTGTTCGTTTCGTGCGATTGACGTCGTTCGTCAACTTCGTTTCATTTTTCAAAGTAGACCTCCTGTATCCGTCATCTGTCAACACGTCATGAGGCGTTTTCCAAAAAAGAAAACTATTCACCTTAGAACTCAATAGATGGCAGGGACCCAAAGGTTTAGGAAGAGTGTCATGTCAACCTATGCGTTGTCTAATATAATTTCAAACTAAAAGCGCCATCTGTTCAGTCTGGTCGAACTATTTTATAACATTAAGAAAACGCCCCATTCGTTCCTCAAAGTACCTACTTAGGCTTAAACCTTTGGTCTCTTGATCAGTACGCTGTACGCTGTGTACCGTCTTACCGCTGATGAAAACTTCGAAGGAATAAAAGACCGAGTGGTCTTTTATTCCGTCGAAGTAGACGTTTTTCGTAGGATTCAGTATCCGGCACCGCATAGCGCACCGTAGCGTACTGCGTGGGGATTAAAAAACCCAAGGCTTATGGAAGTAATAAAAAATAATAGGTGGTAGGTACTTACGGTTTACTCGCGTCGTCACATACTAAGGTGGCATGGGTTACAATTTACCAAGCCGCGGCTGCGCGCCCCAACCTAAACATATAAACGATGCATTTAACACTTACTTTTATTGCCTACTAGCTTCTGCCCGCGGCTTCGCACGCGTTGTTTCTATGGAAACGTTTTGAGATTATTTCTCTCGCATTGGAACTGATTTATGGGATAAAAAGCCTACGTTTGATTCCAGGGTTAGACTTACCTGTATGCAAAATTTCAGCCTGATCCGTTTTTTGGCGTGAAGGGGTAACTAACATCCATCCATCTATCCATCCAAACTTTCGCATTTATAATATTAGTGTGATAGTGTGATGACGCTGATGCACGAGTTCTCGCTGCTGAAGCTGTGCAGTGAATATCTTAACGTATGAAACTAAGTTTCATAAACTTAATTATACTTACAAAGTGGGGCAAAATTTTACGTCTTTGAAAACCGCTACCTTTTCTTATTATCATTGCATTATCAGATTATTTTAAATGTTCAATCAGCTTTCTAAAAGCCATCTAACCACGAAAGAAAAGCTTAGATCCAGATCTAATCTAAGTGTAGCTTATATCGAATATACCTAGGTACATATCACAGCCATTTTCTTTTCGGCGAGGAAATTCGTTAACAAATAGACTGGTTCGGGGGGGGGGGGGGGGGGGGGGGGGCGAGAATTGCCGTAACCTAATATACCAGAATTATGTGGGACTCGACGCCCGGAGAAGAAAGTAATACCCACTAAAAACCCTACCCCTCTTCGGTGTTCCTCTCGCCATTTTCGCCGAACCACGGGAACACTTATACCATTCCCTCTTCCTACGGTTCTAACTCCTCTGGACCTTAGACGCGCGGGGCCACCACTGAGAGGATATTCATTTTACAGAAAAATTCTTGTTTTAAAACGGTAAAAAGTGTATGCTTAGAAAATGACTTCAAACGTAACAAAGAGGTCAGCTAACAACGAACTCCTGCAGCAACAAAAATATCTCGAAAAGTTACACCAACCTTATTTCCTATGCATTTCAAAATTCCACATTCCGCTTGCACTTTGTCTTCTTCCGTCTCCTGATCCTCCTCTCTATCTTGTTTCGCTAAATGCAGGAACACCTCCTCAAGGGTCGTCTCCGAAACTGAGTAGTCCTCAATAAGCATAAGGTATGAATTCCGAATCAGCTCTAGTTTTAGGAACAGATCGCTGTAGGGTATTTTGTCGTCTATGTGGTAGTGGAGCATCGTCTGAAATAAATATGGCTTCTGAGAAACCTCCTCATCGATTTCTATGATGGCGATCATAGACATCAAGAATTGTCATTTCTATCAAGGGCTAGGACTCCTGGATACAGTGAACGGAAAAGCTTAAAAGCTTTTCTTCAACGAAAAAAATACATATTTATGTATTTTTATAATTTATTAGAAAATCTCTCCGTACTCTTGCACCTTGTGCACCTTGGAGACACGGCTGGCTTAGGGCGATACAACGCTGAGACATCCCTTACTGAATATAGGGTACTTCCCGTAGACCTAGAATCATAAAATTTGGTGCGCAGCAAGGTCTTACAGCACAAGTAAAGGAAAAAATCCAAAAACAAATTTATAATTTATTCACTAAAAAAATTACTTTTGATTCTCGCCATGGACCAAAACTTAAAGGTACTTCCCGTTGATGTAGAATCATAAAATTTGGCAAGAAGCAAGGTCTTATAGCACAAGTAAAGGAAAAAATAGGTGTAGGTCTAAGTCTGGAATAAAACAAAGGACTGTTTATCTCAATCAGTTCCCATGGGATATAGGTAGCCGCGGGCAGAAACTAGTTAGAAATAAGGTGGTAATTGATTTTACCTCATTTATTTGTCCACAAGTCGAAGAAGTGAAAAAGAAATCACTAACTCATATTTATATCACCCCCGGATATTCAAACGCAACTCAGATCTAAGCGCGTCTCATTCAAGTTGCGATTATTGGCAGTTTTCCATGAAAATCTGTCAAAAATTCGTCGTTAGAGACGGCTTAAATCTGACTTGCGTTTAAGTATTCAAGGGGTCATGTACTTATAACTTATATCAGTTACGCAGGTCCACTCACCATATGCTCGTCTTTCAGTTGGCAGTCGAAATTCTGTTCCATAGTTCTTTTCAAATCATCCGCATTATCATCGATGCTGCTCTCTAAAATAATACAATTTAATGAGCTTTTTTGCTAGACGATGATGTATGGATTGTCCAGCATTATTATTTATATTAATAAGTATCTGAAATAGTTTTCAACCCATGTGTTATGATTATGACACATAATTTGATTGTTGTCGATCGATTGTATTGTAGCTCCCAAACGGCAACACATTGGTCAAACACAGAGTAAGGAGAATCAATACATTGCCACATCAAGGCTCTGGATCGAATTTATCCAAGCACAATATTGTACATCCAACGTAAACAACCCCAACGGTTGGTACTTCCAAATTCAATGTGTGAAATGTTTGTAACAAGCTCAATAATAGCCTTTGAACATGTTTATTGTGTTACCTTTATAAGGTAAGTCGTTTTTTTTGTGTCATAGATAAATTTATCCCGAGTGTTCTTAGTCATGTTTTATCTGTATAATCTGTATATATATACAAGTAATTTTTGAACATGAACTAGGTAAGTACTTACAATATGTATGTCAACTAGTTTTAAGAAAATCTGACATGTAAATTGATTTTACCAATAAATTGTATTTCTGTATTTCTATTTCTGAAAATCTGTTCAGCCAATAAAGGTCGGTGGGTTTTTAAAATTTTTAATTTTGTCTTGTTAAAAATAAAGAAATATTTCCTTTCTGTAAAATTATCTTCAATATTTCAGGTAGCTGCCCTTGCCTTCAGGCGGCAACGTTGTCCTGTATAAAGATTAAGGATATGCATGTATCTGTAGCGGATCTGGTTATTCCCTAAGCATAAAAAAAGTGTTTCAAAAACTAGCTTCTGCCCGCAGCTACGCACGCATTCCACCAGGATAAAAATTTATTCCAGTTCTAGAACTATGTACTTATCTCTGCATAATTACAGCTCGGACCGTTTAGTGGTTTTAGAGTTGTTATGGCCCAAATATCTTTTATGGGCACAAACCTTCACCTTATAATCTAGGTAGAATCTCAGTTAAAATACCAATACCCAACACACATGCTCTGCTTACTTTGGGGGGCCACCGCGTGTATCTTGCCGCCCACCATTATGGTAACATTCACCACTTTCAGTAAGATAGGGAGACTTGACTTGAAAGATGACGGCGTAACCTTGCACGTGTGTACTTCAATCGCAGCTCGGCTGGCGAGCCCAGCACGTGAGTCTTGCCGCCTGCCATTATGGCAACACTCACCACTGTCAGTGAGGTGGGAAGTGATCTTATAGATGACGGCGTATCCTTGCGCGTACTTGAATCGCAGCTCGGCTGGCGACCCCAGCACGTGTGACGTGAGTCTGGCCGCCTGCAATTATGGTAACACTCACCACTGTCAGTGAGGTGGGAAGTGATTTTAAAGATGACGGCGTATCCTTGCGCGTACTTGGATCGCAGTTCGGATGGCGTGCCCAGCGCGCGAATTTTGCCCTCCACCATTATGGCGATGCGCGAGCACAAGGTTTCCATCTCATCCATACTGACAACAAAGGATACCTGGTGTTCAGCCTAGTATTTTTAATCTAGCTCTATGCAGGTAGATTATGAATAGAATATAGAATAGAATATAAATAGTCTTTTCATATAAATAAATAAATCTTTACATGATATGAAACAATTTCTGTCTTTACAACTACTACTTCCAACCCCCTTTACCTGTTGCCCCTTTACCGTCTGTCAACCCTCTTTCCTCAGAAACCCATGGACGTATCGAGTTGAAATTAACGTCAAATACTCAAGTCCGTAACCGCTTGAACCCGCGATATAAATAAAACTTCTAAGTCAACGCACAAAAAAGTTACTGCCGTTTAGTCCGAATATTTTGAAATTTCCAAGGGAATCACATGCACATAAAACCTATAGGGTACTTCCCGTAGACCTAGAATCATGAAATTTGGTGAGCAGCAAGGTCTTATATCACAAGTAAAGGGAAAAATCTGAAAAATACAAATTTGTAATTTATTCACTAAAAAAATTACTTTTAATGCTCTCCATGGACCAAAACCTATAGGGTGCTTCCCGTTGACATAGAATCATAAAATTTGGCAAGAAACAAGGTCTTATAATTAAACGGAACCCTTAGTGCGCGAGTCCGACTCGCACTTGACGTTTTATTTGTGTCTTGGACGTGTGATTTTTGCAATTTTGCTAGGTATGATTCCTGTTCGAGCGCTAAAATGACACTAGTCGTAATGGTATCCCAAAATGTCAAATGGGATCTCTATTGATACAGACGGTTTCAGGGTGCGCATTGTGACTCTATGGGGGGCTGGCGGATACCTTGATGGATGGCTAGTACAGAAAAATCTGTTGGTAGGGTACCTGTGTGAAGTGATGATGATGCTACGATTCTGGCAAAGACTCTTCCTGAGCGCGGCGTGGACGCGGCGCCGCGCCCCGACGTCCACGCCCGCGGTCGGCTCGTCCAGCAGAGACAGGGGGGCTCCGGAGCTCAGAGCGGCCGCGGCCGCGAGACGACGCTTGTATCCACCGCTGTATTCCTTTGCAAGAGTATTTTCGTACTTTTGTAAGCCTAAGAACAAAATAATAATTGAAGGTTAAAGAAACTTACCGTTAAGACAACGAACACTTTTATTTATAAAGCTAAAGTCAAAGTATCTGTCAAAATCTGTCACCCTGACGTCTGCCACATGATGCGAAAGGATCGGACGTAGGAATAATAAATTTTTTGTTGTCAAAATAGGAACATTAAATGATGCTATCGATTCTCCACTAATGTCTTTCTTACCATTTTGGCTGTAAGTGCCACGTTTATTGAATAAATTGAGAAAACGTTGTTTTTTTTTATTGTTTTGTATGGAAACGAATATTAGAAAATTCATGATTCATGATTATCTTCACATTGCCCCATGTTTTTGGGATGCGGTTTTTTTATATTAATTTACTAGCTCACAGCTTCAATAACCACCTTGACACATGGCACGCGCAACGCACAACAGAAAAGATATAGATATTTTTAAGGAACGAAATCATAACATTTTGGTACTGATATTCGTAATCTAACTATACACAACTTCAATTACCAACAGAAAGATGGCGTGCGCGATGTAAGATATAACAAGATATAGGTTGTTATATTTTTAGGTAACGAAATCAAAACTTTTTGGTACTTACTGATTTTCGTGATATAATCAAACACAACTTAAATTAACTACAGACAGAAGGCGTGCGCGATGCATAACAGAACAAGATATAAGGTGTTATATTTTTAAGATAACAGAAAATAACTATTTTATTATTCGCTAAATTTGATATTATTTAAAGAAAAATCTATATTTTATCGTCTTGAAATATATTTGTAGAGGGATTACAATAGTTAGATTAGATTATTGGGATGGATATTTTTTCGACTATTTTCAAAATATTTCAAAAAGCCATGGACCAAAACCTACAGGGTACCTACCTACTTCCCGTTGACCTAGAATCATGATATTTGGCAAGACACCAGGTCTTACAATGCGGAACCCTTAGTGCGCGAGTCCGACTCACACTTGACGTTTTATTCTTTATTACGTCCTATTTGTTTGTTTATAGGGAGTGGACAAAACGCTTAAGATTAACAATTTCGTAGAACTCACCGATGATGTCGATCCACGTTTTGACTTCGTCCTCGATTTCTTCATCGTCCAGTCCGCGGATGGTCAGCAGCGTCCTGAGGTTGTCGCTGCCGGTCTGGAAGTCATCGATGCCGAGGAACTGAGGACAGTAGCCGATCGTGCGCAAGTACTGGAAAAAGCACATCTACTGTACCTACTTAGTAGCTATACGCGATGCAGTTTATGCCGTTTACAGACCAAGCGAACGAGAGCGAGCAAAGGCCAACGAACGAACGCGAATGAATCATTGTGGACGTCATGGCAAAAGCAACGGAACCCGAACAAGCCGTCGTCGTTCGCCGACCTTTAAAATGGTTCATTAAGTGTGGACACAAGCGAAAGCGAATGATCGTGCGGTACCGATCGTCGAATCCCACTCGTTTCATTCGCTCGCTCATGTTCGCTTGGTCTGTACCCACTATTAGAAGAAGCGAAAACTGATTTAAAGACCATTATCTCATAAATTCGAATAGAAAAGATTCGAAGTCACCACTTTCGCTTAGGGTAGCCATTCTGAGAGCCATCAGAATGTTCGTTACCATCCAAAACGTTCTATAAACAATCCGTCAAATAGTAGGTAGAGATAAACCAGTCAAAAAATGCACGCCCCCTCCACAAAAGGTCATACACTCCGCATGCATTTTTAGAATGGTTTATCTTTACCCAGGTAAACCATTACCTAAGTAGTTAGTACCTCGTATTTATCCTCGTGCAAGAAATATTGGTTTGCCAAAATAGTTCCTTTGGTGGGACACAACTCAGCGGTCAGCATCTTGAACGTGGTCGATTTGCCGGCGCCGTTCGTTCCCAGGAGACCGAAGCATTCGCCTGGAAATATAACAATATTTCTGCACTAATATTAATAAATAAATAAATAATGCTGGAAAATTCACACAGAATTATCTAGCTAAGCAGAGCTTGTGTTATGGGTACTAGATAACTGATATACTTAATACAATACACTACATAGATAGATATTTTTTATTATACATAGAAAACATCCTGAACACCCTGAACAAATGTCTGCAGATCGTACAAATATTTGTCCCGAGGCGGGAATCGAACCCGCAACCTCCTGCGTCGCAGGCAGACCTTCGCCCGCTGCGCCACAGAATCGTCATATTATAAAGAGGAAAGATTTGTATTTTTGTATATTTGTAAAGAATAAGCTCAAAAAGTACCGGTTAAAAAGTAGGGATCGATTTCAAAAATTCTTTCACCATTAGAATGCTACATCATCCCTGAGTAGCATAGGCTATATTAAATGTTTAAAAAAAATAAATGTCCACCCGTGCGAAGCTGGAATGGGCCGCTAGTTAATAATAAAGAGATAATAGCCTAAAACTCTGAAACTCTGTGTACTGCCAAGAATGACACTGTAGGACGGAGCCGCGGATTGGACATGGGGGTAATCCCCCATGAGATAAAAGCCAATAAGCCGCTTATCAGGGGTGCCTGCGTCGAGCAGTGGACCAATATAGGCTGATGAAGAAGAGGATGAGGTTGAACATGATGAAGGACTTACCTCTCTGGACGGAGAAGCTGATTCCCCTGACTGCGTACTTCCTTCCGAATAGTCCAGGGAAGTTTTTGTGGAGGTCACTTACTAATATGGCTTTTCCGTCATCTTTTATCGCACTCTTGGCTGTTTAAACGTTATTTCGTTAGTAAAATAGGTCGTTCAAATGTGCAAAGTATAACTAACTTTAATGTCTGAATAATAATTTTACCTTCGTTGAAACTCGTATCGTACTAATCTAATACACTCGAGAGCAATGAATCCGGGTCACTCAAAGAATCCAAAAAATCTCGGAAAGTAAGAATGCTAGGTTAATGCAATAAATTGTATTTAATAGACAATTTAATACTCCTTAAATGAAAGTTAAAAAAATATGAGTCACCATACATTTTATTTACACAAAATTACATAAAGAAAAAAAACTGCTGATCTCTCCTTAAAACAAAAATAGGAAACATGAAATTTTTGAACTTTATGACGATTTTCTTGAATTTCAATACTTCGTATTACCTCCTCGTGCTTCCATTACTGCGTTTACGCGGTTTGGCATGCTGTACACCAAGTTCCTTATACGATTTTGGGCAATATTCTCCCATTCCTCTGTGAGAGCAATTTTGAGCTCAGGAAGCGTGATTGGGGGAGGGTTTCGTTGTTTTACGCATCTCCCTAGCTCGTCCCAAGCATGCTCGATCGGGTTGATATCCGGGCTGCGCGCTGGCCACTCCATACAAGTAATGTTCATCTCTTGAAGGTAGTCATTCACAATCCTACCTGTATGAGGTCGGGCATTGTCATGCATAAATATAGCATCCTCACCCAAATTGACCATAAATGGACCAACGTGTTCGTTGAGGATTTCTTCCACATATCTTACGCTAGTTAAAGAGCC
The DNA here is from genome assembly GCA_963564075.1 of Eupithecia subfuscata. Taxonomy (NCBI): domain Eukaryota; kingdom Metazoa; phylum Arthropoda; class Insecta; order Lepidoptera; family Geometridae; genus Eupithecia; species Eupithecia subfuscata. Next base: position 13,771,854 of record OY751114.1, read on the forward strand.
GTTATCTATGATCACCAGCTCTGTGCGACTTTCAGAGGAAATTCCGGCCCACACAAGTACAGACCCACCACCGTAGGCTACTTTTTCTTCGATGCATGCTTGCTTGAATCTTTCCCCTGGTCTTCTATACACTCTGTGTCTTCCATCGTGCTTGTAGAGCATAAATTTTGATTCGTCATTTTGAAAAAAAAACAAATTTTGATTCGTTTCATAAATTTTGGATTCTTTGAGTGACCCGGATTCATTGCTCTCGAGTGTATTTTATTTACACTTTGACAAATCTCGGCTAAATAATAAAAAATAATCGAATTTTTTGTGCCGAAACGTAGTTACGTCATAATTACCTACTTACTACAATGGTGGTAAGTTTTTTGCTGGTATTGACATTGTTGACATTATTTGCAGCATTATACGAAATCGAGTATAGATAGATATAATATGTGGAGTAAAACCACAGGTAAAACTATAGTCTCAACTGACAGGCTATATTTTATCATTGCACTGCAATGATAAAATATTAAAATATTGTGATTGCAGTTATTCAAATAAGTTAGTATAGAGCCTCGCACGTACCTCTTATGCCACGCATACTGGGCATTATTTTTTTAGAAACGCTTTGGATCACCAAAATTTTAAAACGTATTAATACATTTTTGTTCTCGCGTACGTTTTGCATTGTAGCATACTAAACATTCATATCCTGTATTAATACGGTCTGGTTTTGTTATAATATAAATATAAATAAATAATAAACCTTCGCCCGCCGAGTCACCGAGGTCGTCATATACGGGAATAACGCGTGCCTAGACGCAGGCAGAAGCCCAATAAGATTCATAAGGGGTTCACCTACTTTAAGACTTACTCGACAACTTACACAACTTTAAGACCTACTCGACAACTTACACAACTTTAAGACCTACTCGACAACTTACACAACTTTAAGACCTACTCGACAACTTACACAACTTTAAGACTTACTCGACAACTTACACAACTTTAAGACTTACTCGACAACTTACACAACTTTAAGACTTACTCGACAACTTACACAACTTTGAGACCTACTCGACAACTTACACAACTTTATTTCCGAAGCGACGTAATCTATCTCATCCCTCACAAGTTCGTCTTGGCTAGACGCTACATCCCCTTTGAACGACGCGTTGCGGACTCTATCGTACAGGCAGTTGAAATAGCCATGCTGGATTTTTATCACTATTACCTGAAAAAACATAAACATAATAATAGATATACTACTCCCATTAATACCTACTTACTTAAGGGTCCGGCGGAGGATGAATTTTCCATACAAACGTAGTACCAAAATGATTTGTAATTTAAGAATATTTTCACCATGGTCTGCTATTATTTGTATTAAAATAGTATTTATTATAGGTTCCCGATACAATTTTGATCAAAAATCTTTCAATTTTTCAATTTCAAAATACCTTTCTGAAATGAAATTAAACCGAATCGCATTTTTACATCAAAGAATGAATGTTTTCTTAGTACTTTTCTAGATAAGTAATTTGAAAAAGCTTGTGGCAGGAACCTAAATAAATACAATTCTAATACAAATAATAGCAAACCATGGTAAAAATATTCTCAAATTACAAATTATTTTGGTACTACGTTTGTATGGGAAATTGATCCTCCGCCGGACCCATAAGTAGATAAGATATACATACACAATAACATATAATTTGACGTACCTACCGAATTATTCTTGCGAAAGAAAGTGGTTATAGACTCTAGATCAGAAGACATTTACTGAGGACCGGTTGCAAATAAAGTTAAGTGGGTGATATGTGTACAAACAACCCATAGCATAGCCACAAAATAGCTTCGGATATCTATCTCTATTATTCCAACCCCTATCAATATCACCTGTGTGGAGCGGTCTTCCACGTGGTTCACGAATCATCAATCATAGTTTCCATCACGAAAGAGTTAAAAAAAAAACAACTGAAAGTCAATAATCGAATGTTGCACATTTTACCATGTGAAAAAAGTTTCGCTCAAAAATCTCAAACCAGCCAACCGTTCTACGTCAATTCGAAGTACCTATTACAAAAAAACGGCAATTTCATACTGTTACCTTTTACCCATATTTTATTTGTATAATTCTAGTTTAGCCGTAGGCTAACGCGTTCAATGCCACCACGATTTTCATAGTGTATTGCCGGATGCCGCGAACATTTCACGGTGGACGCGCTAGGGGCGTCACCGGCACTGGAATAAGAATTACGTGAACACGCAGGGGGAGTCAGTGGCACTGGACGTGTTTAAGGAATATACAGGGCGTAACTTGAAGGGTGGATCATCGGTGGATGGGGGGTGGGGGACCTCAGTACCTATCGATTTAACCCCTCTGTATTTTCTGTGATATTCAATGGTTCAAAAGTTATTTGGACTTTGGTAAAATTTTAGTTAAAATCAGATTTCAGCCTGAATTTCGCAATTGCAGCCAAAATATTAGGTCTGCGACCCGCGAAACGAGATCGATAGTAGGCTTTTGGTGTCCCTATACCAATCTGACTCTTAGATTTATAAAAACAAAATAAGAAAATTGTGCGCCGAAAGGTGTGTCTTACGACATGATCGACCAACTGTTGCAATTGATCATGATGGGGGAGATACAGGATAAAAACGCGGTTGGTCGAAACCATAAGACTTATTTAGGCTAGCCCTGGATAAGGAAAAGTGCAAGAGGATGACCGCCGAGCCTCAGCAATGGAGAGACGCTTTATGAAGAAGAGTCGACAGGAATACTTGTGTTATTCCACTGCAGCCGCTAAATAAAGAAAGCGAATAAAATTAATTCCTCACCTTACCTCGACTCAACAGCCTAAATATTGGTCCACCGCTGGACGCCGGCTTCCCGTGATATGTGCCTTATTGGCTTTTATTTCATGGGGGTAATGCCACGTTGGGGATACGGGTTGGGGATCGCAGTTCAGTGGAAGAATTGTTCTGCAGGAGGCGCTGCTGCCCGCCCCCAGTGGATATCCCTAAGTCGCCTCTTACGACACCCGCGGGAGGAGTTGGGGAATTGTGTAAGTGCGAAATTAATTGGTAAAGGATATTCGAAACTTACCATGTAGATAATTCCCTGAGCTATCATGATCAGTATCTCCTTTCCTGGCGAAAATTGGTTGAATGCAAAGTACGAGAATGTCCCACCCGCTGCGACAAACGACAACCATTTTTATTAAATATACATAAACTTATTTTAAAGACGAATGTTTGCGAGGATCTGTTGGGAGAATATGTTTGTCACGAGACAATGTCAAAAGTACCAGATCCCTAAACGAATTGGGCTGAAATTTTGTGTCATACTCCCAAGGCCACTCTATAAGAAAAATAAATACAGGGAAAGATGTACAATTAATAATTGTACACAATTGTATACTATGTAAGAAAAATTGTAAAGCCTTTGTTTCCCGAAAATTGTCAATTTAAAATGGTCTTGCCTGGGAGTATACTCTCCAGCAAGGCCACTTTGATATCACAGTTATTTTAAGCCGAACCGGCTAGGCTACTAAACTAGAATTTCTACAATTAATTGTACATTATTATTGAATCTACAGTTTCCGCCAACCTTATCTACTATATAAAAATAAGTCGGGTTTTCCTTCCTGACGCTATAACTCCAGAACGCACGAACCGATTTCCACGGTTTTGCATTCGTTGGAAAGGTCTCGGGCTCCGTGAGGTTTATAGCAAAGAAAATTCAGGAAATCCGTAGAAATAACGCGTGCGAAGCCGCGGGCAGAAGCTAGTTATATTATATATTTTATGTGATAAATTCATAATTTTAAATTGTCCACGGCTGGACATGAGCCTCCGTTTTCAACGTTTTCAGTTTGCCACATCCAGTCTTTCGCAGGTCGCCGTCACCTTGCCGGAGGGAGTCCTACACTACGTTTGCCGAGTCATGGTCTCCACTCAAGAACACGTTTACCCCAGCGGTTATCGGTTCTTCGTGAGATATGGCCGGCCCACTACCACTTGAGCATGCGAATTCTTAGAGCTATGTCGATAACTTTGGTTCTCTGTCACAGAAATTGTGGATGTATTCTTTACGAATCCTATCCTTCAGAGAGACTCCGAGCATAGCTCTTTCCATAGCTCGCTGATCGACTTCGAAATGGTGGACCAGCCCTACCGTCAGTGTCCACGTCTCAGCTCCGTAGGTCATGACGGGTAGGACGCACTGATTGAACACTTTCGTTTTCAAGCATTGCGGTATGGATGATGAGAAGACTCGACGTAGTTTTTACCTGACCTATTTTGATATTAATAGATTATAATGCGAGAGTCTGGATAGATTGATGTATGTTACTTCTTCACGCCAAAGCTACAGAACGTATGAGGCTGAAATTTTGCACAGATATAAGGTCACCTGGAAATAACACATCAGGCTACTGTTTATCCCATAAATCAGTTCCCATGGGATAGTAATATAATAATCTTAAAACGATTCCATAAAAGGCTTGAGAGGCCGCGGACAGAGACTAGTGAAAGAGGGCTTTAAGGCGAATAGTAGGGGTGATAGTGGCGCCACTACTTATTTAATTTAATCATTAAGTTATACAAAGGAATTATCAAAAAATCGGACCGCTGGTAGACGAAACCTATCACAAGCTTTTATTTAATGTATCTGTAATAGTTTTGTTTTGTGTTATTCAATCAAAAACCTTGTTTGGAGAGCTTGGTGGCCACCAATAGGAACTAAACTGTTGAAACAAGTATCTGCCTAAATAATACAGTACAAAACTATTAAAGATACATTTAAAAAAAGCTTATGATAGATATCGTCTACGCGCGGTCCGATTTTTTGATAATTCCTTTGTATAACGTAATTATTAAATATGTAGTCTCGCCACTATCCACCCTACTATTCGCCTTAAATTTAGCACGACGCAACGTGATCACAGCTGCTTTTTTTGACCGTTGCATCGATAAATATGGTTGGACCCTTATAAGTCCTTACTAACCACAACACTTATCGTTGTCAAAGCCCGGAGTGACTATCTCGATATCAGGACAGTTGTCTTTATTAACTTTGCAGAGTGCATTCAGGTGTCCATCGTGGACAGCTTTGCTGACCGCTACCGTCATTGTGTTCGCTGGGATGAGGACATTGGTAATCCAGACGAAAACGTTTAGAAAGAAGTCAAGTTCTTCTTCAAATAAATCTGCGCCTAGCTGTATTAGTGGTACAAATGATCCTGCAATACAAATTAAATTAAGGATTAAGGCTTTGTCGGAAGACAGCATTAAATAAATAAATAAATTAAATAAATGATGCTGGACAATTCACACAGCATTATCTAGCCCCAAGGTAAGCAGAGCTTGTGTTATGGGTACTAAATAACTTATATACATAATAATATACGAGTACATAGATAGATATTTTTTATTATACATAGAAAACGACCAGAACACCCTGAACAAACATCTGCAGATCGTACAAATATTTGTCCCGAGGCGGGAATCGAACCCGCAACCTCCTGCGTCGCAGGCGGACCTTCGCCCACCGCGCCACAGAGGTCGTCATAAAATAAAGTATGAAATAAATAAATAAATAACCCGTTGACACATTCCGCCGGGTTGGTACCGGCAGCATTGTTTTAGATACCAGCGCACAGTAGCGCCATCGTTACTGGGCATCATGCTGAGCGACGACCTTTTTTGATGTCACTGTTGTAACTTTTATTTATTTGTACCAACTTTACATGTCATTTTTGTGACACAGTATAAATACTTTTTACTTTACTTTTTTTAACTTAAATAATCTTTTCGGCGACAGAGCGTGTCGGCGACTTGTGGCGATGTTTCAGTGGGAATAAACACAAATAAATAGTTATTCTTATAACCTATGTACTTTACCAAATCCCAGTACCACGACGTTGGCAAGTATCATAGCAGTCCTCTCGGCAAAGCACAAGGCCAGCACGTACAGGAAGCCGAAGAACGCTGCACTCCCCAGAATGATGATGACGGTCAGGACAACTGCGGAAATAGACGTCGTAAGTTTAAGGGCTCGTGTTCGCACACGTCTTTTTTGGCGTAAAAATCTACGGATAACTCGCCGTGTATCGTGTAGATAATTCGCCCGGTCGTCAGCTCTGTATGGATCACTATGGAAGCTTGTTGACGGCGCCGTACCTCATCATCATCAGCCTATATTAGTCCACTGCTGGACATAGGCCTCCCCTAATGAGCGCCATAGCGCCCTGTCTTCAGCTTGCCGCATACAGCATCTGCCTGCGCCGTACCTACACACGGCCAATTAGCCATAGATTTTTACTGCGCAGAAACTGTGTGTGTACAAGAGGCCTAAAGGCCGACTCACACATATCAGTGAAGTCACAGTTCAGTATCAGTGAATCTCCAACTTGGTACAGAATATTGACGGTCATCGGTCCGTGAATATTCTATGTGTGTGAATCGGCCTTAACGGTATAGCACCTTTATAATTATGCGGATAGGATCAGAAAGACTTCCTTTTGACGTGACAACGTCTTATAAATTGGTTTGCCGGGTGACACTTCAAGAAACTGCGTTACGCTCCGCTCACGTTATGCGCTCACAATGAGAGCGAGTGAGAGGCACGCGTCCCTTCCACTCGGACATGGTTAGCCCGCCTAAGAGCGAGAGAGACAGACATAAAAAGTGAAAGTGAACTAACATCTTCTCACACATGTATGAAGTGTTTTTTTGAAGTCGTTGTCACGTAAAACTTTCGCCCGTATACCGACTTTACAGGCAACCAATTTTTTTAAGTATAATTTCTTATTCAATCATAAAGATAGGGTTGATGTCAATGTACCTAAAAGTCGCAGGGTGCACCTGGATGCAAATAACACTGTATACCTAGCAGTCATTGGTAAAATTCTGTTATGGTACGTCCTCCCAGCGCTATCACAACAAATGCCCTGCGTTGTGTTACCTACAACTAAACGCAAAGACACGCTATTTCCAATCTTTTAAATCCATCATGGTTATTAACACTAAAGTCATTAACAACGGGATATTTACCATGATTTGAGTTTTGAGCTTTCCAATATTTCGGCACAGTTTCATGCGCCATGATCACGGAATAACTGACGGCACTGCGAGTGAGTTGTTATTGGCAGATATATCTATCTACCCTCATTTTTTGTCTTTTGCTACGAACGTTACTACTACCACCGGCTTCATTATCGAACGCAACTCGATCACGACACACAACACTAACGGTATCAGAACGCGGCCCGGTTGGTACATCACTTCTTCGGTTTTTGCACATTCTCACAACAGGATTCCAGGTTCCGGATAATTGGAAACCTTCTTCTCGGTTGAAGTTCCTGTGTTTGGTAATCTCAATGGCTTCTTGTACCAATCTTGGTATGTAATGTCGCTCTGTTGAAATTACTTGTGGATTGTGTAATTCAATCCAGTGGTTTGAACCAGCTCAAAACTCAAATCATGGTAAATATCCCGTTGTTAATGACTTTAGTATTTCCAATCTATTGCAATACACCTACCTACCTAATGAACAACAATGAATAGGACCTAAGTTGAGCGTTCCACATTCGAGATGCTAGTGCCCAATCTCCGGAATTTTACTCATATCGATGTTCGCAATAGGATGTCTAAAATTAGGACCTATCAACGAAAACCAAATAGGTACCCACTGGAGCTTAATAACTGGGTACTAACTACCCCGTAGTAGGTCGTTAAGGCCCAAATATATAAGGAGATTTTAAATATTCGGGCATAAGTGGCAATAACTTTTAATTGCGTTGACTTAGAAGTTTGATTTATATATAACACAGCTCTAAGAGATTACGGACACGAGTATTTGATGTTAATTTCAACGCGATACCTCCACACGTTCCTGTCCTATGTTCCTGTCTGTCAAGCCCCTTTTGGCTTGACAGACGGACAACAAAGTGATCCTATAAGGGTTCCTTTTTTCCTTTTGAGGTACGGAACCCTAAAAATGCTGGACGGTTCGGCGGGTAAAGGATTATAATGATGTTAATGAAGCGTAAGAATAGACCTCCCAAATCCGCCTGTAAATGTTGTAAGAAAAAGAGTTTCCTTCTGTCTTTCATTCAACACCTCAAATGTGACCAATCCGCCTGCCTGCTAAGCCTGTTGATTATATTTATTTATTGAGGAATAACTAATGAATAACTTCATTAAACTTATTATACATTTGTGTTCGTACTTCACCATGTAAAGATGAGCGATATTTTAAATGTAGCCCACTGTGCTGTCCACATATGCGTTACATGTATACAGAATAAAACAAGACAAAATTAAAAACTTAAAACCCGCCGACGTTTACTGGCTGAACGGATTTTCATGAAACATGGCTAAGAACACTCGGGATAAAATTATCTATGACACAAAAAAACAAAACGAAAATCGGTTCATCCGTTTGGGAGCTACGATACCACAGACAGATACACAGACAGACACGTCAAACTTATAACAATAACACCCCTCTCTTTTTGCGTCGGGGGTTAAAAATGCGACTCGAAGGCCTAAACCAAACATGGATAAAGTAAGTAGGTAGCTAAGTGAGACTGGGCTCCACTTAAACAACTAAGAACTAGAAATGCTAGTAATTATTCTTAACATGAACGTATACCATTATTTCTAGTAGAATTAACAATGACAAAATATTATGTAGAAACAGTAGGTATTAATAATTTATGTTGGGTTATTATTTAAATTTACTTGACAAAGTTTTTGTTGTATAACCACTTTTTCAATTTATATAAAATGCAAATAAATATGTCCATGTCTACGAAGTTAATTATCAAAGGACTCAACCATACGACAAATAAAAACCTCTCCTAGTTTGAGAGGCATGTTCAGTAATGTACGTAAGTTTACTGATGTCATCATCAGGAAACTGACGAAGAAGAAGTAGTTAGAAAATCAACCAAAAGTATATAACCTGTCATCGGTTGTGTCCAAGATGGCGGCACATGTGTCCTTAGTTGGTCGCCTCAGTGAGGCGAGCCACCGATCTGAGCCGATCAGTTGTTCGCCTCAGTTCGCCTCATTGTGGTTTTTAACCAGACAGCAAATTTGAGTGTACTCAAAAGTTAGGTTATTATGTAGGTTATTTCATCAGGTTCATAGAAAATGGTTATTTCATCATGTTCATAGGAAGATTAGGCTTCGCATACAAAAATTCAGGGAAATCATCAAAAGTATTTAAGTAAACAGTTACTAACTTAGCAGAGCAGGCTGTCCTAAAGTATTATCCGTGTCAGCGTAGAGAGCACATAATAACACCGCGGGTACCAAGCTGCCTGCCACTAGTGCGGTGTGGATGGTGAGCGTGCAGAGCCAGTGCAGCGTGGCGGGGCAGCCCGCCATCACGTGCACGTGCCGCGCGCCCGTCGCGCCATCCTGCGCAGGCAGCGCTAGGTAGTTGCAGCTCGTGAACTGTATTGCTGGGGGAGAAGAGAAGGAAATTACTGGGTCCCAATTAGGGTTGCCACCCGTACTTTATATTTATAATAAGGTATAAGCCCCGCAAGTTGATATTGCGATGGAACCTTGTCACAATAACAGCTGCATGACGTCATCCGTCGCAAAAAAGTACAGACACAGTAGATAAATATACAGTAGAATGACTCAGCCGTCTCTTTGAACTTTATACCTACAGTTGAGCGAGAAAGCGAAGGCCAATTGCGTGTCGACTTCGCACATTTAGGGTTCCGTACCAAAATTAGGTCTTTTAGCTCAAGGCCATCGCCGAAAAGTGCGAAAAATTCCTGACAACATTTTACATTTTGTTGACTGGCAACATGCTCTCGCTCCTGCATCTCGGCAAGATGCAGGAGAGAAGGCTGAGATGGTGTGGGCACGTGAAGAGAAGACCGCCTGATTATGTAGCGAATCTAGTACTACAGCTTTCCGTCCCAGGGCGTAGGTCCAGAGGGAGACCCAGGACACGACGATGGAAAGATACGTGTTAAAAGACATTAAAGTGTCAGGCGTTGTCTTAAATAGCTAACAATCGTACGATCGTCACTGATGTAATGACAAAGGCAATGACTGAGATCTGACATCTGGCATTGTATCATCTTGCTATGGGCATCACGCGACAAGTGTTGGACCATCGCACTTGTTGCACTATATTATGTCCAATGCAGCTTGTTTCCGTTGAGAGTGGCCGCCGAGGTCGAAATTAGGCAAGGAGGACATCAATCAGTATTTATCAATCTTGCATTTATTAGTGATGAAAACTCACTCATGCAAACAATGAGGGACCAAATACTGCAGAGCATTGCATCCTTAACTTTACTGGGCGACGCAAGCGGCGTGCCAGCCTGCGCCAGTTGCACCACCTCACTCAGCGGGTGGTTGTGCACTGCGATCCACCGGTCGCCGCCCTCGGGTGGGGTAAGGTATTGAGATGCGATGACGTTGCTGAGCATGTTTACTGCAACGGGCGCTGCGTGCCGGTGCACTGTGGTGTATAGGGCCTGAAAAAGAATAAATCAATATTATGTAACTTTTGACCCCAAGATTTGGAAACGCCAACAGATTTGATTAAAACCGTTTAGCATGAGAATAGCTCTAAAGAGGTACACATCCGATTTTCAAACACAACTAAACACAGAAATAGGTACTCTACATCGAATTCAATTTAACCGATATGGACATAAACAAAAAGATAAAATCAAAACATTGGTTTGTTTGCAATAAACACCCGTGATACACCCCTACATACCGAAACGAGAGAAATTAAAAATATTACTTTATTTCCGTGTCAGTGTTTAGTTCATAATTTGACCTATTTAAAGTGTATATTTATTGTAATAATGGAAATGAAGCGTTTGATGAACCTCATCACACTAATATTATAAATGCGTAAGCTTAGAAAAAGAAACGTTAAGGCGAATAGTAGGGGTGATAGTGGCGCCACTACATATTTAATTTTATAATTACGTTATACAAAGGAATTATCAAAAAATCGGACCGCGCGTAGACGATATCTATCATAAGCTTTTTTTAAATGTATCTTTAATAGTTTTGTACTGTATTATTTAGGCAGATACTTGTTTCAAGAGTTAGTTCCTATTGGTGGCCACCAAGCTCTCCAAACAAGGTTTTTGATTGAATAACACAAAACAAAACTATTACAGATACATTAAATAAAAGCTTGTGATAGGTATCGTCTACCAGCGGTCCGATTTTTTGATAATTCCTTTGTATAAGCATAATGATTAAATTAAATATGTAGTGGCGCCACTATCCACCCTACTATTCGCCTTAAGGTATTTGTAACTTAAACACATACAATTTACAAGAACAAAATTAAAAATTTTAACCCCCCCCCCCCGACATATTTTCGTGTAAAATGGCTAAGAACACTCGGGATAAAATTATCTATGACGCAAAAAAATCTAAACGAAAATCGGTTGGGAGCTACGATATCACAGACAGATACACAGATACACAGACAGACACGTTAAACTTATAACACCCCTCTGTTTTTGCGTCGGGGGTTTAAAAGAAAAGAAGACAGTTTGTAAGAGTTACAAAACGGTCCCTGTCTCAGCATGAGTTGGTTGTATTTGCGTACAACCAACGCTGGTTTTCCGACCGAGCCGTGTCGTGACGTCACGGAGTATAAATAAAAAAATTGTTTATTTCAAGTACATGACTCATAAGATTACATTTAAAATACACAATAATAATAAAATACAATATAGGTAATGAAAAACTAATAAAAATGTGAAGTTAATAAAATCAGATAAAATATAAATTAAGAATACATGTAACAGACAGTAGACTATTATGCGGACACGAGGGATTATCAGTGACCGGGGCACCGCCCTTTAAAAGGGGTTGCGTGCAAGTATAGAAGATAGATTGGATGGTTAGATGAGATGTGCCTCTTCACGCCAAAATGACTTGACTTGTGGCTGAAATTTTGCATGGATGTAGTGTAAGTGTAAGTCTAGACCTGGAATAACATAAGGCTACTTTTGATCCCAGAAATATAGGTGCGGATTTCTCAGTGGATTTCGTGTGCACAAATTTACCTTTGCATGTTGGTCATCCAGCTCAACACCGATGAGATACTTGTTGTAATTTACAATTTTATGTTTGCCAACTGCAATTAAATCTGTAAAATAATGATAAATACAAAGTTGTTGTACATGTTTTCAGGCAAAATAAATAAAATAAGGAAAAATTGTTAGCAGGACCTCTTTAATCCGAACTCCGAAAATTTACTCCCCGTTCGGATTCGTGGAGCGTTCGGATTATAGTACAGAGAATTTACAATGTGTTTTATCGAACCTTGATCAAACGAAATGTGCGGATACACGATATATATTTATCGATAAAAATTGAAAAAAAAAATTATAATTTATTAGCTATCTCAAAAACAAAGCCGATTTAATTATATTTTTAATGAAAACTACTTCATCTGGTTTTCTCTTCGTTTCTTTTTGAGTTAAAAAAAAATCAAATACAATTTAGGTACATAAACCTAGTAAAAATTATATATTTTTAGAAATTTGACAAAAAAAAACGATTTTTATTTTATTTTTGATCTATAACTTTTTGAGGTCATCAAGGATCGACGATCGCACTTTTTTCGCGGTGTACAGTTGTGTGGCTGCAGCGTAGAGAAAATGGATAAAAACTTTATATGGCTGATAAAATCCATTACTTACCTATGTTATTTGATAAAAAAAAAAAAAAATTATTAAATGGAATTAATATAACAAAATACACACATTTAAAAACGGGAATAAATAGATATATAATGACAACAAACGTCAGAGTCGAAACAAGCGAACCTATGTATTTCTATTTAATGACAGCAGCTGTCGAGGAGGTATGGTACTAGCTGTGGTACTAGTATGTAAGATTGGTGATTACCGCCGAGGTACCATTGAGACCCGAGCCGTAGGCGAGGGTCTTAAGAGAGCCGAGGACGGTAATCACCAATACACACGTGTATTAAACGACGTTTTTCAACACACTTGTGAATAAAATAACAATAAAAACTCATTGCGCTCGGCCACAGACTAAAGGGATGAGGTTTTTTCCGCGCATAGGGTTTGTGCCTATTCTGCCACGTACAAAATGGGGAATTTATAGTTTTCTTTTATTACAGAGAAAACAAAAGTTATAATATTTGAGTGAAAGTTTTACGAGTATTTATTAAACACGTACGAGTTAAAATTATCTATTTCAATAAGAAGTTGCATGAAATGAGCAAGCAATAGGAACATTAATTTATTTATTCTATTGAACACGATCTTTTTTTTGATAAATATAATGAAATGAAAAAGTCACAGTTTGATTATGGGTGTCATTCTGTGCCTAATTGCGGTGACCATAGACCCATTTTATGAGCAAGTGTGTTGAAAAATTTATTATACAGCGTTATTAGTAATTCAATGACACTACGTGAACTGCAGGTTCTGCCCATTACCACGAACACGTTTGTGAAGACGCCAAGTCTCAGACACAATCTTAGAATAAGAATAGTAACAGATTTTTTACTTCACAATTTACAATAGGAAGAAGGGAAAACCAGAATATTGACAGAAAAAGTCTGTCTTTTAATCATAGTCAAAAGTAAACATTTATTTAGTTTTTTTTACTGCTTTTGACAAACAAGCAAAAAAAGTTATAATAATCAAATGATTTACCATCAAAATCGGCTACTACAAAACACATAATAGGGTGCCAACCTTATAAGCCTACTCCTAGGCTCAGAGCCTGCGACCGCTAGACCTTCAATCGACCTGAAATTCTACCGAGATCTTATTTAGTCCATTTAAGAATTTAAAAAACATAGGTTATGGATTTTATCAGTCATTTATAGTTATTATTCATTTTCTCTACGCCGCAGCCGACTGCACGCCGCGAAAAAAGCGAGATCGTCGTGAAGGGAATTCAGGCGCGGTCGCCTTTACAAGAATCAACATTACGGGAATCTACTTAGGGGGAATCGACTTGCGAAAAAAAATTCACGTATTGTTGAAGAAGTCGTCAAGTTCGTAAAAACATTTATTTATGTACTAGCTGCGCCCCGCGGCTTCGCCCCCGTGGAAATTTATGTTTCCAACTTTCTTAATTTTTTCTTTCATAAGAACCTTCTCCTGACAATAACAAACACAACAAAGAAAGAATTAGCGAAATCGGTCTAGCCGTTCACGCGTGATGCCGTGACCAAGGAAAACGGGTTTCATTTTTATATATATAGCATCTCTTTCAGTTTGGTTTCGAATATGTTATTTTTCTCGAGAAATGTTATGTTTTTATTAGTTTTTTATTTAATTTAATTTTTTACCGCCACGCGCCATCGAGTGGGGGAAGGATTGGTGAATTTTGAAGTTTGATTCAGGCTTTTCCAGGTTTTCTTCTCTAGATTCGGCATTTCGGTAGATTTTCGTCTCTACCCAAAATAAAGCTGCAAAAGTTGCCTTACCACCTTTGATATTATTCGAATCAGAAAACTTGACGTCTCCATATTTATCCATCAGCCTCCTTGAGACCTTCTCAGTGGTATTCACCTTCAATAACACCTGAAACATATTTAATGCTTTGACTTTCTTGCTCATTCGTCAATAAATCTAAATTAAGGAAGTAAATAAAGATAATAAATGATTTTAAAAACACGCAACAATATAATTATTACGAGAGTGATAGAAAAAGATATGCCGTGCCGACCCCACCTATTTTATGGAGTGGGTTAAGATTAGAGAGAAGACGAAATTAATTAAAGAAAAACTCATTTTCAGACTAAAGGCTCTGAAGGATTTTTTAATGTTAAAATTTTATTTCTCGTTTGTTGAGAAGCAGGCAAAATAAAGACGTAAGTATTTACTTCTGAGAAACCCTATAATAAGGTTTTTGTTATTATAGTGCATATCCCTCACACTCAGGGTAATTTCTAAGAAATCAAATAAATCCCGAAAAAAAAATCGACTTCTACAGGACGGTTTTTCGACTCCTACGTCACTAGACCTCGTGGTGCAGTTGGTTAGCATATTCCCGTACTGACGGAAGGATGCGGGTTCTAGTCACGTCGAAGTCGAAAACATTTTGGGATATTATTTGACAGCCTTCAATAGTATGGATTTAAAAGTAGGTACCTGTCGTTCTGGCAGTGAATGGTACATGTTTAAGTCGATCAGTAAATCTGGTTCAGTCGACTGCAGCATATTATCTTCAGAGTTATTGGTAAGAGTGCTCAAGAGCCGGTTCATCAAAATCCATGGTAAAATTAAATTCTGCAAACGAAACGCGTTCACTGCCCAAGGGCTCGCCTCATCAGCACACACACATATGTCCACTGCTGAACGTGCCCCGAAACGAGGGGGTTTTAGCCATAATCACCACGGTGGATTGGTGATCACAGTTGAGAAGTTAAATAATACATAGACGGAAGCCGCTGCCCCTTTTCTTAAACTCGTAATTTCCCTTAGTCGACTCTTGCGACATCCACGGAGTTGGAGGGGAAGATTCTTACGCTGCCACCGCCACGGTGGCGGCGGCCACCAGGCATATATCAAATATCAGGTCCTACACATTTGCTCCCCTTGGAGTCGAGATCCTAGGTCCGTGGGGTACCAAGGCTCTTTGGGTTTTTGAAAAAATTATCTGAGCGTCTAGTCGAAGCGACGCGTGACCTGGTGCTGGTGAGTATCTGGCACAGCGCATCAGCATTGCCATACAGTGGGGCAATGCAGTCTTGGGGATCCTTCCGACTGGTATTGATATGGACCAATTGAGCTACCTGTAGATTGTTTACAATTAGCTCAAATGTTTCAATTGCAAATACTACTTAAGAACTATCAAATAATGAATAAATTAGAACCTAGTTCTATTTTATTTCTATTATTTGATAGTAATTTTCTTTTTCAATAAAGTTTATGCGTTTTCAAATTATATCTTTATTAGTTGAGCTGTCCCAAAATATTAACCCATATCTTAATACAGACTCTACCATACCGTGATATGCCATTTCTTTACTAAAATTTATCAAGAAGCTAAGATGAGGACTAATAGATTCATTCACTGCTTTAATAATATTGGTACTTATGCCGTCGAAACCTGAGCTTTTTGTATGTTTTAGTGATTTTATTATTTTATAGATATGATGTGGTAGGCATGGAGTCAAAAACATGGATCTCTCTTGTCTATATAATGTTTGTCGTTACGTTCTTACCTATTCCTGGTATCGGTTTTACCTTATCGATAAAGTAAGTATGTTAAAGTCCCCAGTTATAATAATATTATTTGTATTTAGTTTTGGTATACTCAAACAGATTCGTCAAAGAAAAGTTTTTAAGCTTTACTTCTTACCATCTATACTTCTTCCATTCATGATTTTGACTCACTAATATACATGCCCCACGCCTTTTACTGCCACATTTACTAAAGCATGCAGCTAGGGAGTAATGATTTAGTATATCTAAGAAAGACTCGGATCCTTGCTTCATAACATGTTCTGTGATGCATAGAACATCAATGTAAGTTTTTCGGTCGATAAGTTCTTGCAGATTGACCATAAACGCGTCGCTCTTGCCAAGTAGTCCAGCTATGTCTTGATGTAGTCTAAGTAAATTTTTAGTCTCGAAAAATATTGGAATCTTCTTCTGTGAAGTCCGGGGTAGTTGCGGTTCTTGGTTTTTGGAGGTCCGCTTCATAGAGCTTCTGAAATTTTCCGATGTAAGAGACTAGGTTTTTAAATACGGATCGCATTCCGTAGTTATTTATCTTCCAGAGTGTCTGTTGAACATAGTATTATCATCTTAATTTTTTGTTTGAATCGATTAAGTAGGCATGTTCATGTGATGTTCATGATGTATCAAACATCGAGGTAAAGAAGGTTATTGAAGCGCGCGATATCCTCCAGTTATACATTTTTCTACTCTCCGTATGTATATGTAGGGAGACATATAATTATGTTTGTATGTATAATATCACTCGGTATTTCCCTGATACATGTTATCGTGGCAAAGTAGTTCTGGGTTGTCCTAAATTCTTCTTCTCCAATTAGGACGATGCAAAAATCTTTCAGTGTAAAATCTGCTAGTTTTACATTTATTCCAGTCAAAAGTTTCTTGTACTGTGATCCCTGGGCTTAAGAAATGACAAAGCTCTGTATTTTGATCAAAATAGGCCTAAGCGAGAGCCAATATGTTGTTTTCTTTATTTATGGGCATACTTTTATTACTGGTTTTTGTTGCGTTTTTTGTTGTTCCTTCAATGTTTTTGATTCTATTATCTTTGATCTTATTTTTTTTGTTTTGGTGTTCTTTCTCGTTTATTTGGGGAGTTGGTGTTAGTATTTTGGGTTGTTTTATTTTCCTTTAGGAGGTCATTATTGCAGCGCTTTAGCTCATTATTCTAAGGGAATAAGGGAAAGTGTCTCAATTTCTTGGTGAGCGTAGTTGAGTTGGATTTCAAGCGTCTCTATCCGTTCTTTCAATTTTTGAACGTCTACCTGCTTCATAATCGAAGTGACGCTGTTTCGATTTTAAGCTCTCTAAGGAATCCTTTTGTAATTTCACGATACGAAGAGACAGAATTTGCCATCCGACGGGAGGTAAATCTAACAAACGTACACCCATAAACAGACACAGTCACAGACACAGAAAAAGACACACAAACATATACTTGCATACAACAAACATTCACCTATAAAATATTACTGTTGGGTCTAGATGTGATGGAAAAACCAAATATAGGTTGAATATTGGGACCGGCCTGAAACACCTCGAAAGATAAAACACGCATCACCTGAGATACTTACATATTTATCCTTTTGTTTAACATGTGTTTAACGTTTTTTTTTCTTTTTTTATTTCACTATGAAATAATGTTTATTTTATATTTATTGTGTTTCAATCTACTTACAAATATGAGGAACATATGCCAGGCTGCTTTTATGAACAAGACTTGCCGCCTGAGAAGCGCCATAGTCTGTCGCTTGTATAGCGGCGCACCAGAAAACAAGTCACGTGTAGCAGCTGAGAAGATAATAAATCAAATTAATCATAATATACGAGTATAAATAGTGTTTGTTTGTCATAATATATAAATAATGTTTAATTGTTCAGCATTATTTATATAATATATATATAAATAATGCTGAACAATTCACACAGCGTCATCTAGCCCCCAAGCTAAGCAGAGCTTGTGTTATCATGGGCACTGCATAGCTGATATAGGTACTTCATAATATTATAAAGCTTTAGATTATATATATAGATATTTTGTATAGGTACATAGAAATCACCCAGAAACCCTCTAACAAATGTCGCTCACTTTAAAATGAATTTAATTATTTCGGCTACAAAGCCTACCTTTATCTGTGCAATCTATTTCATCGTCTTCGTTCATTTCTGTATCACTGCACAATCTGAAGCAAAAAATAAATACTTCTATGTAAGTACTTCCAATAATGCTTGTGAAAAATAATATTTTCCACAAGCATTATTTTTCCGTAGTCCGGTTGACCGGACAACTGAACTGTACCACGGGCAAAGAGTGCTAAATCGTCGTTTAGCCAGTTTCTTATTCCACCAAACATCATTGTGTAATCATGGCCAAGATCAGTTCATTCAAATTCAAATTTAGGTACTTTATACCCGTAGATAGGTACATTAGATGTACAGTTTAGTAAAACGTCAAGTGCGAGTCGGACTCGCGCACTAAGGGTTCCGTAAGACCTTGTGTCTTGCCAAATTATTATGATTCTAGGTCAACGGGAAGTCGGTTTTGGTCCATGGCGAGAATTAAAAAATCCTTGTTTGCGAATAAACTACAAATTTACGGTATCTGGATTTTTCCCTTTATTTGTCCTATAAGACCTTGCTGTTCACCAAATTTCATGATTCTAGGTCTACGGGAAGTACCCTATAGGTTTTGTGAGCATGTGATTCCCTTGGTAATTTCAAAATATTCGGACTTAAACGGCTGTAACTTTTGAGTGCGTTGACTTAGAAGTTTTATTTATATCGCGGCTCCAAGAGGTTACGGACTTGAGTATTTGACGTTAATTTCAATTCGATACGTCCACGCGTTCCTAAGAAAAGGGGGTTGACAGACGGACAGACAGACAGACAGACGGGCATCAAAGTGATTCTATAAGGGTTCCTTTTGCGTTGCGGGTTCGATTCCCGCCTTTGGACAAATGTTTGTACGATCTGCAGATATTTGTTCAGGGTTTTCTGGATGTTTTCTATGTATAATAAAAACTATCTATCTATAAAGTGTATTGTATTAGGTCCTTACATATGAAATTGGCGTATTGTTAGGGAGGAACATAAAGTAATTTTTTTAAATATAATATATTTATTTAATCAAAGTGCATAGATAAAAGTAAACAAACTAAAAAGAAGGGAAAAGTGCATAGATAGCAATGGTACATACCATCTAGCTATCTATGCACTTTTCCCTTGCAAGAAGTTATACAAATTTCAACAAAAATGGTAAGTACGGTGGATGTCTTAGACATTCCAATTGAAGCTCCTATAATTTGGTAGCCATTTGTTGTGCAATGTGTGGTCTAGCGTTGCCCTGAAGCAGCAGTGGTCTAGAGCGATTGACTAGCGGTTGTTTAGCTTAGCAGCTAGCTTTTCTATCATGATTTGTAGATTTCTGGCCAGATTTAAAAAAGCTGTAGTATTCGACACCGGCACTAGTCCACCAAACAGTAATTTTTTTAATCAATTTTCGCTTGGGGCAGGATTTGGCTGGTTCGTCAAGGTTCAGCCATTGCGATGAGCGTTTCCGATTATCGTACAGGATCCACTTGTCATCACAGGTAATGATTCGGTTTAAAATCCCTCCATTATTGTGCCGGTTGTGTAATGTAAAGCAGCAGTCGATGCGCGTTTGTAGGTTTGCTGCACTCAATTCATGCCCCCCCCCCTTCAAGCTTTTTCACCTTCCCAATTTGCTTCAAGTGGACTATGGATTAAAACAGTTTTATCACTAACACCGCAGCCTGCAGCTAACTCGGACGTGGTTTGCGATGGATCCGCTTCCACAATAGCCTTCAATTCTTCATTATCAACCTTGGTCTCCGGCCGTCCACGGGGCTTGTTCTGCAGGTCGAAATTTACAGAACGAAAACGTTAGAACCAAAAACGCACTTGTGTTTTCTTTTGCGACACCGTCACCATACGCGTCATTAATCCTTCGAGCCGTTTCTGCAGCACTGGTGCCACGATGGAACTCGTACTCGTAAATAACGCGATATTTCAAGTTTTCCATTTTGTTAACTGAGTGACGCAAAGAAACAAGACCCGTCAAGTGCGAGTATAACTCGCGCGCCGAGGGTTTCGAACGTTTGACAAACCTCACGATGAACGAGCTATAGTAGAAATTAGGAGACAGAGAGGTCTACACACAAGAGACCGACAGGTCTGAAGCTCATTCATCGTGAGGTTTTTTTTTGTTTTGTAATACACAACTCAGCATTTAAATCTGTGAGTGAACAATAAATCACCTCTATTTGCCCACCCTTAGGGAAAGATTTTTTCTGAATTTCTATGGGACCAACTTTAAGATATACTACCCTATCGAATAAAACAAGAATTATCAAAATCGGACTACCGTGTAAAAGATATGCGTGGTCAAACATTACAATAAGTGAGTGAACAATAAATCAACCCCTGTTTTCCTACCCTTAGGGTTGGATTTTTTTTCAAAATTTTTACGAATGTGTGAATGAAGGCACTGTATTTAAGAGCTGTCAACAAAAACACACATGGATTGGTTTTTGGTTGCACAAATTGTCAAATTGTTAAATGACACTAAC
The DNA here is from genome assembly GCA_963564075.1 of Eupithecia subfuscata. Taxonomy (NCBI): domain Eukaryota; kingdom Metazoa; phylum Arthropoda; class Insecta; order Lepidoptera; family Geometridae; genus Eupithecia; species Eupithecia subfuscata. The sequence goes on from OY751114.1 coordinate 13,792,681, forward strand.
CCTCTGCTGAGACAGCAGCGAGTTTTGACTCTATGTAGGGGGTATGTGTGATTACCTTGCTCTTTTACCTCAGCGTACCAACAACTAACTTACGTCAGAAAAGCCTCCTCCAACGTAGTTACACCAAGTCCAATCGTGTCAATGCCCAAGGCGCCCCTTTTGCCTTTCGGTGGTAGAACACAACATTTTTTCTTATAGGTATCTTTCTCCAAAGAAGCAAATAATGCTGGAAACTTTGAGGTAGCGGTAACCGGCAGGTTGTAAGAGATCGATTTGGAAGTCTTCTCTTTGAAAGTCGCGCTGCTCACGTGACTTCTGATCACGCGAGTGATTTGTGATTCATTCGGTACTCCGGTCGTGGTGATGGAGAGGCGGTAACCGGTGCCTTGGGATAGGGAAAGAAATACAGAATTCAAAGCGTTTGTTTGTAAGGTTTTAGTTGTGCGTAAGCCGTTAGACTCCGGGTAATTTCTTAGAAATTCGGTATTATTAAAAATTAAACTAGCCCAATTTATATTTTCCGTTACTGGTCACTCAAATAGCGACTAGGCCCTAGACCTAGACTCTTGTGTTGATGGATGATGATGAAATACATCGTGAAGCTATTCTCACCCATGGCCTTCTTGAGAAATATAGGAGTGGCGTGACACTTCAATTGCCCGGTATGCAGCGCCGCCACTCTGTCTCCCAGCGCGTCCGCCTCCTCCATGAAGTGAGTGGATAGTAGGACGGTGTGACCTCCTCGGAGACTCTTGAAAAAAGTAAGAGAAGCTATGCACAAGACTCATTTCAGATTTCAATAACTATATTCCATTAGGCTTACAAAATACGGACATAGACAAGTAAAATTTTATACCTTATACAATTATTAGGTAAATAAGAAATATGGTGTCCTTGATTCGTTAGGGTCGTAAGAATCCTAAATCACAAGTACCAGGCTCTCATAAGTTACCAGCAGTAGGTCCCACAGTTCGCGGCGCGTCTCGACGTCCAGGCCGGAGGTGGGCTCGTCCAGCACTAGCACGTCGGAGTCGCCCGTCAGCGCGCACGCCAGCTGGAGCCGTCGCTTCATGCCGCCGCTCAGGTTCTCAGGGCTAAAGGAAACCTTGTCACTGATCCCCAACTGGTCGAGGAGAGCTATGGACTTGGAACGGGCTTTTTTACGAGAAGATTGGGATTTAAGCTGGAATAAGGAATACTAAGTACAGGTAAACAAACGCAGAGCAAAAAACAGTACAAGCATAGATCTAATTAAAGCATTTAACTTTGTTAATGATGACATAATGCTTTAAAATTGTGATGTTTGAGTTAAAATTAAAACATTTAACCTAGACTTCGCTTACACAACAGGCAACAGTGCATTAAGGAAACCTTTGTTAAGCAATTAGTGTTTAGGTCTCCAAAAAAATTTGCATATCAGTGGTATGGTATCCCACGAGGGATCGGGGGAGTACCCTAAAAAAATTCAGCTCCTGTTTTTGGCAGATTACATGGTCTTCCTTTAGTTTAGTTTAGTATATCGCACCCACTGCCCAGTTTCGGCGGTGTGACCCGCAGGGATGCGCCGCCGCTACATGGTGGCGTGTTAGTTTAGTTTAGTATATCGCATCCACAGCCCAGTCTCAGCGACCCACAGGGGCACGCCGCCGTTACACGGAGCTCCAGATGACCGAGTGCGTCGAGGGCCGCGAAAGTGTTTTTAAGCAAAGTTTATTTGACAAATTTGATTCTTACGATTGACTCTAACGATCGGTACGAAAAATTCAAAACAGCGTGTTATTTTTTCGATTTTAGTTGTTTCGATTACTGGATAACGCAAGTAATTTATCAAACTTCGTGAATACAAATTTACTTATTGTTTAAAATAAGAAAGTAATGTATAAGATTGAAAGTTTTACTGAAAGCAAACAGTAAAACTTTCAATCTTCAATATTTCCGTCACTCGCCTTGCATGTCCCATGGCCGTACTCTGTAGATATAATGTTCAATTACCATGTGGAAGAACATGACGTGTTCGAGAACATTAAGGTTTGGTAGAAAGAGGTTGTCTTGCGGACAGAGGCCAATCTCCTTGCGAACTTTAGGGCCGTGCGATCTGGCGTCCACTCCATTCACATAAACAAAGCCTTTCGTTGCTGGTATCATCCCTATAAATAATAAACAAATAATTTGGGACATTCTAATCACAGATGAATTCAATTGCTGATTTAGTCGCAAAGCGCAGATACGATTACGACTAGATACTATAAGTTACACACAAAGTAAGGAGAGCTTATGTCACCAGACTACATTATTACAAAAAAAAAATTGGTTGTCTGTAAAGTCGGTTTACTGACGATAGTTGAACGTGACAACGCAGACGCATCGCTCACTCAAGTAGGAGAGAGACGGATGTCGAGCGCTCTCGCTTGCACTTCAAGCCTTACATGGAACGCCTCAGAGCGAGGTAACGCCGCATGACGTCATGTTTTTTCGTGCGTGCAGCCGGCTCTATCGAATTATAAGACGTTGTCACGTCAAAAGAAATAATCGAATTATTGAAAAGTTTCATTGCTTTTTCTGGATAAAATACTTAGGTAATTTGATTATGTTGTTTGTTGTGTTCGCTAAAAATCGTAAACATGAGTAAATACCGCTTATAATAGATATGAGGGTACTTTTCCCCGCGCCGTTGTGCCCCAAGAGAATTGTGATCTCGCCTTTGTACACGTCCAGGGAAACATTATCTAGCGCTTTGATTTTTGGGTAAATCTGTAAAAGAAAAATCATTAAGAGCTTTCACACAAACGTCCACTGCTGGACGTGCCCCCCCCCCCCAACGAGATTTTTGAAATCACCTCTACTAAAAACTAAATAAAACGTCAAGTCGGACTCGCGCACAAAGGGTTCCGTAAGACCTTTTGTCTTGTCAAATTATCATGATTCTAGGTCAACGGGAAGTAGCTTGTAGGTTTTGGTCCATGGCGCGAATCAAAAAAATTTTTTTTGTGAATAAACTACAAATTTATGGTTTCTGGTTTTTCCCTTTATTTGTGCTGTAACCTTGGTTCTTACTAAATTTCATGATTCTAGGTCAACGGGAAGTAAGGTATAGGTTCTGGTCTAAAGCAGGAATCAGAACTATTTTTGTTGGTGAACAAACTAAAGATTTAAGGTTTTAGGATTTTTTACACATTTTGTGCTATAAGATCTTGTTTCTTGGCAAATTTTATGTCAACGGGAAGTACTCTATAGGTTTTGGTCATGGCGAGAAACAAAAGTAATTTTTTTAAGTGAATAAATTACAAATTTAAGGTTTTCGGATTATTCCCTTTACTTGTGCTATAAGACCTTCCTGCTCACCAAATTGCATGATTCCAGGTCTACGGGATACCACTATTCAATAGGTTTTGTGTGCATTTCCTTAGAAATTTCAAAATTTTCGGACATAAACGGCTGTAACTTTTGAGTGCGTTGACTTAGAAGTTTTATTTATATCGCGGCTCCAAAAGGTCACAGACGTGCGTATTTGACGTTTATTTCAACTCGGTACGTTCACGCGTTCCTGAGAAAAAGGGGTTGACAGACGGACAGACAGACAGACAGACGCACAACCAAGTGATTCTTTATGGGTTCCTTTTAATAAGAATAATAACATCTTTATTTGTAACTAAGATACAGTATTTTGTAGTGATATGCATTTAGTAAGTTACAGTTATTTACTAATTACTAACCCTATGTAAACTTATAAACTGAACTTGTAAGTTAAGAACTTAAAACAATGTCTTTTGTCATTTTTAGGTACGGAACCCTAAAAACACGTTTGTCCGGAACCCGATGAATTACAAGACCGATTTCCCACTCCCACACCCATTGTTAATTCAGGGCAGAGCCATTTTAAAGTGTATTTTCAGATAAAGCCTCCCAATTTCGATTACTATGAGGTACGTACTACCAATACCAAATTTAATAATTAAGGCGAATAGTAGGGTGGATAGTGGCGCCACTACATATTTAATTTTATAATTACGTTATACAAAGGAATTATCAATAAATCGGACCGCGCGTAGACGATATCTATCATAAGCTATATATATTATAAAATTAAATATGTAGTGGCGCCACTATCCACCCTACTATTCGCCTTAAGACCTGGCGTCTTCATAAACGTGTTCGTGATGATGGGCCTGTGGTTCATGCAGTGTCAGTGAATTATCAATAACTCTGTATTATTGACAACCTTTGTGGCGCAGCGGGTGAAGGTCCGCCTGCGACGCAGGAGGTTGCGGTTTCGATTCCCGCCTCGGGACAAATGTTTGTACGATCTGCAGATATTTGTTCAGGGGTTCTGGATGTTTTACTATGTATAATAAAAAATATCTATCTTTAGATAGTGTATTGTATTATGTATATCAGTTATCTAGTACCCATAACACAAGCTCAGCTTAGCTTGGGGCTAGATAATGCTGTTTGAATTGTCCAGCATTATTATTAGTATTATTATTACTTATACTGCTAACAATACAAGGGGGCAGAGTACCTAGCGAGTGGGGTAAAACGAGAGGGGACGCGGTACACAAAACTCCTGCGCAGCCCGGTTTATTACTTGGGGCTAGCCGCCATATCTTTTTTGTTTGTTGTTTTCGGAGAACAAATAGTTTTACACACTTAATAATTAAACTGTCGAGACCTGCATATTTGCGCCTCTTGAGATCTTCGGCCAAATCTACCGCCGCACCCGCCCTCACGGATGTCCTTGGAAGATGGGAAGGTGCAAGTGTGTCGACGCATGTAGCGTCCCACAAAATGGGCCTCCCCAACTCCAATGGGACTATTGTCATACCGTCGGGCCTCTTACCATCGTCACGCAACAGACCATTCAGATTATGAAGAGATCATTGAATACATTAGTTCGGACTTTTGTAATAGAATAATTGCAGAACAGTCCAATCATATCAAGAAAGTTTCTAGCTACATACGTTTTAATCACACTAATATTATAAATGTAAAGCTTGGATGGATGTTTAGATGTTTGTTACCTCTTCACATCATGGTTTCTGAACGGATCGGTCATGCTGAAATTTTGCATTGATGTAGCTCTAAGCCTGGAATCAAACACAGGCTTTTGATCCCATAAAACAGTTCCCATGGGATAAAAATGCCCTTTATACGTTTCCATACAAACAGATCGTGCGAAGCCCCGGACAGAAACAGCTTAAAAAATAAACTACAGTCAATATAATGCGATCAACAACCACAAGTCATTTGAAATCTGATATGAAGGAATAGACTTATTCAAATTACTGTAGAACGAGAGAGACACTAAAACTATTCAGCATTCGTCCTACTATGTTTGCCGGATGTAAAAAGAATGAATGAACATGACATTTTCCTCGAGTTATTGGACTCTGGATTAATTTCCACTGGTGCAATATAAACTGTGAGCTAAAAATTCAAAACATTAACACTGACTTAGTATGCCTTGAGTTGTTTATTTATATACTCCATCTTTTGGCACAATTAGGCCTTAGTCGATTAGGCGGCGTTGAAAGATTAGCTTCTAAGCACGTTGTAGTGATGAACTTAGAATCGCGCCATGATCCAAGCTTCCAACTGCAGGTACGTGCACATGTTTTACGTGCAATCACAGGTCTCCTTCCATCAGAGAAGGCAGAATATTTGGACTGGCCAGAGTTGGCTGAAGTCGCTCTTGCAGATCCACAATTTCACACACCCAGCAGAATTGACATTTTGCTCGGTGCCGACGTGTTTGGTAAGATTATCCGAGAGGGGTTGATCAAGGGACCCAATGGCACTCCAACAGCGCAGTGCACAGCATTGGGATGGATCTTATCAGGTCCTACACATCAGTTCGAAGCTGATGGCGATCAACATTGATTTCATAGGAAGTAAGCACTTGTGTACAGACGAATTGCTTAAGCAGTTCTGGCAACTTGAATCCGACACCCTTAGCAAAATGCTTTATCTCTACAAAAAAGTAAACTAACAAAACAATGAAGTAACAATGAAGTATATTAGTTACTAACGATAATCTAGAAACTAAAAAGACAGAAATATCATATTATTATGTACTTCAAGTTACCTTAGAAACGTTCACCACCCGAATGCCGACATCCATGTTCGTAGGAGGTGTTTCGAAATACTTCTCATCCCTTTCACTGTCACGATCATTTTCCGAATATATGGAATTATTTATTTTTTCACTGCTCCCAAATTCTTTCTGCAATAAAAGGAGTATGACCTCATTTAAAAGATGTCTTACAATAAAATAAAAAAAATATTTATTCTATTACCTATTTATTTATTTTATACAATAAAATTTTACCATCATTTTACCATATTTTATAAGGGTTTAAATTGGGGAAAACCTCGATGAGATTGGCGCAGGACCGTGAAGTGTGGAGGCCTGTACCAGAGAATCCTACGAAAGTTTGTGAAATCTGAATTTTTGTTACCTAGGATCTTCAAAACTACAGCACAGATCAAGATGAAATTTGGCGTACATTTAGAACAAAGCTCAATATAGATAATAGGATACTTATTATATCGAAAATACGCTTGCGAAGCCGCAGGCAGAAGCTAGTATACAAATAATACTAACGTATAGAATGGATACTCCTAGCCCCCCACCTGATGGAGTTTCCTCACCCCGCAAGTGAGTTTTATTGCCGTCCAAATGCAAGGGGCATTCGGCGCACTTATGGGGCGCAGATGTCATGGGTATAGGATGGCATTATTTTGACAGAAGACGCCGATGGCGTTCGATATTTTGTTTGTTTGGTCAAGGACATACGTAATCTCTTTTGTTTTAGGGTTAAATTTCACCTTTTGTGACATGAAAATATAAATAAAATGTCTTTTTGCAACTCGCACAATATGTTGCCGTGCCTTTATCACCCCAGTACACAACATACTATGTTGAACATAGAGCACTATCGTCCTTTTCTATTCTGTCCACCTTGTCGAACCTTTTTGAAAGGCTTGTTCACAATGAAATCTACCCCACACAACATTATCATTCAGGAGCAACATGGATTTGTCAAACGGCGTTCCACCACATCTAACCTTATCATGTTTAATAATACACTTTTTGAAAACCTTGACAAGCATGTACAAGTGGACGCCGTCTATACGAACTTTAGAAAAGCATTCAACCAGGTGGACCACGGAATTCTTCTTAACAAAATCGCACTTAACGGTATCCGTGGTAATCTTCTCCGCTGGTTCTCTCTCCGATGTTACTAATCGTACTCAAAAATAGTTATTAATGGCTTCCAATATACCAGCGTACCAGTCACTTCAGGTGTTCCCCAGGGTTTTATATGGAAACCGCTTCTCTATGTACTCTTTATAAATGACATCGATCAATGCTTTCGACTATACCGATACGATACGTACTCTGGACGACTGCTTTTTTTTCAAAAAGCCTGTAGTATCTAAATAGATTCGCCAGTAACAACAAACTACACCTTAGCCTACCGAAATGTAACTCATCATAGATAGATAGATAGAAAATTCTTTATTGCACACTTATCAAAATAACTTACAAACAAAATAAACAACAAAAATTACAGAATTTGTGACAATTGGCGGTCTTATCGCTCAAAAGCGATCTCTATTAGACAACCGTGGATGGATAGGATCGTCGGATTGAAGATGGGAATCTGTGTGCATTGTTATGTAGCTAATACATATCTTACATACAAATACCGACAAATATTACAAATATACCTAAATATATATACCTACATGTATTAACTTATACAAATATATACATACATATCTATCTATGTATATAAAAGAGAAGAGGAAATTGGTTCATCAAGAGATCTCTGAAACTACAAGAGCTACGGAGCTGAAATTTTGCATGGAGGTTCCTTTCAGGACCCGCTAGGCACCCGCTAAGAACGGATTTTTGGAAATTCGTATTCTAAGGGGGTCAACGATCATTTTTATTATAACTTCAGAACCGTAACTGTTGGCTCTTCAAAATTTGCAGCGTAGGAAGGAAGGTGACTTAAAATGAACAGTGTTTCAGGGTTTTTTGAAATTCACACCCTAAAGGTCAATGGTGTGGAGTCGAAGTTAGGTGACTCACTGACATATCACGAAATCTCAGGAACTAGAAGAGCTTCGAAGCTGATATTTTACATGGAGGTTTCTTTTAAGACGTAGGCACCCGTTGAAAACGGATTTTTGGAAATTCGTAATTTAAGGAGGTCTAAGGTCATTTTTATAACAAGTTCAGAAACGTAACTTTTAGCCCGTCAAAATTTGTAGCGTAGGAAGATGACTCTGATGATGTAAGTAGACACGTATTTCAGGGTTTTTTTAATTCGCTCCCTTATGTTTAATGGTGTGGAGTCAAAGTTAGGCCACTCAGTGACTTATCAAGAGAATCTAGAAAAGACATCTGAAATTTTGTAATATCTGTGATATTATAACCACTAACCCTAGAGCAGAAATACCAGGGCTGCACGACTTTATACCTACTTACCTTAAAAGCAGAAATAACAGGACTGCATGACTATACTAATCCTACAGCAGGAATACTAGGGCTGCATGACTGTATACCTACTTAGCTAACAGCAGAAATACCAGGGTTGCATGACTCTACACTTATTTACCTTACAGCAGAAATTCCAGGGCTGGGAGTTTCCGAACACCCCCTGGCGCACATGGTACAGGTACCACACGAAAGTAAAGGAGATGAGACTCTGCAGACTCAAGCAGGTGTAGGCCATCAAGACGGAACCTCGCGTGGTCGAGTGTGATGTGCCGATGTCCGAGAGTGTAAGTGGTTTGCCTGCAAGGGTTATATCAAATAAATAATGCTGGACAATCCACACAGCACATGTCGTCAGGTTCGTCTGGTTTATCCTTAATATCAAAGAAAATCAATAACAATGTGCATTGTGCAAGTTAAGGTAAACTAAAGGAAAAACTATTTCGTGGGTATTGGTACACCTCAGGCGCACGGTTCGTGAAATATCAGGCCTTCAATGGGAGCGTTGTTGGTGGATTCACGCGTTATTAAGAGAGTTCTGTCCGTATGTGTGGCCAATAGGCTGGTTGACTCTTTTTTAAAGTGGATCTTAATAATTATTATCCGATAATTGGGGAAAATATATTACCCTATTTTTTTAAGGACCTAGAAAACTGCGAAACTTTATTTTAATGACTTTAGAAATCTAAACAAATTTGTAAATTCAGTCCAATACTACAGAAAACATTTATTTATTGCGCCAAATTTGATATGAGTCAAGTAGCCTATTTATAGGCATTTTATAAAGACATTTCTAGTAAATGAGTTGTTGGTTGTTGCATAGCAAAAGAACCCACTGTGGAATCGGAATTGTTAGTTGCCAGACAGCAATCAGGTACAAGAGGAAATTTAACTGAATCAATTCGATTTCGAGTTGGAGTTGCTTTTCGTCATAGAATTCACGTCAAAAATTTGCGGTAGAAGCCCAACTTCTACTCACCCCAATTCTTTTATTAAGAGGTTAATTTATCAGCTTGACTTGTGGTGTGAAAGTACTTCAAGATCAATATGTACTTACCGATACCTTCGAAGGACTCGATCTCCATCAGCATCCATTCCAGCGGGAGGTGCAGCGCCAAGCCTGTGGCCATCAGCAGGACTGGAGAGCTGGTCTGCCCCTCCAGCATCCTCGCTAACACTATCGTGGCTAAGTACACGAATATGGATATCACACTCGCGTATTGAGCTGAGGAACAAATGTCATATTACCAAATCAGGGCCGTGGAGGTTGTGGCGTTTCATCGACCTCCTCTAACTCAACTCGTGGATGTCATAAAAGCCGACTAAGAGCCGATTAGAGTAAAATAGAATCAAGCAGTTGAACCTTGTTCGAGTGGATAAGGTTCAACTGCTTGATTCTATTTTACTCTATAATTATTATAATATTAATCTATGGATTAGCTCAGTGGATCAGAGTGGATTAGGGTAACTAACTCACATCGACAACAACGTTCCACCATTTCAATCATATAATTCTTTTAAATGCAATATCTAGTTTTCAAATCTGTAATATTGTAAAGTGGTAAAAGTAAGTTTCATCGCAAAACTGTTTGTATTAAATAAGTACTCTCTGAAACTACTTCTTCGATGTAAACTGATAGTTAAATGATGAGAGCTATAAGCTATATTACCACTTAGTCACCACCCCACTTTTACAGGAGTTCAAGATTATATAACCGCCTAAACAAAGAACTTGACATTGAGCTGAGTAGAGATGACTCAGAATGAAATTAATCCTGCTAAGACAAATTATTTGCACCATTGCATAGACTCCATCCACACATTTATTTTCTTTGACTGATTGAAAGAGTGCAATATTTCGGTTTGTTCCGCCCAGACAACCAAACTTGACAACTGGTTGTCTCCGCGGAAGATAATTTTCCGCCGAGACTATAGTTACCAAGCAGTTGTGTAGACGGAAATAAAATTCCGCCCATGTAACTGGTTGTCCCCGCGGAAAATTTCTTCCGCGTAGACAACCAGTTGTCAAGTTTGGTTGTCTGGGCGTAACAAACCAATATTTCATGGACTTTGTTCAAATCTTTTGACTTGAAAAAGACTCAGGAGAGCGTCGATATTCATCAAGCTGACAGATTACGTGTCAATGAAATATTGCATTATTTCATTCAGTCAAAGAAAGTAAATACGTGGACGAAGTTGAATGTATGTATGTAAATTGATGTTGATGTGCCATCCTAGCTAACAAAATCAAAAAATCAAAATCAAAAACTCTTTATTTCTATAAATGCAATAAATGTACACTTAGAAAAGGTCAATATATAAAACTAAAGACTGACACGGAAATAAAGTGATATTTTTTGATTTCTGTCGCTTCGGTATGTAGACTAAAGTAAAGAAGCGACGAAGAAACCTTTAGCCTGTTAGTTGTTATTTTTCGAGTTGAGCAAAACCCGTCCCAAGCTTTTTTATCCTCTAGATAATCTGATATTTGATAGTAAGCCTTTTTGCACAGCAAGGTTTTAACGATTTGTTTGAATTTATTTACTGATAATTTTTGCAACGCACTAGGAGTTTTGTTGTAGAAGCGTATACTTTAAAAGATACATTAATGTTGTGTAGCCTAGTTGTGGGCACAGCAAGTTAAGCACTCACCTGTATGTGCCAGGTAGCTGCATGCCATCCCGCAGGCAATGATGGACACCGCGTACAAAGACAGACCAATCAGTATGAAGACTCCTCCAGTGTGCTCTATGATCGATGGGTCGCCTGTTTTCATCATTACCGTAGAGCCCACGGCAAACATCAGCGCCGGTGGCAGACAGCTTATGAAATACGACGCTACTAAGGTGAGTCCTGACACACCGTTTAACTTAATCAGTTCCTGAAAAATAGAAGAAACTTATTTCTATGTTTTATTAAATTATCTTTGTCAAATTTTGAATAAAATTATTATCGAACAAGCCACGACCGTGCTGGTGCCGACCGCCGCTGGCCGTGTGGTGCCTGCTTAGAATTTGCACCACCCTAACTCTACCCGCGGGTGTCGTAAGAGGCGACTAAGGGATATCCACCGGGGGCGGGCAGCAGCGCCTCCTGCAACAACTCTACCACCTAACTGCAATCCCCAACCCGCATGCACAGCGTTGGGCTTATGGGCACTACTCCCCGTGAGATAAAAGCCAATAAAAGGCTAGCAGGGAGAGACCTGCGTCCAGCTTAATGGACCAATATACGTCTACGAAAAATTAAACTAAAACAATTCGTCTAATACAATTCGACTAAGCACTAAGAACTAACCTCAAAACGTTTCCATAGAAACAACGCGTGCGAAGCCGCGGGCTCAAAAATAAGCATCAATGGCGATGCTGTCAAAGAATAGTCGGCGTCAGTTGAGGAGATGAACTCGTTTAAGAGGGTAAGTACTCTACGAGCGGAACCGACTTAACTGAAAACCTATTCAGGATATTTTTTTAATTTTATTGTCACTTCTTTCACATACGGCAAAAAATTGGGTTGACTGTTGACTTGGGGCGGTCTTCGGCTTCTCCGTTCTGTGTGTCTTGTCCTTACACTTTTCCGTTCTGTTTAAGAACCTTCTGAACATGGCTGAGTTCCTAATCCAGATGTTCAGGGTCACACAGAGCATGAACTCTGTTGATGTGAGTGAGTGATTGATGACACAACGGACTGTAAGTGGTGCGGGTGATGATGTGTTGCTGTGTGCAGTGTGAGTGGGTTTGCGATAGACGCTGTGCACTAAGGAACCATCTGCATCTGCGGCTATTTTAATTCATTGGAAAAGCCTTCGGATTCGATATCGGAAACTTTGACGAAGAACGCTATATTACTAAAGTATTTTCAACACTGATTAATATAAATAAATAACCCCCAGCACTGCTGGCTGATTCAGCAGATATCATCGGGATGGGTAAATGTGAATTTGAGCAACGACGTTGATGATACCTGAATACCGGTGGCTCGGTCAATCATCATCCGAGATAAGGCGTGTTCGAACAGATTGATGAGACCCGTCCAGCAGCAGGTAAACAACAAAATCCCGGTGAATATCGCCATTATAGCTTCCTGGGACGATCGCCGGTGGTAAGGGAACTCTTGAAGAGACAGTTTCTGAAACAAGTACTTATTAAAATAACAATCTATGCGAGTTATAGTTATTCCACTCTTTATTTGATGAATATTATTGATGAAGTTATTCGACTGACAATCAAATAAATGTCCGAATGCTTTGTTAATTCGATTTTTATGACAATTAATCGCTTTTATTTATGAAGAAGTTGTAATCGATTTTGTTATTTTTGCTAAGCATTTTATATTATTTTACAGACATAGGTACTCAGGTGTCTAAATGACTTTAATATTTTGACGTGACTACGTCTTATAATTCGATAGAGCCGGCTGCACGCACGAAAAAACATGACATCATGAGGTGTTACCTCGCTATGACGTCATGCGGCGTTACCTCGCTCTGAGGCGTTCCATGTAAGGCTTGAAGTGCAAGCGAGAGCGCTCGACATCCGTCTCTCTCCTACTTGAGTGAGCGATGCGTCTGCGTGGACAGCTGCTATACTATAGTACATTTACATGTTTTGATCGAGTATCAAATGCTACCATTCCATCAGTATTTTCTTAAGACGTTGTCACGTTCAACTATTGTCAGTAAACCGACTTTACAGACAACCAATTTTTTCTCCTTAGTATGGATAGAACCACACCTCAAGATTAAAATATACCTGTCGTGTGTAAACAAACCTGTGGTGTGTAAACATACCTGTGGGACGGTTGTTCGCGACCGAATTTTGATGTAGCTTGTGTCGATGGCCCATTGTATTCGCGTAAATCCCTCGTAAACATCGCCTGTAACGTAAATAATAATTCACAAATTCAGGGTGCCACTTAACATGTTTACTAATCCGAAAGGGGTGATTCTGGACCCCATAGATTCTACTTTTCGAATATTTTGATTATTTTTGAAAAAAAAAATCTTGATAATCGTTTTTTTTACACGCGTTCTTGCATTATTTAACATTACACAATATTTCAGAAATGTTTAGCTTGTTTTTGTCATGAAATTATTAATTTTATTAATTAGTAAAAAATATCTATCTATGTAATATATTAAATTATGTATATCAGTCATCTAGTACCCATAACACAAGATGTGCTTAGCTTGGGGCTACGATTCTGTGTGGCGGACCATCCACACAGAATCGTAGCATTATTGCATTATTTATTTATTTATTATTATACTAGACGATCGCCTCGCGTAGTTCCCGTTCCCGTGGGAATTCCGGGATAAAATATAGCCTATGTCACTCCCTGAAAAGTAAGCTTCTTATCGGTGAAATAATTTTTCAAATCGGTCCAGTAGTTTCGATTTTCAATCAAATCTTTCCTCTCTATAATATTAGTATAGAAAAATATTGTGATTGATCACGTCTGAATTGACCTGCTGGTAACAAATACAATAACAATAAAAACAAAAAAAAAATAGGTAAAACTTAACGCAGTGTCAAAAAGAAGGTGCAAGGGTAGAATTAATTTAATAGTTTCAAGTTTACTATTACAAAAATGATGTAAATTCTATGAAGTTTAAAAAAAATATATGTAAGAAAACACGTAAATTAACACAAATATGAAGAAGTCTCAATTTTTTTAAATACTAAAAATTTGTATAAAATTTCAAAAAACCGTAGAATAAAGTTAATCCCGGGGGGTCCAAAATCACCCATCAGGGGGAGGCCTGCGTTTAGTAGTGGACCGATACAAGCTGTTGAGGTTGAGGATTGTAATTTTCTTACTACACTCTTTACAGACGTTCTAACAAGAAAAAGTCATAACAGTCAGTAATATTGGCACTGCTCAAATATACCGACCATCAAGATCCTTGAAGGACTTACTGACTGTTTTGACTTTTTTTCAAGGATATGCGGTCTAAGAAATTTATTTCTCAAAAGAATATAATATATTCACTTAAAGAGAAATACTTACAGTATGTAATCAATTAAACATGCAGAGCGGACTTATGTGACTAACAGGATGTAACTAAGGTGATGATTTTATTGGTACTGTTATTGATATTGACATCTCATTTTACATTCCAAAAGTAAAATCACAAAAAATCAAGTAATAAATAGCCGTGGCGTAAGAATCCCCTACAACTCAGTCCGTGGATGTTGTAAAAGGAGACTAAGGGAATTTACCAGAGGAAGGGCCGCTGCTTCCTTCCATGTAGGTATAGGTAGGTATTATTCAACACCCCCACGGCCATCACCAATCCGCCTGCCAAGCAACTCTCATTGGGGGGAGGTATTTTCAACAGTTTGACGTATGCTGATAATGAAGTATGAAAATTAAAAAGATAAACCATAATCTGGGTGATCCTGAGGAATGCTGCCCTGAGACGAATCCAGAGACGTGATGGTATGCGTGCTGAAGTTCATCTTCATTCGTATGGTGTACGTCAGACTGTCATGTCGTCTTGAAGACCATGTTTCCGCTTCCATGTCCTGCAAAGCTAATTTTATAAAAACTAGAAATCGTGACGTTTTCGCGTAGCATAAACAGGATGCCACTAAACATGTGTACGAAGCCGGAAGGAGGTGGTTATAGGAGGCTCCTCCTCCTATAACCACCTCCTTCCGGCTTCGTCTTTTGTTCCACGATTTTTCTTTTGCCATCAACTTTTGTTCCACGATTTTTTGAACTTCAAATATATTTTTTTTATTATATTTTTAAGTCCTTTTACGTGTACTATACTTACATTATTTTTATTGTTTTAGATTTACGTAATTTTTTGTAATAATTTCATTTCTGAACACTGGTTCTGCTGAAGCACCAAGCAAAAAATATTTGTGAAATATTTTAAAATGTTAAATAATGCAAGAGTGCGTGTAAAAAGAACACAAAAAGGAAGAAAATATACTTTTTTATCAAAACAAAAAAGGAAAATATTCGAAATTCAAAAAGTCGTGGAACAAAAGTTGATAGCCATCTCCTCCTCCCATAACCACCTCCTTTCGACTTCGTTATTCACGGGTCGATCCCCTCGAGGCCCAGAATCCCTTTTGGCTTACACATGTTACGTGCCATCCTATAGATCAGAGACCATCATCATATCAAGCCACAAACGTTCAAGCACGCATTTGGATTTTTATGTACGTAATGCCAACGTTCAATGTACTCATACTCATTTATTCGCCGTAGGAGCACAATGCACACTTGGAAATGTCAGTTTAAATATACATGGGTTACAATATGTGGTGCATAAGTTATAACTCAAGGCCATAAAACAGACCAGACAGAAATTAACCAAGGAACTTAGGAATATTGGTACATACAAAAATAGATAAATTGATAAATCGATCAGCTTTAAATGGGCATCGTTACAGTCACACTTAGGCCTCTCCCAGAAGACGCCATGAAAGCGTTCCTCTCCTGAGCCGCCTCCATACATCGACTTCCTACGATCATTACAATCTCGTCGGTACACCTAGTAAATGGTCTTCTAACACTCCGTTTCGTAGCATCGCGGTCTATAGGTATAGTGGAGATGAATGTCACCATCATGAGAACTGCTGCACCGGTTTGCTTGCATCATCATCAACCTATATTAAACCACGGCTCGAAAAAGGCCCCGCCTTAATGAGCGCCACAGCACCCTGTCTCGTTTGCATCGGAGGTTCATAAAACAAAACTATAAATACAGGTGGTCTTGTAAGCTTCGAACATAAAGGGAAGGAAATGCTACACCAACTCGCTTCCATCAGCAAAATACAGGTTTTGGTGCTCGTTCGTATTTCAAGTAAGTAATAAGTGCGCGTCTATTTGTTAGTATAAAGCTCTGTGAAAATTGCAATTCTCTACATTTTCGATTCATAAGATACAACCCGCTGACAGTCTGAAAGACAGACAGACAGCGGAAGCTTAGTAATAGGGTCCCGTTGGCACCCTTTGGGGACGGAACTCTAATCGGCGTAATTTATCGAAACTGGGTTTCGATGAAGGAAGGACCATCTACAACTACATTAAAGAAGTGCATAAAACTCGGTTTGCGAGTCAGACACACATTTGGCCAAAATCAGCATAAGCATCAGCATCCGCTGATGTATCTAAAAACTGCATCAGCAACAACCCTGATAGGAACACATTTTTTTTGAGAATGTAAGCGTAATCCCTCCTCTATGTGCAGTACACACAGAGGAGTACGTACTCGTATTTACCTCACCTCAGCGTTAGAAAATGTGAGGGAGGTGTTCTGACGATTTTTGTATAGCGGTTCCCTCTTTTATGTTCGAGGATTTATAATATAATAATAAATATAATAATGCTGGACAACTCACACAGGATCATCTAGCTCCAAGCCAGGCAGAGCTTCTGTTATGGGTACTAGATGACCGATATACATAATACAGTACATTACATAGATAGGTATATTTTTAAGATTGTAAGGCACATACCTCAAATTCAATAATTGCTTCGTTTGTGTGGAATTTGCTTACAAGATTAGCAATATCGAGATAATTAGAGAATGGATAGTATCCGAGGCAGGGCTCGTACGCCTTTTCATCGGCCTCTATGATATTTGAAAAAAAAAACTGATGTAGTCAAAGGTTTAAACAATGAACTTAACAAAGGACAGGTTCATCAAAGAAATTTTTCCATCAAAATGCTCATGAACATTAAGGTTTACGACGCGACTTGAACTCTCGCCTCATATCTATATCTACAAACTGTACCGGTCCACTGCTGGACACAGACCTCCCTCTGATAAACGCTTTATTGGCCTTTGTAACGTGGGGGGTAGTGCCCATAACCTCCACGCTGGGAATGCGGGTTGGGGATCTCTGTTTAGTGGTAAAATTGTTCTGCAGGAGGCACTGCTGCCAACCCCCCGGTGGATATCCCTTAGTCGCCTCTTTTGACACCACCCGCGTGAAAAGTTGGGGTTGTACAAATTCTAGGCCGGCACCATAAGGCCAATGTCATATCTCAGATAACAGCCTTGCGGCACTCCGAACTCAGACCTCCCGAATTATATAGAACACAGCTACTTGTAGAACTATAGAACTTTGTAACTTCACATTTAGTTCTCTGTTAATTCCACCCAGGAAGCAAATGAAAACAATCGCAACAACTTCTGAAGATGGAAAACAGGAAACACTGATCTTGATGATTGCAACACTTAATTGCATTGCAATACCTTATAGCTCCTGGACTTTAGCTGACACAATATGCTCTATTTTATTGTCAATATTTCATGACAATTTTGTTTACACCATCCATAAAGTGTTGTTCGCAAGTAGGACCTGAATTTCGCGTGTTTGACTTTCGCCGTTTGGCGTCGCCCTTAAATTGACAAGGAATTGGATAATATGGGATAATTCGGGAATAAGGCAACGCAACAGAAACTCATAGTGTAGTTCATGAGCAAATCGATTTTTTTTTCGACTTTTATATAGGTACCTACAACAGAGCGGCTAGTTCTACCTCTGCATTATTACAGAACACGTCAGGAGTGAATGATGGTTTGTTTTTTAAGATACATAAATCACTGTTAAAATACAGCAGTTGGCAGCAACTTGTTATTCGGGAAGCAGAACAGATCCACTACCGAACTGCAATCGCCAACCCAGCCGCCAAGCGTAGCGATTACGGCCAACACTGAACGGATCCACCAGGGAGCTGGTCAGCGGCAGCAAATAAACTGGTCCGAGGGAACCAGAATTATGTGGGACTCGACGCCATGAGAAGGACGTAATACCCACTAAAACTTCTATGGTGTCTCTAGCCGAACCACGGGAACACTTAAAACCTACCGCGGCTCGACTAGCGTCCCCTCTTCCTCCTATACATGGCCGGCGAGCCCACCACTCCACACACTCGCCGACCCCATTCTTCTGTCACGTTATCTCCCCCCGATTAGGACACAGACAGGACAGACAAAGTTGAAACCGCGATCGCCGCACCTGCCAAGCGAGGCAATTATGCCACTTATCCAATTATGTGGACGTTTATGTACTAGAATGTGCAAAAACGTTAATAAACCTACTAGGTACGCTGGTGAGGCTGGAGAGACCAAGCTGGTGCCCGACCTCGTCCATCAGAATCCCTGCTAGGTCAGAGTTCGGCGTGTAGAGTAAACAGCGAGGCAGTGATGACGTTAGTTCTGGAAACTTCTCCACCTGAAAATGGAACTCGTTTTCAACTCAATTCAAATCGTTTATTCGCTAAGAAAATGCGTAGGAAATAAATATACAGTTGGTCGTAAGATACAATATGTCACCATATTCTGCATTTTGAGCATACGAATGTCAATGAATTAAAATAATTGATTTAATATACACAAACAGTTACAATTAAAAATTAAAATTTAAACCACATTTACTTAATATCTCATGCATATAAATTTAAGTTTCCATATGAAAAACGTATTAGTTTGCTTATGAAAAACGTTGCGCGTATAGTACAGGACATTTTGCACGCAGCTAGCCTCAAAGTAAGCAAGCTATGGGTACCATATGACTGATATACATTGGTAATATTATTAAATAGACATCCAAATCCAGAAAAAACGCCTGCATATCGTACAAGCATTTGCCCCGCGGCGGGAATCGAACCCGCACTTTCCTGCGACGCAGCGTCACCAAGGTCGTCAAATTGTTGTCAATTGTACCACAGCCTACCTACACAGCCTACCTATATACCTATATGCATACAGTCGTTCGACGAAGGCGTTTTGACAGGGCAATCGTGCGGGGACCAAGAGACGGGTCGTCGTCTTTCGTCTTTCGTCGAACGACTGTATGCCTATACCTATATGTATAGGCTGTGGTTTTGGTGGGGCCTTGAGCTCGATAAATAATTGGAATAACCTATGCCTAAAATAGGTAGGGCATTGGGATTTGTGAGGCCTTAGCCCATTACTGGAACGACGAGAGATGAATAATTTATTATATTAGCTTACCGTATACCTAATCATGTTTTCGTCGTCTACTCTCATTTGTTTTGGTTTCAACCTATGCTTTATCGCATACACTAAGGACAAAAGTAACAAAGGATAAAGCATTTGTATTATGAAGCCAATTGGCTTTCGTTTCGTAACCATGAGGTTTTTCCATAGTAAAACAAAGAGAGGCTGCATTACTGTAGCTTTTCAAGTTTACAAACACACCAATAACTGCAATTTTGCGCGTGATATGAATTATTTGAGCTTGGTAATTAAATAAAGTATTTTTTTAGGTAAAAAAGTAATGCGAAAAGAACACAAAACGACACAAAAACCAATAAGTATATTACATTAACCCATCGAGAAAAAAAACCTATTGTCTCTACTCCCTGATCGAAGCTTTACTCTTTGCAGAAAAGTAAAAAGGCTACCACAGAGAAAGGAAAATCCGTACGCCATAGAGGTAAAATCTATATTACCTTTATCTGTGCTCTTCTAAGTCCAATGAAAAATTAAAACTCTGATAGTCTAGAGCAAGCTAGAGCAAGTGAGCACCTTTGAACAAGTAACCACGACTGAACGCGGAACACTTGTCAACTGAATAGCTGCGCACTGACTGGGCAAGGAGCCTGTCGAGGAAAATCCTCGGACGGTAACGACGCCACGACGGTCATGGGGCAAACGCACGCGTTCCCTCGCACGAGCGTGCCGGGAGTCAAGCCGAGCGATGTCGGTTTTTATCGATGTTCGAAGTCTCAGTCTATCGTGCGACAAAATGGGAACTTGCCCTCAGGTCACAGGAAATGTTAATTCGTAACAGATACCTTACTTACTCGTTTTCACCAATCAACTTTGAGCCCTTATAGGATCACTTTGTTGTCCGTCTGTCTGTCTGTCTGTCCATCTGCCAACCCTCTTTTCTCAGGAACGCGTGGACGTATCGAGTTGAAATTAACGTCAAATACTCAAGTCCGTAGTATAAATCTTCTAAATCAATGCACTCAAAAGTTAGAGCCGTTTATGTCCGAATATTTATTCCAAAGGAATCACATGCACACAAAGTGAAAAAAAACTACGAATTTAAGGTTTTAGGATTTTTCTCTTTACTTGTGCTATGAAATTTGGTCTACGGGAAGTACCCTATAGGTTCCGTAGACCAAATTTTATGAATTTGGTGAGCAGCAAGGTCTTATAGCACAAGTAAAGGGAAAAATCCTAAAACCTTAAATTTGTAGTTTATTCACCAAAAAAAATCTCAAAAGATTTTTTTACTAATCATAAAATTTGGTAAGAAGCAAGTTCATACAAGTACAGTTGTGCTGTATAAACTTGCTTCTTAATCCCCCCCCCCCCAACCAACACACAAAAGTTACTCAGCAACTACGAACACCGTCTACAAGATTGACTGCAGCTGTGGCCCCTCATACATAGGGCAAACTAGAGTCCGACTATTTTTTAAATCTATAAAATCGTAGAATCTGTACGTTAGGATGTATTTCAATCTGGACGAAACTTGGTAGTTTCGTCCGAGACCGGTTGTTAATTACGACCTGTAGAGAAGTACGTACATACAATTATGCTAGACTTGATACAGAGACGCTTCGCTCACTTCGTTGTGTTAATTTATCATTATAAAAACCCCCTTTCCTTAAGAAAGATAATTTTTATTCTCTTTGCTAAGGATAGCGGGTTTTTAAATCGTCATGAATAATCAAGGAACAATAGGCATGGAATGGAAAACCATTCCATGAAAATTGTTCCTTGATTCATGACTGCGACAAGCATCGATTATCTAGCTCTACCTCAGAAGAAAAAAGTAGGACTTAGGCTTACCACACAACGGATATAATCAATATAAATAATCGTGGAAAAAACCGCGCGGTGAGATTCCGCAGTGCGGAGTGAGCCTCACTCTTATAAATTAACTATCTAGCGCTATGAGCTCTATGGATAACGGCATGTCGACAAGTCGGACAAGTCTTTACTATAGTACTTTAGTATAGTACTTGTAAATCTGTGGACAAGTCATTTCTTTATACGTAGGATTAAATAGTCATATTCGTTTAATTTACTTTCAATACAGTTTTATAGTCGCATAGAATTTTAATCTTTGTTTATTTTATTTTCGTAGAATGATTTCGGATCATTGTTTTTTTCTATTTTTTAATTAGTGCGTGTGTGTGTTTGCTCAGATCATTTTAATTAATTTATTCCTTTCGAGTCCATTCATCTCACTAAAGTAACCAATTGGTTAATAGCTAAGATTTATTCTAAACGTCTAAACACGAATATCACTTTGGAGCGCTTAAAAGTTTCTTGTAAACGATTTACGTGCCAAGTTTGCTCATTGCCAAGCTGGAAAATCTTAGTTTTACGCAACTTTACCAACAAAACCACAGTTATGGGTACACTGTATGTCCTGCTTTGGAAGGATCTAATGATTACAAAGCGGCAAATAATCAGTATCATTTATCGAATGACTTTCCCGTTGCTACTAATGTTTCCAATACTCTACATTAGATCTAGGGGTGGAGCGGGGGGAAAGGTAAGACCACTTGCTCTAACAGATTGTACAGATTTAGATTGAGGGTCCAGGTTCTTCCATTAGAAAGTGAAAGACTGCTGGCAGATGGGTGTGTTACGCTGGAGGAAGGGCGCTAATGTGCTCTTTCGATTGTTGTTGGGGCTGGCTCTTCTGCAGTGCATTCCTCTTGTTTGCTGAGGCCCAGGTTGATGGCTTTCACGTCATCCACAAGAAAACCGAATCGATGCTGCGCATGGCGTATTCCCAACACCATCCTACAAGTTGATAGTAGGTAAGTTTGATCTGCCCTAGTTTAGATTTTCGAAGTATTTTAACAGGGGCTAACTCTTTAAGACGCCTAAGGTGGGATTCTATTAAATGACTGTTAAAACAAATACAGTCCCTATGATTTTATTTTCAGTAATTTTGCGTACTTACTTTTTTATGTAATTCAAGGATGTCTCTGAATAAATAAATATTTTATCAAAATTTACTACTGAACGGATCGGGCTGAAATTTTGTATACTTACAGATAATTCTAATCCTGGAATCAAACATACTTTTTTCATACTTTTTATCCCATACATCAGTTCCCGTGGGATAGAAATCACCTTTTAACGTTTCCATAGAAACAACGCGTGCGAAGCCGCGGGCGGCAGCTAGTATGTAATAATATTTTCATCTATTAGGACTATAGGACTGTTATAGGCTAATGGATGTTGGTGTTGCCATGAGAAGTCTCAATGTGTTTTTAGTTATTTCTTAATTGTGCTAATCAATTTGTATTTACTACTTAAAACATATTATATTTATTGATCCTCAGGTAGCTAAATTTCTAGATGATAAGACAACAGCGCCTCGCTGTATTCTCTACACCCCGAACTCCAATCTAGCGGGAACTCTGATGGACGAAGTCGGCAGACAGCTGGGCCTCTCTCGCCTTACTGCCATGCCTAGTGAGTGTACTATAGAAGATTCTGAATGATTACTCAGTCATTTATTTAAAGGTAAAAATTACGAACCGACTCCTCCAGCTCAGTCGGTGGAAGTCGTTAAAGGCAACTAAGAGAACCTCCCAGAGGAAAGGCAGTAACTTCTTTATGTGTATTACTGTAATCAGGAATCCGTCTTCCAAGCGTGGACCATACCAATTCACATCAAAAACTCTTTATTTCCATACTAGCTGCATTCTTACTACCCGTGGTCCTATTACCCGTTTTCCCGTAGGAATGAAGCATTTTCCCGCAGTAAAAAGTAGCAAATGTTCATCAGGAATAATGTGGCCTAATGGTAAAATAATTTTTCAAATCGGTTCAGTAGTGTCTGAGCCTATTCAATACAAACAAACAAACAATCAAATCTTTCCTCTTTATAATATTAGTATAGAAATACTGTAAATGTAAACTTAGAAAAGGTCATAAATTATAGACTGAAACGGAAATAAAATGATGTTTTTGATTTCTGTCGCTTCGGTATGTAGACTAAAATAAAGACGCGACGAAGAAACATTTAGCCTGTTAGTTGTTATTTTTCGAGTTGGAGCAAAACCAAACCCCGCTTATTTAGGAAAACCACGCTCAGTGTGGAGTTTGTGGACTGTGCTGATGATGATGATGACACATCGCGAGCTAATACTCTAACATTTTTCATGAACCTGCAAAAGATACTTCACACAAATATTAGGTAAGTCGAAATATCACACGTAAAGTCGTGAGGTCGAGAAGGCGACGCTGCGGCTTCGTGGCGTGGTTGGCGTGACATAAACCAAACTAACCCACCTCTCCCTTCAGGCTCCGACACATCCGCCCTGGAGCACCGCATTGTTATCATCTGGCGCCGCCAGTCCTCCCGCATACAAAAGATAACAGCCAATAAGGCGCCTATCAGGCTAAGGCCTGAGTTCAGCAGTGGACCAATATAGGATGTTGAGGTGAAGGCGTGATCTCTATGGCACGGACGGCTACTTCATACGAATTCACGGCGACTGTGCCTTGATCATAAGCGTGTGAATTGTTTAAGTAATTAACACGGTTAATAAAAACAAATTACATTAATGAAAAGAAAAAAATACATTGGCAGGTATGTATGTATGTATTTTGTCAATACACATATAGAATATCAATAAATGAATAATTGGAGGAAGCTTTTATTCACAAAGAAAATTACACTAGTATTTGAGCTAACTGCAGACTGTTACAAACAATCTACAGGTAGCTCAACTGATCCATATCAATACCAGTCGGAAGAGTCCCCAAGACGCTGGCTGCATTGTAACGCTGTATGGCAATGCTGATGCGCTGTGCCAGATACTCACCAGCTCTCGGGTCACGCGTCGCTTCGACCAGACGCTGAGATAGTTTTTGAAAAACCCGAAGATCCTCGGTACCCCACGATAATGAATTAATAACACAAGTTCTGCTTAGCTTGGGGCTAGATAATGTTGTGTGAATTGTCCAGAATTATTTATTTAAAATACAAAGTAAAGAAAATAACGTTCACAAAGTAAGAAACCTATCTTCTAATAATTTAGTCCAGCCATCGGCGAACAAGGCAACATGGGGGCTGTCATTCAAGATAGTACTAAAGTAGAGACACAAGTACAGAACTTAATATTTTATTTCAGATACATCACCATGCACCGGGTACTATCCATACTCTGATAATTTGGAAATCGCTGAGTTGGTTAAAACATTTTATGGCCACGAAGCTGTTATTATATTCAAGGTAAGAGCTAAAAATACTTTAATCATTAAGATCCTCTTGTTGTTGTGGCCTCTTATCAAATTACATAACGAATAGTCGAATACACGAATCGCACTCGAACAGCGTAATGTCTCACGATCATCGATCTAAGTAAAAAAGAGGAGATAAGGTACTAGCTTCTCGAAAGAGGAAGGCCCAAATTAGGTGCAATTCATTCAAATTTCGATTCCCGCCTTGGGACAAATGTTTGTTCGATCTACAAATATTAGTTCCGGTTATTCCGGTCGTTTCTATGTATAATAAAAAATATGTATCTATGTACTATATTATATTATGCACTAGCTGCGCCCCGCGGCTTCGCTCGCGTGGAAATTTATGTTTCCCACTTTCTTTATTTTTTCTTTGCTATAAACGTCACGGAGCCCGAGACCTTTCCAACGAATGCAAAACCGTGGAAATCGGTTCGTGCGTTCTGGAGTTATAGCGTCAGGAAGGAAAACCCGACTTATTTTTATATAGTAGATATCAGTCATCCATCTAGTACCCATAATACAAGCTCTACTTAGCTTGGGGCTAAGTGATGCTGTGTGGATTGTCCAGCATTATTTATTATTATTATTATTATTATTGATTCCACGCAATCCACCTACCTGAGTCATAGTCGGACCGGCGGCGTGTTACGCGTTCTTGCTACGGCGTACTTTAGACTGATTTATTGACAAAAAGACTAATTGAAATGTGAATGTTCCGTGTTTGTTCATTATAATTAATGCACTTCCAATGTAAAATATGTTCAATTGCATTTCCAATGTAACTGTGAGCGAGTGTTTCCGTGTAATTATAACACTTGAGTTGTTGAGTAAGCACTGGGAGAACGTAGCATATCTACAGATTTTACTTAGATCTATGTTCACGACTACTTTCTTACTTTATCTTTATGTTCAAGTTATGCGACTCGGATAGACATTATTTATTTTTATTTATATCATGATTATCATTTAAGGACATGGATGCAAGATCTTGGTCCTCGAGACGACACGACAGACTTGCCTACAGCATACAGATGTACAAAAAATTCAACCCGAGTTCTTTTACTGATGTTATATTATCACTGGACCATCCACATTATGGTACCTATTCAATTTTCTGTTTAATAATTATATTCGTTAGGATAGCCGGTTATAAGTAAATTAGGGTGGCACAGAACCGGACAAAATGGCGTAATACAAACCACAAAGCCTTCCTATACCCAGCAGTGGGTGCTCAGAGGTTGATTACCTAGATATTTTTATTTCTTACAGATGGACTGAACTAGTCCAGTCAATAAGTTCAAAAAGTTGTTAATGCTTGATCAAGCTCTTAAATATATACAATACAATACAGTTACACTTTATTGCATACCAAGAAAATACAAAAATATAAAAATAGGAAAAGAGAGATACAGAGTTGTACAATTAGCGGCCTTATCGCTAAGAGCGATCTCTTCCAGACAACCTTGGGATGGAACCGAAGCAGTTGTACATGTAGAGACGGTGGCGTATTACTTAAATATACAATACATACAAATAATACATAATATAAAATATACTACTAATAATATACTGTAATAATAATGCATACGAAGTTTTATAAATAAAAAAAAAGCAAAATAAAAAACTAAAAATGTATGACCGAAGAGAGATAGTGATATAGAGCATATTCTTGAATACAGGGAGAGTCTTTGCGTGTCTTATAGTATATTATGTAGGTAATATAATATGTGCGATGCTCATTCGATTCGGAATGACGTGTAAAAAAATGTATCTCAAGGATTTATTAGCACCCACACAAAAAATTGCAATTGTTATTAAAAAAATAATAGAAATAAATTTTGTTAAACTAATCCCCAGCCGACAGGCGCTAGGTGTGTAGTGTTGATTCTTTCCTCCCCGAACACTAGCGCCGCCACATATTTTATCTTATTATTACGTCGAAGAAAGGAAATTCCAAAAATTACGTTGGGCAATTTGTGATACCTATCATAAGCATTTTTTTAATGCCTCTATAAATTTTTTTGTTTATATAGTGTAGGCAGAGATGCGAAGTTGCTCTTTTTTGCCACCATGGTGGCCAAAAACAGCAACTTCGCAACTCTGCTTAAAGTATACAAAATAAAAAAAATTACAGATGCATTAAAAAAAGCTTATGATAGGATTCACAAATTGCCCAACGTAATTTTTGGAATTTCCTTTCTTCGACGTAATAATAAGATAAAATATGTGGCGGCGCTAGTGTTCGGGGAGGAGGAGCCATATCCAAAATTTATGCAAGTACCTTACTTACATAAAACTGTATGTTTGGTTGACGATCCACCATAGGCAGGTATCTAAACTTTATAATTCATTTATCCATAACTCAAGCTCTGTTTCGCTTGGGGTTTGATGTTGTATGATTGGTCTAGCATTATTTATTTATTATTTTTTCAGGCGAAATTCACGACGACTTTATGCGTATTCAACGGGCGATCAACACAAGCTATATCAAAGTTCGTACAGGGCAAAATGATCCACAGGTTCGAATTTATCTATTCATTATTTATTTATGAACTTGTTTATGCCCGCGGCTTCGCACGTGTTGTTTCTATACTTAAACGTTTAAAGGCGATTTCTATCCCATGGGAACTGATTTATGATAAAAAGTAGCCTATGTTTGATTTCAGGATTAGAATTACCTGTATGCAAAATTTCAGCCCGATCCGTTCTGTAGTTTTGGCGTGAAGAGGTAACAAACATCCATCATCTATACATCCATCTAACTTTCGCATTTACAATATTAGTGTGATATGATTTATTTCAATGGGTACATGCTCCACGGCTATACAAAAAATAAGAGAGTTTCAACACATGCTCAAATAAAGCCGTATTAATGTAATAAACTGGTTTCTGCCCGCGGTTTCGCACGCTTGTTTTCGGTATGCAGGAGCCTACGCCAAATTTCATTTTGATCTGTTGAGTAATTTTGGAGATTTTTTATTTATTTATAAACATGTACATCTATCCTAACAGGCACACCCAATGCAGTAGAGTACCTTATATTCTAGTCTTATTATAATGAATATTTAAATTAGCAGATCCTTATAAATTATAGAAAAACGACAAAACAATTACATAAATATAAATGTCAAAGATCGATACAATAATATGCAGATAATTAAGTCAAAGATTTAGACTTACGTAACAAAATAAAATTCACATTTCACAGACGGCCTTCTAATATTAGTAAAATTAGGTAATTAATAGGATGGGTGTCACTTGTCTATGTCTAATTGTCTAGTACTTATTTTGTAAGGTTTAAGAAATAAACGTTGACTACACCAGCTCGGAAAGTGGCTTAGACCTAAGTGGGTTGTTCAGTTTACAAACACGAAGCATAACGTACCTAGGTCATCGCTGGATATCCATTTCTAAAGCGCTGAGTGGGAGACAACCACGGAAATAGAAGTTAGGGTGGAAGGACAATGCAACAAAATTACTAAGGGCACCGGTGTCGCCAAACTCACACAAATAAACCACTAATCATATAATGCATTACAAAGAAACAATTCGTTTGATTGGTAGTTTAAGTTTAGTCAAAACTAGCCAACGTCACTGATTTGGAAATAAACCTTGACTTCTACAGATAAGATCTATTTTACTTTAGCATCAGAACGTATTTACGGTCTATAGTAACCAAACATTCGATTGACAAGTTAATTCCGCTACTTGACCATAGATGGCGGTATTTTCAGTGGTCGCAATTATAAACTTAATTTCCTCAGACTTAAGATTGACATTCGCGTGATAGGTCGACCATCGACTGCTACTCGATAAGAGCTGCACCAGGTAGCACATTGAAGTACATTATCGATATCGATAGATACCCGATTTTTTGTTCAATTCGCAAAAAATCGAACTTGTTGGTAGTTTATTTACTTATTTGGCACACAAAGAGCTGTATATTTTAAACCATTTATAATGTTATTTATGCCCCTGAAATAAAACGTATTTATTAGGAAACTGGTGTTTGGTAAGTTTTATGTTTAATTTTAGTAAATGGTGTATGTGAACATTCATATATTTAAACTTAACGATTTTCAGTGATACAAGCGCTGTATGTTTCGTAATTGTATATCTATATCCTTTATTCGATATTTTGAAATCGATTTCCAAAAAGTGTTCAGAGCATTATCGTGCTTGATTTGGTTGGCATCCGAGTAACTCTACCCGTTGCATCTATCCATTTCTCTTTCGATATCAGTCGATAAAATCAACATCCGACTTGACTACATCACTAATTGAGTAGCGAAGAATAGAATCAATCCAAAATCAACTTTATCTTAATTGCATAAGGTTGATTTTGACTAACCCTTCTATTAAATTATTGACAAATTGAAATAAAATAAGATTTTATTACAAAACAATAAAAACCGTTCTCCCCGATGGTACGAGACACCTCCATTTTGAAGATTTTTTCTCCTACTATCATTTTTACACTCTAAAATCTAACAAAACAATACGGCATGATTACGGAAAAAATGAATTGGTTGCGAGACTAGCTACTCCACGCGATGTTAGAACCCGACTGGGGTCGAGTAAGCATAAAGTACATATAAATCGTACATATTCAATCATAACTATAACAGTGTAACCTGGTAATTTTTCGTATATATACGACATTTTACGACAGTTCATATACATACATGACATTTTTACCATTCAGTGCGTGCGCTTAAAGATTATTGTGATAATAATGTTTCAGAAACTATTCGTCCAAGAGTTCCCCCAGTTCCGAGATAACTTGGACGAGGATTTATTGTTGGATAAGATTGAAAAAAGTATAATTTACACATATATCATGGTCATTTGCGGTGTCAACCTATATACGCATATAATGACACGGATGCTGAGCGAACGGGCTGCAGGGATTCAGGTATTTTTTTTTATCTAACCTTTACTAACCCACTGCTGGACATAGGCCTTCCCTAAAGGTGGTACTGCAACGCAATGCTTGAAAACCTAAGTTTTCAATCAGTGCGTCCTACCCGTCATGACCTACGGAGCTGAGACGTGGACACACATGGTAGGGCTGGTCCACCAGTTCAAAGTCGCTCAGCGAGCTAATGGAAAGAGCTATGCTCGGAGTTTCTCTGAAGGATAGGATTCGTAACGAATACATCTGACAGAGACCCAAACTTATCGACATAGCTCACAGAATTAGCAAGCTGAAGTGGCAGTGGGCCGGCCATATCTCGCGAAGAACCGCAAAATAAATAGTGATGTAAAAAAATAGCAACTGAATTATATAATAATAAATAATAAAAATAAAAATATTTATTTACAAAAGGTTTACAATATTCGTACTAGTCTAATGATTAATATTATTATACATTTCGACTGGATCACACATCTAGCACAAATATGCTTAATATAAACCTATTAGGGTCAAAGAAAATGACTCCTCGCTCTAACTAAGTTAAAATAACTTGTATTGAGACATGAGGGCTCTTCCCTCCGGCTACAAACAGGCTCAACCAACACCAAGTGCGACAATGATATTATTCCCAGAGAAATATGGGTTAGGAATCCGTATAAATACTTTATACAAATATCAATCTTTATACATATACAAAAATATCGTTATCAGATGACAAATTTAGATCAGTTACTATTTTTTGTTAGCAAATAAGTTCGAGCCTATGTGGGTAGTATAGCACAAAGTTTATAACTAAGGTATACGTCACGATTGGGCGGAAATCTAAAATTCAGTCCAATGACTTACTCCAAAGGACATTAAATAATCGAAATTTTGGTTTCTCAGAAAAAATTTACCTGATAGACATACTGTAACATTGGTAGACGAAGTCAAGCGTGGAATATGATTATTTTGTCTTGGTATAGGCTAGGTACCTTCTATCACAAATCGGTCTCCGTGGGATATAAATAAACTTTGACAAAATATAAAGCATATATTTCGAGCACACACAACTCATAGAAATCAATGGATGTTGTAGAGTGTAACGAGAAGGTCTCTAACATTTCGTGAGACGCTGAGAATAGGCAACGTCTCACGTGAGAATACTTTCATGAGACGTTGGGAATAGACACTTATAGGGAATAACCCCAATCAGAACCCCATAAAAATTTACTTTGTTTCAGGAACTCATAAAAATGAACGGCGTATCAGTAACAACTATGGGTCTTGGGTACTTCATAAGCTCTATACCTCCGGCGTTGTCGTTTTCTGTAATATGCTCTATAACGATGCATATTGGCAACAGACCTATCATACAGTATACAAATAGTATCTCTACATTCGTCGGATTGGCGCTATATGCAGTGTCTCTCATTGCTTTTGGTATGGCATGCAGCTATGTGGTGAATAAATGTAAGTTTTATCACTACATCATCAACACCAGCCCGTATAAGGATACGTGGACGTCCAATGGTGAACATAGGACTTTCCCAAAGTTCGTTTCTTCAATGGGCGTTTCATCATTGGCCGGCCCGGCTCGGCAACGATACCGACACCGACAGTACTCAGCGACACTGCACCGACAGTTACATTCTTCATTTTACCGACACGACACGACGGCTTTGTAATTCCACGACCGCGACGCAATGCGAAACGGAGTGTGGGAAGACCTCCCACTCGATGAACCGACGACATCGTAGCGGTCGCAGTGAGTCGATGGGCGTTTTGCATCGCATTCGCAGCTGGGCGCCGCGGTCGCCACTCGAGAACCTTTAGGCAGTTGTCCCACCGCCGGCGAGAGCGAGCAAATAGACTAACTATCGGCTATTTTCTCGCTCAAGAAACGTACAATAGATATAATTCCGTGTAAACCAAAGAGATGCATATACAAATAGTTGATCGCTGACTGTTCACACTGCCGGCGAGGACTCGCTTCACTAGTTTGTCGCTGGTCGACAAGAGCCAGGAAAGATAACACCGCCTCAGCGATACTCGCTCAGCGATCAGAACTCACGCCGAGAGAGCAACCAGACTGTCGTTTGGCCGCCGCGAGCGAGGAATGCGAGTAATCGCTCGTCTCACTCGCATACTCGCTTAGAGCTATTACGCACTGTCGACTTGTCGCCGGCGACTCGGTCGCTCGGCGACCAAAACATAGGCAACTAGGCCCAGGATACCAAGTCGAGCGACAGTATTCCAAGTACATTCGTGCAGAATGGACGTCGAAGAAGCTGCTGTAGTAGCGCTACTAATCAAGAGAAAGAAAAATAAAAGAAGACATTTATAACTTAGGTAGGTACCTATGTTTTTTTTTCTTCTTCTGGTAATACTTCACCTCCAAATAACTCCACTATTTCTTCCCACTGTTTTCTCTTCAAATCTCGATTAGAATATTCGTCACTCAGTAAGTACCAAAATGCTTTTCGGGATTGTATTTCCATTATGAATTTCTCGGTATCGAAAGCCTGAGCCATTTTTGTGCGCGACGTCCGGTCGTTACGACAGCTGCTCGCAGTGTGAATGCTTCCATTTGAAGCCGTGCTCCTATTGGTCGCCGCCGGCAGTCGCTTGTGCGTCGCCACGTCGCGGCGAGTCGCCCAGTCGCTTGGGCGACCGACGACCAAGTGCGTAAACACCTATTTAAACTGTAGTAAGTCACAGTCGCCAGCGACCGAGTCGCCGGCGACAAGTCGACAGTGCGTAATATAATAGCTCTTATAGCCGAGCTACACAACTATCGGAACTACGCACTTGCTCCCCGCGGCACGACGACTCGTTTCTACATTCAAGCTTTGTTCGCTACTCGTTCATCGTCGCCTGTGGGACAACTGCCTACTCCCCAATGGTTATCGGTTCTGCGAGCTATATGGCCTGCCCATCGCCATTTCAGCCTGCTAACTCTGAGGGCTATGTCTTTTGCCTTGGTTCTTCTACGATAATCCGTATTTCGGATCCTATCACGCAGAGAAACTCCTAGCATAGCTCTCTCCATAGCTCGCTGAGCGACTTTGAGCTTATGCACGAAGCCTATAGTCAGGGACCACGTCTGATCCGTACCACAGATAACACTACACATTGGTCGAAACTCTTTACTTTCGTCTTGAGGCTCTGTGGTATCTGCGACGAGAAGATATTAGGAAGTTTCCCAAACGATCCGAGTTGTACAAATCAATGCGGAAACGGTAGCGTCCCGTATTGCAAAAAGGTTGCGGGTTCAAGTCCCGTCGTATTTGAAATGTTGTGTGATATTTTTTAATTTTTTTTTCTGTTTCTCATTTTGATTTAAGTAAAAAAATGACAAATGACTACAAAACAACGACAATTAATTCGAACTTAATTTTAGCTTAATAGCAAATAGCTTACAATGGTCGCAAAACTACCTACTTATCGGCTAGCTAATTAACATGTTATAAAGCAAAAATCACAAAAAGACCGAAAAATTATTGTCGCACGTTCTACCTTAACTTAATAATTTTAATATCTGTTTTGTTTGCAGCTCTATTCGCAATAGGGATAGCCTTATTTATATACATAGCCACTATAGTGGCGATCTATTTTGTCATGCAGTACAACCCGAAAAACTGGCTCCTCATATTGTTATCAGGAATGGTGGTGCATGTGCCTCTTCTATGGATATTTAATGAAATATTCATCTTCGACGCTTTTAGTAATTAACACTTTTTTCATTTTTATTAATTTTTACTTAATCCTGAGGCTCAGTGATTCAAAGCGTGTCTTAAATAAAATAAATAAATAATGCTGGACAATTCACACAGCATTATCTAGCCCCAAGCTAAGCAGAGCTTGTGTTATGAGTACTAGATAACTGATAGACATAATACAATACAATGCATAGATAGATATTTTTTATTATACATAGAAAACATCCAGAACACCCTGAACAAATATCTGCAGATCGTACAAACATTTGTCCCGAGGCAGGAATCGACCCCGCAACCTCCTGCGTTGCAGGCGGACCTTTGCCCGCTGCGCCACAGAGGTCGTCAAAAAAAAGTATCTTGGCCTCCGACAGAAGACTTCTCCATGCATGTATCTTGGTTCTAAGCTGTCTTTCGCCAGCTGGTAGAATCGAGTATGTGTAGGTCGGTATATGTGTTTGTGTAAATCGTTCACTTTTTCGGTGAGGAGTTTGCGAGCACGTAACAAAAACGTGACAGTCCCAGCTAAAAAAACGGAAATTTCGTACATGTTTCGTACGTTAAGTCGCACTATGTTGTTAAGCTTACACAACTTATTAATCATAACGCCTACCATCTAGGGGAGAGCAAGAATTCCTACCGTAACATAGTACTAGTACGGAGGAAAGTCACTCGACCACGGGTATCAACATCTCGAGAAATCATATTGTTTATATAAAAAAACTTTCATAACTTACCATTATTATTGTAAACCTTAAACAGTGTCATTTTGCTTGAAATAAACTTTTACTTTACTTTTGACGTGATAACGTCTTTAAAATCGTTTTAGTCGGGTGACATGTTCAGAAACTTGTGTCACACCAAAACCTCACGAGCGCGATCGCAGGTATAACGAGAGAGAGACGGACCGATCTCCCGTCTCATCTCGAGCGCTGCCAGTCATTCCGTGAAACTTGTCACGCGGAATCCTCACGAGCGGAGGCTAGCATAGCGTTCGAGTGAGTGGACCGATCTTCCGTCTCTCTCACTCTAGCGGCATACAAACGAATGGAGATTTTCTCGTGCGGTTATATCACCAATAAGACGTTATCACGTAAACATCTCGATCGTAAACCTACTTTACAAACAACCAATTTTTTTTTTTTACTTTTCTTTTTGTTCTTCCGCGAGCCGATTATGTTTGCAAAATACTAAAGTTGTGAAAAAGGTTTCCAAATTCATGTCATTGATGCAAAATACCAACTCGACTGGCCAGCTGAGTGAACGAGTTGTGAAATTCATTTACAGTAACGTACTAGGTACCTATTTTTTATACTTAATAGGTAACTGTAGGTATAATAAAGTTTTGTAAACTTACGCGAGCAGTACACATTATTATAAATATTCACGGCTATTTATGGCGTGTATTTACCTATTTTTCCAGACGTTTCAACAGGTTTACTCTCCGTCGTGGTCACGGGATGACTCATTCCGTAAATAACCGCGAGAAATACCCGTGAATATTTATAATAAACTGTAGATACTTTGTTGTATATTACCCCCTTTTGAAAATTCGGATTTTTGACCATTTTTCAAAAACTGTTCTAGTCTTCGCTATATTTTTCATAACCATAATCGTCATCAATCATTAATTTGCAAGAACATTTTTATTATACAGTAGGCGTGAAAATAATAGATTCGTGTAAAATATAAATAGGTATCAAATTAGAACTAGTATATACAATTGAAAGAATTGAGCTGACTGCAGACTGTTGCAAACAATCTACAGGTAGCTCAACTGATCCAAAATTGTGATTGCTTGTAATTGAAAGCTAGTTATTTAGTCACATCACTAAATCGACGACCTCTGTGGCGCTCAGGGCGAAGTTCTGCCTGAGACCCAGGGGTTGCGGGTTCTATTCCCGCCTCGAGACAATTAATGTTTGTACGATCTGCAGATGTTGTAGGTATTTTCTATGTATAGTAAAATATCTATCGATGTAATGCACTAAGTATAGGTATATCAGTTATACAGGGTGCCACAGAACATGTGTACTAATCCGAAACGGGGTGATTCTGGACCTCGAGGCGATCACTTATGTTCTAAGTACAAATATTCTGAATTTCATTTTTATTTTAATTTATAACTTTTTCCAGAGTAGTCCTATTTCGATAATTATTTTTTGATCGGAAAGGGTATACCCCGAAGGTGGACCCATTTAAATTTGAAAAAAAATCCTACCCTAAGCGTAGGAAAACAGGGGATGATTGATTGTTCACTCACTGATTGTAATGTTTGACCATGCATAACTTTTTACAGAGTAGTCTGATTTTGATAATTCTTTTGACGTGACAACGTCTTATAATTCGATAGAGCCGGCTGCACGCACGAAAAAACATGACGTCATGCGGCGTTACCTCGCTCTGAGGCGTTCCATGTAAGGCTTGAAGTGCAAGCGAGAGCGCTCGTCATCCGTCTCTCTCCTACTTGAGTGAGCGATGCGTCTGCGTGGACAGCTGCTATACTATAGTACATTTACATGTTTTGATCGAGTATCAAATGCTACCATTCCATCAGTATTTTCTTAAGACGTTGTCACGTTCAACTATCGTCAGTAAACCGACTTTACAGACAACCAATTTTTTTTTAGATAGGGTATTCCTCGATGTGTCTCGAATTTTAACTAGATGTCGCCACTTTCTAGTGGCGACAAACGATAAACTGACTTCACATTCTTCTGAATGTGAAGTCAGTTTATCGTTTATAAAACACGCCAAATTATTCATCAAAAAGGTCCATAACCTTGAAAGATAACCTTGAGAGATAACTTTGAAAGATGGAATATGTTTATTTGGCATGGGTTTTAGTTTCAATAAATTCTTTATTATTTGATTTTAGAGAAGCCACTTACAATATGGGACTTAAATTCAAAGTTGAACACGAGGGGCTCGCTGCTCGAGGCGTATATCTGCCTAATTCTGCAGAGTTCTATATACTTCGCCCTCGCGTGGTATCTCTCTTATGTGCGCCAAGGGATGTACGGAAACTCTTTACCCTGGAATTTTCCCTGCAAGGTACGTTCGTATTAACTGACCTAGAATCAGAGATCTAGGTTAAATTCGATAGATATGTTACGTTCTCCCAGCGCTAACTCAATAGCCTGTAGTGTGTTACAAAAAAACGCAGACACACTATTTCCAATATGTTCATCGTAGCTACCTAATGAACAACAAAGATGGAAAGATGTATCTAGACCTAAGTGCGTCTGAAACAAAAATGCGCACCGAATTACGATCCACAACCCGCATGCCCAGCATGGGCATTGCCCCCATGATATGAAAGCCAATAAGGCGCTTATCCACGGTTGGACGCCTGCGTCCAGCAGTGGTCTAATATAGGCTGTTGAGATGAGATAGTATTTTTTCAGAAAAAGCTAAACGAAGGGGCTATCTTAGCCGCGTACACAGATGTGACCGAAGAGAGGGATGATAGGTATTTTGAAGAGCCACCTACGGATATGCAAGTGGGCATCAAGATTATAGACGTTTCTAAGGTAAGAGATCAACCGCCTAATAAGTACACGAAAATGTTTTGAGTCGGACCCTTTATTCAATGTCAGATGTATTTACCTGGCGCAACATTGTTTCACGACGTGACTTGTTGAGGCGTTTATATTCCTGAACGATATAGTGGGTACACACATACGTACATGCTCGATGAACTTACTCGATCTCGAGCAAGTAAGTAATAAACGTGTGTACCATGCAAGTCTCAAGACAAATGCTCGAAGCCAACAAAAATGTTGGATTCGAACAAGATTCAAACGTCCATAGTTCTTGCTCGATGTTAGAAGCATAGCATAGCATTCACATCACTGTATCTTGTTTTTCCAATTTAGGCGTCACCAAACGTAGTAAGTTCTGGTATAGAGGTCATATTCATTCGTAAATAGTTACGAAACTCTTCAGATCCTAACTTTTTTATCAAATTAACATGACTGTGACGTTCTCTTCTTTGCAACATTGGCCAAACCCAATTATAGGTTTAGGGCGCTCCCTGACTGCAAGCATTCGTCTGTAATGTAATGTAACATTCCAAGACTACTGTTGGACAATTTTTAAGTAGTTCTTATGACCAACTATGTACACAGTTTATACAATAAATGTTTCTTATTCATATTCAAGATCCCTTGATCGACTGATGATAAAAGATAAAGATAAAAAAGATAAAAATGTTTATTTCGTCTTAAGTATCACAGCAACATTTCTAAATAAATGTACTTACAGGTTTAGTGTTCAGATACCTGATGTGTGAAAAAGACCCATTCTAAGGCGTCGCTAGTGAGTTCCTCGCTCTTGCTAAGTCGAGTGCTTCCCCGTTCAACCCACAATTTTTCTACCCAATATTATTTTTCCCCGTTCAACCCAAAACATATGCTCCGTTCTACCCAATCCAAAAATCTAAGTCACAGTGAATTGTAAACAGTACAGACACCGTAATATTTATAAATAATCGAACTTTATGACATAATTACCTACTCACAGTAACATAAAATTTTGTACTTACAATATAATTGTATTGGATAATCCAATCAAGGGTCAAGGGTCATATTCAAACCGTCAAAACTTCTAAACTATCTTACTTAGGGCTAAGATGCAAGACTTATTTTGAAGCACACATTCTGTACTATCGTTCAAAAACAAAAAACATGTAGCTTGACAGTTTCGATTTTATGATAAAGCTTATAATTTCAAAAAAATGTTAAGAAAAAGTTTTTCTTTGTTTTATAAATTCTCTTTTCTTCTATTATAAAATAGAAATTGCAACAATGTTAACATTGCTTTATTGTCTACATTATTGGCTATCAAATGAGTCCTCTATCGTCTTCCTAAGACATGGGTAGCTATATCTTAATCAGTACAAGCACCCGTGCTTCGAAGCAACAGAAAACAAAATGGCTGCCATTTTACCATGGAAAGAGAAAAATAAATAGGGATAGTGATTTGTCGATAAAATTTACCGTATTACACACCCCCAAAGTCTCCGACACCGGTGACCGGACACATTGTATAATAATTAATACAATTATAATAAGCATCTATATATTTTTATACTACACCTGCTCGGAAAGTTGCCTATTCCTTTTCCATTTATAGAATAGAAAGTATGTCTTTGCAGGCCTATAGGAAACCGGGAGGAAAAACTCTATGGAATTTCATTTCTCACGTGTTTTAGCGGGAGGAAAAGGTGTATGGAAATCCATTTCTCCTTTTCCATATAGAATAGAAAGTATGTCTTTGCAGGCCTATAGGAAACCGGGAGGAAAAACTCTATGGAATTTCATTTCTCACGTGTTTTAGCGGGAGGAAAAAGTGTATGGAAATCCATTTCTAATGTGTTATTTTTTTTTAATTTCCTAAAAGATCGGCCGGTAGCTATGGTTATTTTCGTTCGGTCAAACGACAAAAAGTTTTTACTCCAAGTCCATTAGGCCTCCTCCGATTTCCGAACAATATTTTGAAAAAACAACCCAAAGGCTGGCGCGGTCAATGAGGTTTTACCAACATCATTGGGCGCGGTAAGTTCTTCTTTGAGTTTCAATAACTGTAATAATTTGAATATAAATTTCAATTAATAATTAATTCTGCTTTTTATTTTCCTCGAAGGTGTAGAATAAAGCACTATTTATCACTCGGCAGAAAGTGCGATTCCTACCTCGTGTGTTTTAAGGCTGCGCCTCGGGCCCTAAACGACACACTCGGTAGGAATTGATCACGTTCTCGCCTTGGTGTAAAATGCACTATTGTCTGCTGACCCATCTACTTCGGTGTTTCACTGTGTCCTTTATTTGAATTTAAACAATAGAAATTTCGAATAAGTAGGTGTGGGTAGAAAGGGGAACTAAAATAAAATGTTTTGGGTCGAACGGAGCAAAATACCTATTGGGTTGAAAAATCTTGGGTCGAACGGGGAAGCACTCGCTAAGTCGAAACTTGTATTAAGAAGCGAGGGCTCCCGCTCTGGCTAACTAAAGGTTTTTTTTTCTCACAATGGTGTATATTGCAAGTAACAAAATATACTAAGTTAAATCTAGTAAGATTAAACACATAAGAAAGAAAACAAAAACATACCTATCTAATTTAGTTTATACATAAATAAATAATAAATAAATAATGCTGGACAATCCACACAGCATCATCTAGCCCCAAGCTAAGCAGAGCTTGTGTTATGGGTACTAGATGACTGATATACATAATATAATAAATAAGACTATTATAAGACTACTAGTTTATGCCCGCGGCTTCGCACGCGTTGTTTCTATGGAAACGTTTAAAGAAGATTGCTATTCTATAGAATATTAAAAATTAATTAAAAAAACATTGTCCAGCGGACAAAATTGTGAATCTAAACCATTCCCAGATCCCCTTGAACACACACAAAAAATTTCATCAAAATCGATCCAGTCGTTTGAGAGAAGTTCAGTGACATACACACTCACAGAAGAATTATATATATAAAGATTTAGCCTAAAAATTAAAGAAAGGTGACACTTAGGTTACTAGGTAGAAATTATTATTATTGTGTAGGGATCAATTGGATTTTCAGGATGTTCTGCGAAATAACTCCTCATAGTCTGGTCATAGGTTAGGGATTTTAGGTAATCGTTGAGCTTTGCTTTACAGTCGTTATACGAAAGGTTCCTTATAGAGACGGATGAGCATTAACAACAACAATTTTACAGTATTACCCGAAACCAGCACTGGAGAACGTATCGCTGGACGTGTACAAAGGCGAGATCACAGTTCTTTTGGGACACAACGGCGCGGGCAAGACTACCCTCATGTCTATTATTACTGGTAAGGTAGATCGTAAGTCCAAACACATCAATAGCCGGGTCCGGACTGGGCGAGCGAGCAGCCTTGCGAGGCAGCCAGAGAACATAATTTTGTGACTCGCGAGGCTGGACCCTGGAATTAGTTAGTCCATTATACCACTAGCTATATGCATACAGTCATTTGGTTCAAGGTTTTACCGTTTTTCAAGATGTTTTTCGTTTTCTCAAAGAAAGACGGCTTACTGCACACTGGTTTATTGAACTACCACGAGGTGCACTTACGCTGCATGTATACAAATAAGTAAAACCAATGTTTTTATGATCCGCAGGTGTTAGATATGTGTGTAAGTAAACTATACATGCAGCGTACGTGCACCTCGCGGTAGTTCAATAAACCAGTGTGCAGTAAGCCGTCTTTCCTTACGGATGTCCCGCTATCCGCTCCCCAGTCGAATACAAAACATTGACGACGAGTTACCCACATTGAAAAATAAAAGTGATGTTCGGCACCAATTCTTCGCTGGGAGCTATTGCCAGTTTTGACCACCTAACTCAGGACTGGAAGCTGTACAAAGGCAGGCTTCAACAATGATCGCCCACGGAGTCGGCGAGGCAGGAGGAGACAAACCTATCAAAGATGAATGCTATGATGCAAACGAATCAGACATTTCAAACAGTGATTCCGAACAGAATTAACTAGCTATAGACGATGAAGTTTCAGTTCCTGTCAAGCGAGATAATTATCAAACTAAAGCTGTACTCACACGAAAACAAAACTTTTCGTTATATTTCGGTCCTGATTCTGATAAAGAACCTAAATCGGAAATATGCTTTCAAGCTGAAGCTGAAGTCGAAGTAACAGTTCCCCATGAAGAACAAAACAGAACAATTTCAGCGCAGGCAGAACATAATGAAATATAAAATGCACAAACTAGTCATCATATACAGCGAGATTGCCCACCAGTAATGAGAATTCGAGCTTCGATGATAGCAATTGCTGTTACACCTGCAAGTGCGCCATGTCCGGGTAGCCTTCTTTAAGTAGCTTCAGAAAATGGAAAGTTACGAATGCTGCAACACAAGGAAGCCACAATATTATTGTACACTGTTCCCATAAATTTATAGAAGGCGAGGGGGAGGTGATTCTGGAGCCGATAGTGAAGTGGCAGTCGGTGCTGGGGGCCTGCGAGCAGTAGGTAGGCAGGCTGCGAGCGGTGGCGCTTGCCTTGATGATGCGCCCGAAGGCTGAACTGATGAATGTTCGCATGGCGCATACGCTGCGTGTAATGCTGCAACACAAGGAAGCCACAATTTTATTGTACACTGTTCCCATAAATTTAGAGAAGGCGAGGGGGAGGTGATTCTGGAGCCGATAGTGAAGTGGCAGTCGGTGCTGGGGGCCTGCGAGCAGTAGGTAGGCAGGCTGCGAGCGGTGGCGCTTGCCTTGATGATGCGCCCGAAGGCTGAACTCATGAATGTTCGCATGGCGCATACGCTGCATGTGTAGTTTACTTACATGTCTAACACCTGGCAATAAAAAAAACAACAAAAAAAGAATTAGATAAATGGGTCCAGCCGTTCACGCGTGATGCCGTGACCAAGGGAAATAGGGATTCATTTTTATTATATGTTTCGTTTTTACGTATGTAGTAGTAAGCATCTACGCATGTGTTATATATGTGTTATGTAGTTAGTGCTTTGGTTAAAAACTGTAAGCTAACTGCTGTTTTTAAATAAATAAATAAATAAAATAAATAATAAATAAATGTGTGCGTGCCTGCACCAGCCCGCGCCACCTCAGTGCAATAAAGCAGTGTGTAACCAACCAGCGGTCGTTTCACTAGTGTCTATGAGCTCCCCTGCTCCTATATCGTACAATATATAAAGAAGATATACAAAAATTTCTACGAAATGGTGAAATCCGCAACTTTCTGCTATGTCTTATTCAATTCCAGAGAGTTTAAGAGTTTTCTGATATATTCGCTCTAATGTTCACTCGCGCAAATTAATTATGTATCCAGAATTAGATATTAATTGTTTATTGGAACAATTACCATATTTTTAATATTCATAGGAATGATACGTGCGACGCAAGGGAAAGTACTTGTGAACGGATTGGAGACTACCTCACATGCTCTACAGGTTCGAAGGCTAATAGGCCTCTGCCCCCAACATAACTTGTTCATAAACTATATTAATGTGATCGAACATGTTATGTTCTTCAATATGGTAAGTTGAGTCAAGTACCAAACATATAATAATGATAATCAACAACTTTATTTTAAGTAATAAAATGCACGATATGAAGTGCGAATCTGTTGTCGACCAAACTAAAACTTAAAGTGCCTACTTTATAACCAGAAATTGGTACCTTTGTGGTCCAATTTTAGTAACTTAATTGGAGGCAAAGTACCTGACGAATCAAAAACTTTGCTTAGAAATGTCGAAGAAATGTCCACTTGATAAGGTAGGTCCAAGCCCAAGCTGCGCGGTTCTCTAGTCTGTAGTGAAAGGGAGATGGTGGGAATAAGTATGAAGTTCCTTTAAACACTTTTGGACAGCCTTTTTGCCTTGTACAAACTTGATGTTGATACTTACTTATTCTAGCTAAAAGGCAAGTCCAAAGATCACCGCGCTACCTCCCAAGAGCTACTCAATAAGCTAGGGCTCGGCGATAAGGCGTCTACCGACCCTCAGGAACTGAGCGGCGGCATGAAACGGCGGCTCCAGCTGGCGTGCGCGCTGGCGGGTGGCTCCGATGTGCTAGTGCTGGACGAGCCCACATCCGGCCTGGACATCCAGACACGCCGCGAACTGTGGAACCTACTGCTGGTAACTTATGAGAGCCTGTTACTTGTATTTTAGGATCGTACTACAAATACTCTCAGCTATAAATGACGGGCTGTGAAACTTACTGCTGGTTACGTGTTGCATCCACCAGAGATCCTACAATACAAGACGTCAACCGGATCCAAGGTCATTCTCAGCGAGATTGGGGCCTACGGAAACACCTATCACGTATTAAGTAAACAATATCTAATCTATCACTTCTTTGCAGTCACTTCGCGGTGAACACACCGTCCTTCTGTCGACTCACTTCATGGAGGAAGCGGACGCGCTGGGAGACAGAATAGCGGCGCTGCATACCGGACACCTGAGATGTCACGCAACTCCTATGTTTCTCAAGAAGGCTATGGGTGAGAATAGCTTCAGAACTTAACCCCATCGCTAAAGATCTAGGTCATCAACCACTCACCACTACATTTTGAGCTAAAGATGGAATGTTCCGTCATATTAAATAGGAAAATCTTCCTGCTCCGTGCTGACCGATCTAGTCCTTACATCAACAACCAATCAACAGGTGGACATAGATCTCCCCAGATAAATGTATCATTGGGGGTAATCCCCACGCTGGGCATGCACTTTGGATCTTCTTTCATCTTATTTGAGTGATAGGATACAAAGAGTTGACATCAATGGAAAACGGTCTTCGGGGTCTGTAGTTACAATGGGTGTACCGCAGGGTTCTATTCTCGGTCCTTTCCTATTTTTAGTTTATATTAACGACCTGCCTCATCTTGTCAAGAATAATCACGAGATTGTATTGTTTGCTGATGATACTTCATTAATTTTTAAAATGAAACGATAAAACACAAATTTCGACGATGTGAATAATGCAATCTTAAAAGTAGTCCATTGGTTTAGTGTCAATAATCTTTTGCTAAACGAAACCAATACAAAATGTATTAGATTTATCCTACCTAATGTTAAACAAGTGAAGGCTGATGTAAACGTTAAAGGAGAAACGTTAGAAATAGTAGAAAGTACTGTAGTTTATTAAGATAGATGCCACCACTAAACGTTCCTAACGAAACTCTCTTTCTCCAGGTGGTGGTTACCGCCTTTCCTTGATCACAAGCGGAAAACCAAATCCAGTAAAAATCACTGCCGTGGTCACAAAACACGTGGGAAGTGCGTCTGTCAGAGAGGAATCGATGAATACCATCACATACAATTTGCCTTTGACGGCATCACCGCAGTTTCCAGCGTTATTTACAGCGCTGGAAAAGAACAGAAATGCTTTGGAGATTGATAGCATTGGACTCGGCGTTTCTACGATGGAAGATGTGTTTCTATTGTAAGTCTTCTTTATCTGCACACATGCGTCACCTTCTGAAGATGCCTCCCCAAACAATGGTTTTGCCGTAATTACCACGCTTGTCTGGCGGATAGATGTTCGCAGTGGAGGTGTTTATAATACACCTGTGGAAGCTGCTGCCCTTCTT
Organism: Eupithecia subfuscata; assembly: GCA_963564075.1. Taxonomy (NCBI): domain Eukaryota; kingdom Metazoa; phylum Arthropoda; class Insecta; order Lepidoptera; family Geometridae; genus Eupithecia; species Eupithecia subfuscata. The sequence goes on from OY751114.1 coordinate 13,837,129, forward strand.
CTGGTAGGTTTCTTTAGTGAACCCTTACGGCACGAGCTGACTTGGAGGTCGAATTTGAAGCCGCGATCGCCACGGCCACGACTATTGGAAGTTGTAAGTAAGGTACAATATTGTTAGTTATTTCTTGGATTCCGCATATAAAAGGTGCTTACGGAATTCTGCAAAGCATACACCGTTGTTGTACCAACTTTTCTAGGTTACCGATTCCAATTTTTCACGACTTATGTTACCTACTATGTACACGATAATAAATAATACTAGCCGCGGCTTCGCACCCATATTATCGATATAGTATTGTAGCCTATTATCTAAGTCAGACTATGTTCTAAGTGTACGCCAAATTTCATCTGTTCAGTAGATAAATAAATAAATTATTTATAGTATAAGTAGGATGTTTGATATGTTAAAAATTTTTTTAACAGACTTCTGAGATATTATCTTTATGGTTATATCTTTTTTTTAGCTTGTGCAGTGACTCTGAAATTTTCATAAAAGATGAAACGGACACCGAAGTGCCAGGTGAGGTGACATTTTGACCTGTACTTTATAGATCGAAGTTGATAGCACGCTTTTACGTAAAGTCACAAACAGACTTGTGAAATCGGGGATGCGGTGAATACGAACGTTTCCTGTAGGCATGGGCGTGCCTTGTTACAATGAGGTAAAAAGGTGACACCCGAAAATACAGAGGCTTACACCGTATAGTTTTAACGGTGTAATGAGTTTTGGTCGAATGACAAAAAAACGAACACTTAATTGCCTAATTGGCCGAATTTCATCTACTATATAAAAATAAGTCGGGTTTTCCTTCCTGACGCTATAATTCCAGAACGCACGAACCGATTTCCACGGTTTTGCATTCGTTGGAAAGGTCTCGGGCTCCGTGAGGTTGATAGCAAAGAAAAAATTAAGAAAGTGGGAAACATAAATTTCCACGCGAGCGAAGCCGCGGGGCGCAGCTAGTTTCGTATAATTTCAAATGATAGCATTTTCATTTGGTATACTTCAGTTAGTTAATTTCACTTTAGTTAATTTCATATCAACTAATATAGGTACACTTATTATAATTTTACTGGACATAACTTTCTTATGTACTAACACACATAACCAATAATTTCAAAATATATAATATTCAAAACTTATAAACACATTTCATAGAATCAATAATACTTATCATTGAATTTCAAAATACATAATTTTTAAATGGTATAAACACATTTCCTACAATCAACATATTATCATCAATTTCAAAATACATGACATTGAACTGGTATAAATAAATTTCGATAATCAACATATCATCGTAACAAAAATAATATAATTATCATTTCTTTTAATGCCTAAAAACCAACTATTAGCTTCTGTGTAGAGGGATGATGGCCGCTTCGCGCCGTTGAGTGGTTTCTTAATCAAACCTAACCAACCTACTTACAGATAATCACATAATACATTCTGTGTAGAGAGCAGCTCCTACAATTATGTTCATATCCAATTTTTTTTTTGAGAACAATATTCGACCATATTAATCTTATACCATATCAATGCTATTCCAAACGAATGATATAACCATCTGAATGTTATACCAAATGAGTATTATGCCGTTATAAATTATGTGAAATGTAAATTACATCATCTAAAATTATATCCAATGAATGTTATACAAATTGAATTTTGTACCAAATGATTACACTATTTAAATTTGAAATGTAAGCTAAATCATCTAAAATTATAACAAATGAAATTATACCATCTGAGTGTTATCCACTATGTTCTTATAACAAATAAATGTTCTATCATCTGTAGCACTCTAAAATTGTTAACACAACACAAAGTATTTTATTGTTTTAAGTAGCTACACTCTAGCCAAATTCTATCTGAAATGTCTGTAAGCAAACCACACCATGTAATGACAAAGTTGATGATACATTGCCGGCTTATTGTCAGACAGCTTTATTTATATTATTTATATAATGTATTTTTCGAAACATTTTCTTTTGATCAAGTGACGGCAGATGCTGGATGTGGCAAGCCAGGGCGCTATGGCGCTCATTAGGGGAGGCTTATATCCAGCAGTGGACGAATATAGGCTGATGATGATGAAGTAACATGTTATTTTATTTATATGATTTATTTATTTCTTTAGCTTCCGAGTACGGTAAAATAAAGGGTAAGGAGCTGTACAAGCGACAAGCGATCGTGCTTTTCAAGCGGCACATCAACTTCCTTAGGGAATGCTTAATAACCTTTTCCATACTGGTAAGTTTTTATTATTTTACTATTTTTACGAAATCAAATAATATCCCAACAAAAAACGAATTCGACCTGCCTTCCTTCCCTCAGTACGGTAATGTGTAACCAGTTAACTACACAATTGTATTTAGCGTATTTTGGACGAGCCTTATCATTTGATTTAAGTCACAATATTTTGTACATTTTTAAATGTGATGTATGACAATAAACGGTCAGAATCTGAATCTACACCACGATGTCGAGAGTCGATTTTTTGTAGGATATTATTTGATTTTGAAGATATTAGGTACCCTGAGTATGAGGGCTTACGCACTAACTAACAAAAACCATAATTAACTATTTGTTCATTCTCGCTGCGGTAACCGTGTGAGGCGAACGTGTTTACGAGTTATGTGCACTCCTTAGCCGCGCATTGCGATAAGCCCGGCTTGGTGTTGCTACCCGGCCCGGCGCGTTTTCGCGCGCTCCTCAACAACAATGGAAGGTTCCGATAATGATGTTCATGCAGTGGATATAGAATTAGATGAAGAGATTACAGAGAATACAAGTGTGAAACGACCTCGCGAACAGAAAGAGAACAGTGATTATGAGTGGCAGACAGTGTCATGTAAACACAAGAAACAGAAGAAGACACCAGAAGAGGAAAGAAAGAAAGAGATTTACACTTCGAGTGATGATCCCTTGCCAAAGCAATTCGCTTTGGCAAGATTATTTAAAGATATACATTTATGCGACTCGATAAATATGGGGACTTAGGTGCCAAAGTCTCGATTATTATCGAGCCGACGAAGTGCGTAACGAAGATTTACCGCCTTTTGGGGACACAGCAGAGGACGTATCGTATGTGTCCTAATGAGGATTCCTTAATCTGCCGTGCGATTACGCTAAAATCTCCCATTCCCATTGAATGGGCCATCCGGGGAAACTGGGCATAAACGATTTCAGTTTCTAATATGGTACTAAAAATACATACCTACAACGGGAGAAAACCAATCGACGATGGAAATTTTAACGTCAACTTCAAGATATAACCCAAGTCAAAGCCAATCGTCGTATTACTCACACGTGACTTTTTTCTGGATAACAGAAGGTAATTCTGATTCAAAGTTACGAACAGATAATACATTGCAGTAATAAAACGTAGTCGAGCAAAACAAGGTCTAAGGTGAGTGACATGAGTATGAATTTTAACGATGACGAACACAAGTATGTAGTAACAAATAAATAAAAATGTAAAACATTAGAATTGAGTTTGACATTTGTGATATTATGACGTTAACAGCTTCATCATCGGTCGGCTCAATCCAGCCAGAAAATTAGATGTATTTGTTTTGTACCATGTGATGGAAACCGAAATTGTTTATACCCAGTCTCCCCGGATGGCGATCCATTGAATGGGATATTTTACCGTAATCGCACAGCTGGGATAATGGCTATGTTTGGATTACCCGACTCAGTTTTTTTTAAATAAATCTGTGTCTTAAATAATAAACTCGAGGCCTATTCTGATTCTTCAACACGAAATTGCGTGTTTAGTTTCGGTCAATTGGTGTACTACACCGAATTAGAGTATCGATTTGCACAAAAAAGCGAAACGGAACAAAACGATTGCGTATTTTGGAGAATTAAAATAGACCTCCAGAGACAACAGAGATTTATTTCGTTCGCAGCATATGGTTGTACCAGCGCTGCTTATTTTCTTATTCTCAATGAATGATTCCGGATATTCAGAGAAGTCACCTGGGCCGGATACACTCATAGACCTGGTTACCAACAAGCCTCTGCCAGACCTTAAAGTAAGATATTATGGGAGATCGGTTCGGTTTGGTGCGAAATTAATTTCATTTTGTGGTTTGAATTTTTTTCTGCTTTCTATCACACTAATAATTATAAATGCGAAAGTTTGGATGGATCAGATCTTTCATCAGAAAGCAGAAAAAAAATCAAACCACAAAAATAAATTAATATAGATGGATGGATGTTTGTTACCTTTTCACGCCAAAACTACTGAACGGATCGGGCTGAAATTTTGCATACAGGTAATTCTAATCCTGGAATCAAACATAGACTTTTTATCCCATAAATCAGTTCCCATGGGATAGAAATCACATTTAAACGTTTATAGAAACAACGCGTGCGAAGCCGCCGGCATAAACTAGTAAGGAATAAAACTAACGGAAAGTAATTTGCCGCAAATCGTAAACCATTTTCTAGGAACTCATTATGATAAAACCAACTGCGATTCAACTGTATGTTGGAGAGCCTTTGGGAAAATAATGTTTTTTAGCCTAAAATCTTTTATATTCCCAAATGCTCCAAAAATACCAGTGAATCGAAGTAATTTTTTTATAAGATATAGAAAACTGATAACGATACGACGAACTTGCCCTGTTAGTAAGTTAATTTGTATAATAATATCATTTAAGTAGGTACATATGCGTGATGAAAGTAAAAATATGCTACTAAATGAATTAAAATGAAACTTGGCATGATTTGAACTCATACTACGAGGAAGAACGTAGCATACTTTTTATCTGGGATTTCAGTAGGCACGATTTCCTTGGGAGAGGGAATAAAAGTCAAAAAGTACTACTAGTTGTAATTCATTAACAGCAACAAACTGATTTGCAAGATCGAATTTGACTAAATCAGTAGATAAAGGGTTGGTAAGTTTTTTTTTTTTTCCAAGATGCACCCATTAGTTAGGTTCCTACCTACTACCCAATACCTATTTCAGGCAAAGTTAAATGTACAAGGTCCATGCAATCTTCATGAACATGATATTTGGTGGATGAGCTGGTCCAGTTAACTGTACCACCGAAGTTTGGTTGGAGTAAGCAGTTTAATTAAACTAACTAGACCACAGAAAAATATTTTAAATTTGGTATACAATCAACAGTACCTGCCTATTAACAAAAAAAATTGCGGTGGTCCAGTCAAATGGATCAGGAGCCCAATTTGCAATACAATGGCTTCACTTTGACAATGGAATCGTCGCAGAGTCATCACGTAGAATCTTTAGTAGATTAATGTAACTAATATTATAAAGAGGAAAGATTTGATTGTTTGTTTGTTTGTTTGTATCTTCTTTGTATCTATCGGTCCATTAGTTTCGGAGCCTATTCAGGCTCCGAAACTAATAGACCTATTTGAAAAATTCTTTCATCGTTAGGAAGCTTACTTTTCAGGGAGTGACATAGGCTATATTTTATCCCGGATTTCCCACGGGAACGGGAACTACGCGGGTGAAACCGCGAGGCGATCGTCTAGTAGACTAATAAAACTCCAGTTAGAGCGTGCCGTGCGAGATAAATTTATTAGTTTCAAACTTGACACTTTGACGCGCGTCTCTCCATCTGCATTCATCATAATTTATTTCATCTAAGGTGTCATTCTGTGACGAAACAACTGTCATAGTGAAGCGATTAGTTTAGCAGAATAGGGCCCCAGCTGAACGAAACTATTAGTAAGAAGTGAAACGAGCATGAGACTTCTTGAGACTGGCCGAGTCGTAGCTATAAGTCGTATAAATAAAGAATGGAATTGAAGATGACACTATGCTTTCACCCGTGGACTCGACACGATATATATTATACACAATTTAACTAGGTATCTAAATATAGATACATAGATTAAAAGTGCAACAGGTCCAATTCTGGGCATCGAAGTTTTTTTGCACGGCGTTTCATAATATGAGAGAAACTGTGGTTAAATGTGAACTAAATTAGTCGGCAGGTATGCCAATCGCGAACGAAGTCCCGGGTATAGTTAGTTATTAATTAGTATTATGCTTATTATATTTATAACACGTCCCCAGGCCCTCTACACCACAGTCTACCGTCACGCAGCCACCGTTGCTTTCAATCTCTTCCTCAAAGTCATAGCATCCCAGTTGCTGCTGCCCGGCAAGCAGCTCATCATCACCACCTACAACCACCCCTGGGTCGATATCGAGCACGACTGGCTTCTGCCGCCGCCCAGCGGTGCGAAGTCTGCCCAGTGTTGCGTGTTTTGGGCGGTATTAGTTAGCTGCGGTGAGTACCTACTCACCATTCATTTATCTTTCTATCTGCCTACTTAGGTTGTAAGCGCCCACTGCTGGGTATAGGCAGAGAATATATGTACGAGTATGTATAATAAACGATACTAACGTATAGAATGGATACTTTTCGCCTCCCACTTGATGGAGCTTCCTCGCCCCGCCGCCGGCGAGTTTTATTTCGGTTCAAATTCAAGGGATGTACGACGCACGCACGGGGCGCAGATGGCATGGGCAATGATTTTAACAGACGACGCCGATGGTGTTCGAAATTATGTTTGATTGATGGACATAAGAAATGTCGTTTGTTTTGAGATTTAATTACACCTTTTGTGAAAGGAAAATAAAAATCATATGTCTGTGTTATATCGCAACTGTCTCTCTGTATTTTATAGGAAATTTTATGGAGAATCCAAATATATATAGATATTACTAGGTATTACTAGATAATATATAAAGAAATCAGCGAAGTAATGCATCATATCCTATTTCGACGCGCGGCATGCCGCGCAGCTATCCCTGCCATAAGACGGCGATTGCGGCGAGCGGGCCTGCCAGCTGATTTTAATAACTTTAAATCTAAAGGACCTCAACTAGGTGAAAGCTATTTCTCATGCGAAATTGCATATAAATACTAAATGTTGTACAAAACGAAATGTAACAGGTATTTACTTCAATTTCTCTGTACATACATACTTGCTCCACTTTAATTATTAAGATTCACGTTTTTAAATCCTAAGACAATATAAATTTTACTCATTTTCATTTTCTTGACAACAAATAGTGTAGGTATCTGAAATGGGGAAGACTTCTGCGACAATGTTTGAACTACCACAGAAGGCAGAGCTGCCCAGAAGTATGTTCCATACTTGTTGTTCAAAAATAACCATTTTCCTTTTCATTCCCAGTAATTCTATTTACAAGTTACAACCTGCACGCGCTGCCGACGCGCGGGGGCGCGTCGGGCGCCCGGCACCTGCACGTGATGGCGGGCTGCCCCGCCGCGCTGCACTGGCTTTGCACGCTGGCCTTCCACACCGCACTCACTCTACTCACTATTGTGCCGATCACCATCATCTGTGCCTACGCCGGTGACGAGGACGATACTTTCAGAGAGGTCCCCTTTTTATGTGAGTGATTTTTAATCATTATTTCCAGATGGTGGTCTATTTTCAGTTCGTATTACACACACGCACCATGGTTCTATAATTTTCAAGCAGGGTATTGATATTGCGAGAATGCTCTTTATTGTTAGCCTTGGAAGTCGTGGCGGTGGCGTAAAAACCCACTCTGCCCGTGAATGTCGTAAGATCGCCGTCTAAGAGAACCAGAGGAAGGGTATACAATACATCATCATCATCATCATCATCCGCAACCCGACTTCACCCACTGCTGGGTATAGGTCTCCAAACTTTTGTGCCACTCCACACGGTCCTGCGCCAATCTCATCCAGGTTCGCCCTGCGGTGTTAGTGTGTATACAATACAATACAATACAATTCTTTATTAATCAAATCAAATCAAATCAAAAACTCTTTATTTCCATAAATACAATAAATGTACACTTAGAAAAGGTCAAATCATAAATCTAAGCACTGACACGGAAATAAAGTGATATTTTTTGATTTCTGTCGCTTCGGTATGTAGACTAAAGTAAAGAAGCGACGAAAAAACCTTTAGCCTGTTAGTTGTTATTTTTCGAGTTGGAGCAAAACCCGTCCCAAGCTTTTTTATCCTCTAGATAATTTGATATTTTATAGTAAGCCTTTTTGCACAGCAAGGTTTTGACAATTTGTTTGAATTTATTTACTGATAATTTTTGCAACTCACTAGGAGTTTTGTTTTGCAACTCACTAGGAGTTTTGTTGATAACGCCACAGATATTATAATACTATACTAGATAACGCCAAGTTACAAGTCACAACGGAATAAGGTAAGCAATATAGTTTATAATATTGACCTTAAGATAACATCTATTATACTATTAATTTATATACCTAATTCAGATTACAGTCTTTTGATATCAATGCCATTCTAATCTAATTAAATAACAGGCAACGCGTAGAACTCGTCTACGGAGTAAAAATAACTCTCTAAAAGCCATTTCTTCAGTCTATTTTTAAAAATCATGATGGAAGTAGCATCCTTTTTAATAGTGTCCGGCAGCCTGTTGTAGACCGAGGGACCCATGATATACACGGACCTCTCCGACTTGCGCAGTTTGTGCGCGGGCGTGACGAGGACGTGCGCGAGTTTGTTGCTGCGCAGAGCGTGGGTGGTATTCACACCTCTCCTCCTGAATTCATTGATGTTATTGTGTGTAAAGCGTAGGGTGAAATGCTTTTATGATGTATGAGGATATTTTTATCAAAATTATGTAAAAAAAAAGTTTAGTTTTTTCATCGGTTTTGGACTCTGCTCATGATTCTGAACTTCTGGTTTCAAGGATAAGACTGTTTACCCTTACACCCTGTATAAGTTCTACTTGATATATATGTTCCCAGGGAAGAGGCATGATATATAATATAAGCTTTCTCTACGTATTTTATCCTCTGTGATCACCAATCCGCTTTGTGGGGGCAAGTACAGCAGTGGACGACGTGGACCTATTATGTTCTGATGAGGTGCGCTTAGTACACCCGCCTCGCGTTGTCGCTATCTATGTATACCCATCCTTAGAAATTGGTTGTGCTGGGTGTGTCACACGAAGTGAAAGAAGTAGGCAAGAAAACTTCTTATTATGGTTCTAGCGTATACGGCATTATTCCTTTTGAAGATGATGGTTGGGACCATCATCTTCAAAAGTTCAATTCCGTATACGCTAAAACTGTCTGGTTATTTTATTATTAAACATGTTAATGTTTTATTAAAAATATTTATTAATTCTTTAGGTTTTTGTAATAAATAGCTTATTACACCATACTTTTTACTAACTATATTCTATGTCCAAGTATACTGACTTTAAACAACTTTATGCACTAATTAATGTGATCTCTACGCCGTAGTAATAAATAAATTTTCTACAGTAACATTGATCCTGATCTTGATACTGGGCAACATGGCTTTCTTCGGACTGGTGTACTTGCTGGTTATCTCTTTGAAAGGGAAGAGTTCCGCTGCTCTGGTCATCGTTATTATATTATGGAGTGGTAAGGTACCTGTAATTTATTAAGCGTTATCATAATCTCGGTTTCGGTCGCAGCTTGGGTGATTTGGCTGTACGGTGAAATAATCACTTCAAACACAACTGTCCACTTGTTCATCCGATTTGTGTGAAATTTGATGGTCTGCTTCTAAGACTTTTGAAAATTGCTGGTAACTTAGTGAGTCGAAATCTGGTGAGGGGTCTTTGAGATAAAGGGATCCAAAGAGGGGTATAACCAATCAATTAAACATGAAATGTACTACTGTAATACCTTTCTTATTGATATAATTGATATCTTTATTCACAAAGAAAATTACAATGAAATAGTTAAAATATATTGGAACTAATAATTACAACTAGTTCTAATTCATTTCTATTATTTGATTGTAATTTTCTTTGTGAATGAAGATATGAATTCAATCAATAAGAAAGGTATTACAGTAGTACCAGTGAATTACCAATAACCCTGTATAAATTTGGATTCTCCATAAAAAAAAATTGACGCCTGCGAGCAGAGAGGTTATATATTGAACAGTTATTATGTGATGAGAGTGACCTATATGTTTGTCTATTCCTAAATTCTAATAATTTTGCAGCCTGCTTTTCGGTGCTGAGGATGTTTGCAGACATGTTAGGCATAGCAATGGTCCGGGGAGAGCAAGTGCTCGTCGATCTATCAAACGTGTTGCCACCGTTTAGCATGATGACTAGCATGGCCCAGGCCGCTTATGTCGCGCGCTTGAACGCACTGTGCGAGCTACATAAAAACCGATGCCCCAACATCCACCTCGATGACAATGGCTTTGACGGGGAGAAGTGCTGTGGTGAGTGTTATGAACGTTTAAAGGATGCAGCTTCCTTATATTCAAAGGGGTTATTTTTAATTTTAATTTACACTTGTTTTATTTTGCCTTTTTGTTTCCAGATAGTGTTGGTGCAAGCAAAGATTACATTTCATTCGATGAATTTGCCCCTGGTCCGCAGGTACTGATACTGTTGGTGCAAGGGATTGTTTATATGGTTAGTTTTTACCTGACTGCGCAAGAAAAAGGGTTAGGTATGTTTTTTAACACGTCCAGTGCCACTGACTCCCCTCGCGAGTTCACGTAATTCGTATTCCAGTGCCGGCGACTCCCCTAGCGCGTCCACTGTGAAATGTTCCCGGCATCCGGCAATAGATTATGAAAATCGTGGTGGCATTGAACGCGTTAATAACCCTGGTCAATTTTCAAATAGTCTGAGAAATAACATTTTGTTTTCAAATTCGTAGTTATCCCCCCGCAAGATGATATAAGAAATAAATTAGCAATAATTATTAATGTGATTGAATTTTCAGACGTTAGTTATACTCGTGCAGATGGGGTATGTGAGTTGCTTCTGCGACAGATTCTTGAATATGAGGTTCAAAGCAATGCCACTGACCCATGCCGACAAGCTGGTTGCTGCCGAGGCCACGTATGTGGATGAGGAGATCAAACTGCGTAAGTTAGCCAACTCATTTATGTGGGTATTTATTAATGGAAATGGAACTCTTGGTAAGTACTGTCCGCGTGTCGAGCCACGCGCTGTACTAGGGTTCCGAATAGGGATTGCAATTCCGTGATATATTCAATCCCACCATATTCCCTCATGGTTTCTGTTAATATAGTGCAAAAGCCCTCACATTTGGGCTTTTGGGATATTATTTGATTGAATTTTCCCTTTTCGTTCCAAAATACACACATAAAATACAGGGCACATAGGCGCTACGCTGGTTCACGCACGTTGCTACACATCGGGCTGAGGTGCTGCGCTGGGCCAGCTTGCTATTTTGAGCCAAAATTTTAGATTTTGTTTACACATTGGCGTACTGACTGCATTAACGTTTTGATTTATTTACACGTTTTTGGAGTGACTCAAAAGAAAAGACGCAAAAGAATATGGCGGATGACGTCCTGAATAAGATGCCAACAACTCTGTTTGCGGAGAACGCAAAGATCCTTTGATGTGTACACGGAAAACCGACGCTATTTGGTTGGTCAGTGTTCGTCGCCAACTACTAACATATGCAAAGTATCTACACGTTGGCCCAATATCTTGGCCACCGTCATCTTCTCAAGACTGGAGCCACAGGCACAGCCTGTGTCGTGTCTGCTTCCAGGAAGAAGAGACTGTAGATCACGCTGCGGTGTACCACAACGTGATCTACAGTCTCTTCTTTAGAGTCAGAGTTGTTAGTCTGGCCATGCAGTACCACAGGCACAGCCTGTGTCGTGTCTGCTTCCAGGAAGAAGAGACTGTAGATCACGCTGCGGTGTACCACAACGTGATCTACAGTCTCTTCTTTAGAGTCAGAGTTGTTAGTCTGGCCATGCAGTACCACAGGCACAGCCTGTGTCGTGTCTGCTTCCAGGAAGAAGAGACTGTAGATCACGCTGCGGTGTACCACAACGTGATCTACAGTCTCTTCTTTAGAGTCAGAGTTGTTAGTCTGGCCATGCAGTACCACAGGCACAGCCTGTGTCGTGTCTGCTTCCAGGAAGAAGAGACTGTAGATCACGCTGCGGTGTACCACAACGTGATCTACAGTCTCTTCTTTAGAGTCAGAGTTGTTAGTCTGGCCATGCAGTACCACAGGCACAGCCTGTGTCGTGTCTGCTTCCAGGAAGAAGAGACTGTAGATCACGCTGCGGTGTACCACAACGTGATCTACAGTCTCTTCTTTAGAGTCAGAGTTGTTAGTCTGGCCATGCAGTACCACAGGCACAGCCTGTGTCGTGTCTGCTTCCAGGAAGAAGAGACTGTAGATCACGCTGCGGTGTACCACAACGTGATCTACAGTCTCTTCTTTAGAGTCAGAGTTGTTAGTCTGGCCATGCAGTACCACAGGCACAGCCTGTGTCGTGTCTGCTTCCAGGAAGAAGAGACTGTAGATCACGCTGCGGTGTACCACAACGTGATCTACAGTCTCTTCTTTAGAGTCAGAGTTGTTAGTCTGGCCATGCAGTGGTTTGGCCCTGGCTAGGCAGGGGGACAATGCATAATACACTCCCCCTAGAATAAAATACTTTGGCCAATGCCCGCCTTGGGCCACTGTGTAGGTACACTGTGTCTTTCCTAAGTTTCTACTCGTGCAAAAGCGCAATCATTTTGCTGAAAATAGGCACTACTGGACTACAAAAAACTTCAGTTATTCAGTCTTAAAGAAGACAATCGATCTCAACATTCTCAACCTCAACCTCAACAGCCTATATTGGTCCACTGCTAGACGCAGGCCTCCCCGTGATAAACGCCTTGTTGGCTTTTATCTCATGGGGGTAATGCCCATAATCCCCACGCTGGGCATGCGGGTTGGGGAGCGCAGTTCGGTTGTAGAATTGTTCTGCAGGGGGCGCTGATGCCCGCCCCTGGTGGATATCCCTTAGTCGCCTCTTACGACACCCGCGGCAAGAATTGGGGTGGTGCAAATTCTAAGCCGGCACCACACGGCTCGATAATGTGAAACAATCGTTTTATTACATAATTTAAAAGCTTTCTTACGAAGTAAAACGTTTTTTCAGGGAATCAGCAAATAGTACTAAATCATCATAACGCTGGCACCATGATGTTGGTGAGCCACCTTCACAAGAAATATGCCGGTTGTTGCAAGAAGCAGCACGCAGTCAAGGGAATCTCTTTCTCCGTCCAAAAAGGTATCCTTCGCTGAAGAAAGCACTTACTAGGTAGGTACGCTTTTGTTTTAATTTCCAGTAATTTTAACTTATTTATTTCGAACAAAGTACTAGATTGAGAATGATGTAACGTACTAGGGAAAACGTAGCTATAGGATCTTTGCGTACTACATTGAAAATGATGATGTCCGCAGTAGTTTTTCGTAAAACACACACACTCTCACAGACTGGGTGTTTCTTTTTGCGGAAGATCTTGTTATGACTACCGAAGGAACGATTATCGACCGAAGTGTCATTTTGTTTTATTAATTCCAATCCCGATGTGCGTGATAAATTCTACGAGATTGAGATCGAAATATCGAAGTATCTTCGAAAGGTTTTCAAGCACTTTTCAATAAGCTCTGGAGAAACTAAGGCTGGACAAAATGTTGCTAAAAACATCACGTGATTCCCTCTGCTATTGTTGTGAAAATACAATACAATACAAAAATGATTTTTTGTACACCAAAAAGATAGATTTAGGCAACAATTCGTCACTGCAAAATCGTTATCTAATTAGTCACATCACAACACAAAAAGCATTATAATTTTCAATCAGTCATATGTTAAATTAGTTCTAATAAGTCACGTTTTAATTTTGTAATTATTGGTCACATGGTGAACCTGTTATAATGGTGTCTCAATGAGACATTACATAAGACAAATACAATGGGAGGCCTTATCGCTTAGAAGCGATCTATACCAGGCAACCTTTAAAAATGTTATCAGGCGTCAACTAAACTGGCATGAATTGCTATTTTATTAAAGTTTATTTATAAATTGGTATACTTACTAGGTATACTTGACTTACTAAATAAGTATACTTAGGTACTCCTCATCATCATTCCTACTAATATTATAAATGCGAAAGTTTGTGAAATGTGAAATTTTTGTGACCTAGGATCACCAAAACTACTGAACAGATCAAGATGAAATTTTGCGAACGTTTAGAGCATAGCCTAACTTAGATAATAGGTCACTTATTATACCGAAAATACGCGTGCGAAGCCGCGGGCAGAAGCTAGTATTATAAAATACGTTCATGTATTTTCAAAATAAGCAAATATATACAGGGTGTTAGGTATTGTGACTGACATAATTTTTGAGGAGTTGGGAACGTCATTGGTGTCATTTTTCCGGTAGAATGAATGTTTTTGATGTCACGGTTGCTGAGATATATTTTTTTTAGATTTTCTTTTTACACCACATGTAATATAATGGTGTAGTGGTTAGTGTAACCGAGTTTCTCTCGCTTCGAATCGTAATATTCGTCATCGATTCCATACAATTTATTATGTCTTTTTGTTTATCCACTAATTTTTTTTTAATGTAATATAATGACAAGTATTCATGTGAATAGTGAAGTTATTGTATATTTGTATGAATTTAAAGTAATAGATAAAATAAAACATAATTTTAGGTAGACTTACTTACTTTTATTAATAATAAATTTTTTACTACACAGCAAAACAAAAAAAACGTAATTAGTGTACTGACATGTTTTATTTCATAATTTAGCCTACTTACAAATAGCTCCCTATCCTGATATATTCCATTTTCGATTTATAGAGAATACACATGTTTTCATTAGATTTTTGATTACTTAAATAATCTAATGAATTAAACAATTTGGATCTCCTGGTAAATCGTGGAACATTGTATAATAAGGTAGGTTTGAAAATAAATGACGTCAAATGGTATTTTTTCTGACTATGTTATGAGGTAACATTACATTAAAGTTTAGTAGTGTAGTATAGTACTATTATAATATCTGTGGTAGTGATAATTATCGTCTTTTATATCTATTGATACCTACTTATCGTTTAATAGCGTAAGGGATAACCATCACTACGTATAATTTGTTGCAGTCTGTTTCTCATCTGAGTAACCATGTTCCATCCCATATTATTACCTCCTCATGACCTCCTCATGACCTCTTGCTCTAAATTATGCTTGGACCTCAATTCACTCGGATCCCAATTTAAAACCTTGACCCCACATATTTTCCATCGGATTTAGGTCCGGACTTTTAGCTGGCCAAGGAATAACAGTAATGTCTTCTTGAGAAGAGAACTATTCAGAAACCATTCGCGTACGATGCACTGCACAATTATCATGGACAAAATAAATTTGTCCCTCTGGATACGCGATCCGCACAGACGGTAACATGACTTCCTTCAGCACTGTCAAATGTTGTTCGCCATTCATGCGCCCAGTTATTTCCACTATTTCTCCGGGACCCATAGAGGACATCCATCCCCAATAACCTAAAATGAACAATTTAATCAGTTGGTGTTTATTTAGTTGGTGTGTGGAATAAAATACAAAAATCATTGTTCTGCAAGAGGTGCTGCTCCCCGGCCCCTCTTACAGTCTCTTACGACACCCGCGGGAAGAATTTGGGTTGTGCAAATTCTAAGCCGGCACCACATGGAACCTCTTCTTGTTCTTTTTAAATTATGGGCTGAATAAGACTATATTATTTTGCCAGGTGAATGCTTTGGTCTCCTCGGACTGAACGGCGCCGGCAAATCAACCACGTTCAAGATGATGACCTCTGAAGTCTGTCCCACTTCAGGACATATCTTTGCCAATGGGGTTTTCCTCCATAAACAGAAAAAGAAGGTAAAAATATAAATAGTACTACACCTTTACACTTAGCATCATCCTGTTATTGGTACTAGATAACAGAAATACTAAAACCCGGCAGCAATATAAATAAATACATACATATAATACATAAACTTTTGTCTACCCGGGAATCGACCCCCAACTTTCTACTACACCTTAGGCTGATCTTCGCCCACTTCATCACAGTCATCAAAAATAATTGTTTATGTTCAGCCATAGCATTGCAGGGCAATAATATAATGATATCCTTCTCAACAGTTTTTGAGTAAGATCGGCTACTGCCCTCAGTTCCTCGGCATCGATGACTTCCAGACCGGCAGCGACAACCTCAAGACGCTGCTGACCATCCGCGGACTGGACGATAAGGATATCGACAGTGAACTCAAAGCGTGGATTGCCGTCGTGGGTGAGATCTAATACAGTTTGTCCATTATTATCCACAATACTGGTCCACTGCTGGATATGCTTCCCCAAATTAAGATAGAGCACCATAGCGCTCTGTCTTCGTTTTAAAGCATCCAGCATCTGCCTGGAGTCATTGTTAGGTCGTCAATTAGTCAAAATACTGACCGGGAGGCGTCCTACAGTACGTTTACCGAGTCCGTTTGCCGGTCTCCACTCAAGAACACGTTTATCAGGTTCACGGTTGTCGGTTCTGCGGGAGATATGGCCGGCCCATGCAAATTTTTTGAGCTATATCGATAACTTTGGTTATCTGTCCACTGTTTGCGCGCGTTTTGAAATCTGCTGACGCACCATCTCAAATATATAATATATATAATATAATGCTGGACAATTCACACAACATTATCTAGCCCCAAGGTAAGCAGAGCTTGTGTTATGGGTACTAGATAACTGATATACATAATAATATACGAGTACATAGATAGATATTTTTTATTATACATAGAAAACGACCAGAACACCCTGAACAAATATCTGCAGATCGTACAAATATTTGTCCCAAATAGATAGAAAAATAGATCAAATAGACTAGACGTGGAATCAGAACTGGCATGACCTGGCAGAGAACATATAATAGACTACTATTTGTTAGCTATATTTATTTATTTATTGTCAATTGGTACAAGCAGATGCCAACGTACTTAGAAATTTAACAGACACTGGCGTTGATGGACGTTGAGCGATGTCAGACGTTTTGTTTTGCTCGGTTTGATATTTCCTTATCAGCACCGTATGTGTGCATGCCACTCCTAAACCAGGTAGTTTTGCCATTTTTACCGCACTTGGGAGGCGGTTTGGTGATCCTGGTAAAGTTGTTAAAAATACACAGATGGAAGTGCTGCCCTTCCTCTAGTAGGTTCCCTTAGTCGGCTCTTACGACATCCACAGACTATGTTGGAGGGATTGATGCTTACGCTGCGACCACCACCGCTGCCGGTTCTAATTCTGTCATACTGGCGCAATAAATCCATGAAATTACCTTAGACGTTACATACAGTTGCGCGTGTAACGTTGTGTATGAAGTGTAAAAGGTGTTTCATCCGTTAACGAGGGACTTCATCAGGATGAGTGCGGTTCGCGTTGCGCCGTACTGCGTCCTTGCGCACACTCAAAAGAGTCTTTAAGAGGTGTGTCGGAGGTTTCAAAGACAGTGTTTTATTTGCTCTAAAATACTATTTACTGTTCTCAGGCTTACAGAAGTACGCCAATGTGAGAGCGGCTAGGTACAGCGGCGGATATAAGCGGCGGCTCGCGGCCGCGGCTGCGCTGTGCTCCAGAGCACCCCTGTCTCTGCTGGACGAGCCGACTGCAGGCGTGGACGTTGGGGCGCGGCGTCTCGTCCACGCCGCGCTCAGGAAGGCTCTGAGTCTAGGAGATAGCATCGTCATCACTTCACACAGGTATCATGACGATCTATGTGGCGCAGCGAGCGAAGATCCAAATTGCTCTTAAGCAGCGCTTTTGCGGTTTGAGCACTCTAAGGTCGTCTGTCAAGTTTCCCCAAAACATGATGCCATGTCTTAAAATTGAAGACACGTTTCCATGATAGGCAGTACGTAGGGTGGATAGATTTGATACTTTATTTAATTTAAAAAGAGCATAAGAGAATTGTTTCAGCCTTTTATAGATATTATCAATATGATATTGCCAATTTAATTTATTATCTACTAGTTTATGCCCGCGGCTTCGCACGCGTTATTTTTACGGAAACGTTCAAAGGTTATTTCTATCCCATGGGAACTGATTTATGGGATAAAAAGAAGCCTATGTTTGATTCCAGGCATAGAGCTACACCGCACCGGTGCAAAATTTCAGGTCAATCTGTTCAGTAGTTTTGGCGTGAAGACGTAACAAACATCCATCCATCTATACATCCATCCAAACTTTCGCATTTATGATATTAGTGTGATTGTGATTAGTGTAATAGTATGATGTGATGTTAAGCCCTAAAAACTTCGTGGAGTCTACCTCAGTCACTTTGTTGCCAAAGTAGTCAATACGTCATGACTAGCATGACTTCTTTGTTTTAAATTCATTAAGTTAGTTTTCGTCAGATTTATCTTTAACCTGTTTGAGGATGGCCAGTTAATAATAGATTTCAAGGTAGATTTAATGTCAAATTAAAAATTATGTGTCTTATCATTTAATAAATAATATAGTGCTATCATCCGCATATAACGATATAGGATGCATAGTCACGTTGGGCAGGTCATTAATATAGACCAAAAATAGATGAAAAATTACTCGCTTACTCAAATCTCCGTTTTGCACGTTTTAGGGTTCCGTTTCTTAAAAGGAAAAAAGGAACCCTTATAGGATCTTTTTTGTTATTATAGTGCGTAACCCCACACTAAGGGTAATTTCTAAGAAATCAAATAATATCGCAAAAATTTTCGACTTCGACGGGACTTGAACCCGCGTCCTCCCCTCAGTACGGGGATGTGATAACCAACTACACCACGAAGTCAAGTGACGTGGGAGTCGAAAATCTCTGCGACTTTCTACGGTCTCTAGCGCCGTTAGCTCCACCTACAGGGGAAACATTGAAGTTTATCCAATCCTGTTCAAAGACTAAAGTTACATTTAGTTCGTTTGACGAGAGGTGTCGCGTAGCTAAAAAAAACCTTAGAATTAAGCTAAAAAAAACATTTTAAAATACACACGCCTACGTAGCCTTTTTTTACGAGACCACACTCCATTTATTTGGTAGATTTTTTTTTCAAATCTCTCGGAACTAACGTCGATATTGTTTGTTAGAGGCTAACTACTAGTTTTTCTCAAGGGACAGTGGCTTGAGTATTCTTTCCGAAGCTGTAGGTTATTTTTACTAGCGCCCTCTAGTTTAAAGTTGTAACTTACATCTACTTGACTGAACAGTATCGTTTGTACTGAACAGTATGGACGAGATGGAGGCTCTGTGCACGCGCATAGCTATACTGGCGGCGGGCAAGATTCGCGCGCTGGGCACGTCGGCAGAGCTGCGGACGAAGTACGCACAAGGATACGCCTTGATGTTGAAAATCAAACCATCACAAGACGGTATGTATCATTGATACTGTGGAATCATGGTCTACTAGCTTCTGACCGCGGCTTCGCACGCGTTTTTCCGGGATGAAAAGTAGCCTATAGGTTAATCCCAATTTAGGTTTACATCTATGTAAAATTTGAGCCGGGTCCGTTCAGAAGGATAATTTGAAATGCTGACGCGATTGTCTTTTGTTTCTTCATACAATATTCCGCGCTGACGTCACAAATCCAGGCCTACAGGTATACCAAGAAATAAAGGGAACCACGCCAGCTTTTAAAAATGTGTCATATATTATAGTATATAAATACATATACGATGCGCGCGTTTTCTCGTTCAAAGGGCGGCGACGCGCCGCGTTCGACATGCAGCGCTAAACGTACCTGTAAAGGCCTATATTTTTGGCAATTTGTTGCTGCAATTGTATAGCCGCCAAGTTGCTGATTATATCGCTCAATACAGTGCAATACTTGCTGTGTAGCCCGGCGATGTTGCCAAATATTTCAAGTTCTTGCAAGTATTTTATGTCTAGCCGGCTAGAATTGCACATGATTTATCCCGCTTTGAATTTAGTGCAGTATCACCGTATATCGTCTCTGCTCTGACGTATAGGTTTTTTCGTTATTGTAGAAAAACTACAAAGAGTATCTTTTCAAAATAAATTTATTCCAACTTTTGAATAACTAGACTATGTCGGTATGGGCTTTATTTTAGAGTTTTCTTTCTCCGTATATTATTTTTTTATTCGCCCAAAGTTGGGCAAAGATATGTGTTGAAAATACGAAAGTTTAGAAGCTTGTAGTTTTGAAATGCATACTTTTTTACAGTTTTGGGTGAATTCAAACTTAGATAATGACGAGATAAATTGATATTATCCTAAGTTTTTGATGGTCAACTTCAAAAAGCGTAGTAGATACCCTTCCACGTTTGTATGGAGAGATAGCGACTCGTTTTGCCTTAAGTTTACTATCCTCGTTAATGGTAATTTTTGATGTAAGATGATTGTTGTAATAAAAGCTCTAGGTACTTGTCTGTATTATAATAAATTAACAGGATTTTAAATAGCTGTTTTAGATCCAAGGTTCAGCGGAGACAATAGTGCGATGAGTAAGCTCAAAAAGGCTGTGGCTGAACTGTTCAACTGCGTGCTGAGAGACGAACACAAGGTCAGTCACCTGGTTATAGTCATACATTTATTAATAAATAAAATAAATGCAATAGAATCATTTTAAATAGATAGGGTACATAACAATTAATTAAAATGTCTGACATTATGAAATAAGTTAGGAACATAGTAAAATTCTTGATAAAACTATTAGGTACCTAGCCGCAGTTGCCTAAACTAGACTGAAAAGTCTGTAATATAGGCAGCTGCGCTACTATGTTATAAAACATAATTCGAGTAGATGACGTCATAAATTAATAATTAGTGTTTATTATTATTGATTATAATTTTCTTTATTAATAAAGATTGTCTCATTACACACAAAATTATAAAATTAATAGTCCGGTCAATTTAGCCCGAAGATTCGAGGTTACATAAATTCGCATATAGCTAAAAATTGGTATGAACGTAACGACACCATAATAAACCAAATGTGAAAAGATCGCATCGATGCGATGCCACGAATGCAAAAAAAAATCAAGTTCGAAGTTACCCGGTAACATGTGTAGGTACAACATAGGTTTTTTTGCTTGTCTTGACCAGGCTAATAACTAAAAATTTCCATGACTTTAATCCTGTAATAAATATTTCGTTAAAAGAATTTACGATAGTTTCTGATTATTTGACTAAGTTAGATAAACAGTGAGAGTTCAAAAAAATTGTTATTACTTAAATAGATTCCAGATTGTTTTGTAAATAAACATTCATAAATAATTATAAATTGATTTCACATTAATATGTAAACATAAATAACATAAATAAAATTAACTCTATGTAGAACTGTAAAACCAATTAACTAATTACACTAATTAATTATACACAAACAACCTATATTACACTACTATGAAAAAGCTAATGATGAGTCACCTAAAACTATCATAATAACAGCTAAGGATTATCCTTACCTGTTATTGCGAGAACTTGTGAAGATAGAGGATCAATCAATCAATCATAATTTTTATTTGCGTGAATGTATATGTACAAAAGTTCGTAATTTTAGAAATATCCAAATACAAACAACCTATTTAAACCTTAGTATTATACAATTATGATTACAAACGTCTCTGAATCTAAATTAAATTAATTATTATCCAATAAAATCTAATAAAAAATTAAAATCAACATGTAGAACATAAAATCAAAGCTGGTCAGAGAGGTATGTCAATGAGTTTTAAAATTTAGACATTCTTTTACACCATAAAAAAGTTTTAGCCAAGTTTAAGTTAGTAGCCAATTTTTTTATTTGATTTTAAACATGTTTAAAGGCAAATCGTAAAGACTATTGGGTAATATACTGTAGATATTAATGGCATGATCGTAGGAGTTATGTTTAACAAGTCCTAGCCGACAATACGGGACGTATAGAGGAGCGAAGAATATTTTATCAATTTACAACAACCAGCAAGTCTTTGGTACCTACTGTCAAACGAATGGTGTCTGTTTATTTTATTCATGACGACCTCAGTGGCGCAGCGGGCGAAGATCCACTTGCGATGCAAGAGGTTTCGGGTGCGATGCCTGCCTCGAGACATTTTATTGTACGATCTGCAGGTATTTGTTTAGGGTGTTCTGGGTGTTTTCACGTATATTTATTGTTACGAGTCGTGTTCTGCGTTTAATTAAATTTATTTTCTTAAAAATATACATAAAATTGTTTCAGACAATGCTCCACTATCATATTAAATATAAGATGAACTACAGCGACATATTTACAAACCTCGAGGATCTACGAAGGCTATTTCCCGATCTGATCGAGGACTATTCTGTCAGCGAGACCACTCTTGAGGAGGTGTTTTACTATATTGCGAAAGAAAATCGGCAGGAAAATGAAGCTGCGGAAGGAGCACCTTTAGAGAAAAGAAGAGTTAGGTACAAACTATAACAGAGCAGAATGAGTGTGTCATGAGTCATGACAGCCATAGCGTGTGCAAGCCAAATATCAATCAACACAAGTACAACGCCTGTAATAAAGAATAATGATAGACAACGATTTATAAAGCTAGTTTATTCTGATGATGAAGATGATCTATCGTAGTCTTAATTTCATAATTACTTAGGAGTTAGGTATTTTCAATATTTAACTATCATGGTTATGTACACAAATCTCGTCACAAATCATTGTAAATACTCAGTAACAGGTTAATACGTGCCTATACAGGTTGTAACACAAAGTTAAGATGTTTCTATTCTTATTCAAACTTCGGTCATAGAACCGAGGAAAAATATTTTCGAAACTTGAGAATTATTTCCCTCGGTTCTATAATAATAATAATAGTCATTTATTTCAGATAATAATTAAATCCATATAATAGTTAGTAACAAATGTCTTAAAAATTATGTTAGTATATTATTATTATATAGGAGAGCGAATGTCATCTAGCGGCCCATCTAGCTTGTCCGCTATCATCATCAGGATGCTGTTAGTGGACCGGCGGACCCTGCTCAACAGTGAGGCCGTTTTTTTGCGCATGCAGGCAGCGAAGCCATCTACGCGCGCCTCGGCGAACATGCCGGATGCGCTGCAGAACCGCCGGAGCCCTAACAGCATCCTGAAGGCATTGTTATATTGTTATATTATATTCTATGACCGAGTCTGACTGAACCACCCCTGAAAGTTTGGCCCTTACTTTTTGCTACACCCTGTACTTTCTAGATAGACTGGTGCTTTAGAAAATAATCGCACGGTTTTTTATTTGCTTTCTTTAATTTATTTACCACAGCATTATTTTATATTAGGCATCCGTTGTAAATAAATAAGTAATTGAGGCTTCTATTAATAAAAAAGCAGCCTTAACTTGAATTTTATTGTAATGATATTACAGATCTCGCAAACAAATGCACTACACGTACCTTGTACATAAACTAAATAAACTATTT
Source organism: Eupithecia subfuscata (assembly GCA_963564075.1). Classification (NCBI taxonomy): domain Eukaryota; kingdom Metazoa; phylum Arthropoda; class Insecta; order Lepidoptera; family Geometridae; genus Eupithecia; species Eupithecia subfuscata. The sequence goes on from OY751114.1 coordinate 13,860,414, forward strand.
GCCACTTTCAGAACCTAACCTCCATTTCAAAGGGATGTATATATTTTATTAAGTACCTTCCAAAACGCTAGTCTACACTAGCGTAGAGCGTCTACGCACGATCTACACTAGCGTAGAGCGTCTACGCACGATCTGCACTGGCGTAGAGCGTCTACGCACGGTTTACACTGGCGTAGAGCGTCTACGCACGGTTTACACTGGCGTAGAGCGTCTACGCACGATCTTAACTGGCGTAGAGCGTCTACGCACGGTTTACACTGGCGTAGAGCGTCTACGCACGGTCTGCACTGACGTAGAGCGTCTACGCACGATCTGCACTGGCGTAGAGCGTCTACGCACGGTTTACACTGGCGTAGAGCGTCTACGCTCGGTCTGCATTGGTGTAGAGCGTCTACGCTCGGTCTGCACTGGCGTAGAGCGTCTACGCACGGTCTACACTGGCGTAGAGCGTCTACGCACGGTTTACACTGGCGTAGAGCGTCTACGCACGATCTGCACTGGCGTAGAGCGTCTACGCACGATCTGCACTGGCGTAGAGCGTCTACGCACGGTTTACACTGGCGTAGAGCGTCTACGCTCGGTCTGCATTGGTGTAGAGCGTCTACGCTCGGTCTGCACTGGCGTAGAGCGTCTACGCACGGTCTGCACTGACGTAGAGCGTCTACGCACGGTCTACACTGGCGTAGACTGTCTACGCACAGTCTACACTGGCGTAGTGTTAAATAATGTTATTACATATACCTTACTCGTTTTCACCAATCAACTTTAAATAGAATATATCATAGCAAAATGATAGATTAGCATTCCTCTACCTGCTAACAGAAATACAATTTATTGGTAAAATCACTTTATAATAATGTCATATTTTCTTTAAACTAGTTTTAGTTTACATGCACATTGTAAGTACCTAGTTAATGTCCAAAATCACTTTGTACTATTTATCACTTTGTAGATAAAGTTAAAAATCATAATTATGATTAAATGTAACAACAATCGCCAACACGCAAACACGAGCTGCCCATCTTCCCGCACAGCTTACTGATATGACTCTCCCAGGTAAGTGCTTTGTCAATTTCTACGCCAAGAAAAGTGGTGCGTTCGGATTGTCTGATGACAGTTCTGTTTACACTCACTACAAGCTGTTTCGCCGCTTTCCCAGATAGGCAGAAATGTATATAGCGAGTCTTACTCAGGTTCAGTCCCAGCCTTTGGGTAGTGTGGACAACAATTTAGTAGGTAGTGCTAGATAACAAAATTTACAGAAAAACAAGAAAAATAAAAATTAAAAGTAGAATTAATAATTCGTGTATTTACCATTAACATAAATAAATACACAATACAACATACATAATAAAATATAAATACTAGTCACATGAATACTTAGTAGATACATACACAATAATACATACATATATTTTACGTACCGTATTCTTGATAAAGAAAGTGGTTATAGACTAGATCTGAAGACATTTAAGAACTAGCTGTACCCACGATTTCGTTTGCACAGTAAAAAATGTTTTTCTGTGGTCCGGTTAGTTTAATTGGACCACTTACTCCAACCAAACTTCAGTGGTACATTTAACTGGATCAGCAAAACCACCAAATATCATATTCATGAAGACGCCTGGACCATTTTTACATTTTACTTTGCCTGAAATAGGTATTGGGTAGTAGGTAGGAACCAAACTAATGGGTGCGTCTTGTGTTATAAAATACCCTACACAAAGGGTAGGGTTTTTTTTATTACTACAGATTTTTTTCTTCAATCTACAGATTTTTTCATCAAGCTCGTGTGTTAGAACAATGGGTATCATTTTCAACTAACTTGAGGGCGTCAATTACGAAAGGGGTTATTTTTCAAATCAAAGATGGCGGATATTTATTGCTTTAATATTTTAACCATGGGTATCGTTTTTGACTCACTTCAGGGCGTTAATTACGAATATGGGGTTATTTATCAAATCCAAGATGGCCGATGTTGTTTTTTAAGTTTATTAATGAGTAGGTACCGTCTGACCAAAATAGGGGAAATTTTTCTAGAATGAATGTAGATCCTGCGAGCTGCTTGAACATTACACTGCATGCTGCATGCGAACAACGTTTTTATAATTTTCAGATGCAAATTATGGATTGTAGCTTGTAGAAGACCTGATTTAGTTGGAAGAACTTTCGAAAGCCTAAAAAATCATCATTTAGAGTTTGCATTTTGAAAAGGAAAAGTACGAGAAGAAATTATCGAAGAAAACATTATCAACATTGATCATCAGCCTATATTAGTCCACGGCTGGACATACACCTCCCCTAATGAGCCCCTAGCGCCCTGTCTTCAGCTTGCCGCATCCAGCATCTGCCTGCAGTCTTTCGCAGATCGTCATCCCACCTGACCGGAGGGCGTCCTACACGACGTTTGCCGAGTTGCGGTCTCCACTCAAGAACACGTTTACCCCAGCGGTTGTCGGTTCTTCGCGAGATATGACCGGCCCACTGCCAGTTCAGCTTGCTAATTCTTTGACAACATTAATAACATATTAATGTGCACCTACATTACATAGGTACCTACATAAAGTACTAGCTACATAAAAACATACACTTTTTTTCTAAAAGCTATTTTTGCTAATAAGTTTGATGGTACACGCTCATACGCTAATTTACATTGTACATTTTTTGGCTCTCTTTTTATAATTATAAATAATTAATTTAATAGGTCATACACAACGTTGATGATGATGTTGATCTCAAATAAATAATTAAGTGAATAGATATTCTTTACTTGTTGTAACAACCCTGGCCCTAATACGCTGTCGTGTGATTTGTCGGGATTTACCGCAAGACCAAAGGCGTCAGCCTACTGTATGTTTTACTTATACTGTGCTCGTAGTATGAAAAAAAATCATGTCATGTTTCATTTGATGAATTCAGTGAGTGGCTTTTACAGCGAAAGTTTAATGGTATCCTACAGTGATTTGGCTGAAGGATTTGGAAAGGTAGTTTGGGGATATTGGGTTACAAATGGTTTTATAAAGAAGGCATAATGTGTCGACGCTTTCTGATTTTAAGCCACTTCAGTTGGGTGCGAAAGACTGATACGTGATCGTATTTCCGCAACCCAAAGACGAAGCGGATGCAAAGGTTTTGTAGTCTCTCCAGTTTGCTTAGCAGCACCTCTGTGGCGCCGGGAAGCACACATCTGCATAATCCAGGTTAGGGAAGAGCAACGAGTTAACCAGTGTCATTCTAGTAGATTGTGGTAATAAGTTTTTCATCAGCTTATGAGAGTGCATGCTTCCATACATTCTCTTGCTAACCTGGGAGTCCCAAGATAGATTGCTGGTAAAATACAAGCCAAGATTTTTTTATTTGACCTCCGAGCAGTATTGTAGCGGAAAGTTGTTGTATTTTACGGGTGCCAATGATTATACGTTAAGTCTGGAAATAAAGTAGTTACTTCCAATGATCATTACCCGAGTTTTACTAAGATTTATGGGGAGCCCATACTCCTGAGTCCATTGATGAATCGCGCTGAGGTCTGCCGTCATGGTGTCGATACCTTGATCTTTATCACTGGGGTCGAAGCTGAAATAAAGACTTTGATCCTTATAATGATGGAAAAATGTTCTAACGCTCTGTTCGCTGTTAGCCAGGCGGCTCGCACATCCTACCATTGCAGCCCCCTTGCCAGCGCCCCTTGGCTCACGCTACAAAATCGGCAGGGTTGACACGTCGAGCACATACCCAATGCATACCCATGGCACAGATATTATAATAGAACTAAAAGTATGTTTAATTTCTAAGAATCAGAAATCATCAAATAATATCGCAAAAATTTTCGACTTCGACGGGACTTGAACCCGCGTCCACTAGGGTATGTGCTCGATGGGTTGACTCTTAATAATTTTTTGACTATTATTTTCCCTCTTCCATGGTTTTGACAAAGTTCGGATACTATAGTTACCTTACTACATTCATGCAATCTAATAGGTGAATTACAAACGTAGATGATAATTACATTTTAATGATTATAAGAAATCATTTCAGACTAGGTATATAGGTACTACAACCTAAAAAATAATAATAGTGTAATATAAAATAAATAAGTACCTACCTATACAAAATCACACTAATATTATAAACGCGCAAGTTTGGATGGATGTATAGATGGCTGGATGTTTGTGACCTCTTCACTCCAAAACTACTGAACGGATCGGGCTGAAATTTTGAATACAGATAATTATAATCCTGGAATCAAACATAGGTTACTTTTTATCCCATAAATCAGTTCCCATGGGATATAAATCACCTTTTAACGTTTCCATAGAAACAACGCGTGCGAATCCGCGGGCAGAAGCTAGTAAATAATAATTTAAAAAGTCGAAAAGAACAATGGCAATAATAAAAGAAAGAAGTTATCATGAGGAAAGATCGCACGGGTATCAATCGATAGCTCCGGAAATTCTGAATAAAACTGTATATTCAGTTTTTCCATATTTTTTGCACGAAAAATTAAATAAGTTTTTAAAAATGTGGACTAATGAGCAACATGGGCGAAGCTAGGGTGTTAAAAACTCGTAGAATCCGCCATTTTGTTTTTGACGTTGACAGCACTACCAACCAACCCTGCTTGCATTATTCTGTTTGTGGTCCGATCCGCGCGCTTTTGTAATGAATGTGTTTGGCTGAGCGCAGACTTGAGTCACGACAGTTTTAAGACAGACTATTGCTTCACAAAATTTATGAAGATGCGCACACTTCGAACAAAACGTCTCATAGACAAAATTGTCTAATACCTAAAAGAACTGCACGGCGACAAGTCTGACTAATTGTCGGCTTCCCTTTTGTATGTATGCGGGCGCGCACATCAAAGACAAAACAGTCTAGTGACGTACCCTCAGGGCTGCCATTTGTACGATTTAATTCGTATATGTAGGACTTTTTGCAAGATTTTTGCGAGTACGATCGTAACATCGAAATCGTACAGAAAAGGTACGACTTTTTTACAATCCGATTTAACTTTTTTAATGGCAACAATTCTGTATCAAACTCATTCGACTGAACCGTAGAAGCAAAATTATAATCTATGGTCTGAACATAATAAACAATAAAAGCACTGACAGTTATTGTATAAACTGTGTACATAGTTGGTCTTAAGAACTAGTAATTGTCCAACAGTTTGTCCTTTCGGACATACAATAATATAATTATAATTATATAATTATTATTTATCATTAGTTAACTTAAAATTATGAGAATTGCACATTTTCTTTATACTTAAATAAGGTTAACAATAGGAGCTAAATAACAATGATTAGATTACTATCTAAATTTTGGGGGGGTACTGTCAAAATATTCTTTGATATTATAATGTGTTTTAGATATCAGATATTTTCTTAATTTTAATTTGAATTTATTATCTTCTATTTCTTTTATTTCTAATGGTAAATTGTTGTAAATTTTAATGGCAGAAATATATGGAATTTTCTGGAACATTGCATTGTTTACTTGAGGCATACAAATATTAGCAGACACGTAAAGGAATTATCAAGAAAACTTAGTAAATAATCAAATATTTACATGAATTATTTGTGACAACAAAACATTTTTATGAAAACCACTGACAATGATGACATGATGAGTGATGTCAAACCAAACAGCTGTCAGGCGCTAAATACGATTAACAAAGTTAAATGGCCAATTTTGGGCATTTAAGTTTGACAGCTTGTTAATTATGATTAGGAGCTTAATTTTTGTAGGTAGTGCAAGACAGGAATCGTACTTAAGTCATGAATTTCATTCAGCGTCTATTTAAATATCCGTACGCAAGTGGCCCTAGATCTACGGGAAGTACCCTATAGGTTTTATGTGCATGTGATTCCCTTGGAAATTATAAAATATTCGGACTTAAACGGCTGTAACTTTTGAGTGCGTTGACTTAGAAGTTTTATTTATATTGCGGCTTCAAGAGGTTACAGACTTGAGTATTTGACGTTAATTTCAACTCGATACGTCCGCGCGTTTCTAAGGAAAGAGGGTTGACAGACAGACAGACGGACAACAAAGTGATCCTATAAGGGTTCCTTTTTTCGTTTTGTGGTACGGTACCCTAAAAATAGAATTATCTATGTAGTATAATGTACCTATTAAGTATATCAGTCATCTAGTAGGTACCCATAACACAAGCTCTGCTTAGCTTCGGGCTGGATGATGCTGTGATCCATGTGTGATGTCCAACCTTAATTATTGCTAGATGGTGATGTACCCCAATCTACTTTTTCTATGAATAGAACATACGTCTAAAAATTGTAAAAAAACGTTATTGACTTTTCTATTTCGTAATTATGGAGCCACACCGACCGACCAAATGCAAGACAATTATTCACACATTTTTGTTGTAATCAACGATTGGGTCATCAGCAGCTTAAGATCCCGATTGAACTAAAAAAGCGGCCGCCCGTCACTCTCAGCTTCTGTTCGTACACTCATGTTCAATGAAAAAGGCAAAATAAAAAAGGAAATACAGGGTGCCAATATAAACAACCTACGATAAACTTTGTTCTACCTACAATTTTTTTAATTTCGAATAGAAACTGACGATAAAATGAATGAACTCCTTCGAAACTGGCCAATACCTACCTACGTACGTAATTCTCGGTTTCACTCATTCTTGATAGCAGTGAGCGAGATAAACGGAACAAACCTTGCACTGAATGCTCATAATTTGGGAAATCCCGAGTGCCCTCCTTCTATAAATATATATTCAGTATTCAGTATTTTTATTGCGAAACAAAAATATTACATAATATAGTAAGTATTTAATATGTACCCTGTCAGATAGGGTATGGCAATATATCTTAATATAGGACTTAAGAACTAAATTAAGTATTCTGTATTTTATACAAAATTAGGAGATCTTTTATGAACAATAAATAACATTTGTGTAGTTTAGAATAATATAAATTTACTTAGGTAGGTACAATAACACTTTTTAACAAAATAGTTTACTTTTTATAAATTTGTGTGACTAGGTTATACTTAATATTTTATAATTAATCAATATATAACCTTTTATATTATTAAGAACACTTCGAAGCTCTTCCGTTGTTAAAAAAGAAAATGTAGGGATTCTATCCTAATAGTTTGTCTTCAAAAAAGTCTTATGTCATAATAGCATTTTTTAATAAGCAATTCTTGTAGTTTTTGTAGTTATATACTATTAAAATAATTAATTTGATTCATTATGTTTATCAATTCAGTATCTTTAGTTTTGAAATAAAGACGGTTGCCCTTCTGGCGTCATATTGACCCGCCTCAAAGTCGTTAGAAATCGCCAAAAACTTTTTTCTCGCTAAATTTAGAATTTTGCCCGCTAAACACCCACAAAATCCCCTAGTTCTAGCGACTAAGGCGCTAGAACGGCAACACTGGTGCGCGATGTCGTAATAGACAAAACAGTTTCGTTTTAGGTGTGCGACGTGTCGTAGACAAAACAGTTTTGTTTTCGTTTTAAGACAGACTTGTCTATGTGAGGCAAGTCTGTCTTAAAACTGTCGTGACTCAAGTCTGCGCTCAGCCTTTGTTGACAAAATAATTTTCGAAATAAACTTATCAAAATAATATTACCTCCAGGTGAACCTTACTATAACCCAAGTGTTTTGTGAGTAATTTCCATCGATCAAAAATTTAGCCGGCCCCCCTTAGATGCACCATGCGCGCCCTGAAAACGTCAGTATCAAAAGGTATCCCATTTGGCATTTTGGGATACCATTTCAACTAGTGTCATTTTAGCTCTCGGACCGAAAGCATGGTCAAGTGCTCGTATAAAAAATGCAATAATCAACAGAAAAAGGATGGAATTTCTTATTTTCAGTAAGTTTAAATGTAATATTTACCTGTGTATTGTGATATGAGCCAATTGAGCCTTATATACTTGAAAAATCAGCAATAGATATTGTTGTTGGGTTTGCCTATGTAAATATATTTATTTTGTTCTAAGTTGATGAATGGAGCGGCTATTGTTTCTAATTTTTTTTTTATTTATTTGTGGTAAGTTGTAAGTTTATAAAATAACTAGCTGACCCGTCCTCAATTTTATTTGCGTGGACTCTCTAATAAAAGAAAGACTACCAAAAGTATTAGATTAAATTAACTTAGTATTTAATTTTTAGTCACCTTCGAGATCCTGTGCGTTGGGAAAAATGGAGGTCCATTTTAGCATTATTCGACGTTCAAAATAAATAGTAGGTAATAATAAATAATGTGTTCATATGGCGTAAGTTTAAAAGTATTTTATAAGATCCTAGTTGACTTGAAATAACGTTTCTTTTTGGCCCAAAGAAAAACTCTTACGGAGACGCAGGCAGACACTAGTTCTTTTGAATTTAAAGTAGGTACCTGCCTGAAATTGTATATAAGTTTATTTCACTAGCTTTTGTTAACTTATTTATATTATTGTATGTCCAAAATGACCCTTTTGTTTGTTGACTGTTGCGTCGCTAATTTATAGTTGTATCAATAAATGATTCGTTATCTTTACCTGAATTCTGTTGATTTTATAATCCTTATAATAATAAACAGTGTATAAATCATTTTTAGGTACCTTCCTACCTACTTACAAAACAAAATAAAATAAATTCGACTCCACTAATCTCTTGTTCCGCATGCAAAAAACTTGACAGGCTCTGCGCAAACTGTCTGCGTCAAAACAAAACGTGGACACTTTTGAGTGTCATTCTTGTAAGGTTCTAGGTATCTACGGGGGAGGCCGCAAGGCCGCATACTTGATCGATGGTAATTTCACAAGAATTTGTAGTAGTAAATAAACTTGTTTCAAAGAATATTTTATTTCTTGGGTGCCAAAGAACTACATTACAACACCTATCCTTCGCCCATAGAATAAAAACTCGCTGCTGTCTCAGCAGAAGGATAGTGTCATTCAACAATTTGACAATTTGTGTAACCAAAAACCGATCTATGTGTGTTTTGACAGGACGTAAATACAGTGCCTTCACTCACACATTCGTATGATTGAATGTTGCAAGTGAATAGCATTTTCCCTAAAAAATTGGGTAGGTAACTGAAGCAAAGTTCCAATTAAGAAAACACTTCATTGTTTTTATCACCTACCTTTTTATTTTTGATATTACATTATTGATTTATATTCAATTTACTGAAATTCAATTTACTGAAACAGATTTTTTCCTATGACTTCTTCAGCGTTAATAGTAAATATTATTATACCCTTGCCAAACTATAGCATTCTAGTACTAATAGTCTCTGGGCTAAGCTGCGGACGGAGCATCGGACATGGTGAACTATAAGGGTTCCTTGCTGACTACGGAACCCTAAAAAATAACATAAATGCTCGTGCAGGTATTGCTATCAGATAAGGTGATGGGATTGATTGCAATTTTCAATTTGAGTTTATTGCATTTGCTCCCCTTGGAGCCGAGAGAGGTCTAGGTCCGAGCGGTATAGAGGTTTTCCGGAATTTTAAAAATATCTAAGCATCTGGTCGAAGCGACGCCGACGGCGCGTGACCCGAGAGCTGATGAGTATCTGGCGCAGCGCATCAGCCTTGCCATACAGCGGGGCAATGCAGCCAGCGTAGCGGGGACGTTTCCGACTGGTATTGATACGATAAGTTGAGCTGCCTCTAGATTTTTGCAACAGTCTGCAGTTAGCTCAATTATTTCAATTGTAAATACTAGTTCTAATTGTTTCCATTCATTGATTGTAATTATCTTTGTAAAATAGTAATTGTTTACATCTTGAATCTACTCAGAATACCGTCGAGTGACTGATAATTCTAAAACTGTGATATTCCTAAGTCCTAACTTGAATGAAGTAAACCCTCTCCTCTACTATTTTTATATACTCGTACCTAAGTACTAAGTAACAAAACCGGGGTATTTTTTCCCCAGTGCATAGCAACATTTTCACGAAAATGGTGGACGAAATTTTTAAATTTATTTATGAGATTTGATGACTGTTTTAGGCAAAATTACAGACTTTTATTTCAAAAAGACACTTTCCGGTCAAAGCTTTGCCGGCAAAGGGGCGGACGCACCGCGCCGCCCCGCCGCCGGCCGACGCGAATCACGTTTTACGTAATGAATTAATTTGCGTCGCGTCGATAAAACCGCAGCAGTGCGTCAGATCGTGTGCGTCTTAGCATTAATGCACTGCAAACAAATATCACAACAAATCACGCGACAGAAGACGCGCTTCGAAATCGCGGCTGTGGGGTGGAGGCTAAAATTATCGTCAGAGCAGTGTTACACAACAAAAGCAGTAAATTGGCACACGCGCGACCTCAATTCTCTTTATGCACAGACTGTAGCAGTCATAGGATCTTTGAAAAGTAGATACAGAGCATGGAAAACTCTCTGGGCTCTGGCTTTATGGCTGTGACATGACAGCCAAGTGACAACAGATGCTTTGAAAGGGTGAAAGTTCAGGATCAGTTTTATTATTTTTTCTTATTATTTTCGTAGAATCAGCTCCGTTAAACAAAATGGGAATTTATACAAAAATAAGTCAAGTCAAAAAGGAGCTCAGTGCGTAGAATGGATTTCAGATCATTGCTATTTTTTCTTTTGAATTCAGAAAAAGCATTATCGCCTATGTTTTCTGCGTGTTGATGTTCTTAATTTATTTATTCCTTTCAAATTCATTTAATTCAATAAAGTAACCAAGTATATAGGATAATAGTAAAAACTCTCGTAGAGTTTTCTAAGATTTATTAATCTAAACGTATAAAGACTAATAAACCTTTAGCATGAAATAAAGCGCCTGAAAGTTTCTTGGAAGCGATTTACGTACTAAAACGCTTCCTCATTGGAAACCTGGAAAGTTTGCGTTTTTGGCAACATTACCAATTACAAAAACCACAATAATGAGAACACTTTGTGTCCTGCTTTGGAAGGATCTGATGATGGCAAAGCGGCAAAAACGCAATGTCTTCCTCCGAATAGTTTCCCCGTTGATATTTACGGCCCTAGCAATGTACTTTGAGTTCTTTAATCCTGAGATATATAATATTAACATTAGCCTAAAGGTAAGTCCATTGGCTTAACTGATCCTGGGTAAGCTGGTAAACAGGCTTCTTCTTTTAGAAAAGACAGGGCTCTTCCAGTTGATAGTCTGCTGATGCTGGATGCGATAAGCTGAAGACGGGGTGCTGTGGCGCTCACAAGAGAAGGCCTCTCGTCAACATACTTACCTCTACTGCTGGACGTACACCTCCAAACGAGGAGGCACGTCCAGCAGTAGACAGAAGAAGTAGTGGCGGGTTCTTCCATAATCACCACGCTCGGCAGGCGGATTGGTGATCACAGTGGGAGCGTTGAAATACTCAGAAGAAAGTTGCTGCCCTTCCTCTGGTTGAAGACCTTAGTCAGCTCCTACGACATCCGCGGACTGAGTTGAAAGATTCATACGCTGCGGCCGTCACGGCAAGAGGTGGCCTATGGACTAGTTTAGGCTGATGATGGAGTCGACATGAGAACGCTCAACGTTTTTAATGTTTCGAGAGTACCTACAAATTGTTATGTCGAAATTTTAAAAGATAGGTATTTAACTATAGGTACAAGTGGGGTATCAAATAATATTTTTATATAGTTATTTTTTAATTTTTGTAGGTTTCATACTTGTTGAAATAGTTTGAAAAAAGTCGGAAAGTTACCCACTCAACAATACTCCTAATCTCCGAAGTATGCAGAGCGATCTATCTAAAATCTAAATTAATACCTACGATTTTTATGTAGTTATTCATTTAATAGCGAAGTCTCTATCGGGTACCGGTAATTGAGTTCGGAACCCTCGGCGCGCGAGTTACACTCGCACTTAACGTTTGTTATTTGTAACAGTCTGTTTATAATTAGTAGATACCTAACAGGCACCTTTAACTATCCTCAGGAATACAAAATTTTAGATTATAAGACTCCAGCGCCTCGCTGTATTCTCTACACCCCGAAGTCCTATCTAGCGGGAACATTGATGAAAGAAGTCGGCAGACAGCTGGGCCTCTCTCGCCTTACTGGAATGCCTCGTAAGTGTACTATATCAAATCAAATCAAATCAAATCAAAAACTCTTTAATTCCATAAATACAATAAATGTACACTTAGAAAAGGTCAAATTATAAAACTAAACACTGGCACGGAAATAAAGTGATTGATTTCTGTCGCACGCATTTAAAGACAATGCCACAGTTTTTGGTGCCAGGCCTTGTTAACGATTTAATCTAACGATCTTTGCAGTGGATATGATATTAATATTTTTTTCAGACAAATCCCCCTGCAATGGTTACTATCCGTACTCGAATTATTTCGAGATCGATGAGTTGGTTAAAACATTTGATAAGAACGAAGTTCTAATGCATTTCATATTTGAGGTAAGAGCCAAAAGTAAATTTTTAACTTTATGAGACTTCTCGTTAAAATTATCGTATGGAGAGCCGCAACGTTTATCAACTAAGTAACTGGAGTACCTATTTACCTACTATAATTGTATATGTATAACCCAACCCTCTCCACATGCAAGAATATTCAAATGGAGCTCATTTATAGATAGATAGAAAACACTTCACTATACCACACATACAGAGAAAAAGCTTAGAATGGAGGAAGTATAAAAGGTGGTCTTATCGCTGAGAGCGATCTCTCCCAGGCAGCCTTGGGTTGGACTGCACATGATAAAACAAAATAGACGGTGACACTGAATAAATCTATTTAGATACATTCATAAAGAAATGAAATCTCAATCATTAGATACTAAAATACCTACATAACCTGCACACATTAAATAAATAAATAATAAATAAATAATGCTGGACTATTCACACAGCATTATCTAGCCCCAAGCTAAGCAGAGCTTGTGTTATGGGTACTAGATAAATGATTAATAGAATACACTACATACGTGGATATTTTTTTACTATACATGGACAACATCCAGAACTCCCTGAACGAATATCTGCAGATCGTACAAACATTTGTCTCGAGGCGGAAATCGAACCCGAAACCTCCTGCGTCGCAGGCGGACCTTCGCCCGCTGCGCCACTGAGGTCGCCAATTACATTACATTTTATATACAAGTACATTTTAATAAACTTACATAATATGTAAATGAAAAATCAAAATCTACATACATTTAAAAATATAGATACATTACAGTTATCACACTAATATTAAAAATGCGAAAGTTTGGATGGATGGATGGATGTTTGTTACCTCTTCACGTCAAAACTACTGAACGGATTTCGCTGAAATTTTGCATACTTACAGGTAATCCTAATCCTGGAATCAAACATAGGCTCCCATAAATCAGTTCCCATAGGTTAGAAATCACCTTTATACTACAGTGCTCGGAAAGTTGCCTATTCCTTTTCCATTTATAGAATAGAAAGTATGTCTTTGCAGGCCTATAGGAAACCGGGAGGAAAAACTCTATGGAAATTCATTTCTAACGTGTTATTTTTTTTTAATTTCCTAAAAGATCGGCCGGTAGCTATGGTTATTTTCGTTCGGTCAAACGACAAAAAGTTTTTACTCCAAGTCCATTAGGCCTCCTCCGATTTCCGAACAATATTTTGAAAAAAGAACCCCAAGGCTGGCGCGGTCAATGAGGTTTTACCAACATCGTTGGGCGCGATTTTAATTAATAATTAATTCTGTTTTTTATTTTCTTCGAAGGTGTAGTATAAAGCACTATTTATCACTCGGCAGAAAGTGCGATTCCTACCTCGTATGTTTTAAGGTCTTCGGCTGCGCCTCGGGCCCAAAACGACACACTCGGTAGGAATTGATCACTTTCTCGCCTTGGTGTAAAATGCACTATTAAACGTTTCCATGGAAACAACGTGTGCAAAGCCGCGGGCATAACTTAGTTTATTATAAGTACAAGTACATTACAATAAACTTACATTATGTAAATGAAAAATCAAAATCCATACACATAGAAAAGGTCAAATTATAAAACTAAACACTGACACGGAAATAACGTGATGTTTTTGATTTCTGTCGCTTCCACAGAAATCTTAATAACAAGGCACTGTTATTCAGATTTCTGTGGTCGCTTCGTATTAAAATTCTTTATTGGCAACATAGTTACAGGTCGTACAAGTATTTGTATTTTGTATTTATTTAAGACATTACATCTATCATTACAGGTTAAACCTAATACAATAGAGTACCTAGGCATACATCACAAATAATTATTTTAGTAAAACGATAGAAATTTTTTATTTATTATTTATTTATTAAAAATACTTACACTATTTTTACAGGGGCCCCTAATGCAATAGTGTAAAAAGTCTATATAAATTAAAATAAAAAAATTAAAATTACATGAACTAAAAACTAAAATTACACAATAATATATAAAATTCGTCAATATACAATGTCAAATTATTTTACATCAATATAATAATAATTCACTTAATAAATTCAAATTACATAATGTCAAACCTAATAAAATAATAATAAAGAAAAATTGGTAATCAATATAATAATGTCAAATAATTACAAAATGTCAAATCTTATTAAAATAGCATAGAATAAATAACAGAGTCCTATAAAATACAAATGTCATAGAGCAACAAATAAGTTTAATAAGCAATATTATTTACATACAAATGTCAACGATAGAAACCCATAAAATAATAACAAATAATTACATTCAAAGCTTCCAAATGTCAGACATAATCTCAATATCAGTCACCAAAAAATAATAATTACTTACTGTGTGTACTATCTGTGCTATACACAGATTATACAAGTGGTACAAGTTGTTCATAGTCTTACGTGGTCTTACTTAATTTGTAAGTAGTGCTAATTAAAATTAATATGGTAAAATAACAGTATAAATTAAAATTGGAAAATATAACATTAAGAATAACCATTACAATAATCATATTTTATATTATATAAAATCAGAATGTCAAATTATCAAATGATTTTCATTGTAATTAATTCATTAACATCATAAAAACACATGTCAGTAAGCCAATTTTTAAGCTTGTGCTTATAGGATTGCATCGATGGTGCGCTGGTGGTTTCGGGTGGCTGTATATTGACATGGTACTGTCAATATATTTATTTTTTTGACATTATCACGTAGGGATTCTCTGGGACCCTATTATAGATTGCACGGACAACCCTCATCTGCAGCACAAACACAGTGTTAATATCTGCAGCGTTCCCCCACAGTATACCTTATGATATATATGTATGCTATGGAAGTAGCTGAAATAAACAAGTCTAGATGTATCCACGTCTGTAAGATGATGGATTTTTTTTGGCCTCTCTAACTAAGTCTCTTCGATAGCTTATCTATGTGTGGGGGGCCCATTGAAGTTTATTATCTAAGGTGATTCCTAAGAATACGGGACGGTCTACTATTTCTAACGTTTCTCCTTTAACGTTTACCCGTTTGCCTTCACTTGTTTAACATTATTTAGAATAAATCTAATACATTTTGTTCTGGTTTCGTTTAGCAAAAGATTATGGACACTGAACCAATGGACTACTTTTGAGATTGCATTATTCACATCGTCGAAATTTGTGTTTTGTCGTTTCATTTTAAAAATTTATGAAGTATCATCAGCAAACAATATAATCTCGTGATTATTATTGAAAAGACGAGGCAGGTAGTTAATATAGACTAAAATAGGAAAAAACCGAGGATAGAACCCTCTGCGGTACAGCCATGATAACTACAGTCCCTGAAGACCGTTTTCCATTGAAGTCAACTCTTTGTATCTTATCATATCACCCTATGCAAGAAGATCCAAAGAGGCGTTTCTTATTCCATAGTGATGTAGATTCCTGACTATTGTTTCATGGTGTACGCAATCGAACGCTTTTGAAAAGTCGCAAAATAAGGTTGTCTAACTTTTTTCAACTTTAAATACGATAATGCTGATGAAGCAGTTTTTTGAAGAAACGGATTGCTTGTACAGTAAAAGTTTTGTCATAGAAAGAGGTGGTGTAAGTAGGGACTTTTAAGATGAGGGTTTCAGAGGAACGCCAAGATAGTGAATGAGAGTTTGAGCGGAATTCGAAGCGCACCTTGAGATAGGAATGACTCTGAGGATAGAACAAGATACTGTACAAGAGGAACAGTTTGTGAGTATTCCTGCGATGTCGGATGGGCAAACACTTGAGTTAAGCGCGATACTCGGAAACGTTGTCATATTTGCGAAGGCCAAATATGAACCTGATGCTGAAATTTTGGAGACGCTCAAGATTGTTTAATTGATCTTCAGTAAGGTCCGGATAGCAAGCGTTAAAATAAAGCGTGTTTCATTCATAGAAGATGAAATGAAAGGTGCTGAATAGGGGTTCTAAACTGCACCGAATGAGCCCCGTCTATATATGATTGGGATATTTTCACCCATAACAGAAGATCAGACGATAATACTGTATCAGAATATCTAATCTCATTTCACATCACACGGCAAGATAGATAGATAGATAGATAGATAGATAATTCTTTATTCATCACCTTAACAAAAAACAAAATTTACACGAAACATAATAGAGAACAGCAATAGAACTGGCGGCCTTATCGCTTAAAGCGATTTCTTCCAGGCAACCAAACAGGTGTACATAGGATGAAAAACCAGATGTACCAGATGGAAAAACCAGATGTACATAGGCAGAGAATATAATGTATAACTAGCTTCTGCCCGCGGCTTCGCACGCGTATTTTCGGTACAATAAGTAGCCTATTATCTAACTGAACTCTAGAAACTGATAACACCTAGCTTTAGCTTAACATTGAGTTAACCACTGTTATTGTGTATTTCTTTTTCAATAAATGTTTTCATTTCATTTCATTTCATTTCATTTCAGTTTTGGAGATCTTAGGTAACAAAAATTCAGATTTCACAAACTTTCGGCTTTATAATATTAGTAGGAAAATAGTAACGTATAGACACTCCTCGCCCTCCACCTGACCGAGCTTCCTCACCCCGCCACGTCCTAGCGAGTTCGGTTTGCATTGCATATGCAAAGGTTGTACGGCGCACACACGGCACGCATTTTGGCAGACGACCGTTCGATTTAAGTAGGTATCTCTCAACGCTGACACCGAAAAATACTGTTGCTTGATTCTTACCTGCATTTCACGTGGAGTCGAACTTTTGAGGACCTCACCCATAGAGTTAAGATTTATGACCTCTATTTGTTTATTTATTTCATGTGATTTTATTTTTAAGGACATGGACGCAAAATCTTGGTCCTCGAGACAAAAAGACACGCTTACGTACACCATACGGATGTATGGCAAATACTACATGAGTTCCATCACGTCCTCTGGTGTCATATTACCACCGGACCTTCCACATAATGGTATTTAATCTTGTTTATGTTTATTTTTTTTGTACCTACTCATACCCTAGTGGGTCAACAGCAACACTAGACTTTCCGGTGTGTGGTGTCACAATGGTGTCAAATGTCACTCTGCTTTGACATTTATGTTGTTGACAGATGATTTTTATCCCATAAATCAGTTCCCATGGGATAGAAATCACCTCAAAACGTTTATAGAAACAACGCGTGCGAAGCCGCGGGCATAAACTAGTAATATTATAAATGCGAAAGTTTGGATGGATGGATGGATAGATGGATGTTTGTTACCTTTTCACGCCAAAACTACTGAACGGATCGGGCTGAAATTTTGCAGACAGGTAAGTCTAACCCTGGAATCAAACATACTTTTTATCCCATAAATCAGTTCTCGTGGGATAGAAATCACCTTTATACGTTTCCATAGAAACAACGCGTGCGAACCCGCGGGCATAAACTAGTAAGTTATAATTCTTTTTTTTTTTATACCCTACTTGTCTATGTTTGATTGTATTTTGTGCTGTCCATTTGTGAACCAAATAAACATCTATCTATCACATTCACATTCAAGAAGGAGAGCTCATGATGATAAGTGTGGATTTACTCGGGATCAATTGGATTTTGGAGATTAGATGGTAGAAATATAATAATATTATATGGTGGGTCACACCCTTTAACTGGTGGGAGAGATCGTCCACAGATTTGCAAAAATGATTTATCACACTTCACATCACACATAGAATATGTTGTATTGTATTGTATAGAATATTATAATTGCGAAAGTTTGATTTTTCGATATATGGATAGACGGATAGACGGATAGAAGGATAGAAGGATAGACGGATAGACGGATAGACGGATAGACGGATAGACGAATAGACGTATAGACGGATAGACGCATAGACGTATAAACGGATAGATGGATGGACGCATGTTTGTTAACTCTTCACGTCAAAAACTCAAAACGACTGAACCGATCGGGCTGAAACTTTGCATATTTGCCTGGAATAAAACATAGCCTACTTTTTATCCCACAGACAGTTCCCATGGGATAGGAATAACCTTTAAACATCATCATCAGCCTATGTTAGTCCAATGCTGGACATAGGCCTCCCCTAATGAGCGCCATAGCGCCCTGTCTTCAGCTTGCCGCATCCAGCATCAGCCTGCAGTCTTTCACAGGTCGTCATCCCACCTGGCCGGAGGGCGTCCTGAACTACCGCCGAGTCGTGGTCTCTAATCAAGAACACGTTTACCCCAGCGGTTATCGGTTCTTCGCGAGATATGGCCAACCCTGTGCCACTTCAGCTTGAAAATTCTTATAGCTATGTCAGTCAATAACTTTGGTTTTCTGTCGGATGTATTCGTTACGAATCCTATCCTTCAGAGAAACTCAGAGCATAGCTCTTTCCATAGCTCGCTTAGCGACTTTGAACTGGTGGACCAGCCCTAACGTGAGTGTCCACGTCTCAGCTCCGTAGGTCATGACGGGTAGGATGCACTGATTGAAGCCTTTAGTTTTCAAGATTACACGACCAGTAGGTATGTACATGGGTTCTCGAGGTAGCTTATGGTACCCAGATAATATCAAAATCCCTAAAAACTTTCTCAATTCAGAGAAGAAGCTCTTGTCTATTGTGTTGATGAGCATATAGTTTGCTATTGAGTATAATCATATCAATTATATCATTATCAATCAATTTCTTAAATACTTGTACTGGGTTGAGGTCTTTCAGATCTTTACAAACAATACTCTTGCTGTTACAAAAATCGGAAGAATTTTCAGCTGTTGAAGAGTATGAAGGAGCACATTTCCGCCAAGTTGGGTTAGGATTCTTAGCGGATTGATGAGCAGCATCCTATCGTCTTCTTTTTGACGCCAGTGGCTCATTATCACTGTATTCGCTATCTCGATCTTCTCGGTTCATAAATACCTCAAAAGTACCACGTACGTCTTCAGGCATCGAACACGTCGCCATATCATCATCGGCACTTTCCTCTTCATCAATCACCGCACTTGGATCAGGTGGTATGATAGCCAAGACACATTCATCATAATCGCTGTCAGCTTCTCCAAGTCCCTTGTAGCTTTTTTGATCAGTGAAATGTTGTTTCTTCATTTCACTTACGTCCACTGCGTTTCGGTGGCACAACTTCAACAAACACTTTTTATCAAAAACTATGCCACTACCTGTTAAATATTGATCAATATACTTGAATAGGGTTGCGATGAAGTAAAATAACATGATAGTCCACGTTAACTTTATGAAATTTGTAATTGACACTTAGAAATATGGCCGTACTCGTTTGGGGACGGTGACCTCTATGAGTATTGGAAAAACGGACCCCTTATAGCTTAAAAGAAGAAGGCTTAGAAGGTTAGTTAACTCAAACGAGGTAAATCCAAAAAATTGCGACAAATTGTCGCAATTTTAATTTTGAGCATTAGTAGAGCACATAACTTCAAAAAACGCGGGAAGCAGCTCTCGCATAAAAATATTGAAATAGTGTGTTATGCGGCGAAAGGGTGTTTACACACCCCCGCAAGAAAAATAATACTGCATAATTATCTCATTTCACTGGTAAGTCGGTACTAATATTTCATTTGTAATTTTGCGTGAAACAGGCATCAAAACTCATAAATAAAAAGAATTTTTTTGTCTATAATTTTCGTGAAAATGTAATGCAAGGGGAAAAATACCCCAGTTTTGTTATTTAATAGGTACCTATATAAAAATAGTAGAGGAATGGGTGGATTTCACACGAGTTAGGACTTAGGAATCAAACTACGGGGAAGATCATAGTCTTAGAATTTTCAGACACTCGACTATATTCTGAGTAGATTATAATTGTAAACTCATATTACTATATAACAAAGAAAATTACAATCAATGAAATTTTAGGGTTACGTACCTCAAAAGGAAAAAAGGAACCCTTATAGGATCACTTTGTTGTCCGTCCGTCTGTCTGTCTGTCTGTCTGTCTGTTTGTTCGTCCGTCCGTCAACCCCCTTTTCTCAGAAACGCGTGGACGTATCGAGTTGAAATTAACGGCAAATACTCAAGTCCGTAACTTATTGAAGCCGCGATATAAATAAAACTACTAAGTCAATGCACTTAAAAGTTACAGCCGTTTAAGTCCGAATATTTTGAAATTTCCAAGGGAATCACACAAAACCTATAGGGTAGAAACCGTAAATTTGTAGTTTATTCACAAAAATAAATCTCGCCATGAACTAAAACCTATAGGGTACTTACCGTTGACCTAGAATCATGATAATTTGGCAAGACACAAGGTCTTACGGAACCCTTAGTGCGCGAGTCCGACTCGCACTTGACGTTTTATTCTACTCTGAGATGTCACAAACAAAAATGAGCCTTAGGTTCAAGAAATTACAGGGTACTTTTGAATGAATGAAATATGTTCGTGCGTGATCCAGTTTACTCTAAAGATTCATGTTCGTATGCTCGTATGAGCGTTCGTGCGCCTGAAAGCACTTAAGTTCTAAACTTGACAACTCAGACATTTCGTTTTGACTTCTAACTCAAATAAATTATTGACTTACACTATCCCCCCCTCTCTGCTATGACAGCAGCGTGTTTTTCCTCTATTATATGTTTGTGTGGTTGACGATCCAACATTTACTAAAGTTTATGTACATTTTTCAGGCAACATTTATGAAAATTTTATGCATATTCAACGAGTGATTCACACAAGCTATTTCATAGTTCGTACGCGGAGGAGAGTCCCACAGGTTCGATTTTTTTTTAAATGGAATCATGCTCGATATCATACAAATAAAATGGCGACTTTCAAAATATGCTAGATGCGCTAATCTATGCCAGCATGTATTATATAATTATTTCGTAAGCATGACTAGTTTTATTTAATTTTTAAAATAAAAATAAATCCTTCATGTGTCATGAATGAGGGTATCAGAAAACAACACTTGTCCATGTATGTCTATGAGCTTATTTTGAAAGCCTAAAAAATTAACGTTTTAGATTTCGATTCCACTGAATGTTGGCTTTGTTTTATGTGACATTCTGTAGGCGACGTCAGATTTTTTACTAGTACTGGTAAAATCGGACGTCACCAATTTAAACCTTGAAGAAAACTTTAGTTGGTTCAGTAATTATGTGAGTTAGGAGCTCATGAGAAGTTAAATTTTTCAATGTATAATGTTGAGTCGCTATAGTAGCTTGAACGTTACGATACGTGCGAGCCTGATGATTTTAGTATGTTCCAGAAACTATTCGTCCAACGGTTTGCACACTTCCGTAGGAACTTCGACAGGAAGAGATTATTGACCAAGATTGTATTTGCTATCCTTTACTATTATACCGTGACGTTATCCGCTATATTTATATTCACGCATATAGTGGCGCGGATGTTGTGCGAACGGGCTGATGGGATACAGGTAATTTCTTAAATCATCACATCACATTAATTATATAAACGCAAAAATTTGGATGTTAGTTGCCCCTCATGCCAAAAAAAGGAACGGCCGATGCTGAAATTTTGCATACAAGCATTGGCGAATAGGGAGGGAATCGCGGGTAGTTCGAACCTAATAAATAATAAACTTTTTTTAGGAACTGATAAAAATGAACGGCGTTTCCCAATCAACCATGGGCATTGCGTATTTCATAAACTCTATACCGCCGGTACTGTCGCTTTCTATAGGAGGCTCGATACTGGTGAAGGCTGGCAAGGCTCCTTTAATAGAGTATACAAGTCGTTTCTATATATTCGTCGCATTGGCGCTATATGCAGTGTCTATCATAGCTTTCGGTATGGCATGCAGCTACGTGGCGAATAAATGTAAGTTTTAGTCCGTATTATCCTTCCTACCTTATCCTTAATACTATTAAAGATAGATAGATAGATAGACTTTTATTGAGTACACACACAAACAGCACAGGAAAAATAGTACATAACAGAAGTATAGTAACCGTAGATAAGGTTGGTACACATATTAGGTAGGTGAGCAGGTACACAGTTATACAATTATACATTTAGAACACATAAAGTAAAAACATAAAAAACGTCATTTAGTTTAAAGTAGGCACCTAATAGTGCACTACCCACTAATAGTGCACTCGCCATATTAACAATGATGGTGGTTAGGTAGTCACCACCCAACCAGGGCGGGGGCTACATACGTGATTCTGCGCTGCCGTGGTGAACCCAAAAGGGACAGTATCAGCTTTATGCTGTTCTGCACCAGGATAGGCATAGAACAGCGCTGGTTTTCAGACTGGCCCAGTTTGTGTGACACCAGGAGCCGAGACGAGAGGTATCGCTCTCAATAATGATCTAGAAGTCACTCCAATAGCTTTGTGCGAGACAGAATGTCACACATTATCAATAATTAATAAATTGCCGATAGTTTACTAATGTGTCTTTTGTTAAAAGAGGAAGATGATGACGACTTGTTGTTACTTTATGTCAGAAAAAAAAGAAACCTGATCTTTTTTTATATAAGTCGAACCAGAGACGGAAGCTTTTTTATTTTGATTAAAATCATATAATTGGTGCGGAAGATAAGTTTCGAAAGTGTTAACAAAAACAAAGTTTATCAATTTCTCTTCATCATCTTCCGAAAAAGTTGACGTTTTTGTGCGTGACACGTGTGAACTCTTTGCGGTCTGCGACACCACTGGCACTGCAGTCTGCGGTCGCTGTGCGCCGCGGCCGCAGGCCGCAGTGTTGCCGCGCTTGGAATCGATTTCATAGAGATGCATAGAAACAAGTAGTGTTACTTGCAGCCTGCATCTGCAGTTTGCGGCCTGCGGTCCATTTTGCCATTGCACCTTTATGGTAACATTCATCAGAAACACTTAAATTGTTTGATAAAGCAAGTTTCGAGCTTGGCCAAAATTCCGTGCCGTTAAAACAAAAAGTAAAATTAATTATCTCTATTATTCCAGAACAAAAAATATTAGAAATCTTCCATTGTTGCAGCCTGCTAGTATATTTTTTTACCACCTTTACACATAAAACTTGGCTCATGAAAAACTTCATAAAAGCTATTGCTAGGAGTGGTTACTTTATATACGTGAAAGAAAAAAATCCTAAACTGAGTGAGGCAAAAATTATAGAGTGCATATTTAGGCACTTGATGAAAGATGATATATTTAAAGAAAAGCTTAGTGATTTGGAAAAATCAGCTTTCATTCATGAAAGTTACTTCCAATTTTCTAGTAAATCACCGATCAAGTGACTATAAAAGTATGGTCACGGAGCTGTTATCTACTTATAAAGCTTTAGGCTGTAATTGTCGTCGAAAATACATTTTCTTCATTCACATTTAGACTTCTTTACTCAAAATTTGGGCGCCGTCAGCGATGAACGCGGTGAATTAAAGACATTTCTACCATGGAAAAACGATATCAGGGCAAGTGGAGTCTACGTATGCTAGCAGATTACTGTTGAACATTACATCGAGACGTCCCTGAAGCAAAATATAGCCGAAAATCATTAGCTACATTTATAAATAAGTTGCAATATAACAGAATGTTGACAAAAACGAAAAATTTCCTAAAAATAAAATTAATTACAAAGAAACTACTCGTATTTGAAGGATTCTAATTTTATTTCTATTATGCATATCCTAAACAAAACTTTATTTACAAAGAAAATTATTCTAGTATTTAAATTTGAAACAATTGAGCCCTGTTGCAAACAGTCCACAGGTAGCTCAACTGATCCATATCAACACCAGTCGGAAGCGTCCCTAAGACGCTGGCTGCATTGCCACGCTGTATGCTGATGCGCTGTGCCAGATACTCACCAGCTCTCGGGTCACGCGTCGCTTTGACCAGACTTAAACATAACTTGACAAAAGTTTTTATGAAACATGCAAAAAGTGTTGTTTTGTTGACCAGTGTTATTGATTAATAACAAATGAACAATAAAATGTTAAGGCGGTACCCTACCTCGTTATTGTGTGAACAGGATAGGCATAGGGTTTCGCGTTCACAGGAGCGGGACAGAGCAAAGCGGCGTAAGCCCAAAAATCAAGTTTTTAGTAGTTATTTGCTCCCCACAAACATTAGAATAGTTAATTGAAAAAAAGGCAACATATAAAATGTTCTTTATACTTAGCTCAATTACTATGCTTAATCTCAAGATCGTATCATCTGTATTTATTGAGAAATTAGGGTTTTAGTAAAAAATTAGAGGTAAATTTGCGATTTTTTTCTATAGAGAAATTTTTATGGAATCGTGTTTTCGAAACATATGATCGATAGAATAAGTCCTGAACTTTACCATTTATATAAATTTCAAAGTTAAATATTCAGTAGTTTGAAAGATATGGAGGTCCGACGGAGTTGAAAATAAGCAATTTGAGGGTAGGTACCCCCTTAATGCATCGATCAAGTATGCGGCCTCCCCCGTAGATACCTAGAACCTTACAAGAATGACACTCAAAAGTGTCCACGTTTTGTTTTGACGCAGACAGTTTGCGCAGAGCCTGTCAAGTTTCTTGCATGCGGAACAAGAGATTAGTGGAGTCGAATTTATTTTATTTTATTTTGTAAGTAGGTAGGAAGGTACCTAAAAATAATTTATACACTGTTTATTTTTATAAGGATTATAAAATCAACAGAATTCAGGTACAGATAACGAATCATTTATTGATACAACTATAAATTAGCGACGCAACAGTCAACAAACAAAAGGGTCATTTCGGACATACATCAATATAAATAAGTTAACAAAAGCTAGTGAAATAAACCTTAAATACAATTTCAGGCAGGTACTTTAAGCGGGTCAACTAGTTATTTTATAAATAAAATTATCACTTACAACTTACCACAAATAACTTAAAAAAAAATTAGAAACAATAGCCGCTCCATTCATCAACTTAGAACAAAATAAATATTTTTACATAGGCAAACCCAACAACAATATTTAATGCTGATTTCTCAAGTAAGTATATAAGGCTCAATTGGCTCATATCACAATACACAGGTAAAAATTACATTTAAAGTTACTGAAAATAAGAAATTCCATCCTTTTTCTGGTGCTTGGTCGGTCGATTATTGCATTTTTTATACGAGCACTTGACCATGCTTTCGGTCCGAGAGCTAAAATGACACTAGTTGAAAAGGTATCCCAAAATGCCAAATGGGATACCTTTTGATACTGACGTTTTCAGGGCGCGCATTGTGCATCTAAGGGGGGCCGACCGGAAATTTTTGATCGATGTGTTAATGGCTAAAAAAATATCCGAATAACGAAACAAATCACGCAGCTTTGCTGGCGTGCGCGATCAGGAAAAAAGTAAAAAATCTTTTATACTACACCTGCTCGGAAAGTTGCCTATTCCTTTTCCATTTAGAGAATAGAAAGTATGTCTTTGCAGGCCTATAGGAAACCGGGAGGAAAAACTCTATGGAATTTCATTTCTCACGTGTTTTAGCGGGAGGAAAAAGTGTATGGAAATCCATTTCTAACGTGTTATTTTTTTTAAATTTCCTAAAAGATCGGCCGGTAGCTATGGTTATTTTCGTTCGGTCAAACGACAAAAAGTTTTTACTCCAAGTCCATTATGCCTCCTCCGATTTCCGAACAATATTTTGAAAAAAAGAACCCAAAGGCTGGCGCGGTCAATGAGGTTTTACAAACATCATTGGGCGCGATTTCAATTAATAATTAATTCTGCTTTTTATTTTCCTCGAAGGTGTAGTATAAAGCACTATTTATCACTCGGCAGAAAGTGCGATTCCTACCTCGTGTGTTTTAAGGCCCTCGGCTGCGCCTCGGGCCCAAAACGACACACTCGGTAGGAATTGATCACTTTCTCGCCTTGGTGTAAAATGCACTATTACATATCAAGACTACGTAACAACGACAATTGATTGGTAGTTTATTTGAGCACGAGCTCATAGAAAATGGTTTTCAATAATCGCAAAACTATCTACTTATTTGATACCTAAGTATGTTTCTCATATGGGTTAGAATTTATATTACACAACCCGCTTATAGGTAAACCCCACTAGCATATTATACTCGTATTAAGGTAGGTAGTAGTCCAATTGATATAAGTCTAACGATTCAAAACCATTAAGTTAATAGGTAGGTACTTACATTTTATATTTATATAATGTTGTGATCACGTCCCACCTTAAATTATTAATTAAGCACATTTTGTTTTGCAGCTCAAAATGCCACAATGATGGCTACATTCATCTACATAGCCACTCTATTGGTGACCCACGCTTTTATGCGGAGAGCTCCGAAGATATGGATCCTCAAAATGTTATCAGGGATGGTGTGGCATATGCCTCTTTCATGGATTCTTACCGAAATATTAATCTTCGAA
This sequence comes from Eupithecia subfuscata, assembly GCA_963564075.1. Classification (NCBI taxonomy): domain Eukaryota; kingdom Metazoa; phylum Arthropoda; class Insecta; order Lepidoptera; family Geometridae; genus Eupithecia; species Eupithecia subfuscata. Next base: position 13,887,092 of record OY751114.1, read on the forward strand.
GCTTTTAGTAATTGTCAATATTTTTATTTTTATTAATTTTAACTTAATCTTAATGACTCAGCAATGCGTGGCTTGGCCTCCGACCCAACACTTCTCCGCGCAGGCATCTTGCTCCTGAGAGGTGAGTCTATTTGATGTAAGTAACGACACGTGACCGTGACGTCTCCGTTTAGTATGGGACTTGCGTAGTTCCACGTCCGCACGATAGAGGCGCTGGCTGTACCAAATTCTATGGAAAAAGGAGAGGTCAAGATCACTTCTCGTTACTAACGTTAAATAGACTCACTACTAAGCTGTCTCTCTCCAGCTTGTAGCATCGAGTATGTGTAGGTTGAAATGTGTGTTGTGTATGTACGAGTGGAGACTATTTATTATTGAGAGATAAAAAACCTCGGCGTAAAAGCTGTCACAAGTAAAGGCGTGCTCGACTACTAGTGCTCTGTAGGATTAATCAACCTAATGATCGGAAGAAATTGCCGATGAGCCGAACACGTCATTTCAGATAGTTTTTATGTTATGTATTTGGACGACTGATGTGGCGCGGTGGTTGAAGGTCCGCCTGTGACACTGGAGGTTGCGAATTTAGATTGAGGTTCAAAATAGGGGTTGTAAGCTTAAACAAAAATTCTCTGTATTTAAGCAATCGTCAGCAATAGAACTACAAAATTATACATCCAGATTCCCCTTACGTAACGTATACACAAATGATTCATCGTTTTCTGAAAATCGAAAGTTATTTTTTTATGTCATCAATCTATATCTATAGGTACTAATATTATAAAGAGGAAATATTTGATTGTTTGTTTGTTTGTATTGAATAGGCTCCAAAACTACTGAACGATTTGAAAAATTCTTTCACCGTTAGGAAGCTTACTTTTCAGGGAGTGACATAGGCTATATTTTATCCCGGAATTCCCACGGGAACGGGAACTACGCGGGTGAAACCGCGAGGCGATCGTCTATAATTCAATATACAGGGTGTCCGATAGACCGTATGCCTTAAGGTACCTGAGAATACCGTATGGCACAAGCTTTAGGGTGATTGGTGGCAATTAACAGTTGAATTTTGGATTTTCTCCCTAAAATCCAAATAGATCTCTAGATGCAGCTCAATTCACTTTTGCTGCTGGCAAAATTAATTTTGGCTGAGCTCATAATTAGTCATAATATAATAATGATAAATTGATATTAAAAAAACTGTTAATTTATCCACATCACTATATGACGACGTCTGTGGCGCAGCGGGTGAAGGTCCGCCTGAGTCGCAGGAGGTGGCGGGTTCCCGCCTTGAGACAAATGTTTGTACGATGTGCAGATATTTGTTCTAGGTTTTCTGGGTGATTTGTATGCTTCGTAAAAATCTACCCATCTATGTAAAGTGATGTATGAAAGTACTCGCCTATCAGTTCTTTAGTTACCATAGCACCAGCTTTGCTGGACAATCCACACAGCATCATCTAGCAGCGCTGGATGCTGTTGTGGATTGTCCATTACTTATATTCATTTTCACCTGAAAGGTAACCAAAGTGACTTTTCTGATTACTCGGTAAGGTTTCGGTATAACATTAGCACACAGCATTAGCAGCAGGAAGTCGAAAGCTTACTGCACCGCCTGCACTTTCACACTGTCTGCAAAAAATTATGCAGAGTCGCTTGTGACGTAGTGAAATAATGTCGTCTTCGGCCCTTTTCAAATGCATGCGGCCTATCAGACCGTGCCGTAACGTGTGTCGCCCGTTTTTATCCACTATAAAAACGGTTTCGACGCGGCAACCGTCTTTACAGTTGTGTATTGACTTGTACTATATATAAACTCGTTACTAACACGAGAGTAACATGGCATGGCGAGCGCGGGGAATGCGATTCCTATTGGGAAAAGTATGTAATTTTTTTATGAGTATATTTTGTATTCTTAGGAATAGGAGTAAGGCTTTATACATTTTTCTTTCCATTTTATAATAAAAACGACCAACGTGATGTCTACAGTCTGGTAGGTACCTCGATAATACTGCGAAAATAAAATGTTGGATGACCAACATTTTACCGCGCTTACCGCTCTCCATAGAAATATAGGCGCTCGGTAAAGTTCCGGTACCGCGCAAACCGACCGAAACCTTACCGAGTAATCAGAAAAGGCACTAACTATGAAATATGGAATCTTTTTATTGGCTGGGTTTTAGTTTTTACTACTTATATAAATAATTAATAATAATAATAATAATAATAATAATAATAATTCTTTATTTCGGACAAGTCCATAGTTTTATAAAAATACATAAGTACTGAAACATACTAGGTACATAGGTACTATATTTAGGAAATAGTCAGTAACTAAAAGTACTTAATTAGGTACCTAGTAGATAGGTAATATTTCTACTTGCGGTTCCCACTGTGGTGCACCGATATCCAATAGCGGAAGTAGTCATTATCTGGGCACTCAGCGATGGACTGCAAGATAGAGTTCTTGGATGCGCGCAGACGTTTCCAGAAAGAAAAGATGCGCGATCTGAGGATGGCGTAGAAATCGGGAACACCGGCCTCGGCGAACATGCCCGACGCACTACAATATCTAGGTTTTTTCATTAGAATGCGAAACGCGTTATTATATTGGATTCTGAGTGTACTATAGGATTTTCTGTTAAATGATGACCAAAGCTGACATGTATAGAAATTTTGACAATAGGTAGTAAATAAAGTTAGTTTCACCTGCTCGTTACATTTTGAGAATCTACGAGCGAGCATATTGCACCGCACAGCCAGAGCCCGCCGTTCCCTCTCCATGTCCTCATCATCTTTCTGTTCATCGGTGAGAATGTGTCCCAGATATTTGAGGTTCCTTACGACCCGCACTGGCGTGCCTTCCAAAAATACCTCAGGTAACCTCTCCGGACCTCCCTTCCACTTAAAGACCATCATCTCAGTCTTCTTGGCATTATATCTTAATCCGTGCGCCTTGGCATATTCTACACATATGCCAAGAAGCTTACGAAGTCCACTGATCGATGGACTGAGCAGGACCATATCGTCAGCGTAGCTGAAATTATTCATACACATATTACCTATGTGGCATCCGATTCTGGTCCTCCTCAGTTCAGCGATCAGATCATTCATGTACAGGTTAAAGAGGTCCGGAGAGGTTAGCCCCCCCTGCCGCACCCCGCAGCCTAGCCTGTAGTCGTTAGACATCGTGTCGGCCCATCTAACATTGTTTACTTGGTTCTCATACCAGTACCGCAACAGATTCACAATGGTACCGTTGACATCACTTCTACCGAGTTTCGACCACAGTAAATCATAATTTACCAGATCGAAGGCACGGCTCAGATCAAGAAAACATGCATAAACAGAGGTTTCCCTAGCGATATAGTAATTGACAGTATGTTTGACACTAAATATTGCAGAATCAGTTGCCGTACCGGGACGAAAACCAAATTGCGCGTCGTCTATCTTTATATCCGCCACCAGTGCAGGTCGCAGGAGCCTCTCTAGAATTTTACCTACTATTGTACCAAGCGAGATTGGTCGAAAGTTGCTAAGTTTAGACAAGTCTCCGGTCTTGTTTTTCGGTACTGGAACCACCACAGTTCTCATAAGTTCGGTTGGGAGATATGCGTTACTTAAACATGCGTTAAATAGCTCGCTTAACACACGATATATCTCACCACCCGCATGTTGGATGTGTTCGATGCTAAGGCAGTCGAAACCAGGTGATTTACCTTTTTTCATACGTCGTACAGCTGCTGCAATATCTTCAGCTGTGAACTGCAGTAAATCACCTGTCAAAGGCTCAGCTTTGCTTACCTCAGCATCGGACACCTCCGGTGACAATGTGGATGGTGCTATGTTGAAATGTTGTGCAAAAAGATCAGCTATGTCTTTGTGATTTTCAATGTTTTCTATCGTCATGGGTGTGCTGGTTTTACCATTTAGCTGCTTAGTGTCCTTCCAAAACTTAATAAAATTTTTATTCATTCTACTTTCGGCTAAAATGTTCATTTTAATTTTATCTTCATTATCCTGACACCATTTCAACTTCTTTTTAAAGATATTACGGCTATTACACATTCTTTCAAAACTATCACCAGATCTAGGTTTACCTTGAAATAACCAAAATTTAAAATCAGAGCGAGCTACCTGGTGGCTCTGCTGGACGTGGTGGTTCCACCCCACAACAGATTTCTTTTTCTTCTTCTTTGCACCACTTTGGGAACCGCAACTAAGAATTGATGCTGAGCGAATAATGCTTATCAATTTCACATAATAATTGTCAATTAATTTTATCTTATTACTACTAGTATTAGAATAAGAATTATCACAAAGTTTACTACTAGTATTAGAATTAGAATTAGAATTAAAAAATTATTAATGTTTTCAGAAAAGCCATTTACAATGTCTGACTTAAATTCCACGTTGAACGAGAATGGCTCGGTGCTCGAGGGGTACATCTGCCTAATTCTGCAGAGTTTGATATACTTCGCCCTCACGTGGTATCTCTCGCATGTGCGCCAAGGGGTGTACGGAAACTCTTTACCTTGGAACTTTCCCTGTAAGGTAAGTTTTTCTTATAACTTGGCTTCAAAAAATATATAAAATTATGGTGGGGTATAGAGACGCCTCACTGACCGAGAAGAGCCTCTCATTTACTTTATTATTATTATAGGTACACTCATTTATTCGTAAATCTCGTTATAAATACATTTCTTACGATAGAAAATAGAATACTATAAAACTATTCTACTGTAGTGTGTCTGTAGTGTGTGATAAAGTGCAACCCCGAAAGGGGGCGAAAATCGATGAAAAATTTGAGAAAAAAAACGATTTATTTTATTTACTTACTAATTACCTACTCTATTTACTGTGGCTAACGAGTGGCTATCGTGAATTAAAGACTAAAAGTCACGATAGCCACTCGTTTGTGAGTTGTTTGTTATTTTATCGTCATTATCACATATCTGACATGATAATGGTTTTTTTTTTAATAAAATAGACCCACTACTTTGAAAGAAATCATTATTTTAGTAAACAGAGTCATTAGTGTAATGAGTAATAAAAATTTTAATTCATCAATAAAGAATAAAAGATTTTTTTAAATTTGTTTTTCTATTTTTTGTCAATAATTGAAACCGCATCATTCTCTCGCGTCAGCATTTTTACTTTATTGTACTCGTAGCAATATCAACGCGCGCGCTCTCATCAGTAAATGTTAGCCTCTCATACCGGGCGCGTGTCTCATATCATTATCATCATTAGCTCGTAGTGTTTTGGAATAAAATCCATTGATTAACTATCAACAACATCTTATCATTTTAAAGGTAAACCTTGCATATCCACCACCATCCTGGATGCATTATGCAATAAATGGGATAGCCCGTTTCCCAAGCACTGTAATCGAATAATGATGAAATAGTTTCATCTTTAAGCGATTGCAGTGTTTGGTTAAACTTGTATTTGACTATACTAACATAGAATTATGAAAAATTTGTGACTAACATAATATGGACCTACATTGATTTTTTGTGTTGTCTGAAATAAATGAATTTTATTTGTTTTTTATTTATATCGGCACGTTGAATCACCGGCCGCGAAGCTAGGCTCAAGCGGCCGATGACTAGGGTTGTAAAGAGGAACTTCTTTATTATTATTATATTTTATTTTATTTAAATGTGTAATTGTATACTTAAATGCATGTGTATTATTTGTGGATTTTGTGAACCTGAAATAAAAATGATTTTTATTTTAAGGCGAATAGTAGGGGTGATAGTGGCGCTATTTAATATAATCATTAAGTTATACAAAGGAATTATCAAAAAATCGGATCGCTGGTATTCGATACCTATCACAAGCTTTTATTTAATGTATCTGTAATAGTTTTGTTTTGTGTTATTCAATCAAAAACCTTGTTTGGAGAGCTTGGTGGCCACCAATAGGAACTAAACTCTTGAAACAAGTGTCTGCCTCAGTGGACAGTTGCACTCCGAGTGCGAAGGTCGCGTACATTAGCTCCGTGTTAATTAGCAAAATCCTTATCTACTGAGTGAGGTGCACGGCAACAAGCCCGGCTATTCGGGTTGTTAGCCTAGCGTTCGGTCGCAATGCACTCTCAACCTCAACCTTATATCGTAATTGAGTCAGTTCAGTTTGGCGTGACCGAGCAGAATAATATGGAAAATACTTTGGAGGCACGTACTGATACGTTACAAAACTGTCCAAATCCAGAAGAGATGGAAGGGGACGCGGAGCTTAATTGTGTCAGGAAGAGAGTGAGAGAGATAAATGGAGAAGGGAATTCTTCCGAGGATTCATGGGAGACAGTTTCGCGTGGGAAGAAAGCCGGGAAAAAAGAAAATGTTGTGGATGAGATAGGAGAGAACGTTCAGATCTGTGTGACTAGTAAAAATGATTTACCAAAGCAATTTGGGCTTGCTAAATTATTGCAAGACCATGTTATTGAGGATATTTCAAAAATTAAATATGTCAGCACAAGTAAAATATTAATTACCTTCGATAAGATGTCAAGCGCAGATAAATTTCTGCATACCAAAGCATTTTCCGATATGGAGTGGAATTGCCATAAAACGGCAGAAGTTGGAGTATCGTATGGCGTAATTAAAAATGTGGAGATGGATCTTTCTGAGGAAGACATTTTGAGACAAGTGTCTTCTCCAATTGAAATCATGTCGGCTAAACGATTGAATAGAAGAAACATGGAAGAGACTGATGGTGGTGGTGCCTTATGGGTTCTTAGTGAATCCATTCGATTGGGATTCAAGGGCACATCGGTTCCAGCTTATGTGTTCATTCACAAAATACGCATAAAAGTTCAACAGTACATATTCCCAGTGACTCAGTGCGGAAGATGTTGGAAATTCGGTCACATGTCAAGATTCTGCCCAAGTAAGAAGATAATTTGCCCTAAATGTGCCAAGAAACATGAGAGCTGTGAAACGGAGTCATTTAAATGCGTTAATTGTCATGGGCCACATATGGCTATGTATAAATCGTGCCCGATCTTTAAGAAAGAGAGGAAAATTCGTGAGCTTATGTCTGAGTTTAATGTGACTTACAGAAAGGGAAAGGATATGTATGTGCCACCATCCCCAGTGGCAGAACGCCTAGAAAGACCCCAATTTGCAAGCGACGATGAATGCGTTGAAGTTAATATGAGCCCGATACCACTTTCAACAGTTCAGAAGCCTGTTATAGTCTCTAATCCAGTAGCTGGCTGTTCTTATGCTTCTATAGCGAAATCGAAGAAGGTGGATAAAGAAAAACCAAGTCAGGTAACCATAAAAACACACAATCAGAAAGAGAATATGGAAGAGAATGAATTGCAGGGACAGAAGCCAGATCAAGGTTTCGGAGATGATCGAGGACGAAGGAAGAAGAAGCAGAAAAAAGGAAAACAACCCACGGCCAGTGTTTTCAGTTGGGATGAGGAACACTCAGTGTCCTCGGAAGAGGAACAGCATTCTCGACCACATAATATGGAAACGAACCAGACGTATGAGAGTGACAATGATTTTACATTCAAGAGTTTACTGAGTAAGTTAAAAGACATTATATTTAGTAGGCACTCCTTAGATAAGAAGATAGAAATGTCGTTTAAGATTTGTATTGAATGGGTAATATCTAAAGCTGTAAGTTATGTGACGGCCGGAACCTTTTTTAGTTCTGACCCTCATTATGGATAAAAGTCCGCAAAATGATTTAACAGTTAATCTGATCCAATGGAACTGCCAAAGTTTAAGACCTAAATCCGTGCCCTTTGAAGCACTTCTTACCCAAGAAAAAGTTCACATTGCAATTTTAAGCGAAACTTGGTTTGAGCCTGAGAGTAACTTTAATATTAGCAACTATAATTGTTATCGACTGGATAGGGATGACTCATACGGGGGCGTGGCAGTCTTAACTCATAAAACTGTTATGTCTCGCGTTTGTCCATCACGCAGCAGAAACCCTGGTATCGAATTATTGCATGTAAAAATCCTAAACTGTCAGCATATTGAGAATATTATTTCCATATATTGTCCTTCTTCCATTCATACCTCTCAAAGCGACTGGGATCATGTTTTTTCGATTTGTAATAATAAAACACTTATATTAGGTGACTTTAATGGTCATCATGATAGTTGGTCTTATAAAAACGATAGTAGGGGCAATCAAATTATGGAGGCGATGCTGGATTCCAATTTCACTTATCTCAATGATGGCAGCCATACAAGGATAAAATTGTCAAATGGTGTTTTGCAACAATCTTCGCCCGATATTTCATTTATTTCTTCGGATTCGGTAATTAACTTCAATTGGAAAACTACAAATGAATCACTTGGCAGTGATCATCTTATGATTAAAATATCATTTGCCCAAAATTATCGAAGAAACTGTATTAAAAAAAGAAATTTTAAAAAGAGTGACTGGCCTGAATATGCCTCATTTATTGAGAATTCATTATCTGACTTCCAGCCACCAGACGATCACCAAATGTTTTATGATCAGTTAATAGATATCTTACAAAAAGCCGCAAACACTCATATCCCATGCATTAAAATACCTACGGATGTAAAACATAAGTTCGTGCCAAAACCTTATTGGAATACTGAGTTGTCTAAGGCAGTGGCAGTTCGCAGACTGGCTTTGGCGACGTTTCGACGCTGTCCGTCGCCTCATAATTTGATTGAACTAAAAAAGAAAATAGCTGAAGCTCAGAGGTTGATCCGAGTTGCTAAATGTAAGTCGTGGCAAAAGTTTTGCTTATCTGTGGACGAAACATCGTCTGCGTCAGAAATGTGGAATAAAATGAGATGGATAAAGGGCCGTTCAATACCTAAACAAAGCGTGAACAAAGAAAAGGCAGAACAATTGCTAACCGATTTAACACCTGATTTTGTCAGCCCAAATAATCCAACATTTTATTCAACTAATTGTACGCTAGGAATGGACATAACATTGTCTGAATTGCTGAATTGCATAAAGAAAAATGACACTGCGCCGGGTAGCGACGAGGTTTCCTACTCAATGATAAACCACCTGCCGCTAGTTGGTAAACTACTGTTACTAAATTTTTATAATCGATGCTACACTTTCGGATTTGTCCCCTCACAATGGCGTAAAATTAAAATCATCCCTATACCTAAACATGGTACACCATCAGCTCTGCGCCCTATTTCACTAATATCGTGTTTATGCAAGATTTTACATTCGATTCTAAATAAACGGCTTGAATGGTACTTTGAAAAACAATCCCTATTTCCGGACGCTATGGTTGGCTTTCGTAAAGCACGTTCTTGCCTGGACAATCTTACTTGCCTTACATCTCACATCCAGAAAGGATTTTCAAATGATCTATTAACTGTAGGGTGTTTTATAGACATCAAGAATGCCTATAATAACGTGGACGTGTCATCTCTGTTAAAAATTCTTGACGAATTTCAAGTTGGTTACAAAATGTGCAGGTACTTATGGTGCTACCTAAGTATGAGAATGTTAGAAATTACCACTGAGGAGTGTGTTTTAACGAGGTGGACGTATCAAGGTTTAGCCCAAGGAGACCCGTTATCCCCTCTCCTTTTTAATATAGCCACTCTAAAAATATGTAAAAGTATAAACAATGTGGAGATATCCCAATATGCTGACGATTTTGTGATCTATAGTACTAAAACACACGTGATCGATGCGACAAGAGAACTACAACTAGCTTTAGGTAAAATAAGTAGTATATTAGATAGTATTGGTTTAGAAGTTTCCCCTGTTAAGAGTAAAATATGCGTTTTCAAAAAAGGTCGTTATCGAGGCACAATAGATTTTACGCATAACAATTATTCATTACAGCTCTGTGATAATGTTAAGTACTTAGGATTATGGCTCGACAGCTCACTAAGATGGGGTAAACATATTAATGAGACACGTGTTAAAGTTCAAAAATATATTAATGTAATTAAAGTTTTAGCTGGTTCAGGTTGGGGGGTTCACCAAAAACATTTGAGAAAATTGTACATTTCGATAATCCGCAGTAGGATTGATTACGCTAGTTTTATATATGATAATAGTTGCCATAGTAATGTAATTAAATTAGATAGGATACAAAACCAAGCCATGCGTGTTGTTGGAGGGTACATACGTAGTACACCTATACACGTCATGGAGAGTGACTTGAGCTTACCTCCTCTATTTGTACGTAGAAGATATTTAGCCAAAAAATTTTGGCTTAGGTCTAAATCATTTAAAGACAATAGAGTTATTAAATATATCGATGACCTTGCTTCACAAAGATCCCAGTACTGGTCTCAACGAAAGTTACCGATTTTAGCTACGGTTCATCCAATTTTAAACTCCTTATCAATTCACTCCTGTGACAAACTTGAAATGTTTTCCTTACATACTTGGGTTAGCAATATAAATTTATCTAACGTCATTATAGATAACATACCTGCCATTGTACATTCGAAGCGCTCATATAATTGTCGTGACCTAAAAAATAAGTGTATAACTTACATCGATATTAATTATACAGATCATTATAAAATATTTACAGACGGATCCAAGGATGGAGATAAAGGTGGAGCTGCATTTTATGATCCCTTTACAGAAATTAACATTAAATTACAAATTGACGCAAATATTTCGATCATGCATCTCGAGTTAATAGCTTTATCCGAAGCTATTTCATATGTAGATTCTATTGAATGCAACAAATTTGTTATCTTCTGCGATTCAAAGAGTGCGTTGCAACATATAGCTCGGTGCACCTCGCCCGTGCGAGGCAGCCCGATTGCTTATACTATTCTAGAATCTATATTATTGCTACAATCTAAAAATAAAACAATAGTCTTGCAGTGGATTCCGTCACACATTAATCTAGAAGAAAATGACATAGTTGACCTATTTGCCAAAGAAGCTAGTTATGATGGAATCCCGTTGTTACAAATCCCGTTGCACTCGGATTATGTCAGATTAGTTAAGACTCAATGCATTGACCTTTGGCAAGAATATTTCGATAAAAGATCTGTAGAGAAAGGCATTTGGTACCGGACAATACAGCCTCAAATTATGTCGTATCCTTGGATTGATGACTGTACCCATGATAGGAATGTACTTGTGATTGCTCTCAGGCTCCGTTCCGGACACATTCCAACGAATAAGTTTGCATTCCTTATGAAAAAAGTTAATTCGCCCAATTGTGATGTATGTGGTTCTATAGAGGATGTACAGCACGTTTTGATGGAATGTTGTCGGAACGTAAATGAAAGAACTAAACTGTTTGGTTCCTCCAAAGTGCTCAATGTCGGACAGTGCAACGCTATATTGGCGTCACCTCTGTCGGACAAAGCAGCACAGCTGTATGATCTGGCTGAATGTTGCTTTAAATTAAGAAGTTAATTTTTTGTTAATTTATGTAGTTACTTCCTATTTACACTATTTTTGTTCATGCTGTTGTTAGGTGAATTGTTGTTTAATTAGGTATATAATTTCATGTTATCTTCATAGGGCGATGTGGTCGCTAAGCGACAAAGTCCCTTTATTTTGATGCAAATAAAAAAAAAAAAAAAAAAAAAGTGTCTGCCTAAATAATACAGTACAAAACTATTAAAGATACATTGAAAAAAAGCTTAGGATAGATATCGTCTACGCGCGGTCCGATTTTTTGATAATTCCTTTGTATAACGTAATTATTAAATTAAATATGTAGTGGCGCCACTATCACCCCTACTATTCGCCTTAATAAACACATAAATATAAGAATGCTTTTTCTACATAATGTTATCCGATTTCTTTAAGCAATAACTGTTGTTTACCGCGTTGTCCGTTTACAATAATTATTTTAGCCACATAACAAAAAAGTTTCCATTAATTGGCCGTCTTAATATTATGTACCTACTTAAAAGTAAATTTTCCAGAAAAAGGTAGACGATAGTGCGATCGTAGCTGCGCACAGAGAACCGCCCAAAGAGAGGGATGATAGATATTTCGAGGAGCCACCCAGAGATATGCCAGTGGGCATCCAAATCGTCAACGTTTCGAAGGTAAGGATCGACTACCTAAACTTTATTAGAAACTAGACGATCGCCTCGCGGTTTCACCCGCGTAGTTCCCGTTCCCGTGGGAATTCCGGGATAAAATATAGCCTATGTCACTCCCTGAAAAGTAAGCTTCCTAACGGTGAAAGAATTTTTCAAATCGGTCCAGTAGTTTCCGAGCCTATTCAATTCATACAAACAAACAAACAAACAAAAAATCAAACCTTTCCTCTTTATAATATTAGTATAGATAATAAATCTCGGGTTCGAAACCCTTCTTTCTTATGGTCTCGCGTTGTATGTCCTTTTTTTCCCTCTTTAGTTTATCCGCAACGCTTTGCTCGATTAATGTCTAAAATACAAAATGTCCAACTAGGATTAATGTCCAACACGAATTTTGTCCAATATGTAAGTTGTCCAACTTAAAATAAGTACATTTTAGTTTCTACGTTTCGTTTCATGAATATAAAGGAGTCCTTGTTTTATCTTGTTCCTACTTGAGTTAACCCGACCTGTAGGTGTTTTGTCATTTTTCATAATCGGACATTAGTTGTGCAAAAGGTCAGCCATCATTATGTCAGTTAGCATTTCGTGCGCTTGTATAGTTTACAGAAAAATAAAACGTCAAGTGCGAGTTCAATTCGCGCACCGAGGGTTCCGTATAATTATAAGACTTTGCTTCTTGCCAAATTTTATGATTCTAGGTCAACGGGAAGTACCCTATAGATTTTGTGTGCATGTGATTCCCTTGGAAATTTCAAAATATTCAGACATAACCGGCTGTAACTTTTGACTGCGTTGACTTAGAAGTTTTATTTATATTGAGGCTTGGAGAGGTTACGAAGTTTAGTATTTGATATTAATTTCAACTCTATGCCTCCAGGCATTCCCGAGAAAAGGGGGTTGATAGACGGACAGACAGACAGACAGACGGACAACAAAGTGATCCTATAAGAGTTCCTATTTTCCTTTAGAGGAACCCTAAAAATGAAAATGAAATTTTAAAAAAGACCTTCAAGGTCAAGTGAAGTATCAATTGAAAGGTATAAAAATAGTAATTTCTGTAGGTTTTACTTTTGAAATATTTTGAAAAACTCGAAAAATTAACCATTACCCCCTAATCTCCGAAGTTTGCAGAGCGATCAATCTGAAATAAAGGTTGGTATTGGTATTGATACCTACTATTTTTACTTATTCATATAGCAAAATCTAACGGATACCTTTAGTAGGTACCATCGACGGAAGATCTGCCTTTGCACTTCATTTTATAATGCGAAAAAAAGTGGGTAAAATACGAAATAACTTAGGATACCTATTTAGGTTTTTAATTCAACATATTTCATATTAATACACATGAATTACCAAGAACCCCAGAACTTGACTTTTTTGTATTGAGTGTGGACATGTGTTCTGTTGTTCTAAGATAATAATCCGAGATCTAAAGGTTGTCGTTAACAACTGTTGCCGTTAGCAACAATAAACCAACTACAAAAAGTTATAGAACAATAGAAAAATAGACAAACAAAATAAGAAGGCGTGACCTGTTACCCAAAACCAACGCAAAGCAAAAGAGTTTCAAACTGGATAGGTAGATCTTTTGCTGATAGTACATATTTCATGATTGACAAATTTTCAAAACCCTCAGCGCACGAGCTACACACACTCACACTTGACGGTTCTCGTTCTTTCATACCCTTATTTTTCCCAAATTTTCTATTCCTATTTAGGAAATATTTTTAGGAAGACTCAATCTCACCGGTCTAAACCAGTTGTTATCGAAGTTTTGACTGAATTGGACCGCACAATATATTCACGTGACCGACTAAGTATCAACTTGGTTCTAATAAGTGCCTCTATTTTCCACAGTATTACCAAAAACCAGCACTACGTGACGTATCTCTAAACGTGTACAAAGGCGAGATCACAGTTCTCTTGGGACACAACGGCGCGGGCAAGACTACTCTCATGTCTATTATTACTGGTAAGGTAGATCATAGGTCCAAACCGTAGAAATCTAAATAGTGCCTTGTTATTTAGATTTCTATGGTCCAAACACATCAATAGCCGGGATCAGACTGAGCGAGCCGCCTCGCGAGCATCAAAACGGCTAAAGCGATAATGATATACTTATATATATAATGATAATGATATCGAAATTACTTAACAAGAATACTCAGAACACTAAAGCTTCAGTATGAACGCACACTTATCCAGGATGCCAAAACCATCAAAGACATGTGGAACGCTATAAATACCGTTGCTGGAAACAACCTTAATAAAAATACACTTGCGCATGAACTACTATCAGCCCACTTAAATCCAGAGGTAGCTGTAAATAAGGCCAACGAACACTTTGTTAATGTTGGAAAGAATATAGCCCTTAATATATGTGGACAAAGTACATCCGATTCTCTATTAGCGTGTCCTTTGGCATCCGGTTCACCACTAAGCTCGTTTGCATTACTGGAAACTGATCTAACTGAAGTCGTTACAATTATTAATTCATTAAAAAATTCATGTACAGCAGGTTATGATAACATATCGTCTAAAGTACTGAAAGAAAATAAACACGTACTAGCGGGCCCTTTAACCTATGTTTGCAAACTGGCAATTAGAGAGGGTCAGTTCCCTAAAGCATATAAAAAATCAGTTATAGTCCCTATTTATAAAAGTGGACCTAATGGGCCTGCCACACACTCGACGAGTGGCGTGGGAAGTAGCGAGGAAAGTAGGCAGAGACGTAGTGTGGCAACGTTACTCGTCATGCCACTCGTCATGCTCCTCGTCCTGCCCATCGCTCCCTATTTTGTCGGTTTTTGGACCGCGAGTCAAAGGACCGGCAATACGAGCGCGAGTGACTGTCCACATACTCGCGCGGCCGCAGTTCGTGCCGAGCGCTCACGCGAGACGCACGTCTTTGTTTTCGGTTTATATTAATATGTTAGGTACTTCCATCGTTCTATTGCGATGAATAGATGTCATCCACCATCTCCGTTGGCGAGGACGCCGACGACGTCGACGATGTATATTGCTTTGTAGCATAACATTGATTGGGCGAAGGTCTGCCTGCGACGCAGGAGGTTGCGGGTTCGATTCCCGCCTCGGGACAAATGTTTGTACGATCTGCAGACATTTGTCCAGGGCGTTCTGGATGTTTTCTATGTATAATAAAAAAATATCTATATATGTAGTGTATTGTATTATGTATATCAGTTATCTAGTACCCATAACACAAGCTCTGCTTAGCTTGGGGCTAGATAATGCTGTGTGAATTGTCCAGCATTATTTATTTATTTATTTATTGATATAATTAGCTATACTACAAATACACGCACTCGCTGCCACCACAGTTTCAACGTCCATTGTGTAGCAACGACGAATAGACAAGTGCGGCGCGTAGCGATTAATTGCGCGAGTAGAGCAGTGTGTGGACAGACAGGGCAACATCGCGGCAGCGATGCGGCAGCGCGAGGAGCATGACGAGGAGCATAGTGTGGCGGGCGCATAAGGATGAAATTGGTAATTATAGGCCAATTTCGATCCTACCAACATTCTCCAAAATTTTAGAACGCATTTCAAAAAATAGACTGGTCGGTTATCTCGAAGACAATAATCTGTTGTCTATAAACCAATATGGTTTTAGACAAAAACTTTCTACTGCTGATGCAGTTAACAATCTATCCAACCATATAGCTAGTGTATTGGATACCGGTGACAAATGCATTGGAATATTTTTGGACTTAGCCAAGGCATTTGACACCGTTTCAATACCTCGACTGTTGAATAAGCTCGAGATGGCCGGGATTCGTGGACTACAACTGCAATTATTTCGGGATTTTCTTTCTGATAGGTTTCAATGTGTTAAAATCGGGGACACCATTAGTGATTCAGTACAGGTGACCCACGGCGTCCCACAGGGTAGTATTTTGGGCCCGATTCTCTTTCTTACGTACATTAATGAGTTGTGTAATCTGCAACTACAAAATGGAGTAATCTGCACATACGCAGACGACACAGCTCTGGTGTTTAGCGGGGAGAATTGGGAACAAACTTATATGTACGCACAGAATGGATTCAATATGGTGATTAAGTGGCTGTCCCTAAACTATGTAAAACTAAACACTGGTATAACAAAATACTTAGAAATTTAGTAGCTCATAGTAATATTACCCAAATTTGTCAAAGCAGTGAAATTCTTTGTGCATGTGAAAGACTGGATAAAACCGATAAAATTCGATATCTGGGAATCTTGCTAGACTCACGCTTGACATTTGAATATCATATCAGAACTCTTACAAGTAGAATCCGAAAGCTAATAGCATTGTTTAAGAACATAAGACATATAATAACGGACAAAAAAGTCATAAAAACTGTTTATTATTCTCTTTGCCAAAGTCTAATTATTTACTGCATTGACACTTGGGGCGGCACATATAAGTCGATCATGTTACCATTGGAGAGAGCCCAACGAGCCGTACTGAAAGTGAGTTACTTTTTACCATATTAATTCCCTACACTAACTCTTTATCAAGAGACCAAAGTTCTAACGGTTCGCCAGTTATATGTCCTAAAAGTTGTCATGAAACAGCATAAATTGCGGCCACTCCACATTGACAAACGTCGTAAAGACAGAGTTTTTGAGAAAATTCAGACTAGAACAACTTTCATACAAAAATTCGATAGCTTTTTGGGTGGTTTCCTGTATAATAAATTCTCTACATTTGATACCCTACTCAACATGAGCTCGTATCAACTAAAATTATTTTTAGAAAAAACTCTTCGTAATCACTCTTACGAAGAAACCGAAGACTTATTTAAAATCGTGCAATAGGTAGACTCTTGTTTGTTTATAAAATACACACTCATTATACATTATATACATAATACTCATTCATTATACATTATATACATTATACATAATATTATACACACTGAAGTTAAATCTGTTGCCCATACTCTTAAGAGAACGGTGCCCTCAGAGAACCTCAACGTATGCACTACAAATACACACTTATACACGCATGCACACAAACACACACGAGCGCGCGCGCTTCCTTATCTTTCTCTTCTTTTTGCATGTTAATCAAAATTGTTCTGTATAAATTAATAATTATCTTGAAAAAGAGAAAATATAATTTGTAATAAAATGTAATGATTTTAATGACGACCTCGGTGGCGCGGCGGGCGAAGGTCCGCCTGCGGCGCGGGAGGTTGCGGGTTCGATTCCCGCCTTGGGACAAAATGTTTGTACGATCTACAATTATTTGTTCCGGGTGTTCTGGTCGTTTCTTTTCTATGTATAATAAAAAATATCTATCCATGTAATGTATTATATTATGTATATCAGTCATCTAGTACCCATAACACAAGCTCTGCTTAGCTTGGGGCTAGATGATGCTGTGTGGATTGTCCAGCATTATTATTATTATTATTATTAATTTCAAATAAATTTAATAATAACAAACTGTCAGTAACCAGAAATGCGAAATTTTCTAAGGTTTTACTTTTTTAATAAAATCAGTGTCATTGTAATGAGGGATGGCATAAGATATCTATAACACAGGCTTTATAGCCTAGCGTAGATATCTAAGGTCAGACAAAAAAAAAAAATATGTGGGGTATCAAAATACTCACCTGGTCTCCTTCTAAGGTTACTTGGTACATACTTTATTGGCAGGCGCGGCGCGCGTTGAAATCGATTGTATGCTACACGGGTACGGCATACAAACACAAGCGCGCTCGTGCACGAGCGCTCTTCTTTATTTTGGCATGATACCAATATTAAATTTATATGATATTATTTATTACCATTGATAGCTTGAAACTAGAATACATATAATAACAAGGTCTGTTGACTTTCTGGCTGGATATGTCCAGCATTATTTTATAATTACGATTATTTTATGGAATTAAAAGGTACCTACAATATATTTATCAAGGCATTTCTGCCTTTTCTGTAATGGAAACTGGTATTTTTTGTCCACCTAGAAAATCTGCTCGATAAAATAACGGACTTAGGCATATATTGCGTAATAGTAGGCGACTTCAATGTTAATTGTATCGGTGAAACTACCTCTGTACGTAAAAAACTCTGTGACTTGCTGTCGGCCCATGGCATGACTAACTTTTTTTGTTTTCCGACTAGAATAACGGCGACCACTGCAACATGTCTAGATTAATTGTACGCAAACTTACCGGCGGCGGTGGCCGCTATTAGAACGGAACCTGTGGTAACTAACTTAAGTGATCTCATCGAGCCCCGTACTCGCCTCATCCGAGACATGTCGAGGGCGAATCACCATAATATCTTGTGTGCAATAGAAAGTGTTGATTGGAATTTAATTCTTGAGAAATATAATACAGCTGACGGTCTAGCTACGGCCTTAATTAATATTATGAGAGGTTAGTTGCATATTTGCTTCCCTATGAAGCGAGTTAACAACAAAAAACCTGACTCATTGTGGTTGACTCCAGATATAATGAACATGAAATCTCTTATTAATTGACATGCAAAATTTTTATTTTTCAATTCATTTTCACGACACAAAATCTACATTTATTTCAATTCTAAATTACAAACTTTGACATGATGATTAAAAATACTAAAGTTTACCTTTATTCAGAATTAGTTAGAAGTTGTAAAATCAGTCCAAGGCTATGTGGAAGATAGTGAACAAAGAAAGGGGGAAAGACAACTCCATTCCGCTAGATTTCTCTTCCTTTCTGAGGGATGATACGGGCGGCCAGGTTTCCTACGCCAAAACATGCTGCAGACGCGATAAATCACAGGTTCCTCAATGCAGCGGCAGTGTGCGGCGCGCCCATCGCCGACGTCATGGGTGCCATCCGCGCGCTGGCGGCGGTGCGGCCGCATGCTGACGCCCGTCTGGTGCTGCGTGCGTTCAGAGCCGAGGAGGTGGCCACCATTGTGACTGTAGCGGCGTGAATGCTACACAACTATTGTAATGGTTTAGGTCGATGAGGAGATTTTGAAAATAAAAATCAATGTTCAAGTAGCAAGATTGCGAGTATAATGAATTAAGATTTTACAAAAACAAAGGATAGTGGGGTGTGGGAACAAATAACCAATCCGCGTTCACATCACGTCATTTTAAAGCGCTCGTATTGGTCGTTGATGACGTGACTACAATGTAGTAGAAACTATTGATGCACCTGTGGTACACTGCGTGGTAGGTACTTGCTGCTGCGGTTGGATGGCGCTTCAACATGCCCGCGGCCTTGAAAGCACCAGCTTACAACACCTTCATTCGATGTCCATCAGTGGGCAAATTTTAGCGTATGCTCGTCTCACCATCCCTGATGAAGTTTGAATGTCTGCGACTCGGCATATTCCGTCTTTGCCAGGTATCGTCTTCACTATACGACCCAATTGCCATTTCAAAGGCGGAAGGTTTATGTCTTTGATAATTACTAGCGTGTCAGGCTTGAGATCTGTAGTATTATCTTTCCATTTCTTTCTGGTTTGGAGTTCAGAAATATATTCCTTGGCCCAACGCGTCCAAAATTGCTGACGAAGTTGCTCGACCCTCTTGTAGCGATTGAGACGATGTGCAGGCTGGTCTCGTAGGTCATCGTCACAGACGGGAGCGGTGAGAGGGCGGCCGATCAGGAAGTGTCCAGGGCTGAGTGGAAGATAGTCTCGAGGATCTGAAGACAAGGGTGCCAGCGGCCGAGAGTTAAGTACAGCCTCGATTTGTGTGAGAAGTGTCGTGTATTCCTCGAAAGTCAGGTGTGCGTTGCCCACGACACGGCGAAGATGGTACTTGCACGATTTGACCCCCGCTTCCCACAAGCCACCAAAATGCGGAGAATAAGGCGGAATGAATGAAAATTCTATTGATTGACTTCTAGCGTATTCTACAATGTTCCTCTTACAACGTGATAAAAACTGAGCAAATTCATTATTTAAGCCGACAAAATTACGACCGTTATCTGAAAATATTTTAGCCGGTTTGCCGCGCCGTGAGACGAAGCGCTTAAGTGCGAGTAAATATGCATCAGAAGAGAGGTCACTGACGAGTTCCAAATGTATAGCGCGTGTATTGAAACATATAAACAAACAAATGTAAGATTTGATTAATTTCGCGCCTCTGCCTTTGCGAGTTAATATAAACACTGGTCCGGCGTAATCTACCCCAGAAAAATAGAAAGCAAAGCTTTCAGCAATCCTTTCTTTGGGGATATTGCCCATAAGTGGGCTTAACGTTTTACCCTTAACGCGTGTACAGACAACACATTGATGAGTCACCTTCCTA
This sequence comes from Eupithecia subfuscata, assembly GCA_963564075.1. Classification (NCBI taxonomy): domain Eukaryota; kingdom Metazoa; phylum Arthropoda; class Insecta; order Lepidoptera; family Geometridae; genus Eupithecia; species Eupithecia subfuscata. The sequence continues at coordinate 13,907,382 of OY751114.1, forward strand.
GCCAGGTTCCTGCCCGACAGCGGCCACCATTCTTCACGAACCTGGTACAGTAATGCCTGCGGTCCACAGTGTAAATACTCGTTGTGTGTGTGCCTAAATAATAATAATGTAAAATGATGATCGGAAGATAGAAGTATAGGATGTTTTTTATTATAGCTAAAATCAGTAGAATTGTTTAATCTACCACCTACACGTAAAACATTCTCGTTATCTAAGAATAAATTTAAACTTGCGATTCGATTGTTTGATTTTACATTCTTTCCGCTTCTAAATAAGTTTAATTCATTTGAGAAAGATTCCATTTGAGACAACCGAACGAGTTCAGTATTTGCCCCTTTTAATTCAATGAGTGTTATCAACCCGGTCAGCTGATGTGCTTTGTTTCGCGCATTATGTATAAATCTAAGCATGAATGCAGCGACATGAGTCATGCGTTTGAAACTCGAGAATCTATGAAACGGAAAAAATGTTAAATCAGGTTTATTTTTTATTGAAGTTAACGAGTTTACATTTGACTTAGTTTCTGGTAATTCATTGGGTATAATTTCATATAATTGCGAGATATTACGTGATGTATTTTTATGAAAATATACAGAATCCTTTAGAAACATTGGTCCTTCCCACCACAACATTGATTTGGATAAATCTTCAACGTAAACACCTCGCGATATTAGATCAGCTGGATTTTCTTTTGTACCTACATGACGCCAGGGACAGTCACCCGTGAGTTCTTGTATCTCAGCGACACGATTCTGCACAAACGTTTTCAATAAGTTTGGTGCCATGCGTAGCCACCCTAAAACAATTGTGGAATCGGTCCAGAATATCACTTCATCAAAATTACGAGTCAGCGAACTGCGAATTTTTTCGTAAAGTCTAGCTCCTAATAGTGCACTACAAAGTTCTAACCTAGGTATGCTGACTGGTTTTATGGGAACGACCTTACCCTTAGAAATTAATAATTTGACTGTCACCTGACTTATATCACACAATATAGTACGCACGTACGCGCAGGCACCATATGCAGTTTGCGACGCGTCTGTAAAAATGTGTAGTTCAGATCGTGTTGCGTTACACTGAAAAGCATGCCGCGGAACTTTGACTGTGTGAAGATAAGACAGGCTGTTAGTGAACCGGTTCCAGGTTCGTTCAACGTCGGTGGGCAGCGGATCATCCCATCCTAATCTTAATAGCCAAAGCCTTTGTAATAAAACTTTGCCTATTATGACAAGCGGACTCAGCAGTCCTAGCGGGTCAAATACCTGAGATATTATAGATAATAATGTGCGTTTAGTTACAGGATTTTTTACATCGAGTTCGATTTTCGTGTTAAAATTGAATTCATCAGCCACGTTACACCAACTCAAACCTAAAGTTCTAAACTGGCTATGATCTCCTAGGTTTAAATCGCGGAAAGTATTACCTATCGGTGTCGATACCTCATCGTTGAGGTCAAAGTTAAAAACCCACTTGCGTAGTGGAAAGCACCCTGATTGAAGCACCTCGACTGTGCGATTGCAAATTCTCATCAATTTTGATTTATCCTCACATGTAGTTAATAAATCGTCTACGTAAAAGTCATCGTATATAAGTCGTTTTATCTCGGGTTCCGTGCATTCTTCTCCTAGTTGTTTCAGACACCTAACGCTAAGAAAAGGCACTGATGCTGTACCGTATGTGACCGTGTTTAGTTGGTATATCTCGAGCGGGCTGGTCGGAGTGTCGCGCCATATAACGAGTTGTAAGTCGCGTTGCGACGGATCAACTAATACTTGTCGGTACATTTTCTCACAGTCAGCGATTGCTGTGTATTAAAACTGCCTGAAACGTAAAAGAATACCGAGTAAGTCCCCTTGAATAGGAGGCCCTATTAACTGAATGTCGTTGAACGATTTACCAGTACTAGTTGCCGCGCTGGCATCGAACACAACACGAAGCTTCGTAGTAGTGCTGTGTTCGCGAAATACGCCGTGGTGCGGCATGAAGTAGTGAGAGTCCGTGTAAGAACTAACCTTAGTCATATGACCTAGATTAATATATTCGTGAATGAAATCTGTATATAGCCTTTTATAACTATCAGGTGCGCGTAATAGCCTCTTTTCCAAGGACAGGAAACGTCGCTCCGCCTGAGAAAATGAGCTACCTAAAACATCGGGCGATTCTTTGAGTGGGATGCGAACACAGAATCTTCCATCACTTTCGCGCGTAGTGGTTGTGGTGAAAGACTCCTCGCAGGCCCGCTCCTCGTTAGTGCGCATATCCCGAGGTTTCTGCAACTCCTCTAGCTCCCAGAACGAACGTAGCTGGCTGTCCATGGACTGAGTGAAGTTACATTGGACACGTCTATCATTGTGCGTAATATGATTGATAGGACCTGAAATGATCCAACCCAACTTAGTATTTTGTAAGTGTGGACCACTGGGTAAACGCATCTTGCCATCGATAAGCAAGTCCCAGAATAAGTCCGCACCAATTAAAATATCTATAGTTTGTGGTTTTAAAAATTGCGTATTTGCAAGCTGTACGTTATTCGGAATCTCGAACCGTGCGTTTACTTCTTGTACAGCTGGCAGCGTAGCCGTTATCTCCGGCAGAACAAAACATTTGACGCGCGTTGAGTAAGTATTTATGCGTGATTTAAAAACAATATCACACGATTGCGTAGAATGTGATACTAAATTACCTACCCCTCGTATCTCATGAGTGGACTGTATTAGCGGAATTTTTAGCGATTTACATAGGGAATGCGTAATGAAACAGCTTTGACTACCGCTGTCGAGTAGTGCACAAGCGGTATGATAATTATTATATTTATCACGGATCTCAACCAAAGCAGTAGACAACAAAACATGTTTCACATCTAAGTTTTGTGTATTTGTGTGCGTATCGGTATGAACATTGCTAACTTGAATGAACTGATTTTTGTCGCATGACGTCTCCGCCCCAGACTCAGCCTCAGTGACCACCGCACTCATCGTACTATTATTGTTTTTATGAATGAGCGAGTTGTGTTTTAAATTGCACTGTTTGCAAGGCCCGAATAAACAGTTTTCAACAGTATGCCCGGAACGTAAGCAATTCTCGCATAATTTGTGATCGGTAACGACTTTTAATTTTTCTTGTAAGGCCATGTTAATAAATTTAAAGCAAGTGTAAATCGGATGCTTTCCTTTGCATACGACACATTCAAATTTACCCGACTTGCGGTCTGAGGAGTGCGCCTGCTGCGGCTTGTTTGAAGAAACATTACATTGTGATGAGTTAACTGAACTAGTTCGCTTATGTTGCGTATTATTGTTATCTTTAGTGTGGGATAAGGCCAATGTTTCCAGTAGATCGGCCCTGTCTTTGAGAAATTTAATTAAATCGTTCACTATTAAACTACCTTTCGAATGTGAATTGGACAATAAAGAACCTTTGTGTTCTTCCCACTGTCTTTCGGTCATCTTGTCCATTTTAGAAGCAACAATATAAATTATCAAGGTGTCCCATGAGTCTGTAGGCTCACCGAGTGATTTTAAAGCGCGTAAATTATTGATAATTACATCTATCAGTGTCCTAATTAGTGAAGGTGACTCTTTCGATAGTGCCTGTATTGAAAACAATGCTTTTACGTGGCTGTGTACTAAAAGTCGTGTGTTGTTGTACCTATTTAACAGAAGCTCCCATGCAACGGAATAATTTGCTGATGATATTTCTATAGCATTTATCACCATTTGTGCACTTCCTTTTAGCGAAGATTTTAAGTAGTGCATTTTCTGAATATCACTTATTTCAGCAGAATTATGTACTAATGATAAATAAGTGTCCCTATACTCGAGCCAGTGTTCATATGCACCGTCAAAGGTCGGCAAAGAAATTGTAGGCAACTTCACTGACACGGATTTGTTCGAATGATGACATGAGGAACAGTTGGGTACCTCTCCTTTAGTAAGAATAGATTCAGCTTTGGCAATAATACTATAGTAGCTGTCTTCGAAAAGTTGACGCTGATCGAGCTGTTCATCAACATCAGAGTCAGGCACAATTTCTTCTATTTTCGATTGAATATTGTTGAATTCGGAAACGAGAATTCCAGCACCATTTATCAGTTTCGTCTAGGTCGCCGCCGCCTCTGCGCGAGCGCATGATAAAAGCCGGACGTGCACTACATTGCCCGCGCACACGCGACTTCGAAAAAATGTCGGGTGCAAAGTGTAATAACTGCAATGTAGTTATTAGTGAACTATTGACGTTTATTCAAAATAAACTACAAGTGATGGATCAAGTGAGCTTGGTTCAAATTTGCTCGTCTGCCTTCAACGCGGAGGACATTCTTGAAGCTAAGAATTTACTTTTTGACTGCGTGACAACTAAGAAGCGGTCACAAAGGAAGAGGGATGGAAAAGCCCAGCGAGACCTGGAGGACATTATTGGACTGTTTCGAGAACTAGATCCAGATGAGTTTCCCGTTTTCGTAGCTAAAGATCTGTATAAGCTACCCGCTATTAATCTCGATCATGTCGATGTTTCAAAATTATTACGAGATCTTCTACGACTGCAAAATGAAGTTACGAATTTAAATCTAAAATATGTCACGGTAGAAGAATTTGATGGGCTAAAAGCTGACGTAGAAAATATTAAAACTGCATCTATTGTCAACAACTTTGATATGACAAATGTAAACATGGTGCGTGGTACCTCAAATACATGCTACGATAGCGGACCAATAGGATTATTACACATTCCTGAGCCTGACCCCGAGGGTGCCGAGGCCTCAATGATGGCAACCCAGTTAGGAGATCAGTCGAAACCCGTCAATGCTGAATTGTCTCCAGCATCGACGGCGCCCATGAGTCCTTGTACTATGACTAACACGATTGTAGCATCACCTAGATGTAATAGTGACTCCTCTCCCATAACCAGGAACGAGGCAGAGACGGTTTCTAGACCCAAGCAGCGGCCTGAACACCCAAAATCCGTCATAAGCACCCGCAAAATGATGAAGGAGAATAAGGGCCTACCTAGAAGCGGAAGTGTACCATCACCCGGAACCGGGGGCCAGACACATAAACCTTTTTCCCTACCCAAGCACCAAAAATCTTTCGCCCAGGTAGCCTGTGACGTAGGTGAATGGAAAGATAGAGAACCGTCTGCGGAATGGAAAATTGTACAAAGAAGAAGGCACAGAAATAGACTACAAACTTCTAGAGGGGAAGCGAAACCGGAACCGGATAGTAAATTCATAGCGGCGAACTTAAAAGTACCGTTATTCATAAATAACGTGAATAAAAGTACAACTGCACAAGATATATCTAGTTATATCCTAAGAAGAACGGAGGTGGAAGTTTCTTTAGAAAAGATTAATCCAAGAACGGATCGAGAATATGGTGCCTATAAAGTAATAGTGCCGAAAAGTAAGCTACCGGTGTTCATGGATACAAAGTTCTGGCCCGACGGCATCACTTTTAGACGCTTCGTCAGTCTTTACAGAAGAGACGAGGCCCGCCCGAGTGACCCTTTACACAAACAATAATGGATTGCAAGCTTATAACATTTAACTGTAAATCTGTGAAGCGTTCGTCGACATGTATTAGACAGCTATGTGACACGGCGGACGTCGTAGCCCTACAGGAAACTTGGCTCCTTCCTCATGATATTCCGTTCTTGGGGACGATTCATGATAGCTTTGAGTACACGGGGAAATCAGCTGTGGACACATCAAAGGAATTACTTCGGGGCAGGCCGTACGGAGGAGTAGCGTTACTGTGGAGAAAAAACCTTTTCGACGCCATTGCAGTAATAAACTGTGCTAGCGCGCGCCTTGCAGCTGTGCGGTTCGAGATAAGGAATCGGTCGTTTGTGGTGTTCAGCGTATACATGCCTACACAGTGCGTCGATAATCTTACCGAGTTTGCGGAGTGTTTGGGCGAAATAAGTGCTATAATTGACAGTAGTGAAACTGAATCGGTGTACATCCTGGGTGATTTTAACGCGCATCCGTCAGAGTTATTTAGTAACGAATTAATTAGTTTTTGTGCGGAACAAACGTGGTGCTGCGCTGATATGTTGAAACTAGGTATGGACTCGAATGAATATACTTTTGTGAGTGACGCGCATGGCTGTCGACGGTGGCTTGACCACTGCGTTGTGACGCAGTCAGCCTGGGAAACCATTAAGGACATTAAGGTATGCTACGACATTATGTGGTCGGACCACTTGCCGGTGTTAGTTACCTGTGATTTGAATGTAGTTCGTAAGAAAATAAGTACAGTGAATAATAACAACTTATTAATAAATAAAATAATCTGGGGTGACCGAAATGGTTCTCAAATAAATATGTATTCAAAATTTTGTCATGATAATTTAAAATTAATTAATTTCCCAAATGAATTTGTATTGTGTGCCGATAATAATTGTTTTGACATATCACATAGATCCATAATTAATAATCTATATACTGACATTGTAAAAATTTTGACCAATGGAGCTATTTTGACATATAAATCTAGGAAAATTAGAAAAGGCAGGACTATAATTGGCTGGAATAAACATGTAAGTACAGCGCACAGGGAGGCCAGGTTTAAATTTAATGTTTGGTTTTTGTATGGAAAACCGAGTAATGGATTAATTTATGAAGATATGTGTAACAGCCGTAAATTATTTAATTAAACTTAAATGGTGTCAAAGTAACCAAGAACAAATCAAAATGGATATTATCGCTAGTAATAAGAAGGATAAAAACTTCTCGAAGTTCTGGAAAAACATTAAAAAGTTAGACACAAAACCTGGTCTTCCTGCTAGTGTTGATGCGGTCTCTGACCCTAAACAGGTGGCAGACTTGTTCAGGGAACACTTTAGTGTAAGATCACCTGCAGGAAATGCAGGTGTTCACACGCAACGGACGCCTGGTGATGGGACCAGTCATTGTTCCGGTACTACCCTGACTCGAATTACAGCTAGTGAAGTGAGACAAGTCATCCAAACCATGAGCACGGGTAAGTCACCGGGACATGATGGTCTTGGCATCGAGCACCTGAGGCACGCTGGGGTTCACCTGCCCGGAGTGCTAGCTATGTTTTACTCACTGTGTATCAGTCACGCGTACTTGCCTCCAGAGTGTATGAAAACCATTGTTGTACCGATACTCAAAAACAGAACTGGAGATATATCAGATAAAAATAACTATAGGCCAATTTCGTTAGCGACCATCATAGCTAAAGTTTTGGACCGGCTTCTGGATAAACACCTGGACCAACACTTACAGCTCCACGATGGGCAGTTAGGGTTCAGGCCTGGACTGTCCACCGAGAGTGCAATACTCAGCCTCAAGCACACAGTTAGATACTATGTGGATAGACAGACGCCGGTCTACGCTTGCTTCCTCGATCTGTCAAAAGCGTTTGACACCGTATGCTATGACGCACTGTGGAAGAAGCTCCGTGACACGTCATTGCCGAGGGAGCTATGTTCTGTTTTTGAGTATTGGTACGGGCATCAAACCAACATTGTTAAATGGGCCGGGACCCACTCTGACGCCTACGGACTGGAGTGTGGTGTAAGGCAGGGGGGGGGTAACTTCACCAAAGCTCTTTAATTTGTACGTTGACAACCTGATAGATGGCCTCAGTAGCATGCCAGTCGGATGCTCTATTGACGGAGTTAGTGTTAATAATCTCAGCTATGCTGATGACATGGTCCTCCTGGCGCCATCTGTCGGGGCTCTTAGAAGTCTCTTAGCATATTGTGAAGCTTATGCTGCAAGACATGGCTTGCAGTACAATGTAAAAAAAAGTGTATTCATGTTGTTCTGGCCAGGCGGCAAAAGCCCGAGTTATGTGCCTCCAATCATATTGAATGGAAATTCAATAGCCAGAGTAAACGAGTTCCGATACTTGGGACATTTAGTGCATGAAAATCTTAGAGATGAAGGAGATATAGAAAGGGAGCGAAGAGCGTTGACGGTGAGAGCTAATATGCTGATCCGCAGGTTTGCTCGTTGTTCAGAAGAGGTAAAAATAACTCTGTTCAAATCATTTTGTCAGACATTTTACACGAGCAGCCTGTGGTTCACATACACGCAGAAATCCGTCAATGCTATTCGCGTGCAATACAACAATGCATTCAGGATGTTGCTGGGGCTGCCGCGGTTCTGCAGCGCGTCTGGCATGTTCGCCGAGGCGCGCACAGATGGGTTCGCCGCCTGCATGAGGAAAAAAGCAGCCTCACTGCTGAGCAGAGTCCGTGGGAGCACCAACAACATCCTGCGAATGATAGCGAACAAGATGGATGGCCCGCTATACAGACACTGCATTGCTGTACTTACCAAATAATTAAGTACCTCTACCTACCATAAATTTAAGCTAACATAGACTTAAGACTTAGATATAGATTAACCCGAATATGGATCTTGTGTTGTCCGAAATAAACGATTATTATTATTATTATTATTATTATGCGTAATTTTAAATCTAACAGAGACTCAGAACTAAAAGAGGTTAGACTATTTAGATGATTGGAGAATTTAGTTAACCTGCCCTTAACAATGCCGCGTTTCTTTATTAAATCACGCATGATTTTCTCAGCTTCAACATCACTTTGTTTGTAAGGCGATCTATCGCGACTTTTACTACTTCCCTCCATATCTACAGGCATCAACGGCATCCTAGTGGCTTGTGGAAATAGGAGTACTCACGTACAAGTCCTGTCTGCGTGTGATGGCAGCTGCTACCAAGAGGTCCAGCTGTTATATCGATTTGCTCCGTGAATAGCACTTGTCCAAATCCACCTGACGATAATCCACAAAAACACTTCGTATCCGTCCTGCAATGGCTGCAATGCTTGGCTCGACCGTGTTGCGTGGCGTTGTCCAAAGGTCGCGTACGAAGATTTGGCCGTGATTTACCAAAATCCTCGATATATCCGGCTCGAAGGACCAAATTATGTAGCGGCGTGAATGCTACACAACTATTGTAATGGTTTAGGTCGATGAGGAGATTTTGAAAATAAAAATCAATGTTCAAGTAGGTAGCAAGATTGCGAGTATAATGAATTAAGATTTTACAAAAACAAAGGATAGTGGGGTGTGGGAACAAATAACCAATCCGCGTTCACATCACGTCATTTTAAAGCGCTCCTATTGGTCGTTGATGACGTGACTACAATGTAGTAGAAACTATTGATGCACCTGTGGTACACTGCGTGGTAGGTACTTGCTGCTGCGGTTGGATGGCGCTTCAACAGTGACTAAGCGCATTCCTCCCAAGCGGTCCAAAGATATCTATGGAATCTCCATGGATCTCCTTAAGGTCATCATTGTGCCGCTAGCCCCGGTAGTGGCTCACCTATTTAACACTTGCCTCGACGAAGGCACTTACCTGCAGACGCTAAAAGTAAGGAAAGTGTCTCCCATCTATAAAAGTAAAGGTAGGCGAGAGAACATGGATAGCTACAAGCCAGTCGTTTCTTGGTTTCGAAATAGACAGAGCCTTACCTGGGAGAGCCACATAGATAAGATATGCGGGAAGATAGGTAGCGCTTGTTTCGCGCTCCGACGGGCGGTTCGTTTTTTAATTTTTTACAAATGTTCATGGTCGGGTTTAGATAATTAACATGTGGCGGTTTGCCATCCTTGTCTTTGCCCCTACACTCTGTGCAAATTAGAGCAGGAAAGGAGTGGTTTACGCCACACAACGGGTAATAAAATACGTCGCAGTCGAAATCGGACTGCAGAAGTCCGTCAACAGACGAGGTATTTTTGAAATCGGACTTATAAAGTCCTCTCAACAAAGGGAGTGTCATCCCATAACCTATTTATTTCATTATTTGTATTAACTCTATTTTTGATTAAATGTCTGTTAAGTAGTTTCTTTTATAGTTCGTTTTTGTACAAACTGTTTAGCTTTTTTGATGACTCTTTGTATAATTGAATATAGTGACTGTTAATTATCTGTTCTAACCCCTTTATGGTTTCGTTATTTTTAAGCTCCATCTTAAGCCACATCTTCACTTGTGACACTTCAAGTGAGACGATGACAAAACCATTATTAATATGGTCAAGTACATCAATAAATAAAACTATTGTTTACTGTCATTAATAGCTGATAAATAAATATTATTTATAGGAATGACACAAGCGTCGAAAGGGAAAGTGTTCGTCAACGGATTGGAGACAAGCTCGCATGGTCTTCAGGTTCGCAAACAAATGGGCCTCTGCACCCAGCATAATCAGTTCATGGACCATATTAACGTTATTGAACATGTTATGTTCTTCATTATGGTAAGTTTAGCCAGTACTTCTATGTCCACGGCTAAACGGGCCACCCCCAAACAAGGAGGGGTTCGCCACGCTCGGCATCGGATTGGTGGTCGTGGTATTGGTGTAGGTTTTAGCCAAGCATCCAAACAGTTCCGTACTTCAAAAGGGAAAAAGTAACCCTTATAGGATCACTTTGTTGTCCGTCTGTCTGTCCGTCTGTCAACCCTCTTTTCTCAGGCGTTCCTGGTGGTTTCGTGGAGGTATTGAATTGAAATTAACCTCCAATACTCAAATCCGTAACTTCATGGAGCCGTGATATAAGTAAAACTTATAAATCAACGCAATTAAAAGTTACTAATATTTTGAAAGTTCATAATGTTTAGAAATTCCCCTATGGGATTCTCGATCTATTCCTTTCTAATACCAAAAAACTAATACCAATGGTATTTGTTTATTGTCCTCATTAAATTCCATTCCTAACGAATACCAAATTCGAAATCTTTAAATTAAATACCAAATCTATTCCCAACGAATACCAAAACAGAACTTTTGGTACAGTCACAGAAACAATTTATTGTGCTTTCAAATAATTTAATATTATGAAATTATGATCATAATTTATAACCTGCACAAATTAATTTCATTCCGGCATTTTTATCTACGATTACCATAAGTGAATCACTTGCCAAAAAAAATACCTGCAAAAAAGGGTGAGCTTGCTCCTATTGTTTCAAAATCCGAAATAACCAAGCAACTCAAACGCCGTTGTGCAAACGAAGCACCTTAAAATGTTTTACTGTTTTGGTGGAATAAACGTTAAGTCAATGAAATAAGGTCTGTTTTTTCTTACAATAATTATGTCCTTGCATAAATTATAGTATTACCTGCCCTGATTTTGAGGGATGTTTCGTCAATTTCTCAGTACTATTCTGTAGGGTGGCACACGCGAGGAGTACTAGAGGGTTACTAGAAACTCAGTGAAAGTGGTATCTGGTAATTTTTTATTATTTGTAATTTTATGGTGTTTTAATTTTATAATTATTTAAGGCTCCGCGCTCGTTCTGCGTTCCGCGTTCTGCGTTCGTCCATTCTGCGTTCTGCGTTCTAGCTCACACAGGAGCCGTTCAAGACATTTTGTGTTCTATTTCGCGACTCTCTGCACGTGAAACATGTCTCTCGAAAGTTCATCTTCCGAAGATGAAGCCTTGCTTTTGTGGAGTCTAGAGGAGTCAAAAAAATAAGAAAATATTGGGTATACCCTATCAACACGAAACGAGATAATATGTCCGTAGCTATTTCAATCCACGCCCCTTTCATTTTGGGACGATTTTTGTAGTCCCTATGGCTTAGATCGTACAAAAACTGCCTTCCTCTCACCAATTCAACCAATCTTTCTATATCAATGCTCGGACCAGCCATAGCGAGAACGCGAGTTCTTTCTATTTCTGAGCAGAGAACGCGAGAACGCAAGCGTTCCGAATGACCGCCGCGGTCCGCGGGCGCTATAGATCCTTCGCATTACAAAGAACGCGGAACGCAGAACGCAGAACGCGGAACGCTCTCTGTCTGCGCGGAGCCTAAATGTATTAAATATAATATTCGTAAAATATCGTTTGTTTAATTTATATGTATTATGTAGTTCAATTTTTTAAAAGATAAAATTTGGAGGTAGGTAAGTAATTTGTCCGATGGTTCCGACCAACCAAGTATTCTCCGATTTAGATACATAAGTATTTCTTTTCTTAGAAATGTCTGATGAAGCTCGGCCATCCACATGTTCGGGAATTACTGGAGGATATACATTCATAAAAAGAAGTGGTGGCTTGGTTCTACTAAAATCTGGTTCATCAATCATCATCATCATCAACAGCCTGTAGTGGTCCACTACTGGACGCAAGCCTCCCCCTGATAAGCACCTTATTGGCTTTTATAAAATCTGGTTATCAATACACAAAAAAAGAGAGAATAAAAATGGAATAAAAATATTTCGATGAGACTGATTTCGTTTAAATAAACACTACTTTGAATCACTTGAGCATTTTTATTACTGACTGTACCTCATACAATTTATCTTGTTTTGGTATTCGTTTGTGAGTGGTATTCGTTAGGAATAGAATGATGATGATATAATAATGAGGACAATAAACAAATACCATTTGGTATTACTTTTTTGGTATTAGAAAGGAATAGATCTGGGATTCACATGCATACAAAACCTACAGGGTACTTCTCGTTGGTTTAGAATCATAACGAAAAAAAATTGAAAACCGTAACGTTGTAGTTTATTTACAAAAAAGTTTTTGACTGTCGCCATGGACCAAAACCGTCCCGTTGACCTAGAATAAAATTTGGCAAAAAGAAAGGTCATAGGTCTTATAATTACACAAACTTTCACCTTTATAATATTACTAACAGTCAAATTACTAAAAAGTAGCCTATGTCCGTCCCGGGATATCATCCTCTTCCCTGCAAAATTTCATTAAACTCCGTTTAGCCGTCTTGGCGTGAAAATGAATAGGTAATATGTTTCCTTATCAGACAACTTTTGCTTTTATAATAATTGCTAGCTGTACCCGCGACTTCGTTCGCGATTGGCATACCTGCCGACTAATTAAGTTCACATTTAACCACAGTTTCTCTCATATTATGAAACGCCGTGCATGCAAATAAAACTTCAATGCGCAGAATTGGACCTGTTACACTTTTAATATAAGTATCTATATGGTTCTAGAGGCTTGAAATTTTGAGTGTTTCTTCCTTTTAGGTTTAAAGAACTTTATTCTCATACAAACACATCAACACAACAACTTATGATATGCTTTTAGGGTGTAGGGGAGTACTAAGAAAGGCATTTACAAACACAACAACTTATGATATGCTTTTAGGGTGTAGGGGAGTACTAAGAAAGGCATTTTCAAAATTCGCACTCGAACAGTTTCAAAATAGGAATGAAAGTTTAAAAAAATGCTCTGTATTTCAGTAACCGTAGGTAGATTCCCCTTTCATGACGATCACACATTTCATTAATTGTTTTCTGAATTTCTGACGGTGTTGTCGTATATCCAGCTAAGTTTCATTCGAATCCATTCGGTATTTTCGGCGTGATGCGCGGTCAAGGAATTTTGCTTTCATCCCCTCTCCCAGGGTAATCTTACTGAATTCCGGGATAAAAATGTATCCTATGTCCTTCTTCGTAATATAAACTCAAATTATGCGAAGTTCCATGATGGGCGTTTTAGAACAGACAGATAAAAATGGAAAAAAAAAAACATTTTTGGCTTCAGTATAGATAATAGAGCGCCGTACAAAACAAAAATTTAAAAAGTCGTCAATTTACAGAAATGGACCTGTTATAGTTTTATTATTAATGTAGAAAATAGATAGTTAAAGATATTTGGTTTTATATGCGATATACTCTATTTAATTATAGATTGCTTTGCTTGGTTTTTTAATAATCAAACCAATTATTTTTCGAAAACTAACATTATCTGGATTTACACGCATAAAACTGCGACGAACTGCTCTAAGAAATTGATAGGCATAAAACAAAGACACTAGTACCTCTTCTGTCTGTTTCTTCGCTTTACCAAGCAACGGATTTCCTATCTGATGTCGTATACCTATTTTATTGGAATGTTTTACAAACCTTCCGTTATTAATATAAACGAATAGCACCGACCTCACAAATGTACATCCGAGTATTATTTCGAGTACCAAGCATTTGAAGCCACAGAAGATATAAATTTAGGTAGGTACCTACATAATAAGAAAGAAGACGAAGACTGTGAATTTCTAAAACAAACTGTTAGCAGGTGCTTATTCCAGCATCATAGCTTTTCTAGTTCCTGAGATTTCGCGATATGTCAGTGAGTCGCCTAACTTTGACTCGTGTGGAGACATTGACCTTTAGGGTACGAATTTCAAAAAATCCTGAAATACGTATCTATTTATTTAAAGTCATCTTCCTACGCTACAAATTTTGACGCGCCAACAGTACGGTTCGGGAGTTATTATAAAAATGACCTTTGACCCCTTTACGAATTTATTTTAAAAAACCGTTCATAGCCGGTGCCTACGTCCTAAAAGGAACCTTCGTGCAAATTTTCAGCTTCGTAGCTCTCGTAGTTTCAGAGATCTCTTGATGAGTCACGCAGTTTTCTCTTTTATAAATATAGATTAGTATACTCGTAGATGTAGGATATTAGGTGGATTAGTAAGAAGTACCTACATTAATCCTATCAAACTTTTCACTCGGAAAACATCCATTTATCAAAACAACTAACAACAGGACACCCTCCGGCCAGATGGTGACCTGCGAAAGATTGCCGATGCTTTATGCGTCAAGGTGAAGCTCAAGACAGACCGCTATGGCGATCAGCGAGGCCTATGTCTATTGGACTTGCTGATAATGATGAAATCTCGTGTCGCCGTGATATGTCGAGTATTAAATGCATGAAATGAAGTTTGAAGTGCGAATCTGTTGTCGACCTCAGTGGCGCAAAGGCTTGTCTGACGAACTATAAAACGTACACAGTCTAGGAAAACCGCTTAAATGTTTGTTGGTCAAAGCCGTGCGGTTCCCAATCTTGATGTGAAAGGGAGATGATGGGATCAGGTTATGAAGTTTCTTTGAACGTCTTTGAGGTTAAAACTACACCTATTCTAGCTAAAAGGCAAGTCCAAAAATCCCCGCGCTGCCTCCGAAGAGCTACTCAATAAGCTAGGGATCGGCAATAAGGCGTCTGCTGACCCTAAGGAGCTGAGCGGTGGCATGAAGCGGCGGCTCCAGCTAGCGTGCGCGCTAGCGGGCGGCTCCGACGTGCTAGTGCTGGACGAGCCCACCTCCGGCCTGGACGTCGAGACGCGCCGCGAACTGTGGAACCTACTGCTGGTAACTTATGAGAGCCTGTTACTTGTATTTAAGGATCCTACTACAAATACTCTCAGCTAAATGACGGACTGTGAAACTTACTGTTGGTTACATGTTGTATCCACCAGAGATCCTACAATACAAGACGTCAACCGGATCCAAGGTCATTTTCAGTTAGATTGCGGCCTATGGAAACACCTATAATATAAACATATAGGTTTATTGAAGATAATGTACAAATTGAAATGATTCTAAACTATCACTTATTTACAGTCACTTCGCGGTGAACACACCGTCCTCCTGTCGACTCACTTCATGGAGGAGGCGGACGCACTGGGAGACAGAGTGGCGGCGCTGCAAAGCGGACATCTGCGCTGTCACGCCACTCCTATGTATCTCAAGAAGGCTATGGGTAAGATTGACTTCAGAACATCACCCCATGACCCAAAAATTTAGGTCACCGACCATTCACCACATTTTGAGCTGAAGGTGGAATATTCCCTCATATACATATTTTTAGATATAGATAATAATATAGATTTTTAGATAATAGACCTCCCCGGATTAGTGCCTCATCGTCATTAATCCTAGAGGGGGTAATGCCATAACCCCAACGCTGAGTATGCTCGTTGAACAGCGCAGTTCAGTGGTGTAGATGTTCTGCAGGCCACTGCTGCCCGCCCCCTATATCGACCTGATGGATATCCTGTAGTCGCCTCTTAAGCGCGTGACAAGTGGTGATGACTATTCTAAGCCACACTGCACGGCACGTTGTAGTCTAGCAGATACTAAGACCTACAACATGTGAAATATGATGTCTCTAGAAACTTTTAGAAGTTAAAGTAACTTATGGTATGGTTTGCTCTGTCGATGCAGCATCGGTGTTGCTCATTGTCAGTAGTTTTTTTAGATAAATACCACTACAAAATGTTCATAAAGGAACGTTCTTTCTCCAGGAGGTGGTTATCGCCTTTCCTTGATCACAAGCGGACAGCCCAATGAAGCAAAAATCACTGCCTTTGTCACACAACACGTGAGCAGTGCGACCGTCAGAGAGCAATCGATGAATACCATCATATACAACCTGCCTTCGACGGCAACACCGCAGTTTCCAGCGTTATTTACGGCGCTGGAAACGAACAGAAGTGCTTTAAAAATTAATAGTATAGGAGTCGGTGTTACTTCGATGGAAGATGTGTTTCTATTGTAAGCTTAACTTTTTTACCAACACACATTCGTCAACTGCTAAACATGCTCCCCCAAACGAAGGTTTTGCCATGATAATATAAACATTTACGCTGTATAGATGGTTGCAGATATATTTTTTTTGTAACTGTTGCAGGTTTCCGTTCTTAATTTTTCACTACAGAAGTTAGGTATTAAGAAGAACGATGCTGTGTGAATTGTGCAGAATTTTTTTTCTACAATACAGGGTGTCACGAAACACGTATGCTAAGCCGAAAAGGGTTTGTGGACCCCGGGGGATCAACTTTGTGATACTATAACGTATTATGTCTTCCTACAAGGTGTTTGTGAAGGAAAATGGAAGATGGTACACACAATTTTATGTAATCAATAACTACCAATGTGTAAACAAAGTTATTTATGTTATAATTATCCTATAAACTGTAGGTACCACCCACTAGCAAAAAAAATTGGTTGTCTGTAAAGTCGGTTTACTGACGATAGTTGAACGTGACAACGTCATAAGAAAATACTGATGGAATGGTAGCATTTGATACTCGATCAAAACATGTAAATGTACTATAGTATAGCAGCTGTCCACGCAGACGCATCGCTCACTCAAGTAGGAGAGAGACGGATGTCGAGCGCTCTCGCTTGCACTTAAAGCCTTACATGGAACGCCTCAGAGCGAGGTAACGCCGCATGACGTCATGTTTTTTCGTGCGTGCAGCCGGCTCTATCGAATTATAAGACGTTGTCACGTCAAAAACATTCCAGGCGGGCGTCCGGAAGCGACCAACACTAGTAGCAGTGTGATGGGGTCTAGTCGATGCACCTACCCATTGCGGATGCGGCGAGCGACTGACTGACTGACTGACCGAAGTGACTGGCAAATACGGCCGTGCTGCGGCTTATTTAGACACGGGTTGGGTGGCGGGGCAGCGCTGACGCCGCGCGTCTTCAATTTGCGGCTGCGATAGGCGTCGTGCCTCAGGCGGGTTGCGCGCTGATTTTTATGCTATAGTACAATTTCTCGAACTACGAACATTTCGAACTTTTTGGAGAAAAAAAATTGTTTATATTCGTGTTATTTTACGTGTATTCTTACATTATGATTTTGGTTTCAAAATTTTAAAGGATTAACATTTGTTTTTGATATAATTTCATGACAAAACACTGGTTTTGCTAAAGAAACAAGTGAAAACCATTTGTTAAATATTTCAAAATGTTAATAGCAAGAGTTCGTGTAAAAAACAGGAATAGGAAGGAGAAAAAGTTATTTTGATTATTTCATATAAAAATATTAAAAATTCTCTAAATCGTTATTCACAAGGTGATCCCCTCGGGGTCCAAAATCACCTTCTTTCGGCTTAGTAATTACGTTACGTGGCACCCTGTATAGATCTTGGTAAATTTCGTGATTATTTTCTTTTCTTCAGCTTGTGCAGTGACTCTACAACCATTACTAAAGAAGAATCGGACACCGAAGTGCCAGGTACGCTTTTAATCTATAATTAATTAATAATAATTTTATACGTGTAAAGATTGGAACGGCCTGTGGCTCCTAAACCGTTCCCGGTTTAAGAGCCACAGGCTTTTTTGAAGTCGGGCATGCTCCTGTAGGCTTAGCATGGGCACTTGGGCACATGGGCAATCAAAACACGGCCTTGACTAGGTTGATACGAAGCCTACTGTACGGAAAATATTCAATTTACTATTGGTTGGATATTTATTTTTAAAAAATTTGGAATTCACGCGGTCGCGTGTTCAACCGCTGATAATGAGGTCCCGGGTTCAAACCCGGGTCGGGCCAAGATTCGTGTTATTGGGTCTTTTCTAGCAAGAAATATTCACAGTAGCAGCCCGGAGTCAAGAAGTCCAACGGCACGGTAGACCAACGGCTTAAGCCGTCTAACACCGCCAGGTGTTAGACGGCTTAAGCCGTTGGTCTTGCGCTTGACCTCTCCCCGGTCGTGTCGGTCTGCCGTCCTATCGGATTATGAGAGTTAAGGAATAGAGAGTGCACCTGTGTTTGCGCACACACTTGCGCACTATATATATATGTCCTGCGCATCTGGCTAGTCATCGATGAGATTGGCCGCCGTGGTCGAAATTCGGCTAGGAGAACATATTATTATTTTTATCCACCTCCCTCACTGCGTTGCCCGTTGCGCTGCACGGGGCCACAACGAGCACCGGCCACGGGGCGCGGCGGTGCGCGGCGGCGGGGCGCGGTGCGGCCGGGCCTTTATTTTTCTGTTAGTATTTTGTTTAGATTGTCATTTTTAAATTCGTAATATCTTTAGAATGGAATTTCCGATTTGAATAATTCAAAAAGTAATCTGCATGTATTGAAACAATCTTATATACGAAATGATTTATTTGGATAAGGATTAATACAAAGGTATGGATAACATCATTGATGTAAAAAAGCTATATCCTTTTTTTACATCGATGGACAACATGGTCAGATTTTGGTTGGTTTCTATCAACTTTTCAAATGTAAAAAAGTAGTTGTAGGGACATAACTACAATAGTTGGACATGGTATCGCGAAGTTTTGTGTAGTTATTGATAATTATGTTTTTTAATATTGTAGAATATTTTTTTCTGTCATCAATAGTTTCCGCAGCGCATGCGATGATATACAATTTATGGCAAAAAAAATCACCTTGGGTTACGTCATTATTGAAGTTTTAGTAGGGATTCCTAATTTTTTCAAGTAATAAATATAGCCTAATGAATAATGAATAATACTCAGGAATAATGAAGCATTCTAATGGTGAAAGAATTTTTGAAATCGGTATTTTTTGTGTTTATTCGCTACAAATAGCAAAAATACAAATTTTTCCTCTTTATAATCTTAGTGTAAATAGCTTCTGATAGAGTTTTACACGGTTTTATATTAGCAAATTGTTTTTTGCGAACATACCCCATGTGCGAACATACCCCTTCCACTTTCTTCCGGCGTTCTTTTTACGTGCCGCGATCTATACCTACATAATATCCGAATGATGTGAATTAAAAAATAACTGTTCTTAGCAGATGCTTACGTCCTAAACTAAATTTTGTTGCATAATTTCAGCCTCTTAGCTTTTCTAGTACCTGCGATTTCTTGATAAGTCAGTGAGTGGCCTAACGTTGACTTCACACCATTGACTTTAAGGTGTGAATTAAAAAAAATCCTGAAACGTCTCTATTTATACTACCTACCTCTTTATATTATAAATCTTTCACTGAACAAGCTATCCGTCTATGCAAGTCTATGGAATGCTCTTCCTCTGGACATCAGACGTGCAAAATCACTTCCTATCTTCAAAAAACTGCTTCATCAGCATTATATAATATCCGTGTAAAGAGTTAGACAACCTTATTTTATGTTTGTGTAAGTTTATCATTAATCTTTGTAGGTATTAAGGTAGGTATGTAGTGTAAGTATTTGTTTCCTTTTCTTTAATTACTTATTTACTTATATATTTATTCCGTATTTTTTGTTCTTTTATTTCCAGTCCATCCCAAGGTTGACTGGAAGAGATCGCTCTTAGCAATATGGCCGTCCTTTTACTTCCTTTTTTTTATAAGCGTTCTCTGTATTGTTTTCTGTATTTGTGTGGTATAATAAAGTGTTTTCTATCTATCTATTTATTTTAAGTCATCTTTCTACGCTACACATTTTGAAGGGCCAACAATTACGGTTATTGTAATAATGACCTTTGACCCCCTTAGACTACGAATTTCCAAAAATCCGTTCTTAGCAAGTGCTTACGTCGTGAAAGGAACCTCCATGCAAAATTTCACCATCGTAACTCTTGTAGTTTCAGAGATCTCTTGATGAGTCCAGTTTTCTCTTCTCTTTTTATATACCTACCTCTAAAGATATAGATGAAAAATAAAATATTTATGTAAACGAATAACATTATAGGTAATATGCTTTCCTACCACTGGTTTATTATATGTAATTTATAACCTATTGATAAAACAATATCCCTTTTCAACCATTATTTTTCATATCTCTTGAAATCAATATAAAAAGATCGTTAAGAAAAGATTTATAAAGAACAGAGTCGGGTGTATATTGTTTTTAATTATAAGTACTTATAAATACTTGTTGATTTAATATTTTATGTATTTTGTCTACTCACAGCTTCCGAATACGGTAAAATGAAGGGTAAGGTCTTGTACAAGAGAATAGCGATCGCGCTTTTGAAGCGGCACATCAACTTCCATAAGGATAGCAAAATAACCTTTCCCATACTGGTAAGTTTTTTATTTATTTAACAAATTTAAACACCTAAAAGGGTTTGGTTGGTGTTTTGGTAACTAGATACAAAATACATAAAACAATCAGTAATTTGTATGCCGGTAATTTGCATGTCCTGGGCCACACTCGTCAACTCTTTCCTTACTACAATAATCTGGCGAGCAGCCTCGCGAAATTATAAATTATAGAGCCGCCTGAAAATTATAGAAGGGGCCACGAAACAGGTGCCTAAGCCGAAAGGGATTGATTCTGGACCACGTTGGGATCGAATTGTGAATAACGATTTTTTTTAAGTTAGACTTTTTAGTTAGTTTTACATTTTTTTTTCCATTCGAGTTCTTTTACACGCACTGACCGCACTCTTGCATTGTTTAAATTTTTTTTAAATTAATTTATTCATTGACAAATCGGATAACGATCGAATCGTATACAAGGTGTTATTGAAATGTGCGCAATACCACAGGATCACCATTCACCTCCTGGCACTGATTAATATTCATTAAACACAACAAGCCGCAAACGATTTTTTTTTGCAGAGCTTTTAATTTTATTACAAATTAGCTATACCCGCGACGCGCTTGCTATACTTGCCGACTAATTAAGTTCTCATTTAACCAGTTTCTCTCATTATTATGAAACGCGGTGCAGAAAAACTTCGATGTGCAGAAGTGGACCTGTTGAATGGTTCCCTCTGCGTCGACGTGGCTCTGCGTCGATACTAAAAATCTATTGTTATGCAAATTAAATATTATGCTAATTAGTGCCTCTGCGTCGATGTACAGTCAGCTCACAATGAAAGTAAGTATTTGTTTCTAGCTTTAGTGTTGCGTTGCAATTTTGCCTTGTGCATCGCCAAATTGAAGCACCACTTCCATAATATGTTTTATTTATACGATATCGGCATCCATCTTTTAGTACGATTTTTCCTCCATTTTTGCTTTCAATAAAATAGAAACTCTTAACCAAGTGAGAACTACGTTCAGGATCCGAGTTTCTCTCTTGATTGTCTTGGTTATTACTTTTCGGAACATGTAGCTCTGCATCAATATCTATTAGAAGTTCAGGTTCTGGTTCCGGGTGTGTGTCTTGGACATTATTTTGGGTGCTGCTAAAATGTTGTTGATCAAGATCTAATAGTAGGTACATAAGCGTTATCATAGTCGCTGTCATTGCTTCAATATTCATTTTGTTGGACAGGTTCATCTAATAGACTGTTTCGTCTCCTTCCAAAATGTTGATAATGTTGACGAGGTCCTGCACTGTTTAGTAACGATGTACTCATCTGGCTGGTACTATTCTTGTGCTTTTCCTAACAAGGAAATAAAGTTCAATTGAGATTCAATGATTATATTACATAATCAATAAAATTAGGAAGTGCAGTGAATAAAAACAGGGTAGAAAATAACAAATTAATTATATGTGTTATTTTATTATTTATTATTAATCTTGGGAATTTTTGATAAAAATTACTTATGTATTTTATTATTCCCTACAAAAAATAAGATTAAACTCCATGACATCTTTAAATAATCTGTCGACCAACGAATATGCACTCGCTTTTTTTTGTGATCACAAATTATACTATTAAATCCACGGATTTAGGAATAACGGATGTAATCCTACCGCATCCAACGTGAACAACAGCAATGGCGGACTTGTCACTTTGTCTTGTGTCTTGTCACTTGACATTGTCAATGTGTGTATTTATTCATTTATTTATTTTTGTATTTAGTTTGCAACAGAGTCAATTTGTCGGCGTTTAAAGCCGTAATGGCAGCCGTTGAAGAAAATGATGTCAATGTGTGTGTACCTACATACAACCTACGTGTACGTACAGAGGATGGACAAATAATTGAGTTCATCGTTTATTTTCTTTCTGAGATTACCTACATACGTAGGTACATTCCTAAATCCGTGAGTAAATCAATGTAAAGTACTTTCGTATTTTGTATGAATAATCCACCACCACATAGGTAAACACACGAAATGGCACAGACACTCCACTATACCTATTACATTAAGAGTCTATTCTTTTCCAGGGTTGATGGGTACCTAACTGATAAGATAATGCTCGGTAATTTAAACAATAGGTGTGAATGAAATAGGCTGATGATTGAAAGAGAGAAAGATATGCTACCAACCCTCGAACCTGCTGCTTCCTGCTTATAATAGACAATGCCAAACTTTAAAAGGTGCGAAACAAGCAGATAATATACTCTACACAGAGGTAAGATCTCTGTGTAGTCCAGTAGTCCATCCTTATCTGTTGCAATTGTCAATAAGGTAGGTTGGCATGGGGCGGCTAAGGCGACAAGCTTGCTCTATGGCTAGTACTACTATTCCTACTGCCGAGACGACTGTACCAATGACCTTGAGTCGAGCGAGCCGAGTGTCGACGCAAAGCCACGTCGACGCAGAGGGAACCATTCGACCTGTTACACTTTTAATATTACTATCTAGATTTAGGTACCTAGTCAAATTGTTTCTAAATTGTTTAGGGTCTACGGGGGATAGCATGTTGTCTTCTTCAATCCCATTCTTTATCTACACGGCTTTTAGCTACGACTCGGCCAGCGTCAGTGTCAAGAAGTATCATACTCGTTTCACTTCTTACTCATGGTTCCGTTCAGCTGGGGCCCTATTCTGCTAAACTAATCGCTTCACTGTGACGGTGGTATTGTCACAGAACGACACGTTTTGGTATTCTACCTTAGATGAAATAAATTGTGATGAATGCAGATGGAGAGATGCAGATGCGCATCAAATTGTCAAGTTTGAAACTATTAATTTATTTCGCATGCAATAACTGGAGTTTCATACCTAAATCTAAGGATTCTACTTGATGATTCTGCGACGATTCCATTGTCGTAGTGCAGCAATTGTATTGCAGAATTGGGCTCCTGATCCATTTGACTGGACCACCGCAATTTTTTTTTCGTAGTAGTTAGGTAGGTACAGTGATCCAGTTAGTTTAATTGGACCACTTACTTCAACCAAACTTATATAGGGTTATTGGTAATTCACTGACACTGCGTAAACTGCAGGTTCTGCCCATCATCACGAACACCTTAACGAAGACGCCAGGTCTTAATTCTTATTTTTTAGGGTTCCGTACCACAAAAGGAAAAAAGGTACCCTTATAGCCCTTATAGTCTGTCTGTCTGTCCGTCTGTCAACCCTCTTTTCTCAGGAACGCGTGGGTGCATCGAGTTGAAATTAACATCAAATACTCAAGTCCGTAACCTCTTAAAGCCGTGATATAAACTAAACTTCTAAGTCAACGCACTCAAAAGTTCCAGCCGTTTATGTCCGAAAACTTTGAAATTTCCAAGGGAATCACATGCACCCAAAACCTATAGGGTACTTCGTACTTCGTTTACCTAGGATCATAAAATGTGGTAAGAAGCCAGGTCATATAGCACAAATAACGAAAAATCTGAAAACCGTAAATTTGTAGTTTACTAACTAAAACAATAAGTTTTGATTCTCTCCCTCAACCAAAATATACAGGGTACCTACTTCATGTTGACCTAGAAACAAAATATTTGGCAAGAAACAAGGTCTTACAATTAAACGGAATCCTTAGTGCGCGAGTCTGACTCGTACTAACCATCTACGTTTATCGCAACAGGTGGCGATACGTGTAGGCCAGTTTTTTTTTTTTATTATTATATAAATAAATAATGCTGGACAATTCACACAGCATTATCTAGCCCCAAGCTAAGCAGAGGTTGTGTTATGGGTACTAGATAACTGATATACTTAATACAATACACTACATACATAGATATTTTTTATTATACATAGAAAACATCCAGAACGCCCTGGACAAATGGCAGTTGAGACTGCTTCGTTATCCTCATAAACAGGACCAAGATATATAATGAAAGAGTTTGCAGATACCTGCATTATTTGTAGACTGAAGACCATCGTAATGCATAACTTGAGGTACCTGTGGTCGATGCTCCCTTCTGGTTTTTAACGGAAGTCCCTTTTTATCGTGAGCTAATCCCATCTCCACGCGAGATCTGTAAATCACTGTAGCATTTATCTAGCCATTTTATCCTTCTTGCGCGAAGAAGGGAGTACCTAAGTGTCGTATTCTCGAGGGTTATGATAACAAAACGTTTGTTATTTAGATTGTTCTTTAGGGGACTTAATGAGGCCATTGTTCCAAAAAAATGGTAAGAACTTTACAAAATATTTCACTGTTATGTTCTGTATGTTTTATGCTTGTTATTTCAGCAAAATCAGTGTTTTGTCATGAAGTTATTATTAAAAATGATGAATATCTTTTAAATGTTAGAATACAGGTAAAAGAACACGAATAAGAAGAAAAATTATCATTTTTTTTCCAAAACATGTTTGAAATTCAAAAGTTAATTCCCTCGGGGTCCAGAATAACTCGGGGTCGCAGCTCGTCCGTCCGCCTCGCGCCTAGCTCGCCCAGGCTGGACGCAGCCAAAAAAACAAACTAGTTTCTGCCGCGGCTTTACGCACGTTATTTTTATTTTATTTTATTTTCAAAATTTTAGGAAAACTTACAGCTAGGTCTTTAGATTAGTTATTTACATAATACATGCCGGTACAGGCCAGCGCATGTGTGCTGAGGGCCAATTAAAAGTTTCCGCAGTTACATAGGATATCAAATGATGCACAGTGAATGTAGACGACTTTAAGAAAAAAACAAGAACAAAATCAAAAAGAATTCATCGCTAAGCAAGCGTTTAAGCTTACTTGCAGGTGTGTTAAATAAATCAACATCAGTGTTTTTCTTGACCAATGAGTTGAACGATTTGCTAGCTCGTATTAAGAATGCGTTGTTATTTCTATGGAAACGTATTTATAGGTTGTTTCTATCCCATGTGATTATTATTAATGATTTATGTCATAAAAAGTAGCCTATGTTTTATTCCAGGTACATTATAATGCTATATCTATAAATTTCGTGAAGAAGTAACTAACACCCATCCATCATCACCATCAGCCTATATTAGTCCACTGCTGGAAACAGGCCGTAATGAGCGCCATAGCGCCCTGTCTTCAGCTTGCCGCATCCAGCATCTACCTGCAGTCTCGATGATCGTCTTCCCAATGACTGGAAAACACTAGTGGCCTTGTAACTGGACAGTATTGCGGGAGTTTTGAAAATGCGTAATTTTATAGATTTCGACGTGCTCTTTCCGAATTTCAATCTGGCCACTTCCTAGGTATCTTTGCCGCTCGCGCTGCCATATTGGAAATAAAACGTCAAGTGCGAGTCGGACTCGCGCAATAAGGGTTCCGTTTAATTGTAAGACCTTGTTTCTTGCCAAATATTATGATTCTAGGTCAACATGAAGTAGGTACCCTGTATATTTTGGTCGAGGGAGAGAATCAAAACTTATTTTTTTTAGTAAATACACTACAAATTTACGGTTTTCAGATTGTTATCGTGATTTGTGCTATATGACCTTGCTTCTTACCAAATTTTATGATTCTAGGTAAACGAGAAGCACCCTATAGGTTTTGGTCTATAGCAAGAATTAAAAGTTGGTTTTTGGGTGAATAAACTACAAATTTGTGATTTCAGGATTTTTCCTTTACGTGTGCTATAAGACCTTGCTTCTTGCCAAATTTTATGATTATTCATCAACGGGAAGTACCCTATAGGTTTTGGTCCATGGCGAGAATCAAACGATTTTTTTTATGAATTAACATCTACTGTTTTCGGATTTTTTCCTTTATTTGTGCTATAAGGCCTTGATTCTTGCCAAATTTGATAATTCTAGGTCTACGGGAAGTACGCTATAGGTTTTGGTCCATGCGAGCATTATAAGTAATTTTCTTAGTGAATAAAGAACAAATTTATGTTTTTCGGATTTTTCCCTTTACTTGTCCTATAAGACCTTGCTGCTCACCTAATTTCATGATTCTAGGTTTACGGGAAGTACCCTATAGGTTTTGGGTGCATGTGATTACCTTGGAAATTTCAAATTTTCGGACATAAACGGCTGTAACTTTGAGTGCGTTGATTTAGAAGCTTAATTTATATCACGGCTTCAAGAGGTTATGGGTTACGGACTTGAGTATTTGATTTTAATTACAACCCGATACCTCCACGCGTTCCTGAGAAAAGAGGGTTGACAGACAGACAGACAGACGGACAACAAAGTGATCCTATAAGGGTTCCTTTTTTCCTTTTGAAAAATATTCCTTTAGATAATATCTCCTTTCTGACACATTTTACGATAAACATTAGTCAAAATCAAAATCAAAAACTCTTTATTTCCCTAAATACAATAAATGTACACTTAGAAAAGGTCAAATTATAAAACTAAATACTGGCACGGAAATAAAGTGATATTTTTTGATTTCTGTCGCTTCGGTATGTAGACTAAAGTAAAGAAGCGACGAAGAAACCTTTAGCCTGTTAGTTGTAATTTTTTGAGTTGGAGCAAAATCCATCCCAAGCTTTTTTATCCTCTAGATAATCTGATATTTTATAGTAAGCCTTTTTGCACAGCAAGGTTTTGACAATTTGTTTGAATTTATTTACTGATAATTTTTCCAACTCACTAGCGCCCGAATACTCAAACGCATCTTACATATTTGAGACCAGCTCAGCTGTTTAAGACGTCGTTATCCTTCGAAATCGTATACTGAAACATCAATCCTAAAATTTAAGAACGCTACACTTGAAATCATCCCCAACCCAGACACAACGACGACTTACAGTAAATTTGGTATTCATAAACGAAACTTAAATTTTGACAGCACTCAAACGACGTCTCAGATCGATGAGCATGCGCTTATATTTGAGACTGGTCGCTATCAATCTTACAACTGACGATTTTAGTTAGAAGTTCGTACCTCGCAGAAGTTTCTCAATAAAATTATTGGAGAAAGCTGTGTGAACCAAAATGTCTGTATCTTCGCTGTCTTGATTTTCTTCAGACGAGGAAGATTTGGTTGGAAAGCGGCGCGGCCACGCATTGAAGAAAAACTCGACGCTTTTTCTGTTTATGATGAAGAGCAATTCAAATCGAGATTCCGCCTCAATAAAATCATTGTTCAGCATCTTTGCGCTCTCATTCAGACTAAAATTCAGCCCGTTACTCTAAGAAATAAGGCGATTCAACCTATGGACCAACTACTAATAACACTGCGCTAGTTCGCCACTGGTACCTACCAAATGGTCATTGGAGACGTTTTCAAGGTGGAGCAACCCACAGTGCACCGGATTGTGCAAAGAGTGGCAAAAGAAATAGCCCAATTAAAAAGACAATTTATAAAAATACCATTAGATTACCATAGATTCCCATGCCTACAAAGAAAATTAGAAAATATTCCTACTATAATAGTAGGATTGGTGGTTATTTCTACAGCTGGTTCTATGCTAACCACACATAAAAGGGGCGGATGCGTATAGATCTAAATTCTGTGGACTGTAGGGCGGTTGTTGAAAGCACCTTGCAAATATTCTCGGGAAGGGATTCTGCTGTGATAAATGGAGTGGAAGAAAAGAATCACAGCAGATGGAGCAGGAACACATGCACGTACCTTCTTCAGGATAGCGGCGACAGCGTGGCGGCGGCGGCGTGGCGGAGGCGACGGCTTCGGCGGCGGCGGAGTTGGTGAAACACAATGTCTCATACAGCACTGTGCTGCACAGCACTAAAGTTAGGTGTTAGGTAACACTTGTTTTTGAAGTAAAATACGTAAGTATCCAGGGTATTCCAATAAAGTTCACGACACGAAAATTACGCGGCCGATGTAAGTCGTGGCGCGTAGGCAACTAGTGATCCATTGTCTTGTCATTCGAATCAATGCGTTGACGTCGTCAGAGCGAGACGACGTGATTTCACGTGCATGTGAGTGGATAGGAGGGAAAAGGAAAGAGGTATTGCAAATTTCTAAACAACCGAATTCTATTTCCACCAAGGATGTTCCATCCTCCACAACATATTGTGGAGGATGGTCTTCAAACAAGTCTTGCCTAGACAAGACCATAGTCTTGTCTAGGCAAGACTTGTTTGAAGACTTGTCCGAGGATGATGTGGCTATTAGAAAAGATGATGTTGTGGAACGGCCCAGGGCTCAGTACAAAATGAGAACTTTTTATCCAGAAATATGACAATAAATACCTATTTTGCTATGTAGTACTTACTTCTTTGTTTTCTTATAAGTAAGGGAGTCGATATGAATTGAAATAAAACGAGAAACCATTTATTATCTAAAGGTGGAAAACCTTTCATTTTTAATTTTAATAAATTAATTTCTAGCGTTACCTTTTTACATTTTATTATATATGCCAATGTAAATGCAAAGA
This sequence comes from Eupithecia subfuscata, assembly GCA_963564075.1. Lineage (NCBI taxonomy): Eukaryota > Metazoa > Arthropoda > Insecta > Lepidoptera > Geometridae > Eupithecia > Eupithecia subfuscata. Next base: position 13,936,245 of record OY751114.1, read on the forward strand.
CTACTACTACTTTCTGTCTTCTCACACGCCGGCAAAGCCGGCGTGGGGTAGGCAGTTTCAGGCTTTGGCTTTTACTGCGGAGCGCATCCGCCCTCGCCTAAGGACGAGGGGTCCTTGGGTCGGTCCATTCTGGACCTTCGAGTAGCCGTTCTCCTGTGGAGCCTGGCTGCCTGCGACTTTGTGGATTCTTGGTTTTCTGTGCTTGCCCTCTCGGTTCGCTTCCGCTGACCACGTTAGACGGGACTTGGCTGGTTGAGGTAACTGCAAAGAGGAGGAGTAGTTTATTGTAGCGAAATATGCAAGTTCTTTGTAGTGAATGTACCGTAGGTTAGGAGCAACAGCCTTTCACTTACCATTTCACAATTGCCACAAGGGCTTCCTTTTCTTCCTTTTTTAGTTTGGTCGTTCATTGTGTATTTACCAATATCGGTTGCTTCAGAGACATGAATTGTACAATCAAACTTTACGTAGAGTAATTTTTGTAAACAAATAATGAATGGGATGGGACTGACAGATGTAGGTATTACGATTCGTTACTTTCATTTTCAATTCATTTTGAAAGTTAGCGAACAATTTTACGATGTTTCAGCATGAAATGAGACGTTTTGGACCGAAAATTATGGAAATAGTCTCAAAGGGCTATAGGCCGGTCCATAAGTCAAAAAGAAATAGTGGTAAATGCAATAGAAAACAAACTTTCCGCAAAATTGTTGCCCTATACAAAGGACTTGAGATGTGCTAACGTAATCACGATCTCACTATTGATAAGTAGAGTTTGAGTATGCCATTAAAATGTAAGATGTCATCAGATATAAGAAGGACTCAGCCGAGTTGATGAGCTGAGATGCGTTTGAGTATTCGGGCGTAGGAGTTTTGTTCTAGAAGCGTATACATTGCCCTTTAAAAGATACATTTATTTTGTGTAGCCTAGTTGTGGGAACAGCGAGCTTATGTTTGTTTCTTGTATTCAAATTATGTTTATCGCTATTTTTATGGAACCGATTAATATTTTTATGAGTGTACAATAACTTTTCATAAATATATTGACATGGCACTGTCATTATGTTTATTTCTTTGAATTTATCACGCAGGGATTCTCTGGGACCCATATTAGAGATTGCACGAACAGCCCTCTTCTGCAGCACAAATACGGTGTTAATATCTCAAGCGTTCCCCCACAGCAGTATACCATAAGACATAATACTATGGAAGTAGCTGAAATAAACAAGACTAGATGTATCCTCGTCTGTAAGATGACGGATTTTTTTGACTGCATACGCTGCAGAACTAAGTCCCTTCGATAGCTTATCTATGTGTGGGGCCCATTGAAGTTTATTATCTAAGGTGATTCCTAAGAATACGGTACGTTCTACTATTTCTAACGTTTCTCCTTTAACGTTTACATCAGCCTTCACTTGTTTAACATTAGGTAGAATAAATCTAATAGATTTTGTTTTGGTTTCGTTTAGCAAAAGATTATTGACACTGAACCAATGGACTACTTTTGAGATTGCATTATTCACATCGTCGAAATTTGTGTTTTGTAGTTTCATTTTAAAAATTAATGAAGTATCATCAGCAAACAATACAATCTCGTAATTATTCTTGACAAGATGAGGCAGGTCGTTATTATAAACTAAGAATAGGAAAGGACCGAGGATATAACCCTTCGGTACACCCATTGTAACTACAGACCCCGAAGACCGTTTCCCAGTAATGTCAACTCTTTGTATCCTATCACTCAAATAAGATGTAAGAAGATCCAAACAGGTGTTCCTTATTCCATAGTGATGTAGTTTCCTGATTAATGTTTCATGGTAGTAGAAAATGAAACTAAACCAAATCCAACAAATAGATGTATCTATCTATATTCACAATTTATTTTTGTAAAACAGTCGATTGTCGTACGCACGCCGCAAACTTTTATTTTCCTACTAACACGTGTTTTTCGTATATTTGTAAAGAAAACTATTTCAGTTTATGGATGAGTTAGTATTTGCCGCGCTAGCTATAGGCAATACGGTTTGTTCCGCCCAGACAACCAAACTTGACAACTGGTTGTCTACGCGGAAGAAATTTTCCGCGGGGACAACCAGTTACATGGGCGGAATTTTATTTCCGTCTACACAACTACTTGGGAACTAGTTGTCTCGACGGAAAATTATCTTCCGCGGAGACAACCAGTTACCTGGACGGAATTTTATTTCCGTCTACACAACTGCTTGGGAACTAGTTGTCTCGACGGAAAATTATCTTCCGCGGAGACAACCAGTTACCTGGACGTAAGTTTATTTCCGTCTACACAACTGCTTGGTAACTTGTTGTCTCGACGGAAAATTATCTTCCGCGGAGACAACTAGTTACCAGGACGGAAGTTTATTTCCATCTACACAACTGTGCTCGATAATAATAATAGTCTTAAAATGTGTCTTCTATGGAAGTGTGTCCAGCTATCTGGGCAGTTTTTTATGTATCTTTTTTCAGTTTCAGCATCAATATACTGGAAGCACCCTTTTGTCTGTGAATGAGATTCGAAATCGGGTTTCGAAACCTTCATCCGCGCGTGTTTGCTTTTTTAATGACGCAACATCATTTTAAATATGTATAGTTATAAAAAGTAATCACGTAATCGTGATTGCAACTACAATAAGTAGTTAGTAGTTAAAAATTATAACTACATTTTTCGATTTTTTTGTGTAGTTAGTAGTTATGATTACTAATTAATTTATGTAATCGTAGTTAGTAATCAGTAGTTAGATTACATTTTGCCCAACTCTGCCTTTTTTATGAAAAGGTCTAAACAAAGGATTAAAAGGAGTATACGATTTCGAATCTCATTCACAGACAAAAGGGTGCTTCCAGTATATTGATGCTGAAACTGAAAAAAGATACATAAAAAACTGCCCAGATAGCTGGACACACTTCCATAGAAGACACATTTTAAGACTATTATTATTATCGAGCACAGTTGTGTAGATGGAAATAAACTTCCGTCCTGGTAACTAGTTGTCTCCGCGGAAGATAATTTTCCGTCGAGACAACAAGTTACCAAGCAGTTGTGTAGACGGAAATAAACTTACGTCCAGGTAACTGGTTGTCTCCGCGGAAGATAATTTTCCGTCGAGACAACTAGTTCCCAAGCAGTTGTGTAGACGGAAATAAAATTCCGTCCAGGTAACTGGTTGTCTCCGCGGAAGATAATTTTCCGTCGAGACAACTAGTTCCCAAGTAGTTGTGTAGACGGAAATAAAATTCCGCCCATGTAACTGGTTGTCCCCGCGGAAAATTTCTTCCGCGTAGACAACCAGTTGTCAAGTTTGGTTGTCTGGGCGGAACAAACCGGCAAGACTACTCATCCCCAGTAGTCTTGTCGATAGGAGAGACATCTGTCACATATAAAAGTGTGTTTAAAAAAATGTAAATCATAAATTTTACTCATTTTTTATTTTTATATTTTTATCGATAAATGAGTTCCAGGAATATTGTCAAAAAACTGCCATCAAGCGCCATTTCAGCCTTTTTTTGTAAAATGTGTCAAACGGAAATATTAAAAAACTGCTATTAGGCGCCCTTTTTACAATATGGTGGCACGAGTGGCAACGATACGCGAGGTGGCAATGTTGAAATCTGAAAGACCCCATGGAAAACTATAAAATTACGCAATTTAAATCTCCCGGAAAAATACCAATACCTTTCCCAATAAAACTACCAAATGACTGGACTAACACGTATTGCTATTTTTATCTCTAAAAATTTGAAAAAAAAAATAACAGAACAGAGACAACAAACCCTTAATTTGTTCGCAGCATATAATTGTACCAGCGCTATTTATTTACCTACTCGCTTTCAATGGTGTTCAAGGTAATTTGAAGATAACTACGAGTATGAATGAGCCGAATGTGTCCATGAGTAGTGACCTGGATATGTACAAGCCGCTGCCAGACCGAATGGTAAGATGTCAGCCGTTGATTGTCGAATCGCGTGTTTCTCGATCTCGACCCATACTATAAAATACAATAATATTGTAAGTTCGAAAGTAACTATTTGTTTCTAACCTTTTCACGCCTAAACGACTGAATGTAACTCAATGAAATTTGGCAGAGAGGTAGACGGTATCCCGGGAACGGACATAGCCTACTTTTTATCCCGGAAAAAGGCGTGCAAAGCCGCGAGTAGAAGCTATAGTACCTACTTGTAATTTATTTACAATTTTAAAATAATTATAAACAAAAACAAATAATCATCCTATTACTCATCATCACTCTCGCAAAAGTTCAAGTATACCAACATGATTTTTTTATTAATTGTTGTTTTATTCGGGAATTTCATTAATTATTGCAAATGTGACCAATGTTGACCAATTTCGATTTGTAAAACTTATTATGATTGTGACTCCGCAGAGAAGTAGGTACACTATCAAATTAGGTGTGCCTGTTATTATAGCTGAACAATATTTTTATAAAATTAATAAATAACTATTTTCTTTCATAATTTTTTTTTTCCATTGTATAATTGTAAAATTATTTACTGCAAATTCAACCCATATTTATTTCGTTTCGGTAACAGACTGTTAATTAACCACAATTTTCAGTGTTGCACTTTAAGATGCGTACCAACCAATCAATACAATTGCGCAAAACAATTTCACCGTATGTACAACACGGTCACAAAGTAGGGACCTATAATTATAGTAACATAATAGTCACTTCTAGAATCCAAAAGACAAGTAATTTTATTGTACAACCTCACCACAACATAGCCTATGTTGGTCAACTGTTGGACGCAGGCTTCCCCCTGATAAGCGCCTTATTGGCTTCAATCTCATGGGGGTTGATAATTCCCGTAAGCGACATCTAGGCCAACATTAGTCCAGTCAAAAAGTTCAAAAAGGTGTTAATTCTTGATCAAACTTCCAAAAATAATGTGCGATAACTCATTCGCTTCAGAATGACGTATAGAAAAGTGTATGTCGTGGATTTTGTAGCGCACAAAAAATTAAAATTGTTATGAATAAAATAAGATGGACAAAAAATATGTTTAGTTTTTCGTAAATAACTCAAAAATTATTATTAGGTAGGTACCAACTTAAGAATTTTTTAAAAAAGATCCATAAAAGGAAATTGTCAATAAAAAGTTATACTTTCGAAACTCTATCTCAATTATTTATAGCTTTTATTCAACGCCGAAAATAGGTCTCCGCGCGGCCGCTACGGCTGCAGAAGCGCAACGCCCCTTGAGACAGAATAAATGTCTTTTATAGTACTAAATATTAATTTTAAAATTTGGAAATACTAAGGAGTCTTCATAACACTTAAAAAAATAAAGCCCCGTTGGAAAACAAAAATAAGTCGATTTAATCAAAAAGTTATACAACGTCAACTAACCAATTTTTGTCAATGTCGGCCACATCGTCACTTTCCGTCAGGTTCAAATTTAGATTATGGAGACTATTATAATACGTTCCCAGGCACCACACAGCACCGTGTACCGTCATGCAGCCACGGAGGCTTTCAACCTCCTCAGCAATGCCATAGCGCCCCAGTTCCGACTGCCCGCAAAACGCGCCATCACCAAAAAGACGCGTCTAAGGGATAGCAAGGCCAGTCCGCCGCCTAACGGTGCCAAGGATTCCTTTGATTGTGTGCTTTGGGGCACATTCGTTGGTGCCGGTGAGTATTCATTTATTTTATAATGTATAAGGATAGATAAGATAATAATAAAATAACGCTGTATAATATATGACAGGAAGTTTATGAGATTAGAAGAATTTGATTTCTTAACTTCATGCTTTAGTTTGATAAAATTCATGGTTTGCCTTGTCGGTTTTTGCTCTTCAGCTCACCTGCATGACTTGCATCATTAAACCTACCAACCATTCTGTCACCTCATTAAATAATTTCTACTCCCTCAATCCATAAAAGAATTATTTGGTTATTTGAATTATTTGTGCTTACTTACGTGATGATGATTATGGCCTCCACAGCGGATCCGTCAACGACAAACCTTGCTTGTTCTGGACTAATGTTTTTGTTCCGCTGATGTGCGTGAACATGGCTCGCCAGTCCAAATTTAGTTTTGAAAGTCCGGTTGCAGGCTACGCAGTACAGCTGCCCAGAAAAAATGTAGGAGTAGGTGTATATGGTTTTAGGTCTGGATTTTTGCAACTGGCGCATGGTGCCGAGGTATTCGAGACGGTTTTGCTCAAAGCGCGCGTGCCTTGTGCACGGTATTGCGCCATTCAGGCTGATGTGCCTGCTCTTCCCAAATGTCGCACAAAACATCTTCGTAGTGCAAAAATTAGATCCCAGGTGTTGTGTGAAAAATAGCGTTTTTCTATTTTGGGAGTTTGGAGTCTGCCATAAGTATAACATGTCGGCTCCATCTGAGCTGTTCATGAGTATGAGTGCTATACGCTTAACTGACTGCGACAAAGGGCTTCAAAGTTTGGTACATGATCCTGCCAATATATCCGAAGAATGGACTTAAGGCAGTTCATGTGGAAAGTATTATTGTAGAGGCACCAAGTTTCGGTAGCATAAACAAAGATTGGTAGTATGATAGCCTACATAGCGATCTTAGTGTGAAGGTGCAGATCATGAGAAGCCCAAACTCGTTTGCTTAATTTCCCAAAAGATGCAGCCGCTCTTGCAATGCGTTAGAAACTTTCCGTCGTCAGTCGGTCGGTTGTCGGTCAAAAAGTCCGTGAATGTTGGACCTCAGGTAGCGGAAGGATGCTACTTATCGAGAGGTTTTCCGCAAAGAGTGAACACCGTGACACCAGGATATGCGGTTTTAGCTCTTACTGGTTGTTTTTTAGCTCTTACTGGTTGTTTGAGCATTAGGGTTTAAGATACGCTGATGATGAGGCCCTGACATTATCAGCCATAAGGCAGGCGTGATCAGCATAGAGTATGTCCATGATAGTGTTCTTGTACTTTGTCTTTCACCCAAAAGCGTCCGATGTCAAAAATTCTATTGTCAGATCTAACGTCTCTACGTTGACCAGATCACAGCAGGCTCTGTAGGAGTCTTTCACTACAACAGCAAAGTAAATTGCAAAGAGAGTCGGGGCTATAATACGTCCCTATTTGACCGCCGCTTGTAACGTGGAACTGTTCTGCCATCATGCCGTCATGGAATTCTTTTATGAGACCGACTAACTTTTTCGAGCAGCCCACACTTTTGAGGACAATCTTTAGATCATCACAGGGAACACGGTCCAAAGCCCTTGTAAATCAAAAAAGCACTTAATAGAGCGGTCGTTGATGTTCCTGTCTTTTTTCCTGTAGATTTTTGACAAAGAAAATGACATCATCCGACCCCTTGCATGGCCTGAACCTGCATTGGGACTCAGGTAAGATTTTATTCGCCAGAGCAGTCAAACGATGCTTAGCGCACGTAATCACGTGCGCTAAGACTTTGCCTGCTCTACTCAGGAGAGCAATGCCTCTGCAAGAACCGTTTCCTTTGTACAGTTTGCAAATCGATGCGCTTTGCCAGTCTTGCGGTACAGTGCCAGCTTCCCAAATTCCTAAAATCAAACCAGAAAGGCGGCTTTTAATGTCACCATATTTGTAAGCCGCTTAAGACGAACCGTCAACGCCAAGGGACTTGCGGTGAGGCGATTGATACCGTTGCAAAATAATATATCAAACGAGGGAGGACCATGTAAACCCGAAGCTATAGGCAAAGACGTACGTGTCTGGATGTACGGTAAAACTGCGCTTTTTGCACCATGATTGAAAACGTCGTTAAAGTGCTCAGCCAAACGTGCCAGAATGTCGTTTTTTTCTGTGATAATTATAAGAACCATCGCCTGATGGTTCTTATCGCGAGACAAGATAGGAAATTTTTGAAAATTTGCGTCGGAAACCGATTTTTAGCCCTTCAAATAACTAAGCACTCGGTATCCGCAAAATGTTGTTGCTCAAGCGCTTTGGCTTTCCAGTAGCCTTGCGCAGAATGTGTCACTGAACTGAAAAGATAGATACATATCTTTTCACTCAAGTGAACTATATCTATCTTCTAGTTCAATAGTTCAGTCTAGTTCACTTGCTCAACAGTAACAAATGTTGTTGTCGTTCGGTTTTCTTTCACAAGTTCATCAAGAGATATTGATTGATGATATATAATATGAATGAAGGATATAAAATAACAGTTCAACCAATCATCATATCGCAGCTAATGAGATGAGTTTAGACACGAGTTTGTTTCAAAAATAAATAGATATGTACCTACTTAAGGCGAGGATTCCCGGATTTCGGGATTTTAACTGTCCGTACCTCAATAACTATAAGGCCTATAGTTTTGAAATTCATACATATTATAGTTGAGGATATTTTCTAGTGCATCACTAGACAAAAACACGATTGGTGATATTTCACCCGATAGAAAAAAATTACAAAGTTACCTCTAAATGAAACTTTGAATGATCAGTGCGAATAGAAAAATGAATAAAATGACACAAAATGTATAACAAAACATTGCAAACGTTATTACGCAGTGCATCACTAGAAAATATTTTTATATGCCATACAAATATTTTTCAAAACACCCAAATACCTACAAAATCGTGCTCGGCTGCCTGCGCACCGTCTTGCTCACTTACTCGCAATCATCGCATCTCGGGAATCCTCGCCTTAATATAGTTGGTAGTTATTCATTATTTATATTAAAGTTAATCGGTTATTTATTGCAGATTCATGAGTTTTTACAGGTACATACTTAATATGTTTAGTTAGAAAAAAAGTTTCGGTAAAATGAAAAGTAAAGTAGGTAGGTACTTATACCACAGTTTTTCCTTCATACGTCATCAAGCTTAGGACTGACAATCTAGACAATTTCCGTAAGCGGCAGATACTTTTGTGTTATTATTATTATTCTAATGAAAGAGATAGGTAAACTGGTAAAAATACCTATGCCAAAGTGTTCTTTACTGTTACGACATAAAGCTCAAAAATCATGTTGAAACTTGTCGCTTCATTTTACGTAAGTACAAACCTGTTTTTAACTGTACATTGCAATTTAGGTTGTTAGTTTAAGATTACCTTTTTTGAATAACACGCTATGTACGTGTGACAAACAAAGACTTCTAAAATCGTTCTCATACGATCATGTTCGAAACGAACGTAACCGAGCTAGTGAGTGAAATAGACAATCACTTCAGTACCCACAACAGAGTGTGACAGCATAATCTATCACAATCTATCCGCACGGGTTTTCGTTCGTCGCGACCGAGATGAAGACAACTGAACTAAAGAGTTAGTGAACAAGTTGAATTGTAAGTGAACTAGAGAGAGAAGGACGGCGCACAACTGAAGTAGTTCATTTGAAGGATTCATTCGTGAACTACACATGCCTACTTTCCAGTAGCGATTCTTCAGTTCGCGTACTTTTGATTGCAGCTCACTTTAAGTTTGTCTGCACGACTCACTGGCGGGACCTTTTAGCGCTTTCCTCCAGTCATTGACAAGTTTCATAACCTCGGCTTCAGAATGGTCGAACCAGTCTTGATTCTTTTTTTAGAGTTTTCCAATCACTTATTTTGCGACTTTGTGCAGCAACTGAGTGAGGGATCGCCAGTGATTATCAATGTCTGATGCTGTGCAATTGTCCTAACACTAAAATGACCATCCAGCGCTGACTGTAATTCTCTGTTGCGTGTTAGTCTTTCAAACGCCAGTTAAGAGGTTATTTTGTGATTCGCTCTACGAGGAGTTTTGTAATGACGTTTCAGCTTGGATCTTATCAATCGGTGATCAGTCCACCCCTGTGCACTACGCATATTATATGACGGAGAAGGACCCTCCGTGCGGTTTTTAAAAAGAGTGACGTCAGCAGTGCAGCCATGACAGCGTCATCGGACCTTTGGCGGGCGCAGAGGGCGCCACGCCGGTTAAAAGTTAGGTTGGTGTAACACGCACAAGGGCTACCACTCAGGTGCGAGCCTGGGCTTGGGCTGTTACCAGATGCTACAAGAAGAAAGGGAGGCTTCGCCTTGGTGCACAAGTGTACCTATGGGCAGAAGCGGGGAATTCTTCGACCCCTCATCCGGCAGGGTCGGTTTTTGGTCGGTTGTGTGGTTTGCGGAAGCAAATCGGTTGCCGTCACCTCCGGGTTAGCGGCGGTGATTGGGTCAACGGGGTCACCGAGAACGTGTCTCGGTCTATGGACGAGAGAACTCGTGGGAGGATCGTCGATGGGATAGTCGGGTATTGTGGAGATCTGGGGATTATAATGATCCGAGGCCGTTTCATAATGACGCTGGGAAGTAGTCTTTATGAAGTGGGCGATGGACTCGATCTCGATATAGATGTTTGTTGCGCATGTACCACGGACAGCGCGTGACTTTGCGCAAGAATCTATTTGAGTAAGTGTATATATAAATGACTGGGCGTATGAACGATTTGTAAAGTGTCACCTTATTTCTAAAAAAATATTTTACTAGTAGCTCCTAAGGAGACTGTTCAACCGGCTGAGTATGAACTTATCGCGGTTGGTTATAGTGCGAATATGGGGTTTGAAACTAAAGCGGCTATCTAGAATCACCCCTGACTTAACCCAGGGAATGGGTTTGCCAAAGAGGGAGAGGGTTCTGGGCTTAGAGTAATTCCGCGAAAAGTACACTGCTGCACTTCGTCGGATTCACTTCTATGCGCCACTGTCTGAACCAGGCACCTATGGTGTCTAGTGCGGCTTGCAGTCTTATACTCACCTGACTTGCGTTCAAGTCTGATGTGTACAATGCTGTGTCGTCCGTGAAAAGGGCGAGTTCGACTTGCGGGTAGCGGGGAATGTCGCTGGTATACAGCGTAAAGAGGAGTAGGGCGAGAACGGACCCCTGGGGGACACCAGCTCGGACGGGTCGGGGGTCGAAGAGAGTGCCATGTCGAATACGCGGTAGCTTTGGCTACCGCGTGGATTCAACAAGTAGTCTCGCAGGATGAGTACGAGTCTGTCACACCGAGAGTCGATCGCTTGCAGATCTTGAGTTGAGGAGGCTAATAGGGCGGTAGGAGGAGGGTTCGTTCGCCTTTTTGCCCGGATGAATTCTAGCCCGGCCGACGGCCGAATTTAGCAAAGCTTAGCCCTGCGTCGAACGATTACGAACGCTAAAATCGCCGTTACGAAGCTAATTTTTTGACTTTTTACAATGTTTTAGAACCTAACTCAATTCTGTGATTAGATTTAGTGGTTAAACAATTAAAAAACTTAATTTTCCTATTGAAATAGCGTCTTCGCGCCCACATATATAATAATCATGACATCTTGTAGATCTTATAAGCGTACGCGTGCCATTTACCAAACGGCTCTGTCGGAAGAACAGCGTTGGTTGTTACGTGTTAACAACTAGCTCCATGCTGAGACAGAGACCGTTTTGTGACTTTAATCGACAGAAGCTGTATCTTTTATTTTATTTTGAAATCATGTTTGTTTTTGTTGATCGAGTTACAATTCTCATTCAGTTTGAGGGTGAGATGAACTATGTTTGAGTCACCTTTCCTGGGCCACTCTTCCGTGCAGGGGAAAGCAGAGCAATCCTAAATAAGGCTGCTTTGGCGTCAGACGTGCTGCCGAACCCATCCTCCTCCTCATGTCGAGTCAAGGAGCGATCACTCTCATCTGATCGCCTGCGTACAGAACGACAGTTTCGTACCTTGGTACGAAACTACTTTGGTTACTTGAAAGTTGCAGGGTGTGTAGGTCTTGACCTACACACCCTGCAAGTATCAAGTCTCTACGTCCAGTGGCTTGAGCTGTGGGTGGTCTATGAGTCACAACAAAGACTCTTTTATAAGTATGGTTTGTGTGAAAGAGGATATGCATGGGTGCACATGGTGCACTAAGATGTCGGCTTAAAGAAGACGGTGGAAGAGAAAAACATAAAAATTTTGTAGCAACATCCATTTAAATTTCTCAACGATCCATTCTATAGTTTTCGCTTGGAGAACTTTACAGGGTATATCTTCCCAGTAGATATCTGTCTATGTAGTATAATGCATTAAATAAATAAAATAAATAAATAAATAATGCTGGACAATTCACACCGCATTATCTAGCCCCAAGCTAAGCAGAGCTTGTGTTATGGGTACTAGATAACTGATATACATAATATAATAGACTACTTAAGATAGATATTTTTTTATTATACATAGAAAACATCCAGAACGCCCTGGACAAATGTCTGCAGATCGTACAAACATTTGTCCCGAGGCGGGAATCGAGCCCTCAACCTCCTGCGTCGCAGGCAGACCTTCTCCCGCTGCGCCACAGAGGCATTAAGTACATATAGGTACCTATCACTTATCTAGTACTCGTAACACAAAATTTGCTTAGCTGAGGTCTAGTTGGTGCTGTGATAATTGTCCAGCATAATTTTTTTTTAATTATTTTCTCGAGCGATTTGAATTAGTCATCCATCATCTAACCTATGAAAATAAAACCAGGCCTACCAAGCTCATACTTTAGCCATAGCCAGGTGAAATTTATTTCTGGTCCATTCTATAGTTTATAAAGGGTAAGTATATTTTCTTCTCAGTAATTTTATTTACGAGCTTCAACCTCCAAGCGCTGCCAGCGCGCGAGGGCGTGTCGGGCACGCGGCACTTGCACGTGATGGCGGGCTGCCCCGCCGCGCTGCACTGGCTCTGCACGCTCGCCATCCACACCGCACTCACTCTACTCATTATTGTGCCGATCACCATCATCTGTGTCTACGCCGGTGACGAGGACAATACTTTCAGAAATGCCCGCTTTCTATGTGAGTGACTTTATCATTATTTCCATCTGATGGTGGTATACTACACACACGCACACGGTTCTTTTCTTTTTTTAGAAGTTATGCTCAGTATTGATATAGCAAGTGTGCTCATATTGGCCATGGTGGTCGCGGCGTAAGAATCGACCCCTGCAACTCAGCCGAGGATGTCGATAGAGCCGACTTACAGAACCTACCAGAGGAACGGCAGCAGTTTCCTTCTTTGCATTTTTACCACTGCGATCACCGATCCGCCTGCCCAGCGTGGTTCATGGCAACGCCCCATTTGTTTGGTATTTGGATTGTGTACGGTTTGCATTCCATACAACGCTGCATGTTCTCGCGGGTCAGCACTTTTCGTTATGGTGTGTTTTAACGGATAAAAGCCCATCGAGCACATAGTACCCAATAGAGAGGAAATGTCATTTATTTTATTTAGACAACAAATCTGCCAGATCACTGCGGCGACCGCTGGGCTCCTATTGGCCGACTCAAAGTCAAGCATCACACTCCAGTTGGGCAAGCATATATTTTTATCGAGATCGACAGTCTATGTTAAACAAAACTATGATCATCGCGAAAATTATTTACCTCAACGATAGTGAATTTATAATTTTTTTAAAGCAAACCAATCAAATACGTAACTACTAGTGTGGCATTGTTATATTTGATTGGAATTTAATTACAAATTTCTGTGTTGTCTCTATTTGAAAATCGAATTATATACACATATAGTTTACGTGCAGTTACTTTTTGATGCCTTAATAATGTTACTTGAAATAGAAAAAAAGATACAGATACATTTTTATAGAGTATTTTATAAAACTTCAATCAAATTGATACATTTTAATTGGGTACCTACTTCTTGATAAATCGGGAGTATCGATACATAATTTATTATATCAGCACAACACTAGTATGATAGAAATTTATAAGTGACAAATCACTGATCATGATCGGTGATTTGTAATTTGACTTTCGAATTTCGAAACTGCAGTTTCGAAATTCGAAAGTCCATATTTCCTCTCTATTGGGAATGTGCTCGATGTTAGAGCCAGTCGCAAACAACTGTCCTTAAGGCAACACGTCACGGCGTACACTCGCGAACTTAACTTTACTTTAAGCTTACGTACGATTAAACCGTGAAACTTAACAAACTCTTTTAACTTTCAACTCTACCAACAACTTATAGGATTCTGCACACTACGCAACCCTACAGATTGTTCCAAGCATCAGAAACGTAGCAATACCTACACACGTAGAAAAAATATGAAAAGTATTATTATTATTATTATATAGTATAGTATTATTTTGTTAAGTATTATTTTCGCGTTGTTCTTGTTTTTATTTTTAGAGTTTCGAGATCGGTTTCGAAACCCTTGTGATCTCGCTTTGTCTCGCCTTTTCTCCCTCTTCATTAACTAAGCAACCTAAAATTTACAATATTATTGCATTTCGTACGCCAATACAGATTTAGGGAAAAAAAATGATAATGAATTATTTTCCATACAAATTGAGATGCCCAAATTTTAAAAGAGTCAAATGGGGTATCAAACGAAAGGTTTCGATTTGTAAAGTTTAGTAGTTTTTTAAATTTCTTTAGGTGTCATACTTTTCGAAATATTTTGAAACGATCCGAAAAATTACCCTTTCCCCTCCCTATCCTCGATGTTTGCAGAGCAATCCATTTAAAATGTACGATATATTTAAAATGTACGAATCGTTTATAGATATGAATCTATACTTAATAGAAAAAATATAGAGAGGTCTCCGAGTAGAACACTTTTTGAAAAATGGTTATAATATAAAGGGTAAAAAGGGGGTATAAAGGTCCCTGACAATCTCTACGTGATAAATTCAAAGAAATAAACTTAATGACAGTACCATGTCATTATATTTATGAAAACTTGTTGTGCACTCACAGATATCTATAAATCGGATCCCTAAAAATAGTGATAAGCACAATTTTATTACCAGAAATAAACATAAACTCGCTGTGCCCACGACTGGGCTACACAAAATTAATGTATTTTTAAAGGGCAATGTATAGGCTCCTACAACATAACTCCTAGTGAGTTGCAAAAATTATCAGTAAATAAATTCAAACAAATTGTCAAAAACTTGCTGTGCAAAAAATGTTGCTATAAAATATCAGATTTTCTGGAGGATAAAAATGCTTGGGACGGGTTTTGCTCCAACTCGAAAAATAACAAATAATATGCGACGAAGAAACCTTCAGCCTGTTATTAATAGGCTGAAGGTTTCTTCGTCGAAAAAAAATATTAGTTCCGGGTGTTCTGGTCGTTTCTATGTATAATAAAAAATATCTATCTATGTAATGTATTATATTATGAGTATCAGTCATCTAGTACCCATAACACAAGCTCTGCTTAGCTTGGGGCTAGATGATGCTGTGTGGATTGTCCAGCATTATTTATTAATATTATTTATTAATATTATTTATTATTATTTATAATTTTACCTTTTCTAATTGTACCTTTATTGTATTTATGAAAATAAAGATTTTTTTATTTTGATATTCAGAGAGCCTCGGAGTAGACGGTGATCAGATTTGTTATTGAACTTGTTGATCACTGAGACATCTCTGAATATGTGATTGCTGTCCGTCATGACGAAGTCGATCACATTTTTAGTCAAAGTTTCCGGACTTTGCCATGTCCACTTCCTTTGAGGCTGTTTCTTAAAGAAAGAGTTCATTAAAAACCTGCCCTCTTTCACAAGGAAGTTGACAAGAATTTGCCCCCTGTGGTTCCTACTTACCTACGGTATCCTCCCCCTCTACGGACTTCATATAACCCCAGGACGTGCCATTTAATGTTCTCTTACTCCACTTCCAACTGCGATAGATGGTGGTCAAGCCTCAGAGTCGGTCAGTTGAACTTAGCCAGGGTTAAATTAGAATTAAATTTCAACTTAACCCTGGCTACTCGACTAAATTATTTTAAAAGTTAATTGAGTAATGATCGGTAGCCTGATCGGGGATTCCTAGCACCACCTGTCCTGCCGCACCGTTACCGTGGCCGCTACCATGGCCAGGAATAGTGAGGCGGCCGAGAACTGGGGGCCATTTTCTGGCTTGTACTATCATTGGAGGGTAATGCCTATAATCCCCACGCTGGGCTTGCGGGTTGTGGAACACAGTTCGGTGATTGAATCAGTCTGCAAAGGGACGCTGCTGCTGCCTCTCTGCCCCCCGGTGTATGTCCTTTAGTCACCTCTTACGCCTACGGGAAGAGTTGGGGAGGTGCAAATTCTAAGCCGGCACCATACGGCTTAAAACTAACATAAATTATCTACATAAAATATAAAAACTTAATTAATTAACACACTGTTTGTGATAACGGCGACAACAACTTGTAGATGACGCAATCAGGGTGTTAGCTGACGACGGTGCACGGCGGTGTTGTTGCAGGCGGCCAGTGAAACTTCGAAACTTGACACCCTTTGACCAAAACACTGCGCTTAAGTAGGTCGAGAGACGTTAAGTTGGAACTCTCACCATAAATGTAATGGCTTAATTAATGCTTGAGCAAGCTTTTACAATACGGACCTTAGTCTGAGTACACGACTGTGCTGACTGCCCCTACGCCGTAGTAATAAAGTTTTTTTTCCACAGTAATATTGGCTCTGATCTTGATACTGGGCCAAATCGCTTGCTTCGGGTTTATGTACTTCCTGACCGTCTCAAGTGAATTTACGACTTATTCCTCTGTGGCCATTGGTGTAATATCATGGTGTGGTAAGATACCTGTAATATATTAAGTGTAATCATGATCAATATTTGGTGTGATTTAATTATGGTTGAGTTGAGTATGGTTTGCTTGCAAGGCATGCAAGTGTATGGTGTATGATGGGGTCTCCTGAGGACACTAGTCTCTTAAGAGTCTGGGCAATAGGAGACCACCACGTGAGTGTATTACTGTCTTGATCGTTTTGTGTACATAAGCGTGGATAATACCACGCTCATGTACACTAAACGAAATGTTGTCGAAATATCTTTCGTTATTAGCATCAGCCTGCGGCTTCGCAATCGTTATTTGCCTGAGGAATGACAATTCAATTTAGCGGCTTGCGCAAGTTTTGATTTTGCTGATTGAAAATGGTCTTAAATCTTTTAGTAACCTTACGACCGAATACTCACTCAAACGCAACTTAGATTAAGTCTGCCTGTACATTGATGCGCCCGCCACGTTGGCAGCCAGGAACTCGGTCGGAGCCCCTTATAGTGTGACTGTGGGGTCTGGTTGAGCCGCGTGCGTCTCGACGGGCGCGGAGGCCGCGCTGGCACCTCGGACGGTTTCGATGGGGTAAGTGGTAAGGCGCGGGCTGCCCTGCGCGAGCGTTGAGGTAGGGGCTTCTAAGTAGGGATGCCCTCAGCACCCCCTACCTCGACGCTCGCGAGGCAGTGGAGCGGGGAGTTATGGAATATCAATGGAATTACATAAAATTTTCGCTCTGTTTCAGTAGACCAATTGAATTGCCTTTAATTTCGCTCCGCATCAATACACAGGCGAATTTTTGACAGATTTTCATAAAAACTGTCAAAAAAATAGCGACTTGGGACGTGCTTAAATCTGAGTTCCGTTTGAGTATTCGGGAGTTAGCTTTACATTTGCATCGGGTTAAACTTACTTCAAAATCAGTCAATTATTTTCATTTTCCAAACCAGCAATATATTGCGATTTATTCCTCAAGAGGCGAAACGACACTTGTCATATTTCATAGTATCGTTCCAACCCATAATGTGCTGTAATAAGGGGTGAAACGACACTACACGGGATAGATAGGCTATTATTTACATAATTTAATAAATGAGTGTTAGAAATGGTTAATGATCGATTTGATAAATTACAAAACGACTTTCAGTAATAGCGCGAGTTCGCAGTTGCTACCTACCGCCCGCTCGCTGGGTTCTCTGACCAGTCGCTATTCTCAAAAATGATTCCGACCGACGCGAGCGGCGTGTGGCAGTTGCACTGCCCGTCGCCACAGCCGTCGCGGATGACTTTTCTGAGAAATGCTAGGCGCTGAGGCTAGGCCTGCATTTCCGAACAAAGTAAGTTTCTATATAACATCATTGGTATGTGATCGTTGTCGAACCGACGGGGCCGCCATTGCGTGCGGAAGATGGTCAGAGAAACCAGCGCCATAGTTCGAAAGGCTAGGTGCAAGTTTCTATAAAATATATTCATAAAAAAAAGAACATGTATAGGTAGGTAGGTACCAGGTAATCAGTTCATAGTATGTATCGACCATACCTAACTTAAGCTATCTATTCCTAAATTCGAATAATGTTGCAGGTGTGTTTACGGTAGTGGAGATGTCTGCATACGTCCTAGAAGGCGTTCAATACGGCGTACTCGACTACATATTACTCTATATAACGCACGTGTTGCCACCGTTTAGCATGATGACTAGCATGGCCCAGGCCGCTTATGTCGCGCGCTTGAACGCACTATGCGAGCTACATAAAAACCGCTGCCCCAACATGTTACTCGAGGACAAAGGCTTTGACGAGGCCAAGTGCTGTGGTGAGTATGATGAACGTTTTAGGCTAGCGTCACATTGAATGCATAATCCGTCGCTGATCTTTTGCGGCCGAACGCCGGTAATACATTATATTTCATTTAGTTTATTTTACGGGCACACAACGCGCAGGAACATCGGTTCGAACCGAATAATGAAACTGCGGCTGCGACTGCAGCGACTGATTATACGTACAATGTGGCGCTAGCCTTGATGGGAGCAGCTTTCTTTTAATGGTAGGAGTTATTTTAAATTTTCCGTACAGTAGTTTTATAATGTTGCCATTTTGTTCCCAGCTGGTGAGAGCACAGCGTTCGTTTCGTTCGAGGCATTTGCCCCCGGTATGCAATTACTGTTATTGTTGGTGCAAGGGATTGTTTATATGGTTAGTTTTTACCGGACTGCGCAAGGAGGATTTTGTTTTTTATAACCCTGGCCACTTTTGAAATAGTCTGAAAATAATATTTTGATTTTCAATTGGTAGCTAGATGAGATCTATATCTATACTTCAATAGGTAGAGGAAAGTAACCAAATATGGAATACCGTTTTGTTTTTTAGGTATAAATGAATCAAATATAAAATATCAAAAACTTTTAATGCTAATTGTAAACAACTATATATTTGGTTTTTACATGGTAACAGTCTTGTGTTATCATTATTAATTATGAGTACTATAATTTCTCAAAAACAAAATCAACAAAAAAGTATCTAATAATGGATTAGGTACCCCAAATATGGAACACCAGAAATACTTTCAAAAATCAACCTTAACTTATATGAAACTTCTTAGGAACTTTGGTTATACATAAAATTAACTTCAACTATTTGCAAGTATCACAAATGAAGGTCTCGAACTCTGGCCCAGCTCAATCAATATGTGCCCAGAGCCCGCACATGTGACATTTGATCCAGGTGTCCATATTTGGAATTTCTAACTAATTTAAACTTATATTCATACATTTATACCTAAAAAACTAATCCTATAAAATTGCTCGAACACTTTCAAACAAACATGTATACAATACATAGAAGCAATAAACACAATACTTTTTGCGATAACTTTACGAAAAATAATGATTATTTAGGTAACTGAGAAAGTTTTCTCTCAGTGACGAAACAAAACGCTCTCACCACGGACAAAGGACTCGCTCGACTGATACGTCGAAACTTGTACGTGCGTAAAGTGATTGAATGAAATAGACGATCACAGCTCCTGGCGTTTTGGAATATTTGTTTGCGAGAAATGCCGGTATTCCAAATTAGGGACACTATTCCATATTGGTTACTTTCCTCTACGTGAAAATAACTTTATTCACAAAGAAAATTATACTAGTATTTACAATTGAAACAATTGAGCTAACTGCTGACTGTTGCAGACAGTCTACAGATAGCTCAACTGATCCATATCAACACCAGTCGGAAGCGTCCCCAAGACGCTGGCTGCATTGCCACGCTGTATGGCAATGCTGATACGCTGTGCCAGATATTCACCAGCTCTCGGGTCACGCGTCGCTTCGACCAGACGCTCAGATAGTTTTTTGAAAGCCCGAAGAGCCTCGATACCCCACGGACCTAGGGTCTCGACTCCAAGGGGAGCAAATGTGTAGGCTCTGTCGAGACCTGCATATTTGCGCCTCTTGAGATCTTCGGCCAAATCTGCCGCCGCACCCGCCCTCACGAATGTCCTCGGAAGATGGGAAGGCGCAAGTGTGTTGACGCATGTAGCGTCCCACACAATGGGCCTCCCCAACTCCCATGGGACTAGTGTCATACCGTCGGGCCTCTTACCATCGTCACTTATATACACAATACTTCTTTACTAATATTATAAAGAGGAAAGATTTGATTGTTTGTTTGTATGTTTGTTTGTTTGTATTGAATTGGCTCCGAAAGTACTGGACCGATTTGAAAAATTCTTTCACCGTTAGGAAGCTTACTTTTCAGGGAGTGACATAGGCTATATTTTATCCCGGAATTCCCACGGGAACGGGAACTACGCGGGCGAAACCGCGAGGCAATCGTCTAGTATTAAATAAAATTAGCAAAGTTCAGCCCGATCCGTTAGTTTTGGAGTGAAGAAGTAATAAACATAAATCCATTCATGCGTCCAAACTTACGTTTTCATAATGTTCATCATCGTCAGCCCGTATACATACGTCCGTCCACAGCTGAACAAAGGCCTCTCCGAACGACGCCTCCAATAGCGATCCCGAGCCGCCTCCATCCATCGACCCCCCGCGAGCCCTACAATGTCGTCACTCCAACCGGGTCTTCCCATACGGGTTTCGCATTGCATCGTGGTTCCCAATCGAACCTTTACTCTCCAAATGTTATTGGTTCTGAGAGCTCTATGGTCTGCCCACCACCATTTCAGCTTGCTAATTCTGAGAGCTATGATCTTAAGATTTCCGTATTCCGGATTCAATCGCGTAAAGCATAGCCCTCTCCATAGCTCGCTGAGCGACTTTGAGCTTGGTATATATTCAGTGACCACTATTCGTTTCTCCACCTCATAATATTTGGTGTGATTTAATTTTCAGACGTTAGTGATACTCGTACAGATGGGGTATGGGAGTTGCTTCGGCGACAAAGTGTACAATAAGTGGGGCGGAAAGTTCAAACCACAGCCACTGACTCATGTTGACGAGCTGGTTGCTGCCGAGGCCACGCTGGTGGATCAGGAGATCGAACTGCGTAAGTTAGCCAGCTCATTTGTATTGGTATTTATTATTTAATAATTAAATAATCCTGTGCAGTTCGCACAGCATCATCTTGCAGCAAGCAAAACAGAATTTGTAATTTTAAATAAATAAACTTTTGCTTCTTTTAAACATGGTACTCATGGAATTATACTGCTCAAAAAATCACTTTTTGGCTGATCAAAAATAATTGTTTAATCCTGCTGATCATTATTATTAATTCTGCTGATCAAAACATTAATTTTGCCGATCAAAAAGCTATTTATTTTCCGACCAAAAATAATTTAGTTGCCGACCAAGCGTTGCTGGTGGTTTTTATTTTACAGCCGACCAAAATTTAAAATGCTGTCCAAGTAGTTTTTAAGCTGATTTTTCCAGCTGATCAAGTATTTAAAATAAATACCAATAAATTTACTCCCTGTACATATTAGTATCTACACAGCTTTTTTTTTGGAGTCAGTGTCAGCCAAAATATATTGCTTAAATTTATAACTACAGCATCTTTTACAAAGACAGCATAAAAAGGCAGCGCGTGGGCCACGCTTGCCACAACCTTGGCTAGGCTGCGGCAAGCAAGTGACCCGCGTTGTCCACACTTGTCGGTTTACGTCTTCCTTACCGCAAGCTTTATTCTATCGGTAAGAACGGCGTCAACCAACAAACGAGCGGCCCGCGAGCTGTCGACGCATGGACTGCTTGCTTGAAGTAAGTAGTATGATCGTCTTCCGATCGGCCGCGCAGGAATGGACCGGGTTAAAACGCGGCTTTCTGCTAGGATGATGTGTTGTTGATGTTTGACATAAGTTTAGCGGCACACATTCCACTCCTTGGAGAATTATAATATGTCGATTAAGGGACCAATTCGGGATCATTTTATATACAATAGTGAAAGAATCAGTAACATCGGTTAACCACAGGCGGAGATATCTAGTAACATACGTGCATAAAAAAAATCAACATACCGACGAATTGAGAACCTCCTTCTTATTGCAGTCGTTTAAAAATACCCAGAACACCCGGAACTAACATTTGTAGATCGTAAACATTTGTCCCAAGGCAGGAATCGTACCAGCACAGCAACCTGCAGGTAAACCGCAAGCTGCGTCCCAGGCGGACCTTTGGCCGCCGTGCCACATCGGTCGTCATTTAAAACCTGTCTTACTATGTTAAACGTTTTTCAGCGGAACAAGAAATAGTAAACCACAATAAAGCTATGTTAGTGAGCCACCTTCACAAGAACTTTATCGTCGGTGAAAATTTAATGCTACACGCAGTCCAGGGAATCAGTTTCTCCGTCAAAAAAGGTAATCTTCGATTACCATGAACTTTTTATAATATCCAGTAATTTTATTTATTTTGAAAGTGCAATTAAACATTGGGGTCTTGTGGTTCTACTTCAGTTAACCCAACCTGTAGGCGACGTACCATAACCATAACCAGCAATACATAACACAATACATAACCAGCAATGAATTGTGAAAATGCAACCAGGGGTATCTTTCAGGGGTGCCATGCCCGGAATGGGCTTAAATCACCTAGATCTAAGGGCTGTTAAAGAGGTTCTGTAGCTCCTGTATTACAGGGGCTCCTCCAGCATTCAAAAGCTCTGAAGTGATTCCGTCCTCACCGGGGGTTTTTCTATTTATAAGCTGCCTCAGTGCTAACACGATCTCGTCTTGACTAATATCTGGCAGTTCGTCGGTATAGTGGCGTGTCAGGGTGGCTATGGAATCTTGGTAACGAGGGGCATGTGCAGCTTATAAACGGTCATAGAATTCCTCTATCTCGGCGGAAATCTCCGGCTTCGACAATACGGTCCTCCCGTCGTGCTTTTTGAGCTTCGTCAGGTGGGTCCTGCCAAGCTGCTGAGTGAATACTTTGGACCCTCGGTTTCGCTCTATCGCCTCTTCGATGAGGCGTGTGTTGGAGCTCCGAAGGTCGCGCCGTACCATCTTCGCAATTCGCTTGTTCAGGTTGACCTCTCTGACGAATTCGCTTGGGTGGTTTCACATCTTTTTGTCATCAGCTCGAGAGTCTCATCAGAGAGTTTGGATTTCTTGCCAGTGCGCTGCTTTTTGCAGTACTTGATGCCCTTATCCCTCAGTGTTTCGACCAGATTGTGTAGGGTTTCGTCAGCGTCATCAGTAGGAGCCAAGGCAATAAATCTATTCCCGAGAAGCTGCTGGAACTTCTCGGTGCCCGCCATGATTTGGATTGGGTTAGGTTGGAGCGTGGACTTCATCAGACGGTTTCTTTCAAGCTTCAAGTTGGTATTCAGAGAGCCTCGGAGCAGTCGGTGATCAGATCCGGTATTGAACCTGTTGATCACTGAGACGTCTCTGAATATGTGCTTGCTATCTGTCATGATGAAGTCGATCTCATTTTAGTCACTGTTTCGGGGCTTTGCCTTGTTCACTTCCTTGGAGGCTGTTTCTTAAAGAAAGAGTTCATTAAGAACATTCCCTCTTGCTCAAGGACAAGCATTTGCCCCCTGTGGTTCCTAACTCCATAAACATGCGGGCCTATTTGGGATTCGTTGCCAGTCTGGATTCCCACCTTGCCGTTAAAGTCCCCCATAACAACGTTGAAGTGAGCCTTTGTGGTGCTGTGCAAGGCTTTAGATATGTATGTCCTCGTACATATCCTCTACTTCATCATCCGTGTGTCGAGGTCGGTGCGTAAACCTGAATGACCTTAATGCTGTAGCGCTTGGACAGCCCAAGAATACCAAGTACGCTACCCTGGTCGACACACTAGAGATTTCTTCAACGTTGTTAGAGAGGGCCCTATTGACGAGGAAACTTACGCCACCCTGGCATGTTTTATCACCCTCGCGAAAGTAGAGAATAATGCCCGAGTCTAAGGTTACGGTGTCCTCCCCCTCTCTACGGACTTCACATAACCCCAGAACATGCCATTTAATTTTCTCTAGCTACACTTCTAACTGCGCTAGATGGTGGTCAAGCCTCAGAGTGCGTCCGTTATACGTAGCCAGGGTCAAATTTTTAAGTAATGATCGGTAGCCTGATGTAGCCCGGGGATTCCTAGCACCCCCGCCGCCCCACCATTTCCATGGCCGCTACCATGGCCAAGAATAGCGAGGCGGCCGGTAACTGGGGGCAATTTTCTGGCTTGTGGTATCATTGGGGGGTAATGCCCATAATCCTCACGCTGGGCATGTGGGTTGGGGATTGCAGTTCGGTGATGGAATCAGTCTGCAGGGGGTGCTGCTGCCCGCCCCCCGGTGTATGTCCCTTAATCGCCTCTTACGATACCCACATCCAGTCAGTCTACTGCTGAGAATTTGCCAAATTCTCTGTCTTTATTAGTCCACTGCGGCTTTTAGGCCTACTTTGATAATAAAATAGCTCTTATTATCAGGGGGTAATGCCATAGTCCCCACGCTGTACATGCGGGATGGGGATCTTAATTCGGTGGTGGATAATCATGTTCTGCAGGCGTTACTGCCCGCCTTCCGGTGGATATCCTTTAGTCGCTTCCTACGACACCAGCGGGAAGAGTTGTAGTAGTGCGAATACTAAGCCGGCACTACATGGAACTTCTTCTTGTTCCTGCCACCATATTTTGAAATGATGGGCTGAATAAGACCATATTATTTTGCCAGGTGAATGTTTCGGTCTCCTCGGACTCAATGGCGCTGGCAAATCGACTACGTTCAAGATGATGACCACTGAAGTCTGTCCCACTTCAGGACGTATCTTTGCCAATGGGGTTTTTCTCCATAAACAGAAAAAGGAGGTAAAAATATAAATAGTGCTACACCTTTTGACTCAGCATCATCTAGCCTCAAAGCAGGGCTTCTGTTATGGGTAGGTACTAAATAACAGAAATACATTTTTCTTTATTTAGCTTATTTCGTCCCACTGCTGGGCAAAGGCCTCTCCCGCACCCTTCCAAACTTCTCGGTCTTTTGCAGACTCCCACCACGGGTCAAAAGCTACTAGATCGTTCCGCCACCGTTTACGTGGCACACAGAAATACATAGGTATTACAAAGAAAACACCAAAACCCGCAATATCCATACCTTTGTCCAGCCGAGAGTCGACCCGCAACCCACAAGATCTCAGGGTGATCTTCAGGCCTGAATTGTCCGTTTTTCCTCAAATGTATTTTCCCAAAATGTCTACTTTTCCATAATGTCAGCTTCTCAAAATATCAGCTTCTTTAATGTCTGTTTCCGAGAATACGACACCGAACAGTTTTGTATAATGTTCGCTTTGCAGAAAGTTATTCCCAAAATGTCTGCTACCTCAAACATATTCGCCTTCTTACAATTTTGGCATTCCAGAAAAGTCTTATTCCCAAAATGCCTACAATCATGAACATGCAACATTTATCAAAAATCTCTTTATAATTTTAAAGCGGATCCTACGTCCTTCCCAACCATCTCTAAACCAAACTTCATCTAAATCGGTTCAGCGGCTTAGCACGTTCGCATTTTATTAGTATTGATTTAAGTACAAAGTAACTATGAAAATATAACAATGCTGATATAAACAATGATGATAACAATGCTGATAATGATTAATTGAAACGTAGAACTGATTTTTATAATTATATATTTTGATTACATTTATCACTTCAACCCAAAATTGACCAAAAGTTTGTATAGTTAATCTTGTCAACCTTTTACGTAATGCTGATGGCTGTTGCCTTGGACATAAGCAATCATCATTAACATTAGTAGCCAATTAACATTTGAACATTGTACATTTTATGAATACAGATATTCCAGGCCTGAGCAGATCTTCACTCACTTTATCACAGTCATAAAGATTGTTTATGTTCAGCCATCGCATTGCAGAAGTAATATAATGATATCCTTCCCAACAGTTCTTGCGTAAGATCGGCTACTGCCCTCAGTTCCTCGGCATCGATGAGTTCCAGACCGGCAGCAACAACCTCAAGACGCTGCTGACCATCCGCGGACTGGACGATAAGGACATCGACAAAGAAATCAAAGCGTGGATTGCCGTCGTCGGTGAGATTTAATACTGTTTTCACATCATCATTATACTACACTTGTCGACTGCTAGACATGTCCCCCTAATGAGTGCCCTGTCTGTGAAATGCTTTTCTCTCTATCTGTTCTTGACGCATCCATATTATCTGTCCTCACCCTCTGTTTGCGCGCGCATCTGCTGACGCACCATCAATAGTTAAATAGACTAGACGTGCAATCAGAACTGGCATGACCTGGGACAGAGAATATAATAATAATACCTGATACGCTCTTCTTCGAAACTGGTGTACATTTTCTCACACCCGATACCCTACTTAGATCGAATTATAGACCACCGGCGGAAACACAGCGCAATTTAAGATAAAAGATATTATGTCGTTTATTGTCAAATAGCAGATGACGACGTACTTAGTAATTTCATAGACAACGGCAATGATGTCTGATGTTTTGTTTTTGTTTTTGATATTTCCTCACCATCCACCACTCCAACGAGCAGTCGATGCTCACGCGCTGCGACCGCCAGGGTCGGTTTGATATTAACAGTTCTAATTCTGTTACGCCGTACGCAGAGTAGCCTACGTATGAAATGATCTTAGGCAGTTGTCCCACGGTGAGTCGTTTTGCTGGCGGTGGGACTCCCACCGCCAGCGAGAAAACGACTAACTATCGGCTATTTTCTCGCTCAAGAAACGTACAATAAATAGGTATACATTCCGTGTTAACAAAAGAGATGCATAAACAAATAGTTGATCGCTGACTGTTCACACTGCCGGCGAGGACTCGCTTCACTAGTTTGTTGCTGGGCGACAAGAGCCAGGAAAGATAATGCCTCAGCGATACTCGCTCAGCAATCAGAACTCACGCCGAGGGAGTAACCAACGGTAATTTACGTACCTATGTTTATTTATTATGAATACCGAACAATCATTTGAATTATCATTGTTATCTAGTTCAGACGACGATGATGATTTTTTATAAGATAGTATTTGTGCAGTTGCAGCGGCCGCGAGCGAGTGATGCGAGCAATCGCTCGTCGCACTCGCACACTCGCTTATAGCCAAGCTACACAACTATCGGAACTACGCACTTGCTCCCCGCGGTACGACGACTCGTTTCTACATTCAAGCTTTGCTCGCTACTCGTTCATCGTTGCCGGTGAAACAACTGCCTTAGACGTAACATACAGTTGCGCGTGTAGCGTTGCGTATGAAGTTTAGAAGATGTGTCGGGGGTTTCAAAGACAGTGTTTTATTTGTTCTAAAATGCTATTTGCTGTTCTCAGGCTTGCAGAAGTATGAAAATATGAAAGCGTCTCGCTACAGCGGCGGATACAAGCGGCGGCTCGCGGCCGCGACTGCGCTGTGCTCCAGAGCACCCCTGTCTCTGCTGGACGAGCCGACAGCGGGTGTGGACGTCGGGGCGCGGCGTCTCGTCCACGCCGCGCTCAGGCAGGCTCTGAGTCTAGGAAATAGCATCGTCATCACTTCACACAGGTATCATGACGATCTATGTGGCACAGCGAGCGAAGGTTCGCCTGCGACGCAGTAGGTTGTGGGCTACTAAGTCGCATCGCAGGTCAGGATGTCCTTCATCATCATCATCATCAGCAATGTTAGTCCGCTCCTGGACATAGGCCTCCCCTAATGAGCGCCATAGCGCCCTGTCTTCAGTTTGCCGCATCCAGCATTTGCCTACAGTTTTTCGCTGGTCCATCCATCCTACACTACGTTTTCCGAGTCGTGGTCTCCACTCAAGAACACGTTTACCCCAGCGCTGCAGCGGTTATCGGTTCTTCGCGAGATATGGCCCACTGCCACTTCACCTGGCAAATTCTTGGAGCTATGTCGGTAACTTTGGTTCTCTGTCGGATGAATTCGTTACGAATCCTATCCTTCAGAGAAACTCCGAGCGTAGCTCTTTCCATTGCTCACTGAGCGACTTTGAACTGGTGGACCAGCCCTAACGTGAGTGTCCACGTCTCAGCTCCGTAGGTCATGACGGGTAGGACTTTGTTCGGGGTGTTTCTTTCTAATTATTATAGAAAATGTTATGTATGGAGTGTATTAAGTACATACATCAGTTAAAAATATGGGTACTGGCCCATATCACAAGCTCTGCTTAGGTTGCGACAAGGTGATGTTGTGTGAATTATCCAGCATTATTTTATCGTTATTTTATCTACATAGCATCCGTTCTGTTTCCAAATAGACACTAACCGAAACAGTTAAATTCTCCGGTGTCCCACTGAATAGTTTATATTTAATTGGCTTGGCCACCATTATCTGAGGCCTGAATTACTACTTAGGTATCTAAAACTTAGATCAATGACCTCGATACCATACCATTGCGATTTACTTAGGTACCCTAGACGCCATAAGAAATAAAATCTCCGCTTTTTACATCCTGTTATAAATTACCTGACCTGGAAATAACTATTTGATACCTATATATTTGATACCTGCAGGGTGCATGTACTATTGACATAAGTTAACGTTGAGACCTAAGCTGTATACATGCATTGGTGATCAAAAGTTAGTAGATTGGGGCTACCTGCTAGTAGATTCACAGAAAAATCACCCTGACAGTGGTAAAGCGGTAATTTTGGTGATAGTATAGTGAACAAAAAATAAATAAATAAATTCGGTTTATCTATATTAAGTTAAGCAGTTTATTATGTTAAGCAGTCTTATAAGAAATTTTTGAATAAATTATTTTATTTTATTTTTTTTATCTATAGACAAACCGAATGGGGTTTTTTTACACACATTTAAACTAAACATGGTTGACCTAAAACTCACTTTCTTCTTTTTGATTTATTGACAGTATTGCTTCGATCAAGTACTTAACTCCACTTGCAACTGCGTTAGATGGTAGTCAAGCCTCAGAGTGCGTCCGTTAAACGTTGCCAGAGTCAAATTTTTAAGTAATGATCTGTAGCCCGGGGATTCCTAGTTTCCATGGCCGCTACCATGGCCAGGAATAGCGAGGTGGCCGGGAACTGGGGGCCATTTTATGGCTTGTGATATCATTGGGGGGTAATGCCCATAATCCTCACGCTGGGCATGTGGGTAGGGGATCGCAGTTCGGAGATGGAATCGGTCTGCAGGGGGCGCTGCTGCCCGCCCCCCAGTGCGTGTGTCCCTTAGTCGCCTCTTACGACACCCACGGGAAGAATTGGGGTGGTGCAATTCTATGCTGGCACCACAAGGCTGAACATGAACACATTATTATTAACTATTAAACGTCTTCTTATAAAGAATAAACAATACTTACTTACCACGAATAAAAAAAAATTAAAAACAATAGCCGCTCCATTCATCTACTTAGAACAAAATAAGTATTGTAACGTAAGCAGACCAACAAACAATATTTAATGCTGTTTTTTAAGGATATGGCTAATATCACAATACAAAGGTAAAAAATACATTTAAACTTGCTAAAAATAAGAAATTGCATCCTCATTCTTCTGCTTGGACGAGTGATTTTTGAATTTTTATACGAGCACTTGGCCATGCTTTCTGTCCGAGTGCTAAAATGACACTAGTTGAAATGGTAGCTTATCATGCCAAACGGCTTCTCTCTTGATACAGACAGTTTCAGGGTGCGCATTGTGAATCTATGGGAGGCCGGCGAAAACCTTGATCGATGCAGTATTGGCACTAAGTACTTGTCGATTTTAGTTCTTTCCTACAATGCCCACTGACTTATAAGCTTTGCTCGATTAACGTCCAATTAGGATTAATGTCCAACACAAATTTTGTCCTTACCTATATTTGAAACTCAAAACGCGACGACGCCAAAACGAGTATTCTGGATTTATGTGGTTTGAGTTGCTTACATAAATAATAAAGAAATTATGAATTACGAGCTGACCCGCCGCGATTTCACTCGCGTGGACTTTAATAGTAGTACTAATGTACATCCGAGTAATGTAACCCGAGTACCACGCGTTTGAAGCCGCAGATAGAAGTTTAGGTAGGAACATAATAAATAACCCAAGAATGTAGGTGCTTATGTCCTAAACTAAATTTTCATGCAAAATTTCAGCCTCGTAGCTTTCTCATCTAGAAAGCTACGAGGCTGAAATTTGCGTCTCCTTTTCTAGATTTTTTTGATAACTCAGTGAGTGGCCTAACTTTAAATCCACACCTTTAGGGTGCGAATTTCAAAAAACCCTGAAATACGTATCTGTTTATTTTAAGTCATCTTCTTACTCTACAAATTTTGACGGGCCAACAGATACGGTTCTGAAGTTATTATAAATATGACCTGACCCCCATTAAATACGAATTTCCAAAAATCCGTTCTTAGCGGGTGCCTACGTCCTAAAAGGAACCTTAATGCAAAATTTCAGCTTCGTAGCTCTTCTAGTTCCTGAAATTTTGTGATAAGTCAGTGAGTTGCCTAACTTTGACTCCACATCATCGACCTTTAGGGTGTGAATTTCAAAAAACCCCGAAACACGTGTCTGTATTTTAAGTCATCTTCCCACGCTACAAATTTGGAAGGGCCAACAGATACGGTTCTGAAGTTATTATAAATAATGACCTGACCCCCATTAAATACGAATTTTCAAAAATCCGTTCTTAGCCTACGTTCTAAAAGGAACCTTAATGCAAAATTTCAGCTTCGTAGCTCTTGTAGTTTCAAAGATCTCTTGATGAGCCAGTTTACTCTTCTCTTTTATATAAACTCGGCGTCACAAAAATCGCACCTCTCCAAAATTATGTTTGAAGGGGGAGCACTAGATTTTGAGTAATTTTTATTAAAAAAAATCACGTGAATAGAAATGATGTTTTTCTTGCCTTACACAAACTTAGTTTTCGTTTTAAATAATTTATTCTCAAAAAGACAAATATTACATGTCACTTACTTGAGAACAGGGTTTTACATAAAATTTGGTTTACATAGGTTATGGTCGTTACGAGTAAATTTATAATTTACTCGTTCAAAGTGCTTGTTTTATGAGAAGTGAATCATCATTAATGATATGCTCGGTTAGTTTAGATTTAAACACATACCTATATGACTAAATGTCTGGCGAAATTCTACATTTACGAAGCTTTGAAATCAACTTGTAAACTTTGATTTTTTTATCACATTGAAAAAAAATCTCAATGCTTTTACGTTATCTGAGAGTGACATAAATTACCTCTCTGATGGTACCCATAATCTAGTCCTGGTAATAACCAAATATGATTAAAAGTATTTTTAAGTAGGCTTTTCAGGAGGTGCGATTTTTGTGATGTCGAGTGTATATTGATTATTCTCAAGAGACAACGGCGAGGGCTATTTTTACTAGTACTCTCTAGTTTAAAGTTGTAACTTCCATGACTACTTGACTTAACAGTAGGTATCGTTTGTTGTCAGTATGGACGAGATGGAAACTCTCTGCACGCGCATAGCTATAATGGCGGGGGGCAAGATTCGCGCGCTGGGCACGTCGGCAGAGCTTCGGACGAAGTACGCACAAGGATACGCCTTGAAGTTGAAAATTAAACCATCACATGACGGTATGTATCGTTGATATTGTGTAATTATGGTCTTCTAGCTTCAACACATGATGGTGTGTATCATTGATACTGAAATTTATGGAACTACTGGCTTCTGGCTGAAGCTTCGCACACGTTTTTCTGGGGTAAAAAGCCCATATTATGTTGACCCGGATGTGACCCGGTGTAGAACTAAATATATGCAAAATTTCAGCTCGGTCAGTTCAGAAGTTTTGTCGTGAAGAGATAACAAACATCCAAACTTATTCTTGTCTAATGTTATTTTGTAGCAAAATATTTTGGCCTTGCTAGTCAAAGATTCTAGAAACCTTCATTCAGAATCATCAGCTAGTTAATCGAACTGACAGCAACCAAAGAAAAGTACCTAATCTCATAACAAAACATGGCTAGACTGACCATGAACATACAAAGCTTTGCTCCTTATTTAAGGCGCTTTGAGAAGCTATCGCACTAATCAGGTCAATGAGGTTAAAAACGGCGCGCGGTGCGCCTGTAGCTTCTCGAATAAATTTATGATTAAATTAAATATGAACCTATCAAAAAATTATTTAAGGAAGAAACTAGATCAACATGTTACCTATCCTTACCAATAAATCGATATTCATAATTGATATTCATAGTAGTTATCAAAATATTTCGATTTGAAATTCTAAATTGTATCATTTTTTTAAATAGTTGCACTGAGAAAAGTTTCTGCGATTATGTTTTCAGCTCAGCTAGAGTCTAGCTAGGAACCTGAACTAATATAATGTATACTAGCTCTTACCCGCAACTTCGTTCCTTACTAAAAGACACATCACAGTGAACGGAAAAAACATTTGCATAGAAAAAGCGAAAACATCTGTGACTTCTTACACACGAAACATTAAATATTACACTACGTCGCTGCATCCTCGACATTTTTTAACATGCGTAGTACGCTCTTCAATGTACTAGGCTAGAACACATTTAAAAAGCTAAAATCAAAGTATCTGTCAACTTTTGTCAATTATCAAACCCTTCTATAAATTCTAAATCGGTGGCAGAGCCTTTAAAATAGTAGCTTAGTGTTTAAGTTATGCTACATTCTAAATGTATGCCAAATTTCATTTTGATCTGTTCAGTAGTTTTGGAGATCCTAGGTAACAAAAATTTTACATTTCACAATCTTTCGGCTTTTTAATATTAGTAGGATATTAGTTAGGAAGTAGGATATTAAATTGGAGACGTGACTTGTTCAGAAGTAAGTATTATTTTTGTCTTCTTGTAAACGAGCAATCGTCGACATGCAGCGCCTTTAAAAAAACATCTCTTTATACCAAAGGATTTTTTTTTTCTCATTGATATGTAAGATTCAAATGCGTTCAGAATGGAAGGGGCATAAAACAAGAAGGCATAAAGAGATATTAGACACAAACGAGGTGTAGCCAAAATTGCGACAAATTAGTCTCAACTTCCTATTCGTATAGGAAAGATTTGATTGTTTGTTTGTTTGTATTGAATAGGCTCTGAAACTACTGGACCGATTTGAAAAATTATTTCAGCGTTAGGAAGCTTACTTTTCAGGGAGTGACATAGGCTATATTTTATCCCAGAATTCCCACGGGAACGGGAACTACGCGGGTGAAACGTCTAGTATCGTATAAACAAGTAAAAGAGACAGCATTGTATTGAGAAAAATGGAGGAAATGGCATCATTGCACCGACGATAATTATAGATAATACTAATTATTACCAAATGATCATTGTATATTTGAGAGAGACGAGAGCTAGGCTGTTTAATTATAATGATTATCTATACTAATTATAGTTATATATCAGTTGAGCTACCTGTAGACTGTTTGCAACAGTCAGCAGTTAGCTCAAATGTTTCAATTGTAAATACTAGTACCTATAATTTTCTTTGTGAATAAAGATGATGAGTATACTTGACCAGTTATATATTAATACTATCTAAATTAAATTTTTTTCATAATTATATGTATGTAATAATTATAAAATAATAATTATAAAATAATAATTATAAAATAATTATTACATAGTAGATAAAAAATTATAAAAAAAACCTTCTAACGAAAAAATTCAACCGCCGAAAAAACTGAAAAGCAAAAAATAATAAACCTTTTTATTTAAACTTTTTATTTAATACCTAAGTAATAAGTAATTAATTAAGTAATTTTGAGTCTACATTTTCCGGCGAAAGGGCGTGTCGCGATGAATAATTTGAATTCCAGAACTTCTTCACTAACATTTACTTTGCTCGATAATTGTAATTTTCGATGGAAGATGGAGATGGTATTAATAAAACACTACTTACCTGTCTATCACACTAATATTATAAATGTGAAAGGTTGGATGTTTGTTGCTTCTTCACGTCAAAACTACTAATCAGATCTGGCTGAAATTTGACTTGGATGTAGTTCTAGAGCAAGAATGAAACATAGACTACGTTCTATTCCATAAATCTGTTCCCATGGGTAAAAATAACCTTCAAACGTTTCCATATAAACAACGCGTGCGAACCCGCGGGCAGGAACTAGTATTATAATAATGTATAGAGATTTTCAAACAGCTGTTTTAGTTCCAGGGGAAAGCGGAGGCAAAACTGCGGTGGATGACGTCAAGGAGGCTGTGACTGCAAAGTTTAACTGCGTACTGAAGGACGAACACAGGGTCAGTCATCTGTTAGATATCTTTTAACGTCCAATCATTTAACGGTCGTGGTCGTCATGACGAGTCTTTGTAATATGGGTTCAAATCGCTCGCCTCAAGATATATCGCCAGTGGTCATTCTTGAGGAAGGGCAGAGAATATATAATAATACTTACCTACGTATAGAATGGACATTCCTCGCCCTTCACCTGACCGAGCTTCCTCACCCCGCCGGCGGCCCTTAGTCGAGTTCAGTTTGCGTTCCAAATCCACTCAGCATTTTGGCAGACCACCGTTCGATTGAAGTTTCTCTCGACGTTGACAGCAGAAAAAATACTTTTGCTTGATTCCTTCCAGCATTTCACGTAGAGTCGAGCTTTTGAAGACCTCACCCATAGATATATGACCTCTCCGCTAATGAGAGGCCGTTGTAGGTTGACGTTTTGTCTGTTTGAGCATGGACACTATTGGACATGACTTTGAGTTATTTAAAAACAAAAATTTTTTAAAAACTTTTTATCAATTTTATTATTATTTTATGTTAAAACGATTGTGACGTATAATTTGACAAATTATAAATAAAATGTTTATCTGTTTATCTGTTTATCTGTTTAGCAAATGTTTCACTCGCACAATACATTTATGCCTCCATGTTCAACCATACTTTAAACGTCACACACACAGTTGCGCATGTACATACATATGTGCCCAGACGCGGCTTTTGTGTGGAGAAATGTTCGAGTGTCCGGGTTGTGGCATTGGACACCTATGGCAGATCGTAACTGGTCGACCCATCACATAAGTAATCTACCCGTTGGTATTTTATCCTCCACCTGTCCCTGCTAGACTAGGCGTTCAATGGAGTCATGGTCACGATACATGCCCGAAAAATTTCAATGTTCGAGATTGTGCATTTGTAGATAGACACTCTTTCACACCGAGTTCTTAGAGGATATAAACAATGGTGAGGAACTCGCCTCCAAGATATACCTAACATTCAGCAACACATTCGTCAGCACCACATCTCTAGAGCGTCTATCTCCTTCTCGATTGCGAGAGCGCAAAGTCAACGTCTCTTGAAGCGTATAAAAATAACACGAGTGTTCGCACGAGCCTGGTCGTAATGGCCTTGGTAATATTTCTGTTCCTCCTTATTTTCTGGAGCCTGAGCTTCAGCATCTGTTATTGTCATACATTTAATTGCTGCTTGCTTTATTTAAATCATGACAACCTCAGTGGCGCAGCGGGCGAAGGTTTTCTTGCGACTTTCGAGGCTGCCGGTTCGATTCCTGCCTCGGGGACAAATGTTTTTACTATCTGCAGATACCTATGTTTTTTGTTTAAAAGGGTTCCGTACCTCGAAAAGACAAAAGGAACCCTTATAACTTTGTTGTCCGTCTGCCAATCCCCTTTTCTCAGGAAC
The DNA here is from genome assembly GCA_963564075.1 of Eupithecia subfuscata. NCBI lineage: Eukaryota > Metazoa > Arthropoda > Insecta > Lepidoptera > Geometridae > Eupithecia > Eupithecia subfuscata. The sequence goes on from OY751114.1 coordinate 13,971,800, forward strand.
GCGTGGACGTGTGGAGTTTAAATTAACATTAAATACTCAAGTCCGTAACCTCTTGGAGCCGCGATATAAATAAAGCCAATGCACTCAAAAGTTACAGCCGTTTATGACCGAAGATTAAGAAATTTCTAAGGGAATCACATGCACACAAAACCTATAGGGAAGTATCCCGTAGACCTATAATTATGATATTTGGCAAGAAGCAATGGTCATAGTTTATTCAGCAAAAAAAAACTTGATTCTTGCTATAGACCAAAACCTATAGGGTACTTCCCGTTGACGTAAAATCATAAAATTTAGTAAGAAGCAAGGTCCTATAGCCCAAATAAAGGGAAAAGTCCAAAAACCGTAAATTTGTATTTTCTTTACAAAAAAAAAATTGATTCTTGCCATGGACCAAAACCTACAGGGTACCTACTTCCCGTTGACCTAGAATCATGATAACTTGGCAAGACACAAGGTCTTACGGAACCCTTAGTGCGCGAGTCCGACTCGCATTGACGTTTTATTATTTAACTTAACTGTCGATAGACCGTCTTTTGACCGCAGTCTCACCTAGTGGAAAGTGAAGATGTGGCCGACGATGTAACAAGAAGGTTTAGAAAGAACATACCTATTCACTCTTTTATTGAAAGACCCAGGTTGTAATTGGCCGAAAAAACTGCAGCAGCTTAGTAACTAAGCGGTTTTCCTCCACTCGCACTAAGTCTGAGGAGAATTATAAACAACAACCTGTCTATTAAAAATTAATCATCGAAATCAAATGTAGGTTAAGTTAATTAGGTTAGGTTAAGACTAGAGCATGCAGAACCGTATCCGGTTCCAGATTTATGAAACCCGGTTCCGGTACGCTGTTAGAACCGGGGAACCGGTTCTGTCAGTTTCAGCAAATATAAAATTACGATTAGAATAGAATAGATCATTTGAAATAATTTTAAAGCAGGTGTATCACGGGGACTTAAAGTCGTTCAAAAACTGTTGAACTTACAACAGTTTTAACAACAACATTCTCGAGTGACAAGCGCCAGAGGCGCGGAACAGGATTGTGGTAGTAGGTACTATTACTAAGTGCGAGCGGACGGTATATCCACCAAGTAGGGATGGTATTGCGCTGTGCGTCTACTTGTTTTGGAATGGAAGGAGGATGGTGGGATCAGTTCACATAGTTCCAGTGAGCATTCTCCGAAATTGTATCTTACAATAGATTGTTCCGGGTGTTGTAGGTGTGTCCTATGTACATATTTTTATTGTAACGTGTCGTGTTCTGCGTTTAAATAAATTACTTCGTATTTTCTTTGTTGTGTCCAGCATATAATAAACAAAATTAATTTCTTTCAGACAATGCTCCACTACCACATTACAGATCAGATGAAGTACAGCGACATTTTCTCAAAACTCGAGGATCTACGGATGCAATTTTCCGATGTAATCGAGGACTATTCTGTCAGCGAGACCACTCTTGAGGAGGTTTTCCTCCATTTTGCGAAAGAACATCAGATCGAGAAGCAGGCTGCGGAAGAAGCAGAGTTAGAGGCAGAAAGAAACAAGAAGAAACCGAATAGCAAAGTGTGACTTGACAGCCATAGGGTGTAAAAGTCAAATATCAATCAACACAAGTACAATGCCTATTATCATCATCATCATCATCATCAGCCTATGTTAGTCCACTGCTGGACATAAGCCTCCCCTAATGAGCGCCATAGCACCCTGTCTTCAGCTTGACGCATCCAGCATCTGCCTGCAGTCTTTCACAAGTTGTCTCACACCTTGCCGAGCATCCTGCACTACGTTTACAGAATCGCGGTCTCCACTCAAGAACACGTTTCCCCCAGTGGTTATCGGTTCTTCGCAATATATGACGAGAAGACTCGACGTAGTTTCCCAAACTCTGCCCAGTCGAGCAGGATCCTCCTCTTGGCCTCCTTCTTAAAATTGTTTTTACCTAACTGCAGAATCTGCCCGAGGTACCTAATTGTAATCGGAAACGATTTCGAGAAGGTGGCCATGTATGACCACTGGTCTTGGATCAATGTGGCCATTTATCATGATTTTGGTTTTATACAAATTCATGTCAAGACCGATACATCGCAAGGACGAAGCTAGGCCGTCAAGAATCTGGTTCAGCTCCTTTAGTGACTCTGCCATTAAAACTATGTCATCAGCAAATCGCAGGTGTGAGATGTAATTGCCGGTTATGCCTTTGCCTTTCCAGTCCAGCGTCTTAAAAATATCTTCCAACGCGCTTGTGAACAGTTTCGGAGATATGACATCCCCCTGTCTCACTCCTCTGCGCAATGAGATGGGTTTAGACTGCTGGCCCTGTACTTGGACACTCATGGTGGCAGCTTCGTAGAGAAATCTCAACACCTCGATATAACGACAGTCTACTTGGCATCGCTGTAAGGATACCAGAACAGCCCAGGTTTCGACAGAGTTGAAGGCCTTCTCATAATCCACAAAGACACAGGGGTTGATATACTCTGCGGGCTTCTGTATAATCTGCCTCACTGTGTGTATGTGGTCTATGGTGCCATATCCTCCGCGAAACCCGGCCTGTTCTGGTGGCTGAACTCGTCGAGTCTCCTAGCGAAATGGTTCGTGACAACTCGTGAAAACAGCTTATATATTCAAGTTTTCACAGTGAGATGGGTCTAGTTTTTAAGACCGGCTTCGCTTTATCTCCCGTCTTAAAAAGAGCACCACTAAACTCCCGCTTCACGCCTTTGGAGTTTCCACAATGAAGGACGGCGATGAAGAGGTTCTGTAGCTCCTGTATAACAGGGGCTTCTCCGGCTTTCAAAAGCTCTGAAGTTATTCCGTCTTTACGACGGCTTTTCAATTTTTAAGCTGTCTCAGAGCTACCACGATCTCGACTTAACTGTGTTTGGCAGTTCGTCGGTATAGTGGCGTGTCAGGGTTGCTCTGGAATCGTGGTCGTCTCGTTGGAAACGAGGAGCATGTGCAGCGTATAAACGGCCATAAAAATCATTTGTCTCGGTGGATATCTCCGGCTTCGGCAATACAGTCCTCCCGTCGCACGTTTTCGCGCCGTACCATCTTTGCAATTTGCTTGTTCAGTTCTGACCTGTCTGACGAAGTCGCTTGGGTGGTTTCCCATCTTCTTGTCATTAGCCTTAGGCGCAACGCACACAGAAGGTGGCGAGGCGAGGGTAAGGCGCAGACACACCGCTCCTCGCCCCCCGCCACGCCGCCTTACCGGTATCCCATCTGCGGGCGACGTGGCGGGGGGCGAGGAGCGGCGTGTCTGCGCCTTACCCTCGCCTCGCCGCCTTCTGTGTGCGTTGCGCCCTAGACTCTCATCCGAGAGTTTGGATTTCTTTCCAGTGCGCTGCTTTTTGCAGAACTTGATGCTCTCATCCCTCAGCGTTTTGACAAGATTTTCGTCAGCGTCATCAGTAAATGCCTATATTCAAAAATAATGCAAGACAGCGATGTATAGAGCTAGGTTTATTTTGATGATGATGTTGTCATGGTCTATCGTTTTCTTAAAATTTTATAATTTTGTAAGTTAGGTACTTCCTAAATTTAACTATTGAAACTATCATGGTTATATACGCAAACCTCGTCACTAATCATGGTTAATCCCCCGATATAGGTTAATACATGCTTGTACTTTGTAAATAAAGTAGTGTTCTTAGTGTATATTCGCACGTAAAATTTTTAATTCACGACTTTGGCAAAAGTTCGCTTTAAAGTTACCCGAACTTTCATAAGAAATAACCGCTCCTTGCCCGTGGTCCGATGCAGCTGGTCCCGTTGACTGAATTACCGAAAATTATTTTTTCTGTAGTCCAGTTAACTGTACCACGCAAGATACTTTAATAATATTATTCCGTGGTCCAGTCAATGAGGCAAAAAGCGAAAAAAAACACCACAGGCAAAGAGCGGCAACAACACCTTAGTATTTGTAATTTGGATAACTTGTGAATAAATAAGCATTTGACGCTTCCATTATTATTATTAAATATGATATTATAGAGAACTTTATTGTTTTTTATTGGTACATGATCAACCGCAAGCAAAGTAAAGATTGACCTCCATCTCACACGTCACTACAGGGAGTCTATTACAATTGTACGTTATCGACAATTGCGTGCATCGTTTCGTCAAATTGCTATTCTAATTCATCAAAACAAAAAGCTACGGCACGTAGTTTGAAATGGCGGCTTTTGCGGCGGGCACCTCTATTCTAATAGGCAAAATGTACGAACGAAACATTAAATTAGACCCTTTATTCCATCCAGTCCTACCAGTAGTTCGATATTCGAACTGTTTGGACATAGAGTAAAAACTCGCTGCTGTCTCAGCAGAGGGATAGTGTCATTCAACAATTTGACAATTTGTGTAACCAAAAACCGATCCATGTGTGTTTTGACAGCTCGTAAATACAGTGCCCTCACTCACACATTCGTATGATTGAATGTTGCAAGTGAATAGCATTTTCCCTAAAAAATTGGGTAACTGAAGCAAAGTTCCCATTAAGAAAATACTTCATTGTTTTTATCACCTACCTTTTTATTTTTGATATTACATTATTTCAATTTACTGAAGGTGTCAATAGTTTATTGTCAAATATAACAAATCTAAAAAAAATCTAATAAATCCATACGTCTTGTTTTTTTTTAATTTTACGAAATATCAGCCGGTACCTATGGTTACTATCATTCTACCTAGGTCAAACGACAAAAAGGTTTTACTCCAAGTCTGCAAAATAAGATCGGCTCCGATCATTTTCGGAACAATAATTTAAAATAGACGGTCAACTGCGTGTTCGGCCACGTGCAGTGTAAATAGTTGCACGGTTCATGGCCTATCTAAACCAACTTATTTACCTGTTTTACACATACCTACCAAAGTACATTTTTTAAGTTGATTAGGATGACTATTAGGTACTCAACTAGTAAAGCAAACTAAAGCTGTGTAGTTTTCCTTTTAAAATCACTCTACCTACTACTAGCATTTTTTTTCACAAATAATAATGCCCAACTTAGACAAATTACAGCATTCTAGTACTAATAGTCTCTGGACTAAGCTGCGGACGGATCGACGAACGTGGTGAACTACAAGGGTTCCTTGTTGACTACGTAACCCTAAAAAAGAACATGTGCACGTGCAACTGACAGTTACGGTGATGGGATGTATTGCAATTTTAAATTTGAGTTTATTGCATTTGCTGCATTTGAGCATTGCATTTGAGCCGAGAGAGGTCTAGGTCCGTGCGGTATCGAGGTTTTCCGAAATTTTAAAATATCTGAGCGTCTGGTCAAAGCGGCGGCGCGGGACCCGAGAGCTGGTGAGTATTTGGCGCAGCGCACCAGCATTGCCATACAGCGGGGCAATGCAACCAGCGTAACGGGGACGCGACGACTGGTATTGATATCGATAAGTTGAGCTGTCTCTAGATTGTTTGCTACAGGCTGCAGTTAGCTCAACTGTTTCAATTGTAAAAGTTGTTCTAATTGTTTCCATTCATTGATTGTAATGTTCTTTGTAAAATAGTAATTTGAGTATACATCTTGAATCTACTCAGAATATCGTCGAGTGACTGAAAATTCTAAAACTGTGATATTCCGCGTAGTTTGATTCCTAAGTCCTAACTTGAGGGAATTCCACCCTCTCCTCTACTATTTTATATACCTAAGTACTAAATAACAAAACATGGGTATTTTTATCCCAGTGCATAGCAACATTTTCACGAAAATGGTGGACGAAATTTTTAAATTTATTTATGAGTTTTGATGACTGTTTTAGGCAAAATTACAAACGGAATATTAGTACTTACCGGTGGAATGAGATATTTGTGGTAAATATTATATTTCCGGTTACTGGTGTTTAAACATCCTTGCACCGCACAACACATCATTTTTATATTTTTATGTGAGAGCTGCTTTCCGTCTCATTTGAAGTATTGTACTAACGGCTCAAAATGAAAATTGCGACGGTCCGTCGCAATGTTTTAGACTTACCTCGTTTGTGTCAACTATCATTCTAAGTCTTCTTCTTCTAAGTGTTTGGATGTTTTTTTTCCAAATTGTTATACTGACGGATCGAACTATTTGGAAACATAATACATTGCGGGCTTATTGTACCTACTTATCTAATGTGCTGACACTGAGAGCACTGTGTCGTCACCGACACTGACAAGTGGGGATGCGTTCATAGAGAATGTATGAAAGATAGGTCCTACAGAACGCTGATTCTACTAGGTTATGATTTTAGAGTCTTCTCCGTATTTTTCCTATTTGTGTTACTCTCCAATTTGTGCGCCGCGTAGCAGCAACCCGACACGGCGAAAGGTCCAAGTGTTGGAGGTCCAGTTCCAAAAGAGGGCAGCTTGTGAGAAGTCCGGCCCGAGACGAAGACTGCCCTAGGGTGGACTTTTAACCCTGGAATGCGCTTAAAGCTAGGCATTACAGCCAGGCCTAGTAGAGTGAAGGACTCCCACGGCAGAACAAACAGCAGAAGCACTAAGGGTTCATGATGCCGTGGAAGTTACAATCAGAACGGGAGATGAATTTAAAACATGCTACGAGAATTTGCTAAAAAATAATACAGAGTGCAAAGTGAACGAAATAAAAGAGAGAAACTATAGATTTAATGAAAAGCCTTAGCCCGTGAACAGTATGAAAAGATGACATGGCGAGGTGAAAGAAAGTCCATGTCATTCTTTGAGCATTGGAATGAATGTTTACAGCGTACATTACAAAATAGTGCAAAACTTACCCAACAGGCGTTTATAAAATTTCACAGTGGTGCAGTTATTGAATAAGTAAACTAACCGTATGCTAGGCCAAGTGTGTGCCACGGATAAGACCGAAGATCTGCTTGTCAAGACAGGCAGGTAATGGGTGCGCGAAGCGCCTCTGACCGCTCCTGCTACCTACTTAGGGGCGACACCTCTCGTCAAACGAACCAAACGTAACTTTAGTCTTTGAACAGGATTGGATAAACTTCAATGTTTCCCCTGTAGGTGGAGCTAACGGCGGCGCTTGAGTCCGTAGAAAGTCGAGAAGATTTTCGACTCATACGTCACTTGACTTCGTGGTGTATGTAGTTGGTTATCACATTCCCATACTGAGGGAAGGATGCGGGTTCAAGTCCCGTCGATGTCGAAAATTTTTGCGATATTATTTGATTTCTTAGAAATTACCCTTAGTGTGGGGTTACGCACTATAATAACAAAAAAAAAACCTTATTTATATAGTAGGTACATATTGTATAATCACCACTGATATCAGAGATGCTCAAATAAAAAATATTCCCGAGAGATTCGTACCTATCTATTTGTCTCGCAGACAGTGATGTCACATCTACCAAGTTTTTGGTAGATCTACCTATTTTACGTCTGGTCTACCTATCTACCACCCTTGGCCTCAAATCTATCTGTTTTCCAAAATAGGTATTGCAAAACTTGAATGATCTGTAGATGTGACATTGACAATGACGTCTGTACTGAATGGTCTGTATCTGTCTGTCACAACTTACACCATTTCTTTTAAGATCTAGGTTCGTTAAACTGATCATTTATTCTGTTCTCGAAGTTTATGACACTCCCAAACAGACACTGGCAGAGTCGTAGCGAAAAGCAAGCAGCGCCATTAAGAAAGAAGTTGAAGTTGAAGAAGTTGAGTTGATTCATAACTAACTGACACTTGACATTGACTGACAAGTTGACACTGACAGTCGCGGTTTCCCGTCACGACACAAATTGCATTTCGCGCCTGCCCGCGGTAATTCTCTTTGGTAAATAAAGACGTAAAAAGTTTCGTGTTGATGCTGTGATTTATTGTTTTTCATAAGTTTAAGAAGTTGTGTGCTGTTTGCAGTAATTTTGATACGCATTTTTAATCATTGAAAATGTAGGTACTTAAACCTGATTGGTAGAAATCGGTAGAACTACCTATTTTTCACTCCATAAATCTACCAATTTCTACTAATTTTTGCACCCTGTTCTACCATTTTGTCAAACTAGTATGTGACAACTCTGCTCGCAGAACTTATAAAAACAATGGCATTTGAAGTCGGTTTTTAGTTTTTTCAAAACAATAAAATTATTTTTCTTGTCCAGGCCATGCAACATGTTAAAGCCTTTTATATTGTATTTATAGGTCTCTTCCATTTTTATGTTTATTTCCGTTAAACATATTACGTCCAGGTTATGCAAGCAATCTTCGAGTAAAACTAGTAGTTCGTTGAAGTGTTTTTTAGCGAACAGATGTTCATATGAATGATCTGTAATTGTAGACTGTTCATTTATAGAATCATAGGTTCCAATTTTGCAAATCTATACTAATATTATAAAGAGGAAAGATTTGTAAGATTGTATGTTTGAAACGAATAAACTCAAAAACTACTGGACCAACTTCAAAAATTCTTTCACCATTAGAATACGCGGAAAATATTGATGATACAACAAACAAATGTTCTACGATATTAAAGGACATTATCTATCATTAACTACAAAAAACTTCACGATACCCTATGTCCAACATACAAAAAAACAATAAAATTCTTTATAATCATATTGCACAATGGAAGTGTCAATTATTTATTTATTCACAACGCATGCTTCATATAAAATAAAACTGTGGTTATAGTTATCCAAAACAAAAATTACTAGGAAGGTGTTGTTTCCGCTTTTTGCCCGTGTTGTTCCATTGACTGGACCACGGAATTAAAGTATCTTGCGTGGTCAACTGGACTACCGAAAAAATTAAAATACTCTATTTACAAAGTACAAGCACGTATTAACCTATAAATGGGGATTTACCATGATCTGTGACGAGGTTTGCGTACATAACCATGACAGTTTCAATAGTTAAATATAGGAAGTACCTAACTTAAAAAATTAAAAAAATTATAAGACAACTATATATAGATCATGTCATCATCATCATCATCAAAATTAACCTAGATCTATAAATCGCTGTCTAGCATTATTTTTTAATTTAGGCATTTACTGATGACGCTGACGAGACCCTGCACAATCTTGTCAAAACGCTGAGGGATGAGGGCATCAAGTTCTGCAAAAAGCAGCGCACTGATAAGAAATCAAAATCTCGAATGAGACTCTAGGGCTAATGACAAGAAGACGGGAAACTACCCAAGCGACTTCGTCAGACAGGTCAGTCCTGAACAAGCAAATTGCGAAGATGGTACGGCGCGACCTTCAGAGCTCCAACACACGCCTCACTGAAGAGGTATAGAGCGAAACCAAGGGTCCAAAGTATTCAATCAGCAACTTGGCAGGAGCCACCTGACGAAACTTAAAACGCACGACGGGAGGACTGTATTGCCGAAGCCGGAGATATCCACCGAGATAGATGATTTCTATGGCCGTTTATACGCTGCACATGCCCCTTGTTCCCAACGAGACGATTCCAGAGCCACTCGACACGCTACTATAACGACGGACTGCCAGACATCAGTCAAAACGAGATCGTGGTAGCTCTGAGGCAGCTTAAAAATGGAAAAGCCGTCGTGAGGACGGAATAACTTCAGAGCTTTTGAAAGCCGGAGGAGCCCCTGTTATACAGGAGCTACAGAACCTCTTCAACGCCGTCCTTCATTGTGGAAACTCCAAAGGCACGGAGCGGGAGTTTAGTGGTGCTCTTTTATAAGAAGGGAGATAAAACCCTTCTTAAAAACTCAAGATCTATCATACTTTGAATCTTGCATCTATGAGCTGTTCTCACGAGTGGTCACGAACCGTTTCGCCAGGAGACTCGACGAGTTCAGCCACCAGAATAGGCCGGTTTCGCGGAGGATACGGCACCATAGACCACAATCACACGGTGAGGCAGATTATACAGAAGTCCGCAGAGTATAATCAGCTCCTGTGTCTGGCTTTTGTGGATTACGAGAACCTTTCGACTCCGTCGAAACCAGGGCTGTTCTAGAATCCTTACAGCGATGCCAAGTAGACTGTCGTTATATCGAGGTGCTGAGATTTCTCTACGAAGCTGCCATCATGAGCGTCCAAGTACAGGGCCAGCAGTCTAAACCCATCCAATTGCGCAGAGGAGTGAGACAGGGGGATGTCATATCTCCGAAACTATTCACAAGCGCGTTGAAAGATATGTTTAAGACGCTGAACTGGAAAGGCAAGGGCATTACCGGCAATTACATCTCACACCTGCGATTTGCTAATGACATAGTTTTAATGGCGGATTCGCTAAAGGAGCTGAACCAGATGCATGACGGCCTAGCTTCATCCTAAGTGGTCATGGCATGAATTTGGATAAACCAAAATCATGATAAATGGCCACATTGATCCAATAGACCAGGGTAGAAGCCTTTAAAAATAATAAAACTGAAACAAATTCATAGTAGGATGAAACCCATTGGAAAAGGAGGACAATAATATAAAAATGTTAAGAAAAATCATTTACGGGCGATGTGAGGTCGGAAAGGGGAAGAGGGTGAGTTTTAAAGGTGAAAAACGGTTTACCTCGATTTCCGGCTAAACTACAAGTCCTACGGAAAAAAGTAAAATGGCAAAGTTGTAGGTAATAAAAAGATCTACAACTTTTGTATGCACACTTTTTTCACATAACCTCAAAATTAATGTAAAAAAATCAATAAACCAAGTTTTTAGTTTTTTATTTTTATTTTTACATAACAATTCTTTTTGCACGAAACTAGGTGAAAACTTACCTTTTTATGTCCCAATACACTGTAAGTTATTTGATTTGAAATATTTATTTTTTCACCTTATTTTGACTCAATATCGAAAAAAACACCCTCATTTTCAATTCCTAACATTTTTATATTATTCTCCTCCTTTTCCAATGGGTTTCATCCAACTATGAATTTTTTTGGTTTCAAAAATTATCGACCCTGGTCTACAAGACCAGCGGTCGTACATGGTGAACTTCTCGAAATCGTTTCCGATTACACTTACCTCGGGCAGATTCTGCAGTTAGGTAAAAACAATTTTGAGGAGGCCAGGAGGAGGATCCTGCTAGGCAGAGTTTGGGAAACTACGCCGAGTCTTCTCGTCATCCATACCGCGATGCTTGAAAGCGAAAGTATTCAATCAGTGCGTGCTACCCGTCATGACCTACGGAGCTGAGACGTGGACACTCACGTTAGGGCTGGTCCACCAGTTCAAAGTCACTCAGCGAGCTATGGAAAGAGCTATGCTCTGAGTTTCTCTGAAGGATTCGTAATGAGTACATCCACCAAAACCAAAGTTATCGACATAGCTCTAAGAATTGGCCAGCTGAAGTGGCAGTGGGCCGGCCATATCTTGCGACGAACCGATAATCACTGGGGAACGTGTTCTTGAGTGGAAACCGCGACTCGGCAAACGTAGTGTAGGATGCCCGGTAAAGTGGGAGAAAACCTGTGGAAGACTGCAGGCAGATGCTGGATACGGCAAGCTGAAGACAGGGTGCTATGGCGCTTATTAGGGGACGCCGATGTCCAGCAGTGGACTAACATAGGCTGATGATGCTGATGATGATGATTATAGGCATTGTACTTGTGTTGATTGATATTTGGCTTACACACCCTATGGCTATCATGTCACACTTTGCTATTCGGTTTCTTCTTGTTTCTTTTTGCCTCTAACTCTGCTTCTTCCGCAGCCTGCTTCTCATTGAGATGTTCTTTCGCAAGATGGAGGAAAACTTCCTCAAGAGTGGTCTCGCTGACAGAATAGTCCTCGATCACATCGGGAAACTGCATCCGCAGATCCTCAAGTTTTGAGAAAATATCGCTGTACTTCATCTGATCTGCAATGTGGTAGTGGAGCATTGCCTGAAAGAAATTATTTTTGTTTATTTTATGCTGGACACAACACAGAAAGAAGGAAATAATTTAGTTTAACGCAGAACACGACACGTTACACTAAAAATATGTACATAGGACACACCTACAACACCCGGAACAATCTATTGTTAGATACAATTTTGGAGAATGCTCACTGGAACTATGTGACCTGATCCCACCATCCTCCTTCCACTCCAAAACAAGCAACAGTGATGCACCTAAATATTTGTGGGCCTATTAACAAAATGGATGAAATTTATCTAGCTCTGTCTAAGCTTTAACAAGACGTTACAACTGTTGACATTATTTGCTTAACTGAAAGTTTTATAATGAAAGGTTCGGAAAGATTTTTGAAAATCCCGAGCTTTTCAATAGCTTCGGCCTATTCACATAGGTACCGATAAGAAACGTGGAGGTGCCTGTATTTTACTACGAACAAATATTGATTTTAAAAATCTTGACGTAATTAATGATTTATCTTGTAAATATTGTTTTGAATGTACTGGAATAAAAATATTGACATGTAATATAGTTCTAATCTGTATTTATAGGACACCCGATAGTTGCACTAAAGTATTTTTTGATAGATTGGCGAGTCTATTGAATAAACTTACCGTAATATATATAAATATTATATTATGCGGTGGTGGTTGGAATATTAACACATTAAAATATAATAAATACAGTAATGAATGTAATTTTTTAAAATGCTCTCAAGTATTTTAAAAAATTACATTTCGAACTACACATTAATAAGGCCTACTCGCAAAAAATCTTGTTTAGATTTATTTACTTGTAACATCAGAAAAACTACAGGAAAAATTCAAACAGCCCAAACATTACAGGTTCCCATAAAAAGGAAGTTTGAAACTGTTCATTGGTTCGAGTATATAAGAGACTTCTGCGAAGAGAACATAAACAAATTTTGCAACTGTATAATCTGCTCTATCCTTCTCTGAAATGAAGCAAAAGAAAACCTTAGACGTGGCTTTTCATTACTTTCACGACCTCTAGTTATTTTATGATCTTTGTTTCCCTGTAGGTATACAAGGTAAAAATGACAAACAAAGTCAAAAAGTGTAGATGGTTTACTAGGAAACATCGGAAGTCAAATTTACGGAAAAGAAACCTTTACTTAAAACTTAATCAAATCATGCTCAAATAAAAAAAAATACAAGTACTTACTATAACTAAAACGATGTATTTATATAAGTCAAAGCTATTGCAAAATACAAAATCGATATCCAATAGTAGCAACGTATGCAAATCGGCATGGCAAATAATTAATGACAACATAGACATAGAACCTATTAAACAAATTGACAATATAATCAGAAATAATTTGACATATACGGACCCACATGACATAAGTGAACTATCTAATCAATATTTCATAGACATGACGAATATAAGTAATTTTAAATCATTTGACATTACTAATGTTCATATTCATATTTTCAATTTTTCTTCATCCAACTGACCCAGATTAGATGTTTAAAGTTATTAGGAGTCTGCGAAATACTAATTCTGTAGGTATAGATGGACTGAGTACTAAATTAATAAAAATAGGTGCTCACTGTATCGGTGACAAAATTAGCTACCTAATAAATAGATCTCTTATTGAAGGCGAGTTCCCAGGCAAATTAAAGTTGTCCATCGTTAAACCACTTTTAAAAAGGAGACATAGTTAATTTAGATAACTAAAGACCTGTAACTCTTATACCGATACTATCCAAAATATTTGAAAAACGATGCTGGAAACGCTCCAAAATTTTGTAACAAAAGTTAATATAATGCAACCAGAGCAATTTGGTTTTCGTAAAAACAGCTCTTCTACCTTAGCATGTTTTAATGTTGTGAAATTAGTAATGGATGCTATAAAATGACAATGTTCCAGTCATTGCGCTACTACTAGATATGTCTCAAGGCGAATAGTATGGTGGATAGTGGCGCCACTACATATTTAATTTTATAATTACGTTATACAAAGGAATTATCAAGAAATCGGACCGCGCGTAGACGATATCTATCATAAGCTTTTTTTTAAACGTATCTGTAATAGTTTTGTTTTGTGTTATTCAATCAAAAACCTTGTTTGGAGAGCTTGGTGGCCACCAATAGGAACTAAACTCTTGAAACAAGTATCTGCCTAAATAATACAGTACAAAACTATTAAAGATACATTTAAAAAAAGCTTATGATAGATATCGTCTACGCGCGGTCCGATTTTTTGATAATTTCTTTGTATAACGTAATTATAAAATTAAATATGTAGTGGCGCCACTATCCACCCTACTATTCGCCTTAAGCATTCGACTTCGTGGATCATAAATTATTGCTCAATAAACTTAATAGGTATGGCATTAGTGGTAGAGAGCAAATGAATGGCTACAAAGCTATAAGAGAAATAAAAAGATAGTGCGATCTCACCTCAAATACAATCGATTTGGAAAACCGCAGGGTAGTACCTATTTTAGGACCATTTTTATTTCTTATGTATATATTAGATGACATTCATAATATTACTAGACATAAAGCGGAAAGGGAAATTAATAATACATTACAATACTACATTATATAATAATAATCTATATAATAATTATTAATAATACCTATTAATAATACATTATATAATACAATTAATTGGCTAAATAATAATAATTTGAAAATTAACTTGACAAAAACAAATATGATACAGTTTGGGACTTTTAAGCGTTAAAAATTAAATCTTTCGATTAACTGTAATAACACGGAGATCGCTCAAGTTAATACAGCCAAATTCCTAGGAATATGGATTGATGAGCATTGTAATTGGAAAACACATGTCAAGCATAGGTACCTGTGACAAGTTGGATCGATTTGTTTTCGCAATAAAAAGCCTAAGACTTCGGGTTTCCACAGACGCACCACTGAAAGCTTACCACGGGTATGTCTCGTCGACCTTGGCGTACGGGTAAATTTTGTGGGGAAACTCTACAGAGAACTGGAGAAGAATACCAGGTATATCTAGAAGGTGAGTTCCTCACCATAGTTTCTATCCTCCATGAACTCGGTGTGAAAGACCGTCCATCTACAAATGCTCAATCTCGAACATTGAAATTTTTCGGGCACGTATCGAGGTGAGACTGTGACTCCATTGAACACCTAGTCGTGCAGGGACAGGTGGAGGATAAAATACCAACGGGTAGATTACTTATGTGATGGTCGACCAGTTACGATCTGCCATAGGTGTCCAATGCCACAACCAGGACACTCGAACATTTCTCCACACAAAAGCCACGTCTGGGCACATAATGTACATGCGCAACTGCGTGGGTGACATTTAAGGTTTGGAACATGGAGGCATAAATGTATTGTGCGAGTGAAACAGTTGCAAAATAACTCAAAGACAATAAGAGAAAGTATACGGAACGTAGACTGCTACGATCTTTGAAAGACATGACATTTAGACATTTAATTTTCCACTCACAAAAGGTGAAATTAATCCTCAAAACAGAAGAAAGTTCATATGTCCATGCTCAAACAAACAAACCTCCTCGGCCTCTCATTAGCGGTGAGGTCGTATATTTAAGGGTGAGGCCTTCAAAAGTTCTACTCTACGTGAAATGCAGGAAGGAATCAAGCTAAAGTATTTTTTCTGGCGTCAGCTTCGAGACCGTACATCCCGTGCATTTGGAACGTAAACCGAACTCGACTAAGGGCCGCCGGCGGGGTGAAGAAGCTCGGTCAGGTGGAGGGCGAGGAATGTCCATGTATATGTAGGTAAGTATTATTATATATTCTCTGCCCTTGCTCAAGAATGACCACTGGCGATGTATCTTGAGGCGAGCGATTTGAACCCATATTACAAAGACTCGTCATGACGACGATAACAGTTGAATGAGAAGATAACAGATGACTGACCGTGTGTTCGTCCTTCAGCACGCAGTTAAACTTTGCAGCCACAGCCTCCTTGACGTTATCCACCGCACTTTTGCCTCCGCTTTCCCCTGGAACTAAAACAGCTGTTGAAAATCCCGATACATTATTATAATACTAGTTTCTGCCCGCGGCTTCATACACGTTTATATGGATACGTTTAAAGGTTATTTCTATTCTATGGGAACTGATTTAGGGAATAAAATGTAGCTTATGTTCTATTCTTGCCCTAGAACTACATCTAAGTAAAATTTCAGCCAGATCTGAGTAAAGACTTTGGCGTTTGGCGTAAAGACGTAAAAAACATCCAACCTTTCGCATTTATAATATTAGTGTGATAGACAAGTAAGTAGTGCTTTATTAATACCATCTCCATCTTCCATCGAAAATTACAATTTTCGAGCAAAGTATGTTAGTAAAGAAAATCTGGAGTTCTACTTATTCATCGAAACTTACAATCGACTCAAAATAACGATAAAACGAATTAATTACCTATTATTTAGTTATTAAATAAAAAGGTTTATTATTATTTGCTTTTCAGTTTGTTCGGCGGTTGATTTTTTTGTTAAAAGGTTTTTTTTATAATTTTTTTGGCTACTATCTACTAATTACTACATGCTTAGTTTATGATTACTTTTAAAATAGCTACCAACCTTAATTTAGGTGAAAACGAATAAAAAAAATTTAAAAAAAAAATTATCCTCTCACAAAAGACCTTACGAGGTAGGTTTATAAAACCTATTACAAGTCACCAGTACTACGCGGGCTTATTAAATTAAAGGTGATAAGGAAGCAACGATTATGCGAAATTTATACAAACAGTTACAGTCTAAAAATTAGTATAAGGTCACAACAAGTCTTTATTGAAAAATCGTATGCAAAGAACAAATCAATAAAAATTGTAACTAAGAACTACAGAATAAACGATTGTATAACAATGAATAACCGATTTATATTTAAGGTACTGAAGCAAAGTTACCCAATGTGTTTTAATTAAGATCCTTTGGTTGCTGTCAGTTCGATTAACTAGCTGATGATCTGAACAAAGGTTACTAAAATCTTTGACTAGCAAGGCCGAAATATTTTGTTACAAAATACATAGACAAGAATGAGTTTGGATCTTTGTTATCTTTTCACAACAAAACTTCTGAACTGACCGTGCTGAAATGTTGCATATATTTATTTCTAGACCGGGTCACATCTGGGTCAACATATAGGCTTCTTACCTCAGAAAAACGTGTGCGAACCTTCAGCCAGAAGCTAGTAGTTCCATAGTGTAAAGTATCAATGATACACACCATCATGTGTTGAAACTAGAAAACCATTATTACATAGTATCAACGATACATACCGTCATGTGACGGTTTGATTTTCAACATCAAGGCGTATCCTTGTGCGTACTTCGTCCGCAGCTCTGCCGACGTGCCCAGCGCGCGAATCTTGCCCGCCGCCAGTATAGCTATGCGCGTGCACAGAGCTTCCATCTCGTCCATACTGACAACAAACGATACTGTTCAGAACAAACGATACTGTTCAGTCAAGTAGTCATGTAAGTTACAACTTAAAATAATCACGCAATCTTAGAATAATCACGCCATTATCTCTTGAGAATTATCACACTAATATTATAAATGCGAAAGTTTGGATTTTTGTGGTTTGAGTTGCTTACATAAACGACGATGATCCACGATACGATTCTAGACGTAACGCATTGGAGAACTCTGTAATTTTAGGTTTGGTTTAACAAATAATTAAGAAATTATGAATTACTAGTTTATGCCCGCGGCTTCGCACGCGTTGTTTCTATAGAAACGATCCGTTCAGTAGTTCTGGCGTGAAGAGGTAACAAACATCCATCCATCTGTCCAGTATCCATCCATACGAACTTTCGGATTTATAATATTAGTGTGATAAAATGACAAAATTAAAATAGGATAAGTATCAAATATATAGTTATTTCAAGGTCAGGTAAATTATAACAGAAGGTCAAAAGCGGAGATTTTATTACTTATGGCGTCTAGGGTAAGTCAAATCGCAATGTAAGATATCGAGGTCATTGATCTAAGTTTTAGGTATGCCGTAATTCAGGCCTCAGATAATGGTGGCCAATTAAATTATAAACTATTCAGTGGGACACCGCAGTAATTCACTGTATCAGTTAATGTCTATTTGGAAACAGAACGGATACTTTGTAGATAAAATAACGATACTATAATGCTGGATAATTCACACAACATCATCTTGTCCAGAACTAAGCAGAGCTTATGATGTAGGTCAGTCAGTACCCATATTTTTATCTGATGTATCTACTTAATACATATTTTTTTTAATAATAATTAGAAAGAACCATCCAGAACAAATATCTGCAGATCAAAGAAATATTTATACGGAAGATGCGACTTAGGAGCCCACAACCAACTGCGTCGCAGGCGGACCTTCGCTCGCTGCGCCACATAGATCGTCATGATACCTGTGTGAAGTGATGACGATGCTATTTCCTAGACTCAGAGCTTTCCTAAGAGCGGCGTGGACGAGACGCCGCGCCCCGACGTCCACACCCGCTGTCGGCTCGTCCAGCAGAGACAGGGGTGCTCTGGAGCACAGCGCAGTCGCGGCCGCGAGCCGCCGCTTGTATCCGCCGCTGTAGCTAGACGCTTTCATATTTTCGTACTTCTGTAAGCCTGAGAACAGCAAATAGCATTTTAGAACAAATAAAACACCGTTTTTTAAACCCCCGTCACACCAAAACGATTCATACACAACGATACACGCGCAACTGTATGTGACGTCTAAGGTCATTTAATCCGCAAGCTCTGCGTACGGCGTAACAGAATTAGAAGTGTCAATGTCGAACCGACCCTGGCGGTCGCGGCGTTAGCATCGACTGCTCGTTGCAGTCGATGCTAACGCTAGGGCTGGTGGGTGGTGAGGAAATGTAAAACAATATATAAAACAGAACATCAGATATCATTGCCGTTGTCTAATAAATCACTAAGTACGTCGTCATCTACTACGTAGTACGTAATAATATTATAAATGCGAAAGTTTGGATGTATGGATGTATGGATGGATGTATGTTTGTTACCTCTTCACGCCAAAACTACTGAACGGATCGGGCTGAAATTTTGCATACAAGTAATTCTAATCCTGGAATCGAATACTACAGGGGGTAGGCTACTTCTTATCCCATAAATTAGTTCCCATGGGATAGAAATCACCACTAAACATTTCCATAGAAACAATGCGTCAGCAGATGCGCGCGCAAACAGAGGGTGCGGACAGATATGGATGCGTCAAGAATAGATAGAGAGAAGATAGGAAAACATTTCAGCTGAAGACATGGCACTCATTAGAAGCAGTCGACTAGTATCGTAATTATATGTTGTGAAAACAGTATTAGCAAGCTGAAGTGGCAGTGGGCCGGCCATATCTCGCGAGGAACCGACAATCGCTGGGGTAAACGTTGAGTGGAGACAAGGACTCGGCAAACGTAGTGTCCGGCCAGGTGGGATGACGATCTGCGAAAGACTCCAGGCAGATGCTGGATGCGACAAGCTGAAGACGCTATGGCGCTCATTAGGGGAGGCCTATGTCCAGCTGTGGACTAACATAGGCTGATAACGATGATGATGATGAAAACAGTATTAGATCTCACCGACGACGGCAATCCACGCTTTGCTTTCTTTGTCGATGTCCTTATCGTCCAGTCCGCGGATGGTCAGCAGCGTCTTGAGGTTGTCGCTGCCGGTCTGGAACTCATCGATGCCTAGGAACTGAGGGCAGTAGCCGATCTTTCGCAAAAACTGTTGGAAAGGACATCTTTATATTATTGCCCTGCAATGCGATGGCTGAACTTAGACAATCATTTTTTTAATTGTTGTGTATTGTTTGATTGATAATAACAAGCCATAATTATATTTAAACCATTTTAAAAATCTGTGTCTTTCATTGAAATCCGCTTTTTATAATCTGACTCTTGGACTAGATAGTAGGTAGGTACGATCGGGAAATAAAAAGTTGCGTTCGTCAACACTGTGAACGAGTGCAACTTTTTTTTCCCGTTCGTCAACAGTGTTGACGACAGGGTGTTACCGAGCGGGAATGACCCAAACCCTGCTTTGAGGCTAGATGATGCTTAGTGAAAAGGTGTAACACTTGTCGCGAAGGCGAAGAAATATTCTCAGTACCTACCTAGGTAGTAGGTAGGTTGATAAAGATTTTAGCTGACTGGCTACAAGACCGGTTGAGGCATGGAGGCGGGCGCGCGCGCAGCGCTCTCCTTTGCCGACGGACAGCCGAGTATTCATTCTGTGACGAGACAACGAGCGAGACACATCGGTGAGTCAGTTTGAGTTACAGTGCATGCAATTGAGATCATTTGCCACCGATATACCGATATACCAGTTTCAGATTAGGTATTATTATTGTGTGTATACCAATGCGTTGGTCTGTCTGCGGACAGGGAGATCAGAGATAAAGTGCGAGGCTCGGGATGGCTATAGGGGAGGTTGGAGGCCATAAGGGGATGCGTCCCCGTAATAGTAAGAATCAGTCACCAGAGCACAGGTGGAATAGCCATCATAGCTCCATGAACGAGAGCACAGGTGGATTAGCCATCATAGCTCGAGGAACCAGAGCACAGGTGGAATAGCCATCATAGCTCCATGAACGAGAGCACAGGTGGATTAGCCATCATAGCTCGAGGAACCAGAGCACAGGTGGAATAGCCATCATAGCTCGAGGATCCAGAGCACAGGTGGAATAGCCATCATAGCTCGAGGCACCAGAGCACAGGTGGAATAGCCATCATAGCTCCATGAACGAGAGCACAGGTGGAATAGCCATCATAGCTCGATGCACCGGAGCACAGGTGGAACAGCCATCATAGCACGGTCCGATGGAATAACCATCAAAGCCAGATGAATTAGTCATCACATCCAGGTGGAACAGCTACGTATCATGTCAGAAGAATTATGCCTTCGAACTGGTGGTAGAACAACCACCTCGTTGTTGCATGACCTTATTTCAGCACTCCTTTAATTAGGTACTTTTTTTAATGTTTATCACATACATACCTACGTATATTAAATATTCGTCATAATCCATCTAATAATTGAGGTATTTGGCGACATGGTGGAGATGCAGGGATCTTTCGAACAATTATTCGAATCGAACCTTACAGAATCTAAAAATAGAATCCGTACATTATTTTATAAATTGTCATGTGGGTAGTTTTACTAATGGTGCTCTGCTCGCCCGGCCTGACGGAGTAACTTAGTAGAAATTCTATAATTAGATCGTTAAATATTTTACGACTGTGTTATGCAAATTTGTGAAGTAGACAAAATTTTAAACCATTACACCAGTGTGTGGTAGGTACTTTGGTAGTAGGCCGTTATTCTATATGACTGTTGTTTTTTTGCACTAAAGGAATTGTGTAGATTTTACACTTTACCTACGCGTAAAAGTTGAATGCTATTCACCCGACTGCTATTCACGCGACTGCGCAAGAAGGAGGGTTATTTAGATTACCTGTTTATAGAACAATACAAAACCAACAGAAGCAACTTATACTAGTTTAAAAAATAAAAATAGACAATGATTTGGCGCAATAGGCGGCCTTATTTGTTCCAGGCAACCTTTGAGCAAAATAAATAATCTACTTATCCACTAGCTAGACCCACAGTAAGGTGTTCTTACATTTTGACACTTTAGTTTTTTTATAAGCCTAGTACATACCTAACATGTTACAAATAAAATTTGTAATACGTAAGCAAGTCCATAGGTACATACTTGCACAAGACAAAGTTACGTAAATTTTTTTGTTAATTTAGATTTAATTTATTGATCGTGAAAGTAATTTGCATTAAGCGCCTACCTGCAGAATGAAAGGGGCCTTACCCACTGCTGGACATAGATCTGAATTAGGTTGCTGTCGGTTAGTTGGTCAATAATTACCTATTCCCTTCTAAATCAACCTAATGTTGTGGGGCTTTAGGTACCTTGGTACGTAGGCACGATTATTAAAATTTTACGACTTTGAATTACAAATATAGTTTACACTTAAAATAAAGTCGGTGAGACGTTGGGAATAGGTGGCGTCTCACATGAGACGTTGGGAAACCTACGCGTGAGATGATGGGAATAGCTCAAAGTGCTACCTACCTAAGAAACAGTAGGTAGGTAGGCAGATACTTAACAAAACCTACAAGTACGTTGCTAAATTAATCAATATTTTCATAGATTTTGGACATAAACAAGATCTTGCTCTTATGGTCACTTTCGAGTGGGAACTGCACTTGAATTAAACAAAATGGAGGTCCTCCAGGCTCGCTTGAAGTTGTTGTACGAATCAGTCCAATCATGCATAAATTCCACCCAGTGTCCTCAAACAAATGTCTGATGGTGAAGCTAACTATAGAGATTTAGAGTTGACCGGAGCTAAACTTAAGAGTGCTACTCGGAGGTTTGTAGCAGAAATCCACCTCTACTGCAAACTAATTACAGAACCCGACCATGATAAGATCACCGAGTACACGTCTATACAAATTCAGGCCGAAGATTTGGTAACAGAAATAGATATTTGTATCAAATGAAATGACCGAAAATGTAGTGCAGCTACAACAAATGGCGAAAACCTAAATATTTCTAGTAAATTGCCGAGAATGGAATTGAGCAAATTTGATGGTGACATTCTCAAATGGTACCAGTTTTGGGACCAATTCTCATCAAATGTTGACGGTAGAAATATCAATGAAGTAGATAAGCTGCTGTACCTCCAATCTGTTCTTGAAGGCGACGCAAAACAAGCCATTGAAGGATTAGACACAACTAACAAAAATTATTGCATAGCTGTCCAAACTCTCAAGGAAAGGTTCGGTAAACCTGCGGCGATTATTGACGCGCATTATGTGGCATTATACAGGATAAAACCAGTTGCTTCAAATCAAGTAAAAGACTGCAGGCATGTACTCAATGAAATAGAGAGACACCTACGCGTATTGAGCTCCCTTGGCGAAGACGTGAATCACAATCATCTCCGAGTGATGATAATGGAGAAATTCCCTGAAGATCTAATTTATGAAGTAAGAATGAAGAAAAGACAGATAATAGGCAACGTAGAAATAACAATTACAGAAAAGACAAACACAAAAATTATACCAGACAATTTAGTAAAATACAATCAAAGAAAAGACAAAACGATGACTCTGAAAGTTCAGAGGAACCACCGAAAAAGAAATTTGCGAGAAAATGCATATTTTGTAGTCAAGATCATTATAATGACGAATGTTCAAAATACAAAAATATTCAGGATAGGAAAGCTCGACTAGGAAAACGTTGCTTTAATTGCTTTCAAGAAGGTCATAGGGCAAGCAACTGTAGATTTAATCGCAAATGTTATTTTTGCAAGGAATATGGTGCGCATAACCGGGCCATTTGTCCTAAAAAGTTTGCACAGCCAGCTGTGAGTGAAGTCAACTGAAACAGATAGTTAGCATAATAATTATGAATATGGCAGTAGACACGTCGCCGTCAGAAACTTGCTCAATCATTGTAGATAGAACTGAGAAAGAATAACGCCACTAACAGTTTTTCTCAATTGTGGCTGTTAGCGCTCGAACATTGCCGAATCAACTATAGTCTAAAGTTGCGTGTTCGTTACTGATCAAATTAACCTATCAGTATTCACTTTTAGGTGCGAAATCACCACATAAAATAAATGGGAATTTTCCGAGTAGATTGTCATATAAATAAATAAATAAATTATGAATCAGGCGGTGATAAGATTGATTGTAATGAATGAATGACTATTATTTCTTTTTCATATCGAAGGAAAAGGTTTCTTTTACTGAGTATTTTTACTTTGTATTTGGTCGGGCAAAATCAGTGAAATCATAGACAGTCGTAATTAGTTTACTACATACACTGGCGTATTTTTAATCTCACGGAATACCTTTTAGATGAGGTAGTACATTACATTCAACGGAACGGGATCTTAAAAGCGAATATCCCACACGCACACATGGTCCATTAATTACCTACCCCAACATTGCGTTCGTAGTAAATATGTAAAATTAAATAACTAAAGTTGTAAAATATTGATCGCTATCATCCACAAAACTTAAACAGCGATAATTCTAAGGAGTACATAGTTTAAGTTGCTGTACAGACTCTTGAATGGAAGCGTACGCCGCAGTCGTAGGTATTATTAGCTTGGTTCTTTACACGCTAATATTATTGTTAATTTTGTTATTAGCAAGTCTAGATTAGTGCCTCTAAAGGACCAAATAACGTACCTACTAGTTCTGAGACGAGAGTTTCTGGTAGTTCTAATGTGGTGTAGATTGATAAATCACGTCACACAGTTTTTGAACCTTAACCCGCAGAATAACTATTATTTTTGTATAGACAAATGTATGACACGTGGCCGATTGGCCC
Organism: Eupithecia subfuscata; assembly: GCA_963564075.1. Classification (NCBI taxonomy): domain Eukaryota; kingdom Metazoa; phylum Arthropoda; class Insecta; order Lepidoptera; family Geometridae; genus Eupithecia; species Eupithecia subfuscata. Next base: position 13,995,950 of record OY751114.1, read on the forward strand.
ATTCGTGACTCAACGCCCGTACCGGTAAAATAAAAAAATCGAAAGAACTAAATATCAAAATAGTTTTGTGGTTGTGCAAATCAGACAAATAAATTATAAAATAAAGCAGATTCAAGCTACTAAAAATCAAATACGTACCTATACCTACCTATACCAACAAAACTGTATCCGTTTTGTGCAAATACCAGGGCAGACAAATATGTAGATTGGTAAGGTATGCAACGCGGAGGGGGGCGCCGGACGGCGCCTTGCTATGCAGCAAGTGTACCGTGTGCGCCGAGGGCAGTCAAAGTATTAAAGTCAAAATTCAGGTCGAATTTCTGATAAAAGTCTTGACAGTGGCAAATGGTTGATAAACATAATGAAAATCAGACGAATTCCTGGTTGAGGAGGGTCTGGCGAATACAAGATATTGTTGAAGATTAAAACCGATTAGAATCAAATGTGCTACGATAACTTCTCAAGAGAAACACCTGGGTTTGCCTAATCACGTACGTGCCTTACTATAAGAGCCACATAGAGAGAGGTAGTAAAAGAACTATCTGCTGGAGAATGTTTCTTGCCATAAGAACTATGTAGCAGTAAGAAATGGCCATAGTTGATTGTATCGGATAACGTCAAATAATTCAAACTTACAGTTGATATATATATAGAGAACAAATAACGATGGAAGTTTATACCAGAATTTGCTCTATGGTATGGAGGTGTTGACTAAAATTGTGACATATAGTAAGAAGAGGACATTGGAAGTAAATCACAATCAGTACTGCACGAAACTGAAAGAGCTTGAAGCTATTGTAAATACAAGACCGTCAAAGACGGTAACTGCTGAGCTGGAGTACGGGTTTACTCGTCAAGATTTTCTGCGTCTTGATGATTTTGCAGAATAGATAGATGTTAAACAACCGATAAAATAAGAGTTTATACAGATAATACCAGGAAATAAGGCGCACTGGAAGATTGGAAAAATAGCAGAATTAGCTAAAGGATCAGACGGGCAGACAAGAGTCAAAACATTGAAAGGAGACACGTTCACTCTCTCAATAGGACACTTATTCCCACTCGAACTCGAAGAGCAAAGCAGTTCCGAATGTTGACCAAATTCCCACGATCAGAGCTCAAGGTTCCGAGGAACATCAAATTGAACATCAAGCTGCGGCGCAACCAGAATCAGAAGCTGCTACAGTAGAGATCGGTAAGAGGCCAATCAGGGCTTCGGCAGTTAAAGCCAAAGAAAAGGTTAAAGAGTGGACCACGCATTTATTAATAAGACTGTATCCCCAGTAAATTCAGTTAATGTTCAGAGTCAGATTAAGTGATAAAGATATAATGATTACTCAATAAATAGTGATGATATTGAATATCTTTCTTTCTCATTCTTCCTTGAAGGGGGGGAATGTCGCGAAGGCGAAGAAATATTCTCAGTACCTACCTAGGTAGTAGGTAGGTTGATAAAGATTTTAGCTGACTGGCTACAAGACCGGTTGAGGCATGGAGGCGGGCGCGCGCGCAGCGCTCTCCTTTGCCGACGGACAGCCGAGTATTCATTCTGTGACGAGACAACGAGCGAGACACATCGGTGAGTCAGTTTGAGTTACAGTGCATGCAATTGAGATCATTTGCCACCGATATACCGATATACCAGTTTCAGATTAGGTATTATTATTGTGTGTATACCAATGCGTTGGTCTGTCTGCGGACAGGGAGATCAGAGATAAAGTGCGAGGCTCGGGATGGCTATAGGGGAGGTTGGAGGCCATAAGGGGATGCGTCCCCGTAATAGTAAGAATCAGTCACCAGAGCACAGGTGGAATAGCCATCATAGCTCCATGAACGAGAGCACAGGTGGATTAGCCATCATAGCTCGAGGAACCAGAGCACAGGTGGAATAGCCATCATAGCTCCATGAACGAGAGCACAGGTGGATTAGCCATCATAGCTCGAGGAACCAGAGCACAGGTGGAATAGCCATCATAGCTCGAGGATCCAGAGCACAGGTGGAATAGCCATCATAGCTCGAGGCACCAGAGCACAGGTGGAATAGCCATCATAGCTCCATGAACGAGAGCACAGGTGGAATAGCCATCATAGCTCGATGCACCGGAGCACAGGTGGAACAGCCATCATAGCACGGTCCGATGGAATAACCATCAAAGCCAGATGAATTAGTCATCACATCCAGGTGGAACAGCTACGTATCATGTCAGAAGAATTATGCCTTCGAACTGGTGGTAGAACAACCACCTCGTTGTTGCATGACCTTATTTCAGCACTCCTTTAATTAGGTACTTTTTTTAATGTTTATCACATACATACCTACGTATATTAAATATTCGTCATAATCCATCTAATAATTGAGGTATTTGGCGACAACACTATTTATATATTCACCTCCTTTTTCTGTTTATGGAGGAAATGCCCATTGGCAAAGATACGTCCTGAAGTGGGACAGACTTCAGTGGTCATCATCTTGAACGTCGTCGATTTGCCAGCGCCATTGAGTCCGAGGAGACCGAAGCATTCACCTGGCAAAAAATAAGGTCTCAATATTCAGCCCATCATTTAAAGTGGCAGGAACAAGAAGAAGTTACATGTAGTGCCGGCTTAGAATTCGCACTACTACAACTCTTCCTGCGGGTGTCGTAGGAGGCGACTAAGGGATATCCACCGGAGGTCGGGCAGTAACGCCTCCTGCAGAATGATTATCCATGATTATCCACCACCGAATTACGATCCCCAATCCGCATGTCCAGCGTGGGGACTATGCCATTATCCCCTGATGATAAGAGCTATTATAGTGCTTATCGATGGGAGCCTAACTAAACAGCAGTGGACTGATAAAGGCTGTTGATGCATATCCCTTTTTTTTTTTTTTGTTTTGTCCTATTGTTAAATAAATATTAGAACCATTAGAGAACTATATAGTCTAGTTTTGGGATAAGCTAGGATTATGATGTGTTTATTATGAGTGAACTATTTGTAAATAAATGTATTCTTTGATCTTGATCTGATCTCTTTGATGCAAGGAACAAGAAAATTTCGTAAATTTTCAGCAGTAGACTGACTGGACCACAGATATATATTTAGACTGGACTTAGACCTCCCCTTATGTAGTGCGTCTCTTTTTATCAGCTCACTTTGCACTTTGCACACTCGACTTTGTTGGAGAGCGTCTTGCACTACGTTTATCGAGCCATGGTTTTCTCCAGTGATGACTTCTTCCTGAAAAGTGCTTTAAAACCTTCTCATATTCCAATCCAGAATTGTATCTTGTAGAATTTAGCACGCATAACAGGATTGGAATTTATAAAACTTAATGAGATAAATTGTTTCTTCAGTAGACATCGCAAGCTGTTCCGCAAATAAAACACCCTGCCCGCGAGAGGAGGGCAATGGGGACGACACTGTTTTACCTATTTTATAAAAATAAAATAAGTAAAACAGTGTCGTTCGCAAAATCAATTTTCAACAAAATCTGCAGCCCTTAAATCTAGGCGATTCAAACCTACTATTTAACTTAAAACTACTGCGAGCATCGACTTCAAATAAGTTAGTAATAGTTGAAATTACTGGAAATTAAAAAGCTCATGGTCATCGAAGATAACCTTTTTTGACGGAGAAGCTGATTCCCTTGACTGCGTGTTGAACCTTGCGCATACCGGCATAGTTCTTGTGAAGGTGGCTCACTAACATAGCTTTATTGTGATTTAATATTTCTTGTTCCGCTGAAAAAACATTTTACATAGTTAGACAGGTTTTAAATGACGATCGATGTGGTGCAGCGGCCGAAGGTCCACCTAGGTCGCAGCTTGCGGTTTACCTGCAGGTTGCTATGTTGGTGCGATTCCTGCCTTGGGACAAATGTTTACGATCTGTAAATATTAGTTAAGGGTGTTCTGAGTATAATATTAGGATAAAACAATATTTAGTAACAATTCCGCGCAAAACTTTCTCTGATAAGACTCAACAAAATGTAATTCGTGTGCAATTTGCGGGAGGGCCCACAAATTGCTCCCACTTGCAATCAGAGGAGGTAAACAACAGACTTACGCAATATAAAATTGCCAAATAAATTACCTTCCCACTTTTAGCACGAATACAACTTAATTTGTAAAAGAAAAGACCACACCAATTACAAAATGAAAAATCTCATCAAAAATAAGTCGTCGACTAGTTTCGTCTCTCCACGAGACATCATCAAGACGATATAACAATACTCGACTTTGACACTATTATACTATCTATAATACATCTACAGGGTGGAATTTTGTAATGCCACCTGGAGGGAAAGTACTCTTAATACTGTAGATAGAAAATTATACTAAAAGGAAACATTCCTTTAATTTTGAAAAGAAAGAAAACTGCATTCAAAGATTTTCGAAAATTCGCTTGCCACACCCGGGAATCGAACCAACTAAAATCTGTAAAAATTACACCCTGTATTTTTATTGCATAGATCGGTCGGGTCAATTATAAGGATGAAATCTCTCTAACAAACTTAATAAATTAAATGAAAGGAAAACCATGAAATCTTAAATTATTTTAATTTTTTACAATAAAAGTCAACTAACTACTAATTAGTTGCTCAAAATGGGCTCCATTTTCTTGGATACACAAATTTATTCTTCTTATGTATTCATTTCTACTTTCCCTCCAGGTGGCATTACAAAATTCCACCCTGTATAATATAAAAATGAATCGCAAAATGTGTTGGTAAGCGCATAACTCAACAACGCCTGGACCGATTTCGCTAATTCTTTCTGTGTTGTGTTTGTTATTGTCAGGAGAAGGTTCTTATGAAATGAAAGAAAAAAATAAGAAAGTTGGAAACATAAATTTTCACGGGGGCGAAGCCGCGGGGCGCAGCTAGTCTTCTCTTATATATAAAAATGAAACCCGTTTCGCGTTGTCACGGCATCACGCGTGAACGGCTGGACCGATTTCGCTGATTCTTTCTTTGTTGTGTTTGTTATTGTCAGGAGAAGGTTCTTATGAAAGAAAAAATTAAGAAAGTTGGAAACATAAATTTCCACGGGGGCGAAGCCGCGGGGCGCAGCTAGTATGTATATAAAAATGAAACCCGTTTTCCTTGGTCACGGCATCACGCGTGAACGGCTGGACCGATTTCGCTAATTCTTTCTTTGTTGTGTTTGTTATTATCAGGAGAAGGTTCTTATGAAAGAAAAAATTAAGAAAGTTGGAAACATAAATTTCCACGGGGGCGAAGCCGCGGGGCGCAGCTAGTATATTATATTGTTATAGCGTCTTGATGATGTTCGATTCCTCGATTGCCTCAGCCAATGTTTGTACGATCTACAGATATTAGTTCCGACTTCCGGGTGTTTTCTGTGTTTAATAAAAATATCTATGTAATGTACAAATACATAATACAGATATTAATAAATATGTCATAATGAAAGAAGCACGCAAGCTGCTTATGAGCTGAATTTCTGTCAACTTAAAACTGCTTACGAGCTGCTTTATAGGCTGTATAAAGACTGTGTTAAGGTAGCGACAGCCGATATTTCACCGAAATAGGCCCCAAATTATACAGCTTTAGTCGTTATAGCGTCTGTACAGTAGCTGCATTAGAAAAAAATAAGCTGTAAATAGGCTGCTTTAGTGATGAACAATGGTGTACAAGAACTCGTTAGTTTTAGAAATATTCTCCTGAAAATAAATTGTAAAGCCAAAAGTGACAAATTAGAGTTATGTGGGTGGATCTGGAGCAAATATTTAAAATATTTTTATTTATATCCGATAAAATAATTCAATAAAAAGTGGCATGTGGCAAATTATATTTCTAGTGAAATATTTTAAGTTGAAACATAAGGAATAATTTTTCAGAAATTCCTTGGCTTGATCACAAACTGCCCAAGGGATTTTCGAAAATTCCTTTATTTAATGTAATAATTTAGCTGGTGTTTCTTTCGTTGATGATTCAATAAATAAATAATTAATAAAAAAATAAAAGGTTATATTTGTTACGTAAACTTTTTTATGTTTTAAATTATTTATGTAATAATTAGATAAAATATGTGGCGTTATTTGGGTCGGGAATTGTAAATAAATATTTACGTAATCTCGTGGTCGTGATTGCTCTTCCTTAATAATAACATTTAGTTTTATTACAAGGTAAAATAAAAAGGATGCACACACATATCATGTATTTATTGTTATTATTTTCTTTTTTATATTGTGTGCAAAAAAGGTACAAAATATAATTCGTTTTGGTACTTCATACAAACATATTTCAGTAGCTCAATATTTTTTATGTGTATGTTTTTAACAGTACTTAGAAATTGCTCTAGCAGCCTATGGTAAACTTCCAGGATATCTGCTGGATTCTGTGTTTATTGTCCAGCATTATTTATTTATTTATTTAGCTGCTATTTACAATTTCAGATAATACATTAAGTGCAACTTGGGTAATGTTTCTTTTTATTGTCCACTTCTTTATACGCAAACGATACAAAAAGTTTTTCGAAAATTCGTCGGAGTAGTCTTCTCAGCTACTTTCACCACAGGTTAAAGAAATGCTTGATGTGTCACTATCAGGATGAGTTAGAACTTTTTCACATGTAACTTGAATATTGCAATCATGAACAGCTGATAGTTTGGTTACGGAACCCATTTCATTTGAGCTCGTTGGCACTTGACCGCTATTCGTCTGACCATTTATTGTTAGAGTATCTGTTTCCTTAGATTCTATCATATTCAGATACACTTTTTTAATTTTTCTTTTCGTTCGTTCATTGCATTCTCTTTCGTCTTTTCCACATATTTAAATTATTTTAATTTCACCAAATTACTGTGGGACGAAACAAATCACGACTGGGTACGAGCATTTGTAAAAACATGCTGTACTGTAGCTTTTGTTAATTCAATTGAAGTTATATTACCCTACTCTACCTACTTATAACGCTATTGTCTAGGGTAAGGAAGGGTATTGCCGGTCACTTAAGCAAAATGAAACACAAATTACAAAAAAATCTAGTTTTTATTTAAAAACTATATGGAAAACTTAAATTTAACTATTATTCTATCATACTTATGAACTATGACTTCAGTTTTCTCAAAACACATGCCACAATAGACTTTTTTAAAAAAATATAGCTTTGACCGGTATTGCCCGACATGGCGGGCAATGCCGGTCAGCAGGTTGACAATACCGGTCAGTTATTTTAAAGCCATAAATCACAAATATAATCTTCGGGGGACTCGTATCCTGAGCATTCGGCGTGAGCCCAATGCCCACACAAAACGCAAAAAATATACATAAGTACAATTACAGGCCAGTAACTGTACCTATATAAAAAACTAATATAAAACGAAAATCGGTGACCGTAAAAAAAAAACACAAACAGTCAAACATAGAACCTCCTCCTTTTTAAAAAAGTAGGTTAAGTATAATTATGTATAAAAACAAACTCTACGATCATAGAACATAATGATTTTTTATACGTCGCAAAATATCATCTGCTTGTATTTGTGACTTGCGGCTAATGCCGGTCACGGTGACCGGCATTACCCACCTGCGCACTTTTGAAGTTAATAATAATTTAAGAAAAAACGCGTAGCTAATTGCTTCAAATGTACAATCTAATGCATAGTTAGATAACTGACACACAAAAAATATTATAAACAATAAATTATATATGAAAATTACGATACTCACCTCTTATTTTCTGCGACCAGAAAGTTATAACAAAGTGGCGCAAAACACACACGCGTCTTGGACGCAATGGCAAGTGGCCGGAACTAAGCGGGGGTCGGTGCATCGGGGCAGGGAACGATCACGCCACCCTCTTTGCATGGGTGTATGCGCATAAACGCAGTATTTTGTTAGAAAGTGAGGTGACCGGTATTGCCAACTGACCGGTATTACCCGACATTACCCTATATAATACCCTACATTTTAAGAGAGAGCAGAGTTAAATCAGTATACCTATTAGTATATTTTTATCCTATTTAAACTTTTATTACTTCTGGAAATCTCTTAAACAGACTTTATACGGCTCAAGCTGCATAATAACTGAAAATAATTCTCTTTTGAAAAACAAAAGTATTTCTAACACTATTGTATGCTTCAAATACAGCTTTAGGTTCTAAATAGGCTGGTATATTATTGTTGAAATGGGATGTGCACTAGTGTGCTGCTTGGGATTAATTTGAAGTCAAATTTAACTTTTCTTTTGCACATATTGATATCGTAGTTCTGCCATAAACAGAGTAGGATAAGTAGTTGGTAAATAAAAATTTAAATTTGTCTTCAAAATAATGATAGGTATAGTTGTTCTATCTCAAGAAATCCGTTGGGGATATTTAGGCCGACATTAAGATAGAAAAAAGTTTTGTATCTGGTAATATTCGATTTTTTTCACATGATTGTCTACGGCTACGGCATATATCGTCGGGGCAAAATCGTACGGGGTAATTTCGGGTAGGACCCGGTTTTGGACATAACGATATTTCACTAAATTTTTGTTTTATATTATAGTGTTTCACACACAGAAATGGCGCGTATTTATAAAAGGAAGACTGGCCGTCAATCATGGGATGAAAACCATATGAAATTGGCCATTATGGATGTTGTTGATGGGAAATTTGGATACAAACTGGCTTCTTGTCATCATGAATACAACAATTTACGATTGTAATCGTGTTAAAAAGTAAAATTGACAGTGTAACATCGTCGCCGTATTAAGAAGAAGGTTGCACGGGATGGGAGAGAGACGAACTTGGTGGATTTCGTTGCTATCGTTTTTGAGGGTAAAATCAAGTACAGTACCCGATTATGTACCACCCATGGGGCAAAACCGTAAAAATTTAACTTTTTTCTAATTAGTTCCTAGATATTTATATTTAATAATAAAAAAAAGGTAGCACTCCGGGAGTGCCGGCAGAAGTGAAAACTTACATCTTACGATCTTACGCTTTTTCAATCAGCATCACGTGACCCTGACGCGAGTTTGAAAGTTTTTACCCATACAAAAAAAGTGCTCAGCGCCGCTAAAGAAGTTTTCACTTCAATAAGGCTATAAAACTATTGCAATTATGTGACTGATAAACCTAAGTTCCCATTACTAAATAAAGTTGATTCGTGTATCTTAAGACTTTTTTTTTTATGTTTGATTTTCCTTAGGGTCCCGGTCTTACCCCACTTTCCCCGATGTCATAGTGAATGCATGTACTCATTGTTTTAGTGTGCGTAAGCTCAGAAGCAATCAGTCTCGCCCGAGACGCGGTCCGGGTCACTAGTGCTCATTGTATTCACGTCAGATTTTGGTAGCGAGTACCGTCAGCATGACAATTAAGCGCAAAGTTGTTCGTAGTGAGGTAAGTTAACGGACTTCGTGAGATAGAACAACTATACCTAGAGCTATCACTTACAACAAAACTAATCGTGAGAAAACTTTGAACTTACCATCGATATCAACTCCAATGCGCACCTCATGCAATAGAGCAGTGTCAATGGTAATAACCGTGGTGATAAGCTGATTTAATACATTGACCATCCGGCCATCGAAAGTAATCTCAACACAATTTAAAACTCTAGTTCAGGAGCCCATGGAATCAGTAATGTTTACAACACCAAAAATTCATCTAGTACCCAGTTTAGCATGCTGTTAGATGATGCTTTGTGAACTGCACTGGACTATTGGATTATTAATTAATAAATACCCATATAAATGAGCTGGCTAACTCACGCAGTTCGATCTCCTGATCCACAAGCGTGGCCTCGGCAGCAACCAGCTCGTCAACATGTGTCAGTGGCTGTGGTTTGAACTGTTTTAACCTATTGAAAAATCTGTCGCAGAAGCAACTCACATACCCCATCTGTACGAGTATCACTAACGTCTGAAAATTAAATCACACTAAATATTATGAGGTGGAGAAACGAATAGTGGTCACTGAATATATACCAAGCTCAAAGTCGCTTAGCGAGCTATAGAGAGAGCTAGAGGGAGGCCTTTGTTCAGCTGTGGACGTAGGTATACGGGCTGACGATGATGAATATTATGAATATGTAAGTTCGGACGCATGTTTCGGACGTTATGTTTGTTACTTCTTCACTTCAAAACTACTGAAGGGATCGGGCTGAACTTTGTTAATTTTATTTTATATTTCATCTAGCTACGAATTGCAAATCAAATTTTACTCTGACTATTTTAAAAATGACGAGGGATATAAAAAACAAAATCCTCCTTCTTGCGCAGTCCGGTAAAAACTAACCATATAAACTATCCCTTGCACCAACAAAAACAGTAATTGCATACCGGGGGCAAATGCCTCGAACGAAACGAACGCTGTGCTCTCACCAGCTGGGAACAAAATGGCAACATATAAAACTACTGTACGTAAAAATTTAAAATAACTCCTACCATTAAAAGAAATCTGCAAACGTATAATCAGTCGCTGCAGTCGCAGTCGCAGTTTCATTATTCGGTTCGAACCGATGTTCCTGCGCGTAGTGAGCCCGTAAAATAAACTATATGAAATTTATTGTATTACCGGCGTTCGGCCGCAAAAGATCAGCGACGGATTATGCATTCTATGTGACGCTAGCCTAAAACGTTCATCATACTCACCACAGCACTTGGCCTCGTCAAAGCCTTTGTCCTCGAGTAACATGTTGGGGCAGCGGTTTTTATGTAGCTCGCATAGTGCGTTCAAGCGCGCGACATAAGCGGCCTGGGCCATGCTAGTCATCATGCTAAACGGTGGCAACACGTGCGTTAAACAGAGAATTATGTACTCTGACATGGATAATGGGGTTGCTACGAAGTATGCAAACATCTTCAGTATCGTAAACAGAGCTGCAACATTATTCGAATTTAGGAATAGACAGATTTAGTAAGATAATATGGTCGGTACATACTACGAACTGATTACCTAGGCCCTTACCTATACATAATTGTATTCATAAAAAAAGAACATAATTATTATGTTCTTTTTTTATGAATATATTTTACAGAAACCAACACCTAGCCTAGCCGAACTGAGGTGAGGCGCTAGTTACTCTGACCGTCTTCTGCACGCGACGGGCGGCCCCGACGGCGCGACAAGACAACGATCGCATTATTATGTTCGGAAATACTCGGCGCAGGTTCTCAGAAAAGTCGTCCGCGACGGGCAGTGCGATGCGAGTGGGCAACTGCTACACGCTGGACGCGTCGTCGGTCGGAATCATTTTTGAGAATAGCGACTGGTCAGAGAACCCAGCGCCTTAAGACACGAGCGGGCGGTAGGTAGCAACTGCGAACTCGCGCTATTACTGAAAGTCCTTTTGTAATTATCAAATCGATCATTAACCATTTCTAACAATCATTTATAAAATTATGAAAATAATAGCCTATCTATCCCGTGTAGTGTCGTTTCGCCCCTTATTACCGCCCATTAAGGGTCGATGACAAGTGTCGTTTCGCCTCTTGAGAAATATTTTAGCAATACATTGCTGGTTTGGAAAATGAAAATATTTGACTGATTTTGAAGTAAGTTTAACCCGATACAAATGTAAAGCTAACTCCCGAATACTCAAACGGAACTCAGATTTAAGCACGTCCCAAGTCGCTATTTTCTGACAGTTTTTATGAAAATCTGACAAAAATTCGCCTGTGTATTGATGCGGAGCGAGATTATAGGCAATTTAATTGGTCCACTGAATCAGAGCGAAGATTTTATGTAATCCCATTGGTTAATATCGCATAGCTCTCCGCTTCGCTGCCTCGCGAGCGTTGGGGTTGGGGTGTTGAGCGCATCCCTACCTAGGAGCCCTTACCTACATCAAACCTCGCGCAGGGCACGCTCCAGCCCCTGCCTCTGCCCTGGCCAAGACTGCCAACCCCGGCAACCTGAGGTCATGGAAAAAACGAACAGTGCAGCCAAAAAGAAGGGATACCAGCACAAAAAGAGCAATGTGCTTAATCCAATGACCGAGGGGTCGTCGCCCTTCGAGATGACGCCGGGGCCCTCTCTGTGCCACCACCAGGGCCGAATGAAGTTTAGTAGTAGCCTCGCTCCGCATCAATGTACAGGCAGCCTTAATCTAAGTTGCGTTTCAGTGAGTATTCGGGCGTAAGGTTAACAAGGCTTACCACCATTTCCAATCAGCAAAATCAAGAAGCCGCTAAATTGAAATGTCATTCCTTAGGCAAATAACTGGTTGCGAGTTGCGAAGCCGCGGGCTGATACTAATAACGAGGAACATTCAACCATTATCCAAGCTCATGTACACTAAACGAACATGACAGTAATATGCCTCGCACTCACGTGGTGGTCTCCTATTGCCCAGACTCTTAAGAGACTAGTCTAGACTAGTCCTCAGAAGACCCCATCATACACCATACACTTGCATGCCTTGCAAGCAAACTATACTCAACTCAACCATAGTCAAATCACACTAAAGATTGATCATGATTACACTTAACATATTACAGGTAGCTTACCACTCCATAATATACAGCCAACGGCCAGAGCGGAATAAGTCGTATTAGCATAAGAGACGGACAGGAAGTACATAAACGCGAAGAAAGCGATGTGGCCTATTATCAAGATCAGAGCCAATGTTACTGTGGAAAAAAAACTTTATTAATACGGCGTAGGGGATAATTAACGTCTAAAGTTGTGTTACGTCAGTCAGTACAGTCCTATACTCAGGCTAAGGCCCGTATTGTGAATTGGTGAGAGTTCCAACTCAACGTCTCTCGACCTACTTAAGCGCAGTGTTTTGGTCGAAGGGTGTCAAGTTTCGAAGGTTCACTGGCCGCCTGCAACAACACCGCCGTGCATCGTCGTCAGCTAACACCCTGATTGCGTCATCTACAAGTTGTTGTCGCCGTTATCACAAACAACGTGTTAATTAAGTTTTTATATTTTATGTAGATATTTTAGATTTAAGCCATGTGGTGCCGTGCCGGCGACTAACGGATACACCGGGGGGCGGGTAGCAGGATTAATCACCGAACTGCGATCCCCAACTTGCATGCCCGGCGCGGGGATTATGGGCATTACCCCCCATCGTTTTCGGATATTTCAAAAATTCTCTTCATAGACATTTCTATATTTTTCCTGTAAAGTAGGTATCCGTATCTACAGACGCTGCATATGTTTCAGATGGATCGCTCCGCAATCTTCGGAGCATTAGCTACAGCATCACGGTTTAATTTAAAGTTTAAAGGTCGCGAGTGTACGCCCTGACGTGTTGCCTTAAGGACAGTTGTTTGCGACTGATACACAACGCAAATACCAAACAAATGGGGCGTTGCCATGCCAGATCGGTGATCGCAGTGGTAAAAATGCTAAGAAGGAAGCTGCTGCCGTTCCTCAGGTTCTGTAAGTTGGCTCTATCGACATCCTCGGGCTGAGTTGCAGGGGTCGATTCTTACGCCGCGACCACGATGGCCAATACGAGAATACTTGCTATATCAATACTGAGCTTAACTTCGAAGAAAAGAAAAGAACCGTGTGCGTGTGTGTAACACGAAGTGGAAATATACCACCTTCAGATGGAAATAATGATTCGAGAAGTCACTCACGCAGAAAGCGGGCATTTCTGAAAGTATTGTCCTCGTCACTGACGTAGGCACAGATGATGGTGATCGGCACAATAGTGAGTAGAGTGAGTGCAGTGTGGAAGGCGAGCGTGCACAGCCAGTGCAGCGCGGCGGGGCAGCCCGCCATCACGTGCAGGTGCCGCATGCCCGACACGCTGTCGCGCGCCGGCAGCGCTTGGAGGTTGTAGCCCGTAAATAAAATCACTGAGAAGAAAATATACTTAGACTTTAAAAATATATAATTATTAGATCTATGCGTGGTGCACACGGGTGGAACGATCACCGATTGATAAGATCTAAGGCCCAACTTCATTACAAACCTCCTCGTAGAGCGAATCACAAAATACCCGCTAAACTGGCGTTTGGATGACTTACATGCAACAGAGAGTTACAATCAGCTGTGGCACACGGCACTGCTCATGTTGGTGTTAGGACGATAGACACAGCATCAGTCATTGAAAATCATACTTACAATCTTTTCTTGCTTTTGGTTTTTGCTACCGAGACCTAGTGCCTCTGCAAGGGCGATATAAGGCGACTTAATACTTTCCACATGAAATGCCTTACGTCCATTCTTCGGATACGTTGGAAGGATCATGTACCAAACTCTGAAGCTCATCATCGCAGTCGTATAGCGTATAGCTACTCATGAAGAGACAGCTTAGATGAGCTCATGCTCATGCTCAGCGGACATGTTATACTCATGGCAGACTCCAGACTCCCAAAATAGAAAAACGCTATTTTTATCAGAGCTTGCTCAGGTAAAACGAAAACCTGGGGGCTAATTTCTGCGCTACGAAGATGGCTTAAAGCGTCACCTAACATCGTGCGATACACTGTGCGACAGTTGAAAAGAGCTGGCACATCGTCCTGAATGGCGCAATACCGAGCACAAGGCATGTGCGCGCTTTGAAAAAAACCGTCTCGAATACCTCGGCGCCATGCGCCAGTTGCGAAAATCCAGACCTAAAACCACATACACCTACTCCTACAACTCTTCTTCTGGGCAGCTGTACTGCGTAGCTTGCGACCGGACTTTCAAAACTAAGTTTAGGCTAGCAAGCCATATTCGCTCACATGAGCGGAATAAAACAATAATCCAGAACTGCAAGGTTTGCCGTCGACAGATCCGTCGTGGAGGCCATCATCATCACTAAAGTGAGCACTAATAATTTCAAATAATTAAATAATTCTTACATAGATTGAGAGAGTAGAAGTTATTTAATAAGGTGACAGAATGGTTGGTAGGTTTGATGATGCAAGTCATGCAGGTGAGCTGAAGAGCAAAAACCGACAAGGCAAACCAGGAAATTTATCAAACAAAAGCATGAAGTTACGAAATCAAATTCTTTTAAAACTAATAAACTTCCTCCGATTTGTTCTTTTATTAATAGCTTATCTTATAAATATAAATGAATACTTACCAGCGCCAACGAATACGCCCCAATACGAACAATCCAAGGAATCCTTGGCACCGTTAGCCGGCGGCCACTCGAGCGGGTCCCTATCCCTTGGACGCGTCTTTTTGGTGATGGCGCGGTTGCTGGTCAGCCGGAATTGGGGCGGTATAGCATTATTGACGAGTTTGAAAACCTGCGTGGCTGCGTGACGGTACACGGTGCTGTGTGGTGCCTGGGAACGTATTAACTGTATATAATAGTCTCCATAATCTAAATTTGAACGTTCCTTAACTTTTACATTTTTACTCTGTAAAAAGACCTTCGTTTGACCACAATCTCACCTGATGCAAAGTGACGATGTGGCCGACTGCGACATTGTACCACGAAGGTCTATAAGACGAAGACACTACTCACTCATGTCTTGAAGAGACCCAGACAGGTTGTCATTGAAAGGTTTGTATTATTAAAGTGTGTGAGCCCTCACACTCAATTTCTATGACATTTATTAAAATCCTAAAAATTCGACTTCAACGGGACGCAATTTTTGGGATATTAATAATATAAATAATTTAAAATTAATTTTACAGGGGCCCATAATGCAATAGTGTAAAAAGTCCACCAAAAAATCATACCATTATAAATATTTGTCAGACCAATATAAATACACACCTATGAACTACATATTAAAATTACTATAAAAATTAAAATCAAAAAATTAAAATTACATGAACTAAAAATTTGAATTGTGAACTATTTTTAACCCCCGACGCAAAAAAAAAGGGGAGTTATTCATAAGTTTAACGTGTCTGTCTGTGTATCAGTGTATCTGTCTGTGGTATCGTAGCTCCCAAAAGGATGAACCGATTTTCGTTTAGTTTTTCTTTTCTTTTTGGTGTCATAGATAATTTTATCCCAAGTGTTCTTAGCCATGTTTCGTGAAAACCTGTCGGGGGGGTTTAAACGAAAAATAAATATGGGTTGAATTTGCGGTAAATAATTTCAAAATTATACTATGGAAAAATATTAATTATGGAAGAAACATGTATAGTTATTTATTAAAAATATTGTACAACTATTATAACAGGCACACCTCATGTAGTAGTATACGAGTACTTATCTGCTGAGTGTCAATCATAATAATTTATACAAATCGAAATTCGTCAACATCGGTCACATTTGAAAATAATTAATGAAATTCCTGAATATAACATCAAATAATAAAATAAAGGGCGGGTGCGGCGGCAGATTTGGCCGAAGATCTCAAGAGGCGCAAATATGCAGGTCTCGACAGAGCCTACACATTTGCTCCCCTTGGAGTCGAGACCCTAGGTCCGTGGGATACCGAGGCTCTTCGGGTTTTCAAAAAACTATCTGAGCGTCTGGTCGAAGCGACGCGTGACCCGAGAGCTGGTGAATATCTGGCACAGCGTATCAGCATTGCCATACAGCGTGGCAATGCAGCCAGCGTCTTGGGGACGCTTCCGACTGGTGTTGATATGGATCAGTTGAGCTACCTGTAGACTGTTTGCAATAGTCAGCAGTTAGCTCAATTGTTTCAATTGTAAATACTAGTATAATTTTCTTTGTGAATAAAGATTCTATGTAATAATAAAATAATCATTCTAATAATGTTGATATACCTGAAGTTTTACGAGAGTGATGAATAATAGATGATTGTTTGTTTATTTTATAATTATTTAAAATTGTGAAAAAATTACAAGTCGGTACTATAACTTCTACCCGCGGCTTTGCACGCCTTTTTGGGATAAAAAGTAGCCTATGTGCGTTCCCGGGATACCGTCACCTCCGTGCCAAATTTCATTGAGATACATTCAGTCGAGATAATTTCGAACTTATAATGTACAGCTCAGCTGGTTCCTCTTTCATATTTCTCTAATATTTCTCGTTTAGTGATTGTTATTTTATTTTTATTTTTTGTCGTCTCGTAATATATATGTTTTTTATTGTATCTCGTAAATCTATGGACTACTATTGTCTGAAATAAAATCTTTTTATTTTATTTATTTTTAATCCTACGGCTTTATATCATTAGTAGGATACTAATGATATAAAGCCGAAAGTTTGTGATATCTGAATTTTTGTTACCCAAGATCTCCAAAACAACTGAACAGATCGAGATGAAATTTGGCGTACGTTTAGAGCAGTCTGACTTCGATAATAGGCTACTTATTATACCGAAAACACGCGTGCGAAGCCGCGGGAAGAAGCTAGTATTGTATATTTATAGTATGGATTGAGATCGAGAAACACAATCGACGACTGATATCTTACCTTTCGGTTTGGCGGCTTGTAAATATCCAGGTCCATGAGTACATTCGGCTGAGTTATATTCAAATCTTTTTGAGTATCATTAAAAGCGAGTACGTAAATAAGTACCGCTGGTACAATTATATGCTGCAAACAAAATAAAGCTCTGTTATCTCTGTTCTGATATTTTTTTTTTCTAATTGTTAGAGATTGAAATAGCAATACCTGTTAGTCCAGTCATTTGGTACTTTTATTTGCAAAGTTTTCCGGGAATTTCGAAAATACGTAATTTTATAGATTTCTATGAGCTCTTTTCGGATTTCAACATTGCCACCTCTCGTGTCTTTGCCGCTCGTGCCACCATATTGGAAAAAGGGCGCCTAATAGCATTTTTTGACAATATCTCCTTTCTGACTCATTTTACGATAAAACATTAGTCCAAAATTAAACTAGACCACATTTCCAACAGTTATCTACATTCACAATTTTTTTTGTATGTGTTTGAATTACTCGTGAGAGCATGGAGTTCCTAAACAATCGCTTGGGTGTTCCTAAACAATCCCAATCGCTACAGTATTCATACTTCTTTAATGTGCAATTGGAATTTAATAAAATATTTGTTGGAGGAATTTTGCTTTGTCCTGTTGTATGAGAATACATTTTATCAAATTTGACTAACTTTCGCTTCTCAGATTTTTTTCATTTGATACAGTAAAATGATCCTTACAAAGGACTGAGTCGATTGGCATCAAAAAAATTGTTTACCAACTTGATTCATTTTAAGGCGCTACTCACGCTTGACCAAAAAAAAATTTATGTCAAAATATTTTTCTCCAAAAAGGCGCTGATGTTTCAAAAGAAACAGCACCTGTATCTCCTCTGGTTATGGGTGCCCCCGTACTGTCCCAGTAAAAAAAAACACTGTATAATTATACATTATACACACCCCTTTCAGTCACGGTGTCGCCACGAACCCCGTAAGGTTGAATAGGCTCTAGGGTAAAAGCCTCTACATAACTACGTATACAGGATTATGGGTAATTCACTGACACTATGTTAACTGCAGGTTCTGCCCACCATCATGAACACGTCCGTGAAGACGCCAGGTCGGTGGTCGGTGGCCTAGACCGAGAGTAGGTAGGTCCTACTTACACTCCTAGGTAGCGTGAGAATGGGTGGGGTGGAGCCAAAGATATTTTAACTTTGGGTGGAGCGCATCAAAGAGCTTGTTGCGAATTTCGGGATGTCTTAGTGCAATATTATCATATAGAGCCTACACATTTGCTCCCCTTGGAGTCGAGACCCTAGGTCCGTGGGGTACCGAGGCTCTTCGGGTTTTCAAAAAACTATCTGAGCGTCTGGTCGAAGCGACGCGTGACCCGAGAGCTGGTGAATATCTGGCACAGCGTATTAGCATTGCCATACAGCGTGGCAATGCAGCCAGCGTCTTGGGGACGCTTCCGACTGGTGTTGATATGGATCAGTTGAGCTATCTGTAGACTGTTTGCAACAGTCAGCAGTTAGCTCAATTGTTTCAATTGTAAATACTAGTATAATTTTCTTTGTGAATAAAGTTATTATATTAACATATGATTTGTGATAAAATTAAAAAGTGCAAAAAACAGTCGTTTGCGGCTTGTTGTGTTGTGTGTGTGCAGTGCCAGGAGGTGAATGGTAATCCTGTGTATTGCGCACAAATTTTGTATAATAGTTTTCACAAATTTTGTATATTGTTATCTGATTTGTGAATGAATAAATAAAATTAAAAAAAAATGTTAAACAATGCAAGAGTGCGGTCAGTGTGTCACGAATAGGAATAAAAACTTTGGTCTAACTAACTTAAAAATCTAACTTTAAAAAATTTTAATTTACTAGTTGACCCCCTCGGGGTCCAGAATGACCCCCTTTCTACTTAGTGCACATGTTTCGTGGCCCCCTGTATAATTTTCAGGCGGCCTCGCGAGGCTGCTCGCCCATTCTGGAGCAGACTATAAGGACTGTAAGGAAATAGTTGATGAGGGTGACCCAGGACATGCAAATTACCGGCATACAAATTATTGATTGTGTTATATTTTTGTATCCAGTTACCAAAAAACAAATCGAACCCTTTTGGGTGTCAAAATTTATTAAATAAATAATAAACTTACCAGTATGGGAAAGGCTAATAAGCTATCCTTAAGGAAGTTGATGTGCCGCTTGAAAAGCACGATCGTTTGTCTCTTGTACAGGTCTTTACCCTTTATTTTACCGTATTCGGAAGCTATAAGTAGACAAAATACACAAAATATTTAATTAACATGCATTTGTCTGATGAAAAGCAACATAAACCCGACTCTGTTCTGTATGAATACAAGAGATATGAAAAATAATGGTTGAAAAGGTATTTCGTTTTATCGTTATGTTGTAAGCTACATATAATAATCAGTGGTAGGAAAGCATATTTTAATGTTATTCGTTTACACAAAAAAATTCGTTTAATTTTGTATAAATCCTAGATATTTATTATGTTAAAAAGCAATCGCACTTGACCCAACCGTACCTGGCAACACTGCCTCTTTTTACGCTTGGGCCAAGTAGTAGGCAGCATAGACCTCAGTCATGCTCCGATCTTCTAAGGAATAAGACGCGCTAAGAGTTTGTAAAGTAAGCTCTAAATAGTTGTGCCCGAGTTCTGAACCATGCCATAGTGGAATAGGTCGTGTCTAAGGTCTTGTCTAGATTGCCCAAATGACTATGCTAAGCCTACAGGAGCATCCCCGACTTCAAAAAAGGATGTGGCTCCAAAACCGTTCCCATCTTTCGACTTTTAAATTGAAGGTTAAAAGTGTACCTGGCACTTCGGTGTCCGATTCTTCTTTAGTAATAGTTTCAGAGTCACTGCATAAGCTGAAAAAAATAAAAGACGTTACTTGATATTTACCAAGATCTATACAGGGTGCCACGTGACATAAGTACTAAGCCGAAACGAGATGATTCTGGACCCAGAGGGGATCAACTTTGTGGTACTCTAGCGTACTTTGTCTTCCTACTAGGTGTTGGTGAAGGAAAACAGAAGATGGTACAAACAATACATTCATGTAATCTGTGTTTCGTGGCACCCTGTATTGTAGAAAAATAAAATAAATAAATAATGCTGGACACTTCACATCTCATCGTTCTTCTTACTACCTAACTAGTGTCGTGAAGAATTAAGATCGGGAACCAAAAACAGTTTAAAATAAAAACATATTTTCAAATATCTGTACAACATAAACGTTTTTATTATCATGATGACAAAACCTTCGTTTGGGGGAGCATGTTCCGCAGTGGACGAATGTGTCCTGATAAAAAAGATAGGAGCTTACAATAGAAACACATCTTCCATCGTAGAAACACCGACTCCTATACTATCAATCTCCAAAGCACTTCTGTTCTTTTCCAGCGCTGTAAATAATTCTGGAAACTGCGGTGTTGACGTCGAAGGCAGGTTGTATGTGATGGTATTCATCGATTCCTGTCTGACGGTCGCACTGCTCACGTGTCGTGTGACAAAAGCAGTGATTTTTGCTTCATTGGGTTGTCCGCTTGTGATCAAGGAAAGGCGATAACCACCTCCTGGAGAAAGAGCGTTCCTTTATGAACATTTTGTAGTGGTATTTATGTAAAAGAACTTATAACAATGAACAACACCGATGCTGCATCGATAGAGCCAACCGTACCCAGGTTACTTTAACTTCTCAAAGTCTCTAGAGACATCATATTTCACATTTTGTAGGTCTTTGTATCTGCTAGACAGCACTAAGAAGAGTGCAATAAGTACCTTTTCAAATTCTTATCACTCTTAGTAGCTCCAGTGAAAGATTCTACAACATGCCGTGCAGTGTGGCTTAGAACTTCATCACCACAACTTATCCCGCGGGTATCGGAAGAGGCGACTACAGGATATCTATCAGGCCGATATCGGGGGCGGGCAGTGGCCAACAACTACACCCCCAAATTGCGCTGCCCAACGAGCAGCGTTGGGGATATGGCATTACCCCCTCTAAGATTAATGACGATGGGGCACTAATCTGGGTACACTAGTCTTGTTAAAAGTTGTTGATGTCAGGACTAGATGGGTCAGCCTGGAGCAGAAGAATTTTTTTATAGAGGAAAATATATACCTATATATATGAGGGAATATCCCACCTTCAGCTCAAAATGTGGTGAATGGTCAGTGACCTAGATCTTTGGGTGATGGGGTAAAGTTCTGAAGCAAATCTCACCCATAGCCTTCTTGAGATACATAGGAGAGGCGTGACAGCGCAGATGTCCGCTTTGCAGCGCCGCCACTCTGTCTCCCAGCGCGTCCGCCTCCTCCATGAAGTGAGTCGACAGGAGGACGGTGCGGTCACCACGAAGTGACTGCAAAAAAGTGATAGTTTAGATATCAATTCAATTCAAACATTCTCTTCAAAAATAAATCTAAACGTTTAGATTATAGGTGCTTCCATAGGCTGCAATCAGCTGAAAATGACCTAAGATCCGGTGGAGATCTTGTATTGTAGGATTACCGGCTACCATAGATATGCAGCAGTAAGATTCACAGCCCGTGATTTATAGCTGAGAGTATATTTGTAGTATAATCCTTAATCACAAGTACCAGGTTCTCATAAGTTACCAGCAGTAGGTCCCACAGTTTGCGGCGCGTCTCGACGTCTAGGCCGGAGGTGGGCTCGTCCAGCACTAGCACGTCGGAGCCGCCCGCTAGCGCGCACGCCAGCTGGAGCCGCCGCTTCATGCCGCCGCTCAGTTCCTTAGGGTCAGCAGACGCCTTCATGCCGATCCCTAGCGTATTGAGTAGCTCTTTGGAGGCAGCGCGGGGATTTTTGGACTTGCCTTTTAGCTAGAATAAGTGTAGTCTTAACCTCAAAGACGTGCAAAGGAACTTTATAACCTGATCCCATCATCACCATCGCGCCACTGAGGTCAAAAAAAGATTCGCACATCAAACTTCGTTTCATGCATTTATTACTGGAAATATCACGGCGACACGAAATATGATATTTCAAATATCATCATTATCACTCCAATGTATGGACAAGTCCAATAGACATAGGCCTCACTGATCGCCATAGCGCTCTGTCTTGAGCTAGGTGAAGCTCAAGACAGAGCGCTATGGCGATCAGTGACGCATCAAGCATCGGCCTGCAATCTTTCGCGGGTCACCATCTGGCCGGAGTGGTGTCCTGTTGTTAGTTGTTTTGATAAATGGATGTTTACCGAGTGAAAAGTTGGAATATTGGAGGTACTTCCTAGTATTTAATTCCCCTAATATCCTACTATCTATATTAAATCTATATTAACAATTATTAAAAAGCGAAAGTAATTCTGTCTGGTAAGGAAACACATTACCTATTCACGCCGAGACGGCTAAACGGAGTTTAATGAAATTTGGCAGGGAAGGTGATGGTATCTCGGGGACGGAGATAGGCTACTTTTTATTGCGGAAAAAGCGTGCATACCTGCGGGCAGCCGTTAGTAATATTATAAAGGTGAAAGCTTGTGCAGTTGAGTCGTTGTAAAGATGTTTGGCCGAAGAGAACGCCTAAGCTACTGAAATTTTGTGCATGTGAATCCCTTATGGAAAATTCAAAATAATTATGAATGACTAACTATTAATTGCGTTGATTTATAAGTTTGACTATAGCACGACTCCAAGAATTTACGTATTTGACTATTGGAAGTCTTAACCTCCAATACTCAACCTTTATCAGGGACGTGGAGATATCGAATTGAACTTATTCAATTCGATATCTCCACGCGTTCCTGATTAAAGAGGATGACAAACGGACAGACAGACGGACAACAAAGTGATCCTATAAGGTTTCCTTTAAAAAAACGCGCTTGGAAGTCAGTAGGTATGTAATATTTAGTCCGTTTGGATGCTTGGCTAAAACCTACACCAATACTAGGACCACCAATCTGATGCCGAGCGTGGCAAACCCATCCATGTGACATAGGAATACTGGCTAAACTTACCATATTGAAGAACATAACATGTTCAATAACGTTAATATGGTCTATGAACTGATTATGCTGGGTGCAGAGGCCCATTTGCTTGCGAACCCGAAGACTATGTGAGCTTGTCTCCAATCCGTTGACGTAAACTTTCCCTTTCGACGCTTGTGTCATTCCTACAAATAATATATTTTTATTAGCTATTAATGACAATAAACAATAGAGTTTTCTATTGAAAATGTACTTGACCATTGATATTGATAATGGTTTTCTCACCATTTCACTTAAGTGAAAATGTGGCATATGGTGGAGCTTAAAAGTAACCTAAACATTATGGTTAGAATGTAAACAGTCATATAACATTAAATAATTCAAGAGAGTCAT
The DNA here is from genome assembly GCA_963564075.1 of Eupithecia subfuscata. Taxonomy (NCBI): domain Eukaryota; kingdom Metazoa; phylum Arthropoda; class Insecta; order Lepidoptera; family Geometridae; genus Eupithecia; species Eupithecia subfuscata. The sequence goes on from OY751114.1 coordinate 14,019,537, forward strand.
CAAAAAAGCTAAACAGTTAACTGTACAAAAACGAAACTACAAGCAAAATGACTTTTCAGACATTTAATCAAAAATAGCGTCACCTACCTAGTACAAAAGATGCAATTAGTAGGTTATTGGATGACACTCCCTTATTGTGTTAAGAGGACTTTATATATCCGATTTCCAAAATACCTCATCTGTTGACGGACTTCTGCAGTCCGATTTCGACTGCGATGTATTTTATGACCCGTTAAATGGCGTAAACCAGTCCTTTCCTGCTAACTTATACAAAGTGTAGGGGCAGGGCAAGGATGGCAAACCGTCACATGTTAGTTTTCTAAACCCGACCATGGACAATTGTTAGATTTTTCAAAAGTCGCGTCGTGTCTCATTCTCGAAACCGCGCCCGGCATGTGAATTTCAGAATAATATATTTTTTAATATATTTTTCTGAATTGAAGTTGTGTTGTGTTGAGTTTCGATAAATAAACATGAGTAGGTATGTAATAACTAGTTTTTAGTTCATCGATTTTTTAACATGGCAGAAGCCTTTATTCACAAAGCTGGCTGTCAGCAGGGCAACCCTCTTGGTCCGGCCATATTTAGCCTTGCCCTCCAACCGATAATTAAACGACTCCAATCCAAGTTCAATGTTTGGTATTTGGATGATGGAACATTAGGTGGAGAGGTGAACACAGTTTTTGATGATCTAAAAATCAGCACAGACGAATTTCGACAAATAGGTTTGGAATTAAATTTTCTAAAGTGCGAGTTTTTTATTTCGAACTCCTAAGTAGACAAAAACAATATCATTGGAAAATTCGATAGTCTAGCCCCCAACATTATAGTTGTAGATAAATGTTCACGTCGACTCCTTGGTTTACCAATTCTTGATGAGTCTTTTCAGTCATTTGTAGACGAGAAAATTTAGAGGCTCCGAGGCTCTTCGGGTTATTTAAAATTATAAATTATCTGAGCGTCTGGTCGAAGCTACGCGTGACCCGAGAGCTCGTGAGTATCTGGCGCTGCGCATCAGCATTGCCATACAGCGGGGCAATGCAGCCAGCGTCTTGGGGACGCTTCCGACTGGTATTGATATGGTTTAATTTTTTGCAACAGTCTGCAGTTAGCTCAATTGTTTCAATTGTAGGTAAATACTAGTTCTAAATTATTTATATTATTTGATTGTAATTTTCTTTATGAATAAAGATTTTTATAACATCATTATATAGTAAGTATTAAAAATTATTGTATTTTCAATAATTATAATTTTCTATATTCAAGCTACCTATCAATGTGTAATAAATAATATAATATTAATGAATATAGTAACATGCAAAAAAGAAGAGAATGTGCACGATTACGCTTGTGTTTGTAAGCCGTACCCGCGTAGCATACAATAGATTTCAACGCGCGCCTGCCAATGAAGTACCTACTATAGTCAAGACCAGGTAAGTATTTTGATAACATATCATTATCGATTTAGCCGTTTTGATGCTCGCGAGGCGGCTCGCCCAGTCTGATCCCGGCTATTGATGTGTTTGGACCATAGAAATCTAAATAACAAGGCACTATTTAGATTTCTATGGTTTGAACTTACGATCTACCTTACCAGTAATAATAGACATGAGAGTAGTCTTGCCCGCGCCGTTGTGTCCCAAGAGAACTGTGATCTCGCCTTTGTACACGTTTAGAGATACGTTCTCCAGTGCTGGTTTTAGGTAATACTGTGGAAAATAGAGGCACTTATTAGAACCAAGTTGATACTAAGTCGCTCACGTGAATATGTTGCGCGGTCCAATCCAGTCAAAACTTCGATAACAACTGGTTTAGACCGGTGAGATTGAGTCTTCCTAAAAATATTTCCCAAATATTAGAATAGGAATAGAAAATTTGGGAAAAATAGGCGTATGAAAGAACGAGAACCGTCAAGTGTGTGTGTAACTCGTGCGCCGAGGATTTTGAACATTTGTCAATCATAAAATGTGTACTAAAGGTATCCGTTAGACTTTGCTATATGAATAAGTAAAAATAGTACGTATCAATACCAATACCAACCTTTATTTCAGATTGATCGCTCTGCAAACTTCGGAGATTAAGGAGTACTTAATGGTAAATTTTTTGACTTTTTCAAAATATTTCAAAAAGTAAAAACCTACATAGATTACTATTTTTATACCTTTCATTTCATACTTCACTTGACCTTGGTCTTTTATAAAGTTTCATTTTCATTGTTAGGGTTCCTTTAAGGGATAATAGGAACTCTTATAGGATCACTTTGTTGTCCGTCTGTCTGTCTGTCCGTCGGTCAACCCCCTTTTCTCGGGAACGCCTGGAGGTATAGAGTTGAAATTAAGATCAAATACTAAACTTCGTAACCTCTCCAAGCCACAATATAAATATAACTTCTGAGTTCAACAACTTGTGTTCAACAAAGTGACAGCCGTTTATGTCTGAATATTTTGAAATTTCCAAGGGAATCACATGCACACAAAATCTATAGGGTAGGTACTTCCCGTTGACCTAGAATCATAAAATTTGGCAAGAAGCAAAGTCTTATAATTATACGGAACCCTCGGTGCGCGAATTCAACTCGCACTTGACGTTTTATTTTTCTGTAAACTATACAAGCGCACGAAATGTTGACTGACACAGAATGATGGCTGACCTTTTGCACAACTAATGTCCGATTATGAAAAATGACAAAACGCCTACAGGTCGGGTTAACTCAAGTAGGAACAAGATAAAACAAGGACTCCTCTATATTCATGAACCGAAACGTAGAAACAAAAATATACCTATTTTAAGTTGGCCAACACGAATTTTGTCCAATATGTAAATTATATTGGACAAAATTCGTGTTGGCCAAAATTAGTGTTGGACATTAATCCTAGTTGGAAATTTTGTATTTTGGACATTAATCGAGCAAAGCGTTGCGGATAAATTAAAGAGGGAAAAAAGGACATACAACGCGAGACCATAAGGGTTTCCGAGTTTAACCGAGTTTTATATTTCTAATAAAGTTTAAACAGTCGATCTTTTACCTTCGAAACGTTGACGATCTGGATGCCCACTGGCATACCTCTGGGTGGCTCCTCGAAATATCTATCATCCCTCTCTTTGGGCGGTTCTCTGTTCGCAGGTGCGATCGCACTATCGTCTACCTTTTTCTGGAAAATTTACTTATAAGTACTTAATATAAAGACGGCCAATTAGTGGAAACTGTTTTGTTATGTAGCTATAATAATTATTGTAAACGGACAACGCGGTGAACAACAGTTATTGCTGATAAAAATCAAATAACATAGGTACGAAAAAAATACATATAAAGAACCCTCTCCTTTTTTCGAAGTTCGAATCTTCTATTTATGTGTTTAAAAAAAAACAATCTCCATTTCAGACCTTCAAAATCCACAGAAAATACACATTTAAATACACAATTACAAATTACTACCTGTAGACTGTTTGCAACAGTCAGCAGTTAGCTCAATTGTTTCAATTGTAAATACTAGTATAATTTTCTTTGTGAATAAAGATGTACCATTACAAATTTAAATTAATAAAATATAATAATATTACGGAAGTTCCTCTCCCTGCAGCCTTAGTCATCAGCCGCTTGAGCCTAGCTTCGCGGCCGGTGATTCACCGTGCCTATATATTTTTTACAGTTATTCTACTGTACTACTATTACTATTCTACTACTACTGTTTTCTATTATTTTATTTTCTATACTAAAAATGTATTTTATAACGAGATTTACGAATAAATGTGTATAATAATAATGTTAATATCAAGCTCTCCTCAGTCAATGAGGTATCTCTGTACCTGACCATAATTTTATACCTTTTTTGAAGTCAGCGCCTTGCAGGGAAAGTTCCAGGGTAAAGAGTTTCCGTACGTCCCTTGGCGCACATGCGAGAGATACCACGCGAGGGTGAAGTATATCAAACACTGCAGAATTAAGCAGATGTACCCTTGGAGCACCGAGCCACTCCGGGTCAAGTTGGCATTTATGTGCGAAATTGTAAATGGCTGGTCTGTAAACAATAATTATTAATTTATTTACGTTTACTATTTCTTCTACTTATTTTATTATGTTTTCGCTTTAATAGGTAATTATTATTATTATTTTAACTTAAATCTTTTTTTCTTTGTCTGCCCTGGCTCTGTACACTTAATTCTAGGAACGGTAAACATATTATTGTAAACTGGCCTCCCGCGACATAGGCTTGCCTCGTGCGGGGACCACCAGCAACTGTATGGTCGAAATAAGTTTTCTGGCAAATAAAATATTTTATCTTTTATCTTATCTATAGGTAGTAAAAACTAAAACCCAGCCAATAAAAAGATTCCGTCTTTCGTAGTTAGTGCCTTTTCTGATTACTCGGTAAAGTTTCGGTACGATATCAGCACGCTCGGTATACGTGGTACCGAAACCTTACCGAGTGCCTATAGTTCTATGGAGCGTTCCTGATTAGGCGGCAAGCGCGGGAAAATGTTGGATGACGCGTGCGGTACAGACTGTACCGTGCACCGTGCAATGCGCTTTCACATGTACGCACGGTCGCTCGACGGCGGCGGCGCGGCGGCGGCGAACGTCACGTTGGTCGTTTTTATCGACGGTCGACGACATCTGTGGCGCAGCAGGCGAAGGTCCGCCTGCGACGCAGGAGGTTGCGGGTTCGATTCCCACCTCGTGACAAATGTTTGTACGATCTGCAGATATTTGTTCAGGGGTTCTGGATGTTTTTCTATGTATAATAAAAAAAAATATCTATTTAAGAGGTTATTGTATTATGTATACCCAGTTATCTAGTACCCATAACACAAGCTCTGCTTAGCTTGGGGCTAGATAATGCTGTGTGAAAAGTACAGCATTATTTATTAATTTATTATAAAATGGAACGAAAAAAGTATAAAGCTATTGCTAAGAATAATAAATATACTTATAAAAAAAAGTATATATACTTTTCCCAATAGGAATCGCATTCCCCGCGCTCGCCATGCCATGTTACGCTCGTGTTCATATTAACGAGTTTATATAAAGTACAAGTCAGTACACAATAACTGTACGGACGGTTGCCGCAGCGAAACCGTTTTTATAGTGGATAAAAACGGGTGACACACGTTACGGCACGGTCTGATAGGCCGCATGCATTTAAAAATGGCCGAAGACGACATTATTTCACTACGTCACAAGCGACTCTGCATAATTTTTTTCAGACAAGTATGAAAGTGCAGGCGGTGCAGTAAGCTTTCGACATCCGAGCTTGCTGATGTTGTACCGAAACCTTACCGAGTAATCATAAAAGTCACTTTGGTTACTTTTCAGGTGAAAATGAATATAAATAATGGACAATCCACAACAGCATCCAGCGCTACTAGATAATGCTGTGTGGATTGTCCAGCAAAGCTGGTGCTATGTTAACTAAAGAACTGATAGGCGAGTACTTTCATACATCACATTACATAGTATATAGGTGGATATTTTCGAAGCATAGAAATTACCCAGAAAACTCAGAACAAATATTTGCAGATCGTACAAACATTTGCCTCAAAGCGGGAACCTGCAACCTCCTGCGACTCAGGCGGACCTTCACCCGCTGCGCCACAGACGTCGTCATATAGTGATGTGACTAAATTAACAGTTTTTTAATCACAATAAATTTATCATCATAATATTATAAGGAGAATCATACAAACGATCAGCAAATTAAACAGATTTTGGTCAGCCGATAAAAAATTGCCATCATAAAAAGAAAATTGAGTTGTATCTAGAGATCGGCAAAAATTATTAAGTTGGTCATCAATTAATGTGATATTGGGCAGCCTATTAAATATTTTTGCAGCATTATGTGAGATGATGAGCATGTAAGAGGCGACTAAGGCATTTCCACCGGGGCAGGCAGCAGCGCCACCTGCAGAACAATTCTACCACCGAACTGGGATCCCCAACCCGTATGCCCAGCGTGGGGATTATGGGAATTACCCCCATGAGATAAAAGCCAACAAGGCACTTATCGGGGGGAGGCCTGCATCCAGCAGTGGACCAATAGAAGCTGTTGATGGGAGGGCGAGGCCTGCGTCCAGCAGTAGACCAATATAGGCTTTTGAGGAGAGGTGAGACAGAGATAGGTAGATTAGGTATAAGTCTATTGCACCATCAATACATTTATTTATTTTTCGTTCTATCTATCGTTTGGCCTTGACGTGATTTTTCAGGTTAGGTCAGTCGTCTATCGAGGGTGAATCCAAGGTACTTGACGGTGTTTTTGTGCCCTGCCTAGCCTTCTGGTGGACAGTCACCCATTCGTAGGGTAACGGTGATTTGGGTAAATTTAGCCGCGCTCGTGCGGATTTGCCATTTGTGTAGCAACCGTTCAGTTTGCTTCAGGTAGTCCTGGAGAGTTTCAGAAGTGTTGGATGGAAAATCGTCGCAGGATAAAATTGCGGTGTGATTGGAAAACGTGGCGGGGACTGTGGTTGAGGATTGTGGTAAATCTGGGTGTAGATGTTGTAGAGTACTGGTCCAGGGACTGAGCCCTGTGGTACTCCCGCTCTGTTATCGTAAAAGTCTTTGATTCCCCATGCTTTACTTGGAATATTCTGTCTGATAGATATGATTGGATCATTGGACAGAATATGTGGTAATTGTCCTTTAACTTTACATAGCAACCCCTTGTCTCCCCCTTGTCTCCGTCAAAACCTCGCTGCACGTCGAGGAAAGCTGCGGAGAAGTGTTGTTTTTATTCAAGCCATTCCTTGATTGTTGAGTAAACTCGGTGCACTTGTTCTATTGTAGGGTGACTCTCTAAGACTCGTTCGTAAATCTGAACTGATGGTTTGGTATAGTCAGGCTGGTTTAAGGCGCTAAACAAAGAGTGTCTCCCAAAGCTCTGACAGGATTGGTAAGAGGCTTATCAGGACACTTGCGGGAAAGACATTTACGCGAGTGGATATTTTCGCGAAAAATTCACAAAACTCCTGATATCTCTTGAAATAGACGTCGCAGACAGTTGCGCATTTCACCACTATGTAGGGAATTTTGCTTTCTTGCGATAAATCTCACTTCCCCCTAGTCCTCCGAGTTCCTTCCTTATGACGAGAAATATACTTTAACGTAGACCTTCTCAGCACATACTACAATGCTACGAGGGAAAATCATAAATCTCATAATATCTCTCGAAATAGACCTCGCAGAGATTTGCAAATTTCACAACTATGTAGGGATTTTTTTTTGTCTTTCTTGTCTATCTAGCCTTCCCCTACCTCTCTCACTTCCTTCACCATACCGAGAAACATACTTTAACGAAGACCTTCGTAGCACGTTCTACGATGCTACGAGGGATCGGCGTAGCATTCAAAAGACTTCGACGCGCACGCACCTAACACAATTTTTTAATTTCGTAGACCATCGTAGCAACGATGCTACGAAGCTACGGATGAATTAGCGGTACAGCTGACTAACTAGGCTATTCATGTCTCTGTAGAGTCTGTGAGACATTTAGAGACAGTAAAGAGTAAGAGAGAGAGAGAGAGAGTAAAGAGGTGACACGGTCTCCATGTTTACTTTGAAATTTTAGGTGATTTATTTACAATCACAATCGTTTTCGACTCCGTAGACTCTGAATTTATTTACTGTATTTAGTTGCTTTCGACTAGCTCTTGGGTGTAGATTACGAATTCGCTTATTCTTTGAAGGTCCACTTGGAAGAAATACTCGGAAAACTTTTGCCCCAGTTGTTCTTGTAGCTAGTTTTGTGCACAGACCAGAATGGCTCTGTTAACTTAGCGTAGCAGAGCATTTTATAGGAACTGAAGAAAATTTGTGTATCTATAAATATTGCCTTTGCATGATATAAACAGCTCAATATTGTTTTCAAAAATAGTTCCAGTATTTTTACTACACTAAACTTCTATCACTATCTATCACTACTTCTAAATTCAAGGTAAAATTTATTATAAATGCAATGAGTGAAGGGAACAAATCACTAAATGATGTTATCGAATGGCTAGATAATAATAACTTAAAATCAACACAACAAAAACTAAATTCATGATACCAACGACGTATAAAAATAAAGGATAACAACTACAGTAACAATGACATTGAGCTAGTTTTTGACATAAAAGGGCATTGGGTAAGTTTGTATGGAGTCGTGGCGTTGTTTTTTTTTAATGCGGCCACTGATTAAATTTGTGTTGAATTTAAGTACTACACCTGTATATTCATTATAAAAAACAAAATACGCCGTAACTTATATCGGAGCCGAAATATTCGACTTTGAAGTTGAGAACAATATCGTCTAAGTTAGTGATAAAATGCACTTTAATTTCAAAAATACTATTATTTTACGTATGGAACGAGTAAGTTATGAATAAATAACATGTATCCCATCAATAATATTTTATTTCTAATATGTACTACTATATAATATGTAGGTGTTTATGGTCATATGGCTATTTTGAAATGGACATCTTTTTCGTAATCTACACAGTCGAGTTAGTCGAAAACGATACCCATATAAGTAGGTGTGATGTCACACAGCAAGGCTAGCTTCGCTCGTGGTGTGACGTGTGTCGTATTACGCAATACGACGCCCGCCGTCATCAAATTCGTAATCCTCACCCCCATGTTAGTGGAAAACGATACCCATATCAGATTTTTGGATGGGGAAGGGGATTCCGGGGGGGGGGGGGGGGGGGCAAGCGGGGGTCACAGCACGGCTCGCTTTGCTCGCCGTGCAGTTCCCCAATAGTCACTTTGCCCGCTCCTATATAATGCTAGTTGAGCGATAGCGTCACGCAGGTAAACGAATAGAGCGCTGTGATTGGTTAGCATAACTGAACCGAGCTCCGGGCCGGCTTACAATCGAGCTCGTTATGTTTAATTTCATTCTACTACTTCTATGAAATGCAAAGGTTACTAAAAACTGTAGGGAAGTCTTGTTATTTGTTTATTTAGACGATCATTTTATGATTTTTTGCCATTCGATATCTCGCTTCCGATATATTTTAGATAGTGGCTGTGGTAATGAAAGTTGCTCATTTTTGAGAGTACTAATTAATGGCATTATTTTTTTAACTGGCCGCGGACCATCAAAAACAACGCCACTTTTACTCAATGCCCTTTATGCTACGAACGTCTACGTTAAAGTAGGTTTCTCGTTATGCAGAAGGAAGTGGGAGGGGCAGGGGAAAGTGATATATATCAGAAGCAAGAGGGCAAAATTCGCGCAAATGTCTTCTCGCGCAAGTGCCCTTCCTAGAGAGCACTAGTAGTCGACCGCACCTTTACTCGTGGCAGCCTTTACGACAAGATTTTTTATTGATACTAAATAGTCTCCACTCGTACATACACAACACACATACCGAGGTCGGTATGTGTGTAGTGTTGTGAGTGAATCGAAACTTGGTTGTGCGCGCTACGTAGAAAAATCATGTGAGGTTTCGTTATACGCTTATATATATGTGTTGTGTTGTGTATGTGTGTCTCTCTCCAGTTTGAATCATCGAGTATGTGTAAGTACACATACTCGATGCTACAAGCTGGAGAGAGACAGCTTAGTAGCGTGAGTCTATTTAACGTTAGTAACGAGAAGTGATCTTGACCTCTCCTTCTTCCATAGAATTTGGTACAGCCAGCGCCTCTATCGTGCGGACCTTGAACTACGCAAGTCCCATACTAAACGGAGACGTCACGGTCACGTGTCGTTACTTACATCAAATAGACTCACCTCTCAGGAGCAAGATGCCTGCGCGGAGAAGTGTTGGGTCGGAGGCCAAGCCACGCATTGCTGAGTCATTAAGATTAAGTTAAAATTAATAAATATAAAAATATTGACAATTACTAAAAGCTTCGAAGACTAATATTTCAGTAAAAATCCATGAAAGAGGCACATGCCACACCATCCCTGATAACATTTTGACGACCCATATCTTGGAGGCTCTCTGCATAACAGCCTTGCACGCTAAAAGAGTGGCTACGTAAATGAATATAGCTATCAATGTTGCGAATCGACCTGCAAAACAAAAAGTACATTAAAATTAATAATTTAAGGTGGGACGTGATGACAACATTATATAAATATAAAATGTAAGTACCTAAGAACTTAATGTTATAATTGCCAAGCATGATTGCTCAAATAATATGCTAATGGTGTTTACCTATAAGCGGTTTGTACACATGTCAACAATTTATTGTTACTTAAAGGTAAAAGATCTTTAACTTTACTTTTTCATACAATATCATACAAATTTCGGGAATTTATGGCACACCCCCTAGGGATAGTTTTGTAAAAATCAAAAATACGTGATTCATTATTTACTTTAGTTTACTAGCTGTACCCGCGACTTCGTTCGCGATTGCCATACCCGCCGACTATCAAAATAAGTTCATGTAATGAAACGCCATGCAAAAACAACTTTGTGCAGAATTGGACCTGTTACATTTTTTATAAGACTTTTTATTTATATTTAGGTACCTATCTAGTTAAATTGTTTATAAATCGTGTATGTCTACGGGGGATAGCAAGTCATCTTCAATCCCATTCTTTATCTACACGACTTTTAGCTACCACTCGGCCAGCGTCAGTGTCAAGAAGTATCATACTCGTTTCACTTCTTACTCATGGTTCCGTTCAGCTGGGGCCCTATTCTGCTAGACTACTTGCTGCTAACCACCTGTGACGACAGTGGTATCGTCACAGAATGACAGGTTTTGGTATTTTACCTTCATCATCATCATCATATCAGCCCTTGTCGACCCACTGCTGGGCATAGGCCTCTCTATGTTTATGCCACTCACCTCGATCTTGTGCTAATCTGGGCCATTACCTTATTATTTTACCTTAGATTAAAGAAATTATTATGAATGCAGATGGAGAGACGCGCGTCAAATTGTCAAGTTTGAAACTATTAATTTATTTCGCATGCAATAACTGGAGTTTTATAAATCTAAGGATTCTACGTGATGATTCTGAGACGATTCCATTGTCATAGTGAAGCAATTGTTTTGCAGAATTGGGCCCCTGATCCATTCGCCATTTTTTTTTCGTCTTAGGTAGGTACTTACAGTTAATTGTATACCACAGAAAAAAATATTTTTCTGTGGTCCAGTTAGTATATTTGGACCACTTACTTGAACTAAACTTCGGTGTACAGTTAACTGTACCTACTACAGGAAAAATAAATGTGTCGGTGGTATGTACAGTCAACTGGACCAGCTAAACCAAATATGATGTTCATGAACATCGTATGGACCTTTTGTACATTTAACTTTGCCTGAATAGGTATTGGGTAGTAGGTAGAAACACAACCAATGGGTGTGTCTTGGAAAAAAAACAGATAGGAACATACCTTGTAGAAAGTCGAGTAGAAAATCAAATGACTGAAGAAAAACTCTATTGAAGACAAAAATCTAAAGATTCCGTAATCTACAGAATTAAGGAATCTACTGATTTTGTTCTTCAATCTACAGAATTTTTCTTCGATCTACTGATTTTCTACACTACTTTCTACTGATTTAGTCTTATTCTTGCAAAACTGTGTCTAACAAAAAAAAATGCATGACATCAGACGACGCGTTAATAAATTACAACCAAGTACACATTTTGACTTTTATCCCCTCACCCAAGGGAACCGTGTAAGTAGAGTGAATGACTGAGCCGGCAAATGACCTCGCACGGAACTTAACCCACACGACGAGCATTTGACTGCAGGAGATACCAAGTGCTATTTTCTTCGAAGTCGGTCTTATCAAAGGCCTTGCAAGTAGACATCGCCTGTAGCGAATCCCACCATTGAATATTCTTTTTGTTTTTTTATCCTGGGTGGGAAATCTTCCCAACGCAGTCCAGCTAGGTTGATTACTTTTTATTCTTTGAACTCTGTTTTTTCACTCTTCATAAAAGAAAATTCAAAAGGACGAGACGTGCTAAACTTAAGCAAGAAAACCATTTGATTCTTGATAAAGATGCAAAACAAAAATCAATAATAAAGAAATATGAGAGCACAATCGTAAAACTTAAAAACAGACATAATTAAAAAGGACACCTTAATAAGCACTATGACAGAAGAATAGAAAAGCAACCTATTTGAGTCCATGTGTTTGAAAAATTTAAACATAAAAAAAAATTGCTGAAAACGAGCACAACAATATGAGTTTAAAGGATACATTATAGACACGAGAAGAAACTGTAAGGGATGTAACGAAGGAGAGAGATGATTTTGAAAACGAAATAAATAAAGGGATTGTCCCCCTTCAAAAAGAGCTTCGAACCAGCACTGAATACTATAACGCGCTACAAACCAAGCACAGCAATTTACAAATAAAAACTGCGGAAGCACTAATAACAAAGAAAAATAAGACAAAAAAAACATAATAAGACTAAGCGTAAAGGAACAAAAATTAAAGCTTTAATTAAAAAGATCATATAAATAAACATAAAATGCGTAAAGATAACCACAAAACTGGAGGATCTACAACTTAAAAACAATAAAAACATCGAAGACAGCAGCTATTATAAGGCTGAAAGAGAAATTACTAAACAGATATTTGAAAGCCTATCTCAATAATATAAACTGTTTTCAAGCTAATTAACCCAGAGAAATGACATGATAGAATACCTTCAGAGGGAAAATTACCATAATACTAAAACTTATTCATGAAATGGAAATTGACATAAACAAGAAAGTAGACACATTAGAAACAATAGATTTCATAGAAAAACTAATTATAGAAATAAAAAGAACAATTGACATTAACGACAGTAACATGAAAATAAACGATACCTACTGTGACAACGTAGAGCAAACCAGCACCAACTGCGAACTTACTGCACAAAAACCGACTGAAGACGAGATTTTGTTGAGCAGCACGGATGCAATCTTCATGTTCTCGGATAGATACGGCCTTGGCTTTGGAGATAGAATGGCAATTCAATCCTCACCAAGGAGTAAGGTGTTGAATTTCTGCAGCCCGGGTACGTCTCTGACTAAACTCGTGAAGAAATTATCAAACTTCGCAGATGAACGATTATCGAAGACTGCTTTTGTACTGCAGGTGAAGAAGTAAATGAAACCCCAGAAGAGTTAGAATCAAATCAGTAAACGAAACAAAGTGCTTCTGTGCACACTACCATACCGTTTTGAGACTCAACATAGATATAATGACTATACATAAATTAAATGTAGCCTACTATGATATGACATGCTTCAACAATAACACTTGATTGACATTAATAAGATATTTGACTCATATAAATATAATTCAAAAGTTAAAAATGCTTTAGGTAAATTAATACTGTTTAAAATTGACGCGCCAATTGGCAAACCATCTAGCGTAATTGAGATTACACCTGAATTGACTTCTTTGTCAGTCAATAGAAATGATATAAATGTATTAGTACATACGGCAAATAACTGTACACCATTTTTAGCCCGAATAAATACCAGGGTAACATAAATCAGAATCAAATCACGGTTATCCATCAAAATTGGAGAAGTATAAGTAATAAAATTATGTTGTTGCAGACTTTAACAGGAGCGCACAATCCTGAAATACTATCCGAAACTTGTGTAAATGAATATAATGTCCATTCTGTAAATTTGCCAGGCTATACGCATGCTAGTTTTTACCCCGTCCCTGAGCGGCATTACCCAAAGTCAGGGGCAATGCCGCTCAAAGATGTTTTTTTAAAAATGATTTTCTACTACTAGTAGGTAAGAGATATGATTATGCTTTTGTTGTTAAATTGTTGATTACTCGATACTTAAAGACTTTCTTAATTTTGATTTATAATAAATAATTAAAAAAATACACCATGTTTTCGCCGGGTGAACGCCATTACTGATGAATGATCACAATTTACGACGTAAAGGACGTCGTAAAGGAGATCTTTGATGGAAAACTCATTTTGCGCCGAGGTGACATTGCATGGCCACCTAGGAGTGCGGATTTAACCCCACTAGATTTTTGCTTGTGGAGATACATGAAAAGTAGAGTCTACAGCAATAATCCGACCACAATTGCCCAGTTGAGGACCAATATCCGCGGAGAAATGGCCGCTATTCCGCGCGCCATGCGCGAACGAGTTATCGGCAATTTGAAGTCGAGATTTGAAGAGTGTTTGCAGCGTGATGGTGCGCATCTGGAGAATGTTATTTTTAAAAAGTGAATTTCCCAAATGTTAACTTAAATTTCAAAATAAATTCGTTCAAGTTTTACTTTTGGCTCTTTTTTTTAGAATTTTTCAAATTCGCAAAACTACGAGGCCCACCCGACTAGTCTAGAAGTATCAACGTCTGTAAGATGACGGATTTTTTTGACTGCATACGCTGCAGAACTAAGTCTCTTCGATAGCTTATCTATGTGTGGGCCCCATTGAAGTTTATTATCTAAGGTGATTCCTAAGAATACAGTACTTTCTACTATTTCTAACGTTTCTCCTTTAACGTTTACATCAGCCTTCACTTGTTTAACATTAGGTAGGATAAATCTAATACATTTCGTTTTGGTTTCGTTAGAAAAGATTACCGACACTAAACCAATGTACTACTTTTGAGATTGCATTATTCACACCCTCAAAATTTGTGTTTTGTCGTTACATTTCAAAAATTAATGATGTATCATCAACAAACAACAAAATCTCGTGATTATTCCTAACAAGATGTGGTAGGTCGTTAATATAAACTAAAAATAGGAAAAGACCGAGGATAGAACCCTGCGGTACAACCATTGTAACTACAGAACTCGAAGACCGATTTCCATATATGTCAACTCTTTGTGTCCTGTCACTCAAGTAAGAAGTAAGAAGATCCAAAGAGGTGTCACTAATTCCATAGTGATGTAGTTTCCTGATTAATGTTTCATGGTGTACGCATTCGAATGCTTTTGGCAAGTCGCAAAAAACGCCTTAAGCATCTTGCGACGTCTCCCAAGCATCAAAAATATATCTCGATACTAACTCTACACCGGCATCAATGTAGCACTGTACTGTTGGTTACAATGTAGCAGGTCATTGCCATTGCAATACCTGAGCAGTTGATGTAACATTAGTTTTTCAAAAACTTTGCTGAATGTAGGCAGTACTGATATTGGTCTAAAGTTAGTGGGGTCAGACCTACTACTCGATTTAAATAGTGGGATTATTTTACTACATTTCAATACATCAGGAAATACGCCACAATCAATAGATTCATTGAATATTAAAGGTAGATCTGGTGCAATATCATATGTCCTTCCTTGTAGTATAAACTCATTTCGTGCCAAGTTTCATTCCAACTCATCAGTAGTTTCGGCCTGATGCGCAGTTAAGGAATTTTACTTTCATCCCTATCCCTGGGGAACCTTACTGAATTCGGGGATAAAATGTTTCCTATGTCTTCTCGTAGTACAAACTCAAATTGCCCGTTTAAGAAACAGACAGACAGATAGACATGAATGAAAAAAGTTGCAGTTTTGGCTTCAGTATCGATAATAGAGTGCCCACCAAAAATAATTTTCAAAATTTCTTCAATGTACAGAATTGGACCTGTTACAGTTTTATTATAAGTATAGATAAGGATAAGGAAGGGAGGATAATAAGTAGTGATAAAACTTACATTTATTCGCCACGTAGCTGCATGCCATACCGAAAGCTATGATAGACACTGCATATAGCGCCAATGCGACGAATATATAGAAACGACTTGTATACTCTATTAAAGGAGTCTTGCCAAGCTTCACCAGTATCGAGCCTCCTATAGAAAGCGACAGTGCCGGCGGTATAGAGTTTATGAAGTACGCAATGCCCATGGTTGTTTGGGAAACGCCGTTCATTTTTATCAGTTCCTAAAAAAAGTTTATTTTTTATTAGGTTCTGATTACCCCCTATTCGCCAAGGCTTGTTTGCAAAATTTCAGCATGTGATTCCTTGGTTTTGGCGTGAGGGGCAACTAACATCAAAATTTTCGCGTTATATTATTAATGTGATGTGGTGATATAAGTACCTGAATCCCATCAGCCCGTTCGCACAACATCCGCGCCATTATATACGTGAATAGAACGAAAGTGGATAACGCCACGATATAGAAGTAAAGGATAGCATATAGTATCTTGTTCAATAATTTCTTGTCGTCGGAGTTCCTACGGAAGTGTGCAAACCGTTGTACGAATAGTTTCTGGAACATACTAAAATCATCAGGCTGGCACGTAACGTAACGTTCAAGCTATGTACATAGCGACTCAACATTATACATTGAAAATAAATAAATAAATAAATAATGCTGGACAATTCACACAGCATTATCTAGCCCCAAGCTAAGCAGAGCTTGTGTTATGGGTACTAGATAACTGATATACATAATACAATACACTACATAGATAGATATTTTTTATTATACATAGAAAAACGTCCAGAACCACTGAACAAATATCTGCAGATCGTACAAACATTTGTCCCGAGGTGGGAATCGAACCCGCAACCTCCTGCGTCGCAAGTGCACCTTCGCCCGCTGCGCCACAGAGGTCGTCAACATCTTATATTATAGTCAAACAATTTTACTTCTCATGAGCTCCCTAAGGGCTTACGCATACATACAACTTTTAGTTGAACAACTGTTTTGTTGTGTATCATATGTTTAAAAGAATATATTAAAGCGCACATACTGTCAACTCGATAGTTGCTCGACAAAAAAGTCAAAAAGCTTTATCGATTTGCTTTTGATTTAAAAGTTAGACAACTATCGATCAAGCGCTCAATTTGTATTGCATTGTATTGATGTGCGCAGACCATCGACTAAACAGGCGATCGACGACTGAATTTCATTAAACGTTTCTTCACTCATTCATATTTGAAAAACTTGTCTGGGTGCTCTTTTAGATCAGAATGACCCGTATGAAATATTCAACTAGATAATCTATCACTGAGTACAGGATGTACACAGTATCTTCTTTTATCTCTCTTAAATTTTTTATAAAGCAACGCACAAACTAAAACTTTCTTGTTAATTGACATTGTTTGTAAACACCTTGACTCGAGCGTTGCTGAATAAAGACTGGTCGATTTGAGGAGATAAAAAAATCGATTGTATGCGCACTTCCATCGACTAAACTGATTAGTTGAGTAGAAATCACGAAAAGTACAAAACTCGACGAAACAGTTTAGTCGATGCAACAGTTGTATGTATGCGCTAGCCCTAACTCACATAATTACCGAACCAAATATATTTTTCGTCTAGGTTTAAATTGGCGACGTCAGATTTTTACCTATGTACCCGGTGGTACCAGTAAAAAATCTGACGTCGCCTATAGAATGTCGCGTAAAACAAAGCCAACATTCAGTGAAATCGTAATCTAAGACGTTCATTTCTTTAGGCTTACAAAATAAGCTCATAAGATCATAATACATGGACAAGTGTTGTTTTCTGATACACTCATTCATGACACATGAAGGCTTTATTTTTCTTATAAAAAATTTAAAAAAAATAGCCATGAAATGATTTTACGATACATGCCGGCACAGACTAGCGCATCTGAGCATATTTTGAAAGTCACCTACTTTATGTGTATGATATCGAGCTCATGATTTCATTAACAAAAAAATTATTCGAACCTGTGGGACTTTCTTCCCCGTACGAACTATGAAATAGCTTGTGTCAATCACTCGTTGAATATGCATGAAATCTTCGTAAATTTTGCCTGAAAAATGTAGATACACAAACTTTAGCAAATGGTGGATCGTCAACCACACAAACATATACATAAAAAAAAAAGAAAGAAAAACACGCTGCTGTCATAGCAGGGGGATAGTGTAAGTCAACTGTACTTGACAACAACAGTACTTGAGTTTGAACCCTAAAACGAATCAACGTGTGATATGTCAAGCTTAGAAATTAAGTGATATGAATACGAGTTGGAAATTGAGACAATTAATTTTGTCGCATTTTGGCTTCACCTCACTTCTATCATTCTAAGCCTTCTTTTTCTAGGGTAATAAGTAGGTACCTTGGACATTCTATTGTTCTATTGCGCGAAAATTACCGGTAAATAAATATGTAAATAAAGCAAAGATTTTACACTTTGTGCTAGACAATTCACACAGGATCATCTAGCCCCAAGCTAAGCAGAGCTATGGGTACCTATTTAGTTTTAATTGGTCTCAATTTTCAATGTTTGGCTTTATTGTGATCTAGGAGACATAAATAATTTTCATTTCATTTCCTATCGAATCAAACGTGAAGCATAGCAGTGGCGGACTGTCACTAAGTATAAGTGTTTATGAGTCGCCAACAAAAGATAAAAATAAAACGTCCAGGGCGAGTCAGGGTCGCACACTACCTTGTTTGTTGCCAAATATTATGATTCTAGGTCAACGTGAAGTAGGTACCCTGTATATTTTGGTCGTGGAAGAGAATCAAAACTTTTTTTTTAGTCATAAATTACAAATTTATGTTATTTCGGATTTTTCCCTTTACTTGTGCCTTGCTGCTCACCAAATTTCACCATGATTCTAGGTCTACGGGAAGTACCCTATAGGTTTTGGTCCATGGCGGGCATTTAAAAGTATTTTTTTAGTGAATAAATTACAAATAAATGTTTTTCTGATTTTTCTCTTTACTTGTACTATAAGACCTTGCTGCTCACCAAATTTCATGATTCTAGGTCTACGGGAAGTACCCTATAGGATTTGTGTGCATGTGATTGAAAATTTCAAAATATTCGGACTTAAACGGCTGGAACTTTTGAGCGCGTTGACTTAGAAGTTTTATTTATATTGCGGCTTCAAGAAGTTACGGACTTGAGTATTTGACGTTTATTTCAACTCGATACGTGCACGCGTTATTGAAAAGAGAGGGTTGACAGAAAGACAGACAGACGGACAGGCAAACGGACAACAAAGTGATCCTTTTTTCCTTCTGAAGTACGGAACCCTAATTACAATGTTTTTAAAACCCTTATCCTAAAAATGATTAACAAATAAAAGTGACTATTAATGAAACAAAAATAACGTATTGCGTTAGCTACATAAAGGTAATCGTTTTTATTAGGTCTACCTTCTACGTACCGTTATATGTTAGCGCTAGCGCTCCGCGGTGTTGCCTGCGGTGAATTTGATCATCCCACGAGATTGTACTATCCCGGGATCAAATAGTACCCTATTTGCTAATCCAATGTATAAACTATGCTGTTACCAAATTTCAACAAAATCTGTTCAGCCGTTCGAGCGTGAAGGAGTAACAAACATACACATATTTAAACTCTGGCCTTTATAATATTAGTGTGATTAAATTATTCTTTGTGCCTATTAACTCATTGACTACCTACTAGTTTCTGCCTTTGGCTTCGCAAGCCATGTTTCTATGGAAATGCTTAACTAATATAGTTTGTTTTAAAAATTAAATCCATTTGTATAAAAGAGAAGAGAAAACTGGACTCATAAAGAGATCTCTGAAACTACAAGAGCTACGAAGCTGAAATTTTGCATGGATGGAGGTTCCTTTTAGGACGTAGGCACCCGCTAAGAACGGATTTTTGGAAATTCGTATTCTAAGGGGGTTAAAGGTCATATTTATAATAACTTCAGAACCGTAACTGTTGGCCCTTCAAAATCTGTAGCGTAGAAAGATGACTTAAAATAAACGGACACGTGTTTCCGGGTTTTTTGAAATTCACACCCTAAAGGTCAATGGTGTGGAGTCAAAGTTAGGCGACTCACTGACATATCACGAAATCTCAGGAACTAGAAGAGTTACGAAGCTGAAATTTTGCATGGAGGTTTTTATTAAGACGTAAGGCACCCGTTAGAAACGAATTTTTTAAAGGAGTCAGGTTATTTTTATAATAATTTCAGAACGGTAACTGTAGGCTCGTCAAAATTTGTAGGGTAAGAAGATGACTTAAAATAAACCGACATGTATTTCAGGGTTTTTTGAAATTCGCACCTTATAGGTCAATAGTGTGTAGTCAAAGTTAGGCCAATCACTGACTTATCAAGAAAATCTAGAAAAGCCTTATCTAGAAAAGCTACGAGGCTGAAATTTTGCATGAAAATTTAAATTAGGACGTAAGCACCTACTAAGAACAGTTTTTTAGAAATTCACATTCTTGGGTTACTATGTTCCTACCTAAACCTCTATCTGCGGCTTCAAACGCATGGTACTCGGGTTACATTACTCGGATGTACATTAGTACTACCTACTACTAAAATCCACCAAGAACCAGATGACTTGCAAAGTGCGTGGTTTGCTGTGGAAAACGACTTTTCAAAACGTTTCCAATGGTGGTTCTTCAGGTGTGTATCGCTCTATGGCTACCTCACCTCACCTTCTCACCAGCCTATTTTGATCCACTGCTGGACGCAGGCCTCCCGGTTTTAGTAGGTATTACGTCCTTCTCAGGGAGTCGAGTCCCACATAATTCTGGTCCCCCTCAGACCAGTTTATTCGTTAATGAATTTCCTCGCCGAATAAAAAAAGGGCCTCCCTCTGATAAATTATAAGTCGGCACCACACGGCTGTCGGTAGCTATCGCTCCATGGCTTGTTGACAACCAATTCAAATTCTCTATCTGTCAACAACATAAATGTCAAAGCAGAGTGACATTTGACACCATTTGAAAAGTCTAGTGTTGACCCACTAGGGTACGAGCATGATGATGATGATGTATCCCAACCGATTTCGGCTACGGTGACTGTGTTACTGGGCGAGCATTTTTAACTCGGACTATTTACAGGGTGTTGATTGTCTACCCTTTGGTGCGCTCTTTGGTGGCTTGCATACCCAAGTTTATGGCTAAATGTATCCCAACCGATTTCGGCTACGGTGACTGTGTTACTGGGCGAGCATTTTTAACTCGGACTATTTACAGGGTGTTGATTGTCTACCCTTCGGTGCGCTCTTTGGTGGCTTGCATACCCAAGTTTATGGCTAAATGTACGATTGGTAAATGTAAAGGTACGAGCATAAAAAATAAATAAACAGAAACAAGATTAAATACCATTACGTGGAAGGTCCGGTGGTAATACGACACCAGAGGACGTGATGGAACTCATGTTGTATTTGCCGTACATCCGTATGGTGTACGTAAGCGTGTCCTGTATTCTCGAGGACCAAGATTCTGCGTTCAAGTCCTTACAAATAAAATAACATGAAATAAATAAATAGTCAGAAACACCAATGTCACATCCCGGATACTCGACCAGGGCCGCGATCTCGGTGTGGTAAGGCACGGCATTGCGGCTCAAACGTTAACAGTTGAAACGTTAGGTGCGCGTTCACAGGCCGGCATAGATATAAATCACCTTTAAAAGTTGCCATGGAAACAACGCGTGCGAAGCCGCGGGCAGAAGCTAGAAATATTATAAATGCGAAAGTTTGGATGGATGGATGGATGTTTGTTACCTCTTCACGCCAAAACTACTGAACGGATCGGGCTGAAATTTTTGCATTCAGGTAATTCTAATCCTGGAATCAAACATAGGCTACTTTTTACCCCATAAATCAGTTCCCGTAGGATAGAAATCACCTTTAAAAGTTTCCATAGAAACAACGCGTGCGAAGCCGCGGGCATAAACTAGTAATTAAGTAAATGACACAAAAAAACACCTCTTTCTATGACAAATCTTTCACAAGCTACCCGTCTGTGGAATGCTCTCTCTCTCTCTCTCTCTGGACACCAGACGTGCAATATCACTTACTATCTTCAAAAAACTGCTTCATCAGCATTATTTATCCTTGTAAAAAGTTAGACAACATTATTTTACTAGCTTCTGCCCGCGGCTTCGCATGCGTTGTTTCTATGGAAACGTTCAAAGGTAATTTCTATCCCATGGGAACTGATTTATGGGATAAAAAGTAGCCTATGTTTGATTCCAGGCTTAGAGCTACACCGGTGCAATTTCAGCTCAATCTGTTCAGTAGTTTTAGCGTGAAGACGTTACAGACATCCACCCATCTATCCATCTATCCATCCATCCATCCATCCAAACTTTCGCATTTATAATATTAGTGTGATTTACATAATTATTATGTGCGTTTATTATGTGTGCAGGTTATGTAGGTATTATAGTATGTAATGAAGTATTTGATTTTTTTAAATATCTAAATAAATTTATTCAGTGGCACCGTCTATTTTATTTTGTGCAGTCTATCCCAAGATTGCCTGGGCGAGATCGCTCTCAGCGATAAGACCGCCCTTTATACTTCCTCTATTCAAAGCTTTTTCTCTGTATTCTTTCCTGTCTTTGTGTGGTATAATGAAATGTTTTTTATCTATCTATCTATAAATGAGCTCCATTTGAATATTCATGCATGTGGAGAGGGTTGGGTTATACATATACAATTATAGTAGGTAAATAGGTACTCCAGATACTTACTTAGTTGATAAACGTTGCGGCTCTCCATACGATAATTTTAGCGAGAAGTCTCATAAAGGTAATAATTTACTTTTGGCTCTTACCTCAAATATGATGTGCTTTAGAGCTTCGTTCTTATCAAATGTTTTAACCAAATCAGCGATCTTGTAATAACTGGAGTACGGATAGTACCCATTGCAGGGGGATTTGCCTGAAAAAAAAATTATATCATATCCACTGCATAGATGTCGATTAAATCGTTAACACGCCCAAGTCTTTGAATGCGTGCGTTAACAAAATGCCGACACATGCACACTAATATGTTAAAAGCAGTGTTTTTTCCAATAAACATAACTATGTAATGTAATGGCAAATGGCAATAATAACAGTTGTTATTATTGCCATTTAATGTGCAATCATATTGCACGAACTTTTGTGAAAAAACACACGACAAAAAACAGAATACACAGATTTCAAATGAGCCATAGCTTGCTCTCATTTCACTTGGCATAGCAACAACACGGCGTGGTCTCACTCCGCTAAGGGCCTATCTCACGAGTTAAGCCTCCATCCCACAGCCGCGATTTTGAAAAACGTCTTAAAGTAGTAAAACGTCTTGTGTCGGGCGATTTGTTGCGATTTTGTAGTACGATTCCTACACACAGCGAAACGCCTCCCCGCAAAAATTGAAACGCAAGACGCAACTGTGTGTAAGATGATTCATATGCAGATTCCTTTATTGTCATACATCATACAAATAAAAAAGTTTACAAATGATTGTTGCTTAAATTAAATGATGAGGCTCCCAACTAGCACAATAGCGTTAAAACAACCTGTATATCATTATATATATCGGTTCCATTCGAGTATCATAGTGTTAATAATACCTGTACAGTGGAGTTATAGAGTGCTCTAACTCCCATATAACCACGAAAGAGGCCCACGATTTTACAGGTAAAGGTTATAGAAAGCCTGTAGTGCTGTTATATAAAGGTGTAACAGAACCTGCACAAAAGTGTTGATTCATACTCAGCTACTACTTCAACCTATATTACTGTGCTTGTAGATGGGTTGGTCAACACTAAAGGTTATATAAAAACGTCGGCTAAGAGTTATAACCACTTAAAACTTTATTAGACCTATTAAAAATAGTTGTTTGACACTTTGACGCTAGTTACAATATGTTTATGGTATCATTTAGCGTACAACTAAATGTCATCACCGAATGGCCATTATCTAACAGAGAAATAATAAAGTATACCTGTTCAAGTTACTTTGTGAAGTGAAAACAATCTGGCGTTGTGATTTTACGGTAAGTGTATACTATGTTTTCCATCTCAATTTTAACGCGCTCTTGATTTAATAAAGATTTCAAATAAAACTTATGAAACATAAAATAGGCACCTCAAATTTGTATCAATTTTTATTTTTGCTTTATGGCTAGTGGCATCTTCAATTAAGTGGCATCAATGAAATTACAAAAGTAACTTATATAATGAAGTATTTTGTTGTCAAATATTGAATAACCCAGTCAATTTATAGGTTATAGTTCACCAAAACAATGGCGAACTTACATTAAAGCTTTAGTCGTTGCATAAGTAAATTATTACCCCTTTTGAGTTACAACATCTGTAGCCAAGAATGTTGTGACACCATTACTTTTACAACGCCTTTATAGTGTATCTACTTATCACAATAAGCATAAATAGAATTAACATTACAGCTTAAACCTACATAAATGAGTTGTTCAAAACTTTTGGTGTCTGTGTATCTTACACTCTTGACAAACTCTATTTTACAACACATGTCTGCACCTTATAACCAATATAATACCTACAGTTATAAAAGACACTTCACTGCAACAACTAAACAACAATAAGTGTTGACGCGAGTCAGCGAGCACTGTTGTATAGGTATAAGTGCTACAAACAGGTTAAAGCTACAACATCTTAACTATACTTGCTGTAATTAACGCTCTTCTAACTCTTAAAGTGTTCTTACGTCGTTCATTAAAGTTCTAGAACCACCATTGAAGCTAAATTTCTTTTTTAACTCCTTTATAACGCTTTTAGTCAGAACTGAGATAATTATTACTCAATTAAACAGGTAAAAGTTATAATAAAAACTGTATCTGACACCAAAATGTTAGTTGGGCTATGACTCGTCCAAAGTACACCATACAACTTTGCTGTACAGGGGCAGTTAGTGAAGGTAAATGTACATTATATGCTTATAGGTAACTAAGTTTCTTGTGAATCTATCACTTTGAGTTAGGTGATTCAAAGAAGATGTCAGGTAATTCAGAAAATTTGACCTTAAACTGACTGTACTCATTTTGTAAAACCTCTTTGATGGCATGTGTCCTAATACAAAATGTTCCGTGAACAATTATCGCAAAATCGCAGGACGCGAAAACGCGTCGGACAACTTCTATTGCGTCGATAAAATCGCAGCAGTGTGTTAGATTGTGTGCATAGTACAAAATGTACTGCAAACAAATATCGCAACAAATCGTGCGACACAAGACGCGCTTCAAAATCGGGGCTGTGCTTTAAACTCGAGAGCTTTTTTTCAATCTTCGATTCACTGGTTATCATTACACAATTTTACATTAAGTATATTATGCTGAAAGATTCCCTAAAAATAAACATAGATATACTAAGTTCTGACCACGGTGTCCAGTAGGTATTGGACTTATACAGGCTTTGGATTTGAGGAGGTTCTGTCCGCAGCTTTGTACTTGTTTTTTCGAGATTAAAAGTGAGCATAGACAAGATTACAGCGCCCTCGATGTTGACTATCGAGAGCGCTGTAATGTTGTCTCTGCTTGTGCAAAGAGCTATGTTAAATTGGAACATAATATTAATTGTGTAGCAGGTTCATGAAAAGGTTTTTTGAATTTATTTAAGTGGTTGAGTCGAGTAGCTTATCATTTAGAATCTTCTTTAAAGTACACTTACGAGGCATGGCAGTAAGGCGAGAGAGGCCCAGCTGTCTGCCGACTTCTTTCATCAGCTTTCCCGCTAGATAGGAGTTCGGGGTGTAGAGTATACAGCGAGGCGCTGGCGGCTCATAATCCAGAAACTTATATTCCTGAGGATAGTTAAAAATACGTACGTATTAGGTACACTTATAAAATTTCGAGATCACAATTTGTACTGAAAATTTTCATATTTAGTTTCATATATTAATCTGTGCAGGCGAACGAAATGTATTATTATTTTTAATTTCAAGTTAATGTGGTAGTTGCTAAGATATTAGAGAGGGAAAAAAGGACAGACAAAGCGAGACCATAAGGGTTTCGGAACCGATCTCGAAACACTAAAAACGTTGAGCGTTCTCATGGCGACTCCATCATCAGCCTAAACTAGTCCATAGGCCGTGACGGCCGCAGCGTATGAATCTTTCAACTCAGTCCACGGATGTCATAGGAGCTGACTAAGGTCATCAACCAGAGGAAGGGCAGCAGCTTTCTTCCGAGTGTTTTAACGCTCCCACTGTGATCACCAATCCGCCTGCCAAGCGTGGTGATTATGGAAGAACCCGCCACTACTTCTTCTGTCTACTGCTCCCTGTTTCCCAGCTTACCCAGGATCAGTTAAGCCAATGGACTTACCTTTTGGGCAACATTGATACTATATACATCAGGATTAAAAATGTCAAAGTAAATTGCTATCAACGTAAATAGCACCGGGAAAACCATTCGATAAATGAAACTGAGTTTTTGCCGCTTTGTCATCATTAGATCTTTCCAAAGGAGGACGCAAAGTGTTCTCATTATTGAGGTTTTGTAGTTGGTAAAGTTGCCAAAAACGAAAATATTCCAGCTTGGCAATGAAGCAGCGTTTTAGCAAGTAAATCGTTGCCCAGAAACTTTCAGGCGTTGTATTTCACGATAGAATGATTAGTCTTTATACGTTTAGATTAATAAATCATAGAAAACTCTGCGAGAGTATTTACTATCATCCTTTAAACTTGGTTAGTTTATTGAGATGAACTCGAAAGGAATAAATAAATTTAGAATATCAACACGCGGAAAACACAGGCGATAATGCTTTTTCTGAATTCAAAACAAAAAATAGCAATGATCTGAAATCCATTCTACGCACTGAACTCATTTTTGACTTGACTTCTTTTTGTATAAATTCCCATTTTGTTTAATGGAGCCAATTCTAGGAAAATAATAAAAAAATAATATAACTGATCCTAAACTTTCACCCTTCTCAAAGCATCTGTCGTCACTTGGCTGTCATGTCACAGCCATAAAGCCAGAGCCCAGAGAGTTTTCCATTCTCTGTATCTACTTTTCAAAGATCCTATGACTGCTAGGGTCTGTGCATAAAGAGAAGCGTCATACGAGGTCGCGCGTGTGCCAATGTACTAGTACTTTTGTTGCGTTGACCATGTGTATCAATTTTTTTTATCGTATTAATTCATGTACAACCACTTAGACCCGAGTTCACCAACAGATGGTTAAATTTCAAACAGTTGTTTTAACGTTTTTTGACACAAGTTTCGTACATTAAACGTCAATGTTAACCGACGAAGCAGCCTATTTGGCCGATTATCTATTGGTGAACAGACCTTAATGTTGTACAACATCACTTACATCAACATCATAATCATCATCTTGTCGAAACGCGCGACGCGACGCACAAGCGACCAACACGGCGGGTATCGCGAGACTAGTCGCGAACGCGTAGAATACCAGTATCGTAGTGTGAGAGTCTCCATATAAATGTATGTGAGATACTTCGCGGCGACTAGTCTCCGAGACTAGAGTCGCGCGGGCGTATCGTAATGGGAGAAGGGCCTAAATCAAATAATTATACGTGAAACAGCTCGGTTGCGGCATATCATTCCACAGGTGAGCACCTGTGGAATGATATGCCGCAACCGCGATACCATTCGTTTCTGCAACTACACTTACGAGCTTTAAACTGGAATCGCTTCAAGGGTTGTTCAAGACTAATTTTTACAATTTCTTTGCAGTGAACTATGAGTTAAGTTATGTTTTCCCTTACGCAGGATTTATTGGCGACGATAAATTTTGATTCAATGCACGATAATGTCCGCTGCCACACCGCAGCAGTGATTAGACAGTACCGACAGACGTCTTCCATGTCGGCATTCCCACACTAGACTGGCCAGCCCTTATTCCTGACTTGAACCCAATCTGGCATATGTGGGACGAGCTAAAACTGCGGATACGAGGGAGAAATCCAGCTCATCCAGCTCCGGCGCCGATAGAAGCCGATAGATGCAACTTCGATCTATTGCAATAATTAACAAAATTTAGGTAGCCAATTTAATTAATTTTAAATCTTCTTGATATCACTTGAAAGGTAACAAAATTACCTTTCAAATGATATACCACAATCTATAGTTCATTGTACATAAATTGTAAAAAAATTGTTTTGATCAACTCGCGATGAAAGCGATTCCATTTTAAAGCTCGCAAGTGTATTTAGTACGCAGCAGAAATAAACCATTTCGCTAAATGAACGCTGAAACTGAACGTGAAGACGCAAAAAGAACACCGGTCACCATATTCATAACAAACCTCGTGGCAGCCATTTTTATATTTTGACATTACTAGCCCAGAGTTAGTTGACCTAACCCATCAGTCATCACATCAGTGGGTTAAAAATTTCAATATTTAAGAAAGAAAGAAATACATTTATTTGGACTATGCATAACACAACATTACAATTATATATACATACAATGAACATATAGGATTATATCGAAAGGAAACAACAAAATAAAAAATAAAACAGATACAAATTAGTGGTAGTGTTAGGTACATAGGCCAAAAAGGTCCCTGTCTCAGCATTATGCCGCTACAAGCCGAAGCTAGTAGCGGCGCTGGTTTTCAGACAGGTCCTAGTGTGGCAGCAATACAAAGAAACAGAATACAAAGAGTAGGTACACAGGTTACAAGCAAGATACGAAAAAAAAAATTAACACAAGGTTAACTCCTAACTCTTGGTGGTACAAGAAATAATTCGAATTTTATCGAGTAACCGTGTTAACCTAGCCTGGGGCAAGTGGGGCTTACTCTACAGTACCTACACTACTTTACAGTACTCTATAGTACCTACGTACTTGCTAGTATTATGTAATTTACCTGCGATGCTACGTTAGCTAGGTCAAATTCAGGTAGTTGCGTAGCTATTCTAATGCCATATTTTTTAGCTGGCCGATGGCAAAATTTTTGAACTTTTCTGCATCAGCGTTTCATCTGATGATGATACGCTGATACGTTGTTGTATCAGCTATAAAATACCATCGTAGTTTTTGAAAGTTGGATTTGGTGTGGTACAAACTAATAAAATATGAAAGAGATGAACTACTACTTTATGGCCTCCTTCGGCTCGTTTTTATGAAACACTGACGACCTCAGTGGCGCAGCGGGCGAAGGTCTGCCTGCGACGCAGGAGGTTGCGGGTTCGATTCCCGCCTCGGGACAAATGTTTGTACAATCTGCAGACATTCTGCAGTTCAGGGCGTTCTGGATGTTTTCTATGTATAATAAAAAATATCTATCTATGTAGTGTATTATCTAGTACCCATAACACAAGCTCTGTTTAGCTTGGGGCTAGATAATGCTGTGTGAATTGTCCAGCATTATTTACTGCACAGTCCGGTTAGATATACGAGTAGGTTCATGGCGCGGCGTTGACAACACTGCTCTATCAGAAACAAGATAATAATAAATAAATAATGCTGGACAATCCACACATTTATTTATTATTATTATTATTATAAACAAGATGAAATAATATAAGCCTCTACCCCACAGCCGCGATTTTGAAGCGCGTCTTGTGTCGCGCGATTTGTTGCGATATTTGTTTGCAGTACATTTATGCTAAGACGCATACTATCTTACACACTGAGGTTTTCGATAATTGTGCACGGAACATTTTTTATTAGGACGCGTGCCATCTTACATACACACAGTTGCGTCTTGCGTCTTGCGTTTTGGGGGGCGGCGGCGGCGGCGCGCGGCGTCTACAAATCGCGCTTACAAAAACGCTGCTGTGTGTAAGGAATCGCGATACAAAAATCGCAGTGAATATTAAAAAAATCTTTGAATGCAGTTTAAGTTGTTTTTAAAATCAAAATGAAATCATCTTCCACTAAAAAAAAATATCATACTAATATTATAAATGCGAAAGTTTGAATGGATGGATGTATAGATGGATGGATGTTTGTTACGTCTTCACGCCAAAACTACTGAACAGATTGAGCTGAAATTTTGCACCGGTGTAGCTCTATGCCTGGAATCAAACATAGCCTACTTTTTATCCCATAAACCAGTTCCCATGGGATATAAATTACCTTTGAACGTTTCCGTAGAAATAACGCGTGCGAAGCCGCGGGCAGAAGCTAGTTACAATATAAAGATACATTCCCTCCATGTGGCATAGCCGTGGGACGCCCTGTATACCAAAAATAAAAAATTGGTTGTCTGTAAAGTCGGTTTACTGACGATAGTTGAACGTGACAACGTCTTAAGAAAATACTGATGGAATGGTAGCATTTGATACTCGATCAAAACATGTAAATGTACTATAGCATAGCAGCTGTCCACGCAGACGCATCGCTCACTCAAGTAGGAGAGAGACGGATGTCGAGCGCTCTCGCTTGCACTTCAAGCCTTACATGGAACGCCTCAGAGCGAGGTAACACCGCATGACGTCATAGCGAGGTAACGCCGCATGACGTCATGTTTTTTCGTGCGTGCAGCCGGCTCTATCGAATTATAAGACGTTGTCACGTCAAAATAAAAAAATAAAATAGACACCTGAAATTAATGTAGTCTTCCCTTTCGCTTTGCCGTAATCAGATAAAAAGAGAAGTTGGTTTGTTAGTATAATTAATACTTTAATATTTACTTAGTGGAAATACAAATAACTGCATAAATTAGAAATAATAATTTGGCTAAATTATATTAATTATTAAATTAATCTTCCTCGTCATCATCGTCTTCATCTCTCTGTTCCACAACCTCAGGCTGAAAATAAGGTATTCTTCAATAAGCAACAATGTTTTAATAGTAAATATTATGCAAGAACGGCAAAAAAATTAGACCCCAACTTTCTTCATACTTCATCATTAAATTTTCTTTGTATCGAACATTTTATTTTGTCCGTTTAGTAAAGTAAGTAAGTAAAAAGATTTATTCTGTGTCACAAAATTACAAGTAAAGTTGGTACAAACATACGTACAAGCAAATAAAAATTACAACCGTGTCATATTTGTTCCGGGTGTTCTGGTCGTTTTCTTGTTTATTAAAAATATCTATGTAATGTATTATAATTATGTCATCTAGTACCCATAACACAAGCTCTGCTTAGCTTGGGGCTAGATGATTCTGTGTGGATTGTCCAGCATTATTTATTTATTATTTATTTATTTATCAAAAAGTTCGTCGCTCAGCATGATGCACAGTAACGATGGCGCTACTGTGCGCTGGTTGTATGCGACACCTAGAGGGCGCAGCAGCAGGTGCTGTGACGCGCGCGTAAAACAACAAAGACTTTATACAAAAATTTAAATATTTACATGACGATAAAGGAATTTTTTTTTATTAATTTGCTTATGATTATGTCGGGTATTTATCGCGTACCTTTTGTTTTATTTCCCCTACGTTTCTACCGCGTTACAGCGATCGTGGTCACGGGGCGACTGAGGCAAACGTAGGGGAAATAAAACAAAAGGTACGCGATAAATACCTGATATAATCATAAACTATGTTAACAAATCGCGAAAGTTTTAATTTGCTTATGTCATCCAGAGGAAAAAACTTCCTTTAATCACTGGCTAGCCGTGCCGGGCGCGGCGTTAAAATTGTCCCCTCTAGCTCAGCCGTGGACGTCATAAGAGTCAACTAAGGGCACCTACCAGAGGGAGGGCAGCTTCCTAGTCTGCCACCCGTTTTGACACTCGCCAAAGGTCCTATCAGAAAACTGGGGAGCAACATTATGCTGAGACGGGACCTTTGGGCCGCTGCGTAGAGGCACTTGCTGCTATTTTAATTAGGACTAAGTACTATTTTTATTTGTAATGTTCTCATTTCTATTAGAATATTAGCATATTTCAAAGCGAACTAATAAATAAATTTTCTTTCTTTCTCCTTTCTTGATAGGATATTGTTCAGCGGTGAACGTAAAAATACTTACTGAACTAATAAACTGATCTGAATATGATCTCATTCGAAGTAGGTATATATTTCCTTATTATAGTCTGATGTGTTCAAGATTTTAGACTTGTATTATTAAGTATTTGTTTAATATTATTTTGTATTCTTACTTTTTAAATGCAAAGCTACATCGTTATCTCATGTTAGATGTCCTATTCAAATAAATTAATATATTATACTTAGTTGAAACCCACTGTTTCTACATAAATAATAATTGACGCACTTTTGCCTAAAGTAAAAGATGTCTATAGGAAAAAGTTAGTTGTTAGAAGTATAATAGATAGGTAAGTGTTTTAAGTAACTGATTACCTCTGGTGCCGGTTCCGGTTCAGGTACAATTTCCTGGAAAAAAAATTGTTAAACTTTTTACTCTAAGTGAGGTTCATGGGTACGGTTTATTGAGATTTGCGGCTGAAAATAGTCAATCGTGACTCGCGATAGAAAACATGCGTTTTTAACGGGACAATGGTGGCTTGCGGTAGAAAACATGCGTTTTTAACGGGACAATGGTGGCTTGCGGTAGAAAACATGCGTTTTTAATGGGACAATGGTGGCTTGCGGTAGAAAACATTCGCAATTTACGCATAAATTATGGTGATTGACAGCCCAGCGAAAAATAGTCAATAGGTATACAAAAATCAACTCAGTGCTTATTTCTTTTGTTAGACCATACAGCCACGATGCAACGATACCACTGTAGTGAAGCGATTAGTTTAGCAGAAGAGGACCCCAGGACACTTGTATACAAACCTGAATTTCCTCTTCAACAATGCTCTCTTCCTCTTCAAAGTTGTCTCCATATCCAACTGGGAAGAGATGGAGGCAGTCTCTCTCCCCCGACGCAATGTCAGCGCTGATGAAGAACGGATTCAGGCCAGCTAACTGCAAGAGTGGTAAACTCCTCTTCCGGGACACCATTAAAGCTAAGCGGTCCTTGCTGTGATAATAATACAATCATTAAATCATATTATAAAGCAAGCAAAAAAAACCACTAGTTACGTCGTTAAAACGTCTCAACAATCAATGAAAATCTAGATCACTTAATGATCTAGATTGAAAAGGTTGAAAATCTAGATCACTTATTGATCTAGATTGTCTCACTAAGTAATTAATATACTTAGGGATACAATTTACACATCTAAGTATACATAACACAGCATGATTTATCAAAAGAAGTTCTTGGAGATTAATGTACATTTTATTTTATTTTTAAATGCTGGACAATTCACACAGCCTCATCAAGCCTCATCAAGCTGAGCTTGTGTTATGGGGATTAATAACTGAACTAAGGAAATATACGAAATATCGGTGTTTTTCGTGCATGCCGCCACTGCGCCGTTTATCAACATTCTTTCAATTCTATTTAATTTGTGCGTGCAAGAGAAACAATATCCACAGGTGTTTAAAAATGTCAGAGTCTCACCTTTATACAAGGGTAAAGAGAACAAGAACAAAAGTAAAAATTTTAAAAACCCCCCCGACAGATTTTCATGATACATGGCTAGGAACACTCGGAATAAAATTAGCTGACACAAAAAAAAACTAAACGAAAATCAGTTCATCCGTTTGGAAGCTACGAATCCACAGACAGTTACACAGATACACAGGCAGACACGTTAAACTTATAACACCCCTCTCTTTTTGCGTCGGGGGTTAAAAAGGAAGACAGTTACCGACCAGTCTCAATCATTTGATTCTAAATATATTATGTAGATTATATTATATTCAAGTGTAGCCCTACCAGCATTCTTGTCTTCTGTCTACACTTCTACAGCACTACTTCTACTTTTTCTTTAGTTGAAAAAAATTTAAAACCATCTCGTTTAGTCCCACCTGGAATGTCATTGAAAATTTCATTTTTATACGAAGCTCGACCGATGAAAACCCCTATAACAACTATTGGCCCGACCCGGGATTTGAACCCAGGACCTCATAATCAGCGGTTGAACAAGCAGACCGCTAGACCAACGAGGCAGTCTAGAGGAAGCGAATGCCCACAACTAGGCTACACAAAATTAATGTATCTTTTTGGATAAACGATAAACGAAAATCAGGATGAACTGATTTTCGTTTATCTTCTCCTAGTGAGTTGCAAAAATTATCAGTAAATAAATTCAAACAAATTGTCAAAAGCTTGCTGTGCAAAAAGGCTTACTATAAAATATCAGATTATCTAGAGGATAAAAAAGCTTGGGACGGGTTTTGCTCCAACTCGAAAAATAACAACTAACAGGCTAAAGGTTTCTTCGTGGCTTCTTTACTTTAGTCTACATACCGAAGCGACAGAAATCAAAAAATATCACTTTGTTTCTGTCTCAGTGCTTAATTTTATAATTTGACCTTTTCTAAGTGTACATTTATTGTATTTATGGAAATAAAGAGTTTTTGATTTTGATTTGATTTTGAAGGAAGGATAAGGGTAGTAGGAAGTAGGATATCTTACTGTCGCCGCAGTCGTTCCATCTTGTTGTACTGTTTGATAGAGTAAGCGATGTGCTCGGCGGTAGCCAGGTCCTCTCCGACGAAAATACCCATCTGTAAAATTCATTCGTTTAAATCTGTGTATTTTTAGTGTTCCGTTCCTCAAAAGGAAAAAAGGAACCTTTATAAGATCACTTTGTTGCCCGTCTGTCTGTATGTCTGTCCGTCTGTCAACCCCTTTTTCTCAGGAACGCGTGGAGGTATCGCATTGAAATTAACATGCAATACTCAAGTCCGTAATCTCTTGGAGCCTCGATATAAAAAAAACTTCTAAGTCAACGCAATTAAATGTTACAGACGTTTATGTCCGAATATTTTGAAATTTCCAAAGGAGCAAGGTCTTATAGTACAAGTAAAGGAAAAAATCCGAAATTCACAGAAAATTACTTTTGATTCTTGCTATGGACCAAAACCTATATGGTAAGTTCCGTTGACCTAGAATCATAAAATTATGTAAGAAGCAGAGTTTTATAGCACAAGTGTTAGGGATACCGTGAATAATAAGTCCTCTAACAATTGATGATCGCAACTGAAGTTTATTAAAAGTAAAGTTTACATGAAGGCTGAATACGGAAGATATAAATCACGTATTAACAAACATCACGTTTTGCAAGTATACATTATAATGTAAGGTTTTAGGTGAACTAGCTTTGCGGCCTGAATTGACTCATTGTACTTTGTACATCCTGGCCACAAAAAAGGGAAACAATGTTAAAGAGTTAGAAAGAATCGATATTACATAAGATTATATGAATTACTAACAATTAAAAACAATTATTTAAATCTATTCAAAGCTGTAAATATAAACGAATCATACGATGTAACTAACATTTATCGAGTAAATGTAGATAATCATTAATATAATGACAGTAAGAGCGAGTAAAGCTAGCAACACGAATTTAAGATTTAAATTAATTATAAACTATCTTAATATCTGTACATCCTAATCTATTGTCTTAAAGTCTTTACATTCTAATCTGTTAGCGCTCCACTGTCGAGATATTTAACTCATTCTTATATAACGTATCACTGTTCACTATTGGGATATTTAACCCGCTTTTATATCGCTTATCACGCACTGAAATCACATATTGTTCATCACACGCTGCTGGTTGCTGCTGTGAGGCCTTGGGGCCTCTCACAAGGGCCGCCGAGCTGACTGTCGCCGTTTTGTGAGATACTGCTGCTGCTCGCCGCGCCTTCCTCCTCCGTCGTACGATGTAGTAGCACACACCAGGCAGTATTAGCATAGCAAGTATCGCGTACATCAGTGTGTACTGGTGAATGTCATGTACATTGAGAGATACGTTTGTTTGGGCCTTTATGTCTTCTATTTGAGTTTTCATGTTTGACCACTCTTCTTCGTGATTATCTGGTACAAATTGGGCTATTACGGAGGAGTTGACGATTTTGTTGAGAATGGAAAACTCCGGTACTGTTGGTAAATCTCCTTCCATTTGAACTTGACTTAGGTAGTTATTGTGACCGTAGATTGAAAAATCATTACTCTTCACTACGCAACCTTGACCTACGCTCAGTAATCCATTACCGGTCAATGTCTCCATCTGTATTTCGGTGTCAGCGCAAAAAATACGCAGTGAGCATTCGTTGCAACAAGAAAATAACCACCTATTATTGTTTTGTAATTTGACCCATCGTTCCTGACAGGTCAATGCCTCGGTATTACATAACTTCTCTTTGTTGTTAATGCTTGTATTGCAGATCGCCTTTGTAAGTGGTAGTTCGAAGATAGGTTTATCGTAAGGACATAGCATCCGATTAGTTGAAGTGTGCATACACGAATGAAGATCCTCAGTTGTCATTAGAATAAAAATATCTCTTTGCATATTGAAAGCTATGAATGGCGCGATAAATCTGACCACGTGGTTTCGATGGGGCAGACTTACTACGCTGTCTAGTTCTAACGCTTCCTTGCTTATAAGGGGAATCTTTATCTGTATGATTAGAAAATTTTCTCCAACTCTAGCGCTCGCCTTCATTTGTTTATAGAGCTCGTATAGACTCAGCTTGTCGACTGCTAGCGTAAGCTCTCCTCGTAGATGACTGGATATGATGTTGACTTGTTTTTCTAGCTGTTCTGGCGGTAGCAGGTTCATATCTAAATGACCGTGTGATATATCAGTTAATACGTCTATTAAACTATCTTGAATGCGCCTTAGGCTAGTTATGATAATATTAGCTGTCAAGGATAATGATAATAAATTAAGCTCACTTGTCTGCTCCATTTGTACCTGACGCATTCTGTGACGCATACTTTCTATCTGTTGCGTTATGGACTTAAAATTACTATTCATGATGTCTTCATTCCTTTTCATAATATTATATTGAGCTTCTAAGACGCTAGTTTGGTTTTTCAGTAATAGGTTTAGATGACCTTCGTTCTGTGATATTTTCTCAATGTCCTTCTCGTATTGTTTTGCAAATGAGTCATCAAGGACACCGAATAACGCATTAGCCAAATAACCCACTCCATTTACCAATCCTCTCTTATGCCCTTTGCCGATTTGATTATTAGTTAAGATTGTATTATAATGCTCAATTTCTAATATTTCTTGTTGTAACTGGTCAACGATACCCTTGTATTGTGGCGGAAGCGGTGTCGAAGACGAAGTTAAGTACTGATTTAAATGGGAAACATAATTATTAATATTGTTTAAACCAGTCCAGTATGACGACATATTAAAATAAACTACGAGCTTCCACTCGTCCCGAATAAGGTTCAAATTAGCTATTTTTTCAAAGTAAATATTTTGGTTTTGATCTAAATAAGTAATATTGTAGGAAGTGGAACCCTGTGCTGGAGATAGTACTGCCAAGAACAACATGAGTGTCAGTGTGATGAGATGGCACAACCCGGATCTCGTCGCACGTTTTGGTTTCAGTGGACTTTGTTTTTGCACATCATCATCATCACTTTCTTGGACAGCATCCTGATTTTCCTTTACAGGTAGGACTGAAAGTTTCAAGCAGGGTCTTCTAATAATTCCGTTTTTCGTTTTGACAGAGGCAACCCGGACGCGTCCATCCCTTCCTGGATGAATGTCTGTCACTCTTCCCATGAGCCACTTACCGGGTGGCAAATTTTCCTCCTTTATGATTACAATGTCATCAATTTCTATATTTCTTGATTGCGTTCTCCACTTAGACCGTACTTGTAATTGACGTAAATAATCAGACGACCACGCCTTCCATATGTCCTTATTTATCAATTGCACCATTTTCCATCTATTGGTCAGATTGATATGTTCGGGATCAGGTGGTGGCCTTGATAACAAAGAACTTCCAATCAAAAAGTGACCGGGAGTAAGGTATATGTCGTCGGGACTTTCCGTCAGGGCGATCAGGGGTCTCGAATTAAGACAAGCTTCTATTTGATGGAGTACCGTAATGAACTCTTCATATGTGAGCTTTTGCTCTCCTACAACTCTCTTCAAGTGGTACTTCATCCGTCTAACTGCGGCCTCCCACAATCCACCCGCGGAAGGATATGCCGGTGCATTGAAATGCCATTGTATTTGAAGATCACTCGCTCTATTAATGACATCTGGATTTATGGTCTGTAGGATTGCGTCATACTCTTTCTTTAGTAATCTATCCGCTCCTACGAAATTCGTTCCATTATCACTATAGATGTGGCTAGGCGTGCCACGGCGCGAGCAGAATCGAGAAAGCGCAGCTATGAATCCTGGAGTGCTAAGATCTGACACTAGTTCCAAATGTACTGCTCTCGTCGACATGCACACGAAGACACACACGTATCCCTTCAGGGTCCTTACTCCACGTCCTTTGTTCGCCTTTATGTCAAAGTGTCCCGTAAAGTCAATTCCTGTGCGCGAAAATGCTCGTGGGGAGGGAGTTACCCTTGATTCAGGAAGGTCCGCTAACAACTGTGGTTTGCTGTGGTCGCTGTGTCTTTTACACCTAACGCACTTGTTGAGTTCACGTTTGACAGTCCGAAGTCCACTAACAATCCAAAATCGATCTCTTGTATAAGCTAGGGTTAGACTAGGACCCCCGTGAAGCGTGATTCGGTGCGCTTGGTTAATGATTAGCTCAGTGAGACGGCTGTGACTTGATAATATTATAGGATTCTTCACCGATTGCTTAAGAAGCGAATTATTAAGTCGCCCGCCAACTTTTAATAATCCATCTTGCTTATCTATGAATGGATTTAGGCATAAAAGTTTACTACATCCTTTCAACGGTTTATTTTTCTTTAAACGCTCAATCTCTTCCGAAAATTCAAAGCATTGCACTGTTTTGAAGATTAAATTATAGGAACGATTAATTTCGTTAATCGTTAGATAGCTATGTTTATTTATTTGTTTATTGCGCAACCACGTTATGAAACGCAAGAGCCAGCCTACTTTTGTCGCCACGCGCTGTATTGACTCACATTCATTTAATAGTCTTAAAATTAAATTGTTTTTTGTATGATCTAAGGCAGTATTTACACTATGAGCTAATGCTGTATTTACGGTTATCTTTTTCGCTTCAATGGAGGGAGACTGGTATGTCTCTGTACTAAGAAGACCATTCGGGTCAAAGTTCTGAAGCCATTGAGGACCTTCCCACCACAAGGAGTGATCCGCTAGCTGGGTAACACTCAGACCTCTTGTCGCACAGTCGGCGGCGTTCTCTTCTGAGCGCACATGACGCCATTTTGTTGCTGGGATGACTTTAAGGATGGACAGTACTCTGTTGGCCACGAATTGTTTCCATTTATTTACGCCACCGTGTATCCATCCCAGAACAATCATGGAATCGGTCCAGGCGAACATGTTGATGTCCTTTTCAGAGAATGTATTTAAGACCCTTTCCATGAGACGACACAAGAGTAGAGCCCCCAAAAGTTCCATTCTTGGTAAACTGAGCTTAGTTTTGACTGGTGCCAGCTTCGTCTTGGCGGCGATCAGTCTCGATGTGCACTCACCTTTATCATTCATTGTAACTATGTATATAACGCACGCGTAAGCTTTCTCTGACGCATCACAAAATCCGTGTATTTGAAAACCATTATTTTTATTTCCTAAGTGCCTAGGTATTTCTAATTGATGTAGGTTCTGGAAGTCTGTTTTCAATAGATGCCATTCTCTGGTAAGATCCTCGTTTAATGGTTCATCCCAAACATCTTTAGTTTCCAACCATGTTCTCTGGAATAAAAGTTTCGCCTTAATCGTGAGCGGGGAAATCCAACCTAGTGGATCAAATATCTTCGAAATATGAGATAATAACTGTCGTTTTGTTAACTTGTCATCATCATTTATGTCCTTAAACTTATCTTGATATGTAAAGGTGTCCGTGCTTGACCTCCAGCTGATTCCCAGAGTTTTCTTGGAGTCTCCGCTCTTAAAGTTGAGAGGAGAATCTATACTTTCTTCTGGTAAATCCTTGGTGAGCTCCGGTGTGTTTGATGATGACCTCCAGACGATAGTCTGCAATGATTGATCAGCCTCTCGTACGAAGATTGTTCTAAACATCTTTTCTATATCCGCTGTTATGACGTATTTATGGTGACGCCGAGTCAGGATAAGAGTTTGTAGATCCTTTTGCAAATTAGGACCCCGTTCCATTAGGTCATTGAGGCTTTTTCCAGTAGATGTTTTGGATGATGCATTGAAAACAACACGTAGCTTAGTTGTCGTTGAGTCAGCTCTAAAAACGCCGTGATGCGGCAAATAGCACGAAATAACGTTCAGGCCTTGCGCTGGTTTCATGTGCCCTAGTTCCTCATAATCACGCATAAATTTTTTGTAACTCTCAGCGAATTCCTCGTTGTTTGCAAGTTTCTTTTCTATGTTATGAAATTGCGCAATTGCCTTTCCCTTCGATGAGCCTAGGTCTCGCTCGAAATAAGGTTTCATGGGTATCGCTACCTCATAACTACCATTAGCTAAGCGTTTTGTTGTAGTTTGATAGAGGTCTTCACAATACTTATCTGAGGCACTGAGGTCAGAATGAACTTCGCTTATTTCTTCCATTTCCCAGTACTGAGAAAGGTCTGGCATATTATTTAAAACAACGTTACATTTGAAATTTCTCACACTACCTGATAGAACCCAACCTAGCCGTGTTTGTTGGGCTATGGGGCTTCCAGGTGGTCCCCTGATGAGTCCACCCATTAAAATTTCCGAATATACACTGGCGTCCAGCAGGAGATCGATTGGCTTTGATACGTTGTAGTCCGGGTCCCCTAGCTGGATATGTCCAAGATGTACCCATGTCTGTTTCGGGAACGACATATTAGGTAAATTATTAACTACTCGTGGAATTATTAGAGCCCGAGTGGTAAACTTATAATCACCATAAATCGACTCGGCGTCGATCGAAACAATCCCCCTGCTTTGCTTGGATCCCTCTCCTATCCCACTGACGGAAGCGTTATAGCTTTTCCTAGGCAATCCCAACAACTGAACTGCATTTTCGGATATCAGCGAAATCTGAGATCCTTGGTCTAGTAAAGCCCTTAATGTGACGTATGTCCCATCAACTGACCTTACCCTAAGGGATAATGTTGTGAGTAAGATTTCCTCGCTTTCGGTGGCCACGTGATTAGCCTTATGACCCGTATTTGTAGACGGTAAAAGCTTTGGAAAAGAGTTCGTCGAGGAGGGATTGGACTGGTTTAATGCTCTAAATGCGTCATGCAACATAGAATTATGTTTACCATTGCAAGCCCTGCATACGCGCTTCGAACGGCACTGACCTACTTCGTGCGGAAGTAGACAGTTTTGGCACATACCTAACTTCGTCACCGCACTAAATTTATCTTCGGAACTCAATTTTTTAAAATCATCACATCGATAAATCATATGATTACTTTTGCAATATGGACAAGTTAAAGTGCAAGCAGCGGAACTGAATTCGCGCTCGCCTGACTTACCATAGTTAAAACGATAGTTTCTATGAAATGATTTGTTACCCTTTGAAAAGAATTTATCATTCGACTGAGAGGAATGGGATTTCGTGGGCGCTGGCAGCGTCGTTGTATCCTTCTCTTTCTTAGGTAACGGTTCTAATGAAATAAACTTATTTTCTAGGAAATTCATAAGCTCTTGGAGCGTGGGTATCTCTCGCGGCGCTTTGCGAGTTTCCCTGAAATCTACCACTGTCTCGGGGTCGAGCTTTTTACAAATGAGATGGGCCAACATGGGCCCCCATGTCGTCGTGTCGATCCCGAGATTCTGTATGGCATGAATATTCTCCATGGAGGTGTCGTAGATACGTTTTAAATCTTTGGACGATTGTTTGGCGGCGCTAGACTGGTTCAAAAATAATTCAATATGCTTTGTAAACAGAACTTGAGGGTTGTTGTACCTGTGGTTTAAGAGCTCCCACGCGGTCTCGTAATTCTCGGATGAAATGTGGAGATGCTGTACGAGCCGTTCTGGCTCCCCCTTTAGCTTACCCTTCAAATGCTGCATTTTCTGGCAGTTTGTCAACAGATGATTGTTATGGATGCTCTCGGAGAAAAGATCTAAAAATGCAGGCCATTGAGTGTAGCTACCCGAAAATATGGGCACTTCTAGCTTTGGAGTGGAATTATGAAGATGAGACGTGGACGCTAACCTTTCGTTGAGGGCTTTTGAAAGAGCTTCGAAGGATTCCTCATAGCAGAAAAATTCATCCTCGTATTCAACATCCGATCCTTGCAGGATAGTATCTATCTGAGTATGGTAGGATTCTATCTCGTCCCATTTCTTATGCATACGCTTCAACTTATCCTCAAGCTCCCACTTGACCTTAATCTCCTCTACCTTGAAGCTGTTTGTATAGCGACTAAATCCTTTAAAAAGTGTACGCTGTCTTCTCAATAACTCAACAGCTTGTTCCGCTGGACTCGGCGAGGCTATTAGTGGTATATTAATTGGCATACCTGAGGCTTTCTGTGGCTCGTGCGATGCGGTGGATGAACCTGGTGGATTATTCTCCGCTGCAAGACATGATGATATTGCTGTCCTAACAGTTTCGTAATAGCTCCTTGCTTTTCCAAATTGATTCTCAACAAAATATACATGGTCTGTTTGTCCACAACCTATCAGCTTTTCGTGATTTAACTTAAACTCTGCCCATAGTTGGTCTAACTTATCCAAACGTGTCTCAATGTACGATGGTGTCCTACGGCTATCTGAATCTTTACGGAAGTTCCTATCGATTTGCTGTATGGCTTCGAGGATTCCGCTTAGGGTATG
This sequence comes from Eupithecia subfuscata, assembly GCA_963564075.1. Taxonomy (NCBI): domain Eukaryota; kingdom Metazoa; phylum Arthropoda; class Insecta; order Lepidoptera; family Geometridae; genus Eupithecia; species Eupithecia subfuscata. The sequence goes on from OY751114.1 coordinate 14,061,755, forward strand.
CAGTAGGCTCTCCATGGTAGTTAAATAAATTGAAAGATCTTACTTGAGGTAGCAGGATACTTTCTGGTCCCAAATAGCACTGAATGGAACACTATATACTACGTGAGAACGCGACGTAGTATAACTTTAGGATAACGTTTTAGCAACGGACGTTATCACTTTGTCCTTCGATAGACAGTTTAATGAGCGCGACTTCGGATTTAGACTGTGAATCCGGCTCGAAGAATGTTAGGGATACCGTGAATAATAAGTCCTCTAACAATTGATGATCGCAACTGAAGTTTATTAAAAGTAAAGTTTACATGAAGGCTGAATACGGAAGATATAAATCACGTATTAACAAACATCACGTTTTGCAAGTATACATTATAATGTAAGGTTTTAGGTGAACTAGCTTTGCGGCCTGACTTGACTCATTGTACTTTGTACAACAAGTAATGGGAAATATCCGAAAACGTGTTGTTTATTCACAAAAAAATAATTACTAATTCTCGCCATGGACCAAAACCTTACTTAACTTTCACAAACATAGCTTTCTGTCGACCTAGAATCATGATGATACTTGGCAAGACAAAAGGGCTTAAAATTATACGGAACACTTGACATTTTATTTTTATTAGAATCTCCCTGGGCCAGCGTCCAAAATTTCGACTTTTGGATGCTTTTGGAAGTCTGGCAAGTGACCAAACTTGCGTTTTTCATAAATTGTAGATTTTATTTCCTCCTATATTCTTTAGGTTCGGAATATTTCCATATAATAACCATAGAACAGTAAATTTTCAAGCCAAATACGAAATAAAGTCTGATTTCGATTCTTCTCAATTTCCAAGCCGAATCCAACCATACTAATGTTATAAATTCAGAAGTAACTCTAGTCTGTCTGTTTATTGCATTCTCACACCTAAACGGCTGAACGAATTTCCATGAAATTCGGCAGGGTGGTAAATGGCATCCCTGGGACGCACACAGGCTTAAAAGCGCGTGAGAAGCCGTGCAATTTTGATTATTCTTATCTCGTTAAGTCTTTTGTACTTTCGTCAGTATTTTTTTACGCGTAACCAACCGCCTTCAATTCTAACACTTTCATGGCCCAGGACGCACATGTCTACCTGGAGGCTGGGCAGTAAACGCGTTAGTGCAACGCTCTACAACAAAGTGGAAGGTGAGTCTTACCGCCAATATTTCGTCCGCAAACTGCTGGATGGTTTCTTTGACTTCTTCTCGCTTATCCACAGAGAACATGACTAACACGTGCGGGGGGAGATATTCTGACTCGATCGGGGCCAACTTCGCAATACTCTGCAAATTTACAAAGTATCTTAGCATTATGTATTTACTACACTTGCGAGCTTTAAACTGGAATCGCTTCAAGGGTTGTTCAAGACTAATTTTTACAATTTCTTTGCAGTGAACTATGAGTTAAGTTATGTTTTCCCTTACGCAGGATTTATCGGCGACGATAAATTTTGCTTTAATGCACGATAATGTCCGCTGCCACACCGCAGCAGTGACTAGACAGTACCGACAGACGTCTTCCATGTCGGCATTCCCACACTAGACTGGCCAGCCCTTATTCCTGACTTGAACCCAATCTGGCATATGTGGGACGAGCTAAAACAGCGGATACGAGGGAGAAATCCAGCTCATCCAGCTCCAGCGCCGATAGAAGCCGATAGATGCAACTTCGACCTATTGCAATAATTCCCAAAATTTAGGTAGCCAATTTAATTAATTTTAAATCTTCTTGATATAACTTGAAAGGTAACAAAATTACCATTCAAATGATATAAGTACCACAATCTATAGTCCATTGTACATAAATTGTAAAAAAAATGTTTTGATCAACTCGCGATGAAAGCGATTCCATTTTAAAGCTCGCAAGTGTAGTTTCTGCCGTCTTCGTTTAAAGGTGATTTTACCCTATGGGAAATAATCATAGAGCAGATACAGAGAGGAGATGTTCTAATTAGATTTCCCTAAGAAACAACGCGTGACACTTTGCAAGATGAGGGGGTGTTAGATCCCGCCCACTTTTATGTTTTCCATCTACCGGTGAGAAGCGAAACTGCTCGCTTCGTTCTGTGTTGATGTTACTACGTAGTTTAATTTAACTACCTCACACTAGATGTCACTAAGTGTAGGATGTAACAGGGACGTACTCAGAATTTTCGTACCATTACCTATTAATATTATGTAAACAAGTACCTAATACTTGCCTAAATCAAAAGTCGCGTGATGCGAATGAAGCTTGATACTTAACACAAGTCTTTTGATATGGTCAAGTAATATTAATTTCAGAGGCAGAACAAATAATAAACAAATTAAGTATATCGAACTAAATTTTATTTACAAACACTGTTAAGTAGGAACGTAGGAATTTTTATTTCCTGCGTATTAAATATTTTATTTAAAGTACTTTCCATTGACGAAGCATAGCCGTGGGACACTCGGTAAAATAATTGGATTCAAATATGATTTGTTAATATGAAGCTGATAGAAGAAGGCCAGTCCGTTCGCCTTCGCCAGTTCATTGGGAGGCGCGTACAGGCCTGGCACGAACAGTCCCCCTGGAGGAATGTAATCTTCATCCTCCACTTCAATGTCAGAGTTGAACTCCTCTATCCTTAAAACTGACCTTAGGATAAAAGAAGGCCAGTCCGTTCGCCTTCGCCAGCCCATTGGGAGACGCGTACATTCCTGGCACAAACAGGCCCCCCGGAGGAATGTACTCTTAATCCTCCGCTTCAATGTCAGAGTTGACCTCCGTTATCCTTAAAACTGACCTTAGGATAGAAGAAGGCCAGTCCGTTCGCCTTCGCCAGTTCATTGGGCGGCGCGTACAGGCCTGGCACAAACAGGCCCCCCGGAGGAATGTACTCTTAATCCTCCGCTTCAATGTCAGAGTTGACCTCCATTATCCTTAAAACTGACCTTAGGATAGAAGAAGGCCAGTCCGTTCGCCTTCGCCAGTTCATTGGGCGGCGCGTACAGGCCTGGCATAAACAGGCCCCCCGGAGGAATGTACTCTTAATCCTCCGCTTCAATGTCAGAGTTGACCTCCGTTATCCTTAAAACTGACCTTAGGATAGAAAAAGGCCAGTCCGTTCGCCTTCGCCAGTTCATTGGGAGGCGCGTACAGGCCTGGCACGAACAGTCCCCCCGGAGGAATGTAATCTTCACCCTCCACTTCAATGTCAGAGTTGAACTCTTCTTCAGCTTCCACCTTCTCCTCTTCCAACTCCTCGGCTGGTAATGTCTGTATCATAATAATCACACTAATATTATAAATGTGTAAGTTTGGATATTTGGATGGATGGATGTTTGTTTGGTTTTAGGCCTGTAATAAAATATAGGCTACTTTTTATCCCTTAAATCAGTTCCCATGGTATAGACATAACCTTTCCATAGAAAACATCGCGTGCGAGTGCCGCAGGCAGAATCTAGTAATAAATAATAATCTCTCTTAACTGGTCTTAGTTGTTGAATTATAAGATTCAAATTTTCAAATTAGATGAGTCAAAATTTTAATCAAAATTCTTACCATAAATATAAGAAATACTTACAGGTCATCATTAACATTTTTTGAATTTTTATTGAAAACGAAACTACACTGGTAGATTATTTTTTTATGCAATTATTGGATGCAGTTGTGTGTAGTACCTGCTGGAACTATTGCATACATAATATATTTTTATTATACCCAGAAAATATCCAGAACACCCGGAACAAATATTTGCAGATCGTACAAACATTTGTCCGGAAGCCCAATATTGTCGCCTTCCTCAGAGGAGGCCATTAACTAGCAGTGGGACGACATGGATGGATGAATGGATGTTAGTTACTTCTTCACGCCAAAACTACGGAACGGACCTAGGCAAAATTTTGCATAGATGTAGGTATGGCGCTGGAATAAATCATAGGCTACTTTTTATCCCATAAATCAGATCCCATGGGATAGAAATAACTCCAAAACGTTTCCTAACATAACTCCACGCGTGCGAAGCCTCAGGGAGAAAGCTCTCCTCCGTAGACCGAGACACGTTCTCGGTGACCCCGTTGACCCAATCAACCACAGTCGGTCCATAGCATAAAAAAATAACCACAAATAAAAGATATCCCAAAATAATATACTTCTATAATATCTTGTTTCTTCTGCCCTTTCTTCTAAGGTAAATCATAATTAACCTAATAATTTGTATTAGTATAGATTTTAGTTTTAACTTAAATTGAGTTAGATACCTATATGTAGACTTAAGTGGTTTGTCCTGTAAAGTTGTTTGAATAAATAAATTGAAAAATCACCGCCGCTAACCCGGAGGTGACGGCAACCGATTCGCTTTCGCACACCACACAAACGACCAAAAACCGACCCCGCCGGATGCGGGGTCGAAGAATTCCCCGCTTCCGCCCATAGGTGCACTTGTGCACCTAGGCCAAACCTCCCTTTCCTCTTGTAGCATCTGGCAACAGCCCAAGCCGAGGCTCGCACCTAAGTGGTGGCCCTTGTGCGTGTTGCCCCAACCTAACTTTCAACCGGCGAGGCGCCCTCTGCGCCCGCCAAAAGTCCGGTAACTGTCATGGCCATCTGCGGTCAACAGCATTATAGTCCTTTCGAAAAAAAAACTCGGGCAGAAAGTAGTTGTTGATTACTTCAGTGCCCTCAGTTTCAGGGCCATCTTCCCCCTCGACGACCGGCTCTGGTTCCGGCTCCGGTTCTTCTGCTGGTAACTGGAAACAGAAAACATAGACATTACAAGGTTTTTATTAACTTGCCCTGTTTCTGGTGTGTGTGTAAACTAATCATAATAAAACAAATAGTATACCTAAGAAAACATAAATACGTGAGATCAGAGATATGTAACGAACAAGATACGTATAACTTGGCTTTAGCGTGTAATAAGAACTATCTGTAGACAATGGGTCACACCACACTAAAGGAAAAAAGAAAGATATGAAAAGAAAAGGGTAGGTAAATAGTACTTATGTATAATAATTATTTAGGAATACATAATAGGTATATATTAAGAAAAGTAGTTTTGAGGAAAATTAAATTGCTAGTCTTTATCAATAATACATTATTGCTCTATAGGGTTAAAAATAAGATTTTTTAGGTCCTTATCAAATTTGAGAATTGGATCACTTATATCAAACGTACTATTTTTTGATAAGGAATTCTAACTTTGACCGAGACTTGGAATTAGAGAACTGAGAAATCAAATAATATCCCAAATATTTTCGACTTCAGTAAGGGAATATGCTACCCAACTACACCACGAGGTAAGTGACGTAGAAGTCGAAAATCTTTGCGACTTTCTACGGACTCTAGCACCGTAAAATTTTTTGTGATATTCTTTGATTTCTTAGAAATTCCCCAGAGTGTGAGGGCCTACGCACTATAATAACAAAACCCATTATAAAACGTTTACTTAAGTCAGTTCTGTGGTAAGAAGCAGCAAATACATAAGTTGCAGGGTTTGGCTCTGGGCAACCTAGTATTAACCCAAATTTACAGTCAAACGGCTGGTATGGTCAATGCAGGTAAGTTCAATTTTACCAATAAAACAATTTTACCAATATCAATTTTCCCGTAGACATACCCCGGCTTGTATCCGGGCCATCTTCTGTTCTTCTTTCCTCTGCTTCTCCGCAGCCAGTCGGTCTTCCTCAGCCAGCCTCTCCATTCGAGCCTTCTCTGCTGCAAGGCGCTCAGCTTCTTCTTTCTCTTCTCGCTGAAAACGAAACATGAACATCTCTTTATCACAGACAAGGTAAACTTGAAACATCAAGTGTCATGGTATTGCCATTCATGACCTATCATTGAACTTTCGGATTGTTTTTATGATTACAACGCACAACTTAGTAGTTATCAAATATCGGTTTCTACAGAGCAAGTTTTTTTGTTTGAAACCATGTTTGGTTTGAAACCATGAATAAAATAAGATGCGCAACTTAGTTAACCTATCCTACCAATATAAGTGCGAAAGTTCGTGTGAATGTTTGTTTCGACGTATCTCCGTAAATACTTAACCGATTTTGATGAAATTTGAAGTGTAGCAGTGTAGATTCTTTCTAAAATAGATACTATCTACACATCAAATTTCAAAATAAAATTAGTGTCTGTATTATTCTTTATACATAGGTACACTAATTTTTTTTCAAAAATTTGCCTCTGAGGGGGTTCAAAAGGGTGGTAAATTTCTATGGCAAATTATTATTCCATTGGTTCGATTCACTCAAAACTCAAAACTATAAGGTAAATAGTGAATCACGTATTTTTTATTTTTACAAAAAAAACTACAAGAGCGTATGCAGGAAATTTTTGAAATTTCCACGCGGGCTAAGCCGTGGGGCGGCTGACTCGGCCTGACTCCAGGCTGCTACTGCGAATATTTCTTGCTAGAAAACTCACAATAACACAAATCTTGGCCCAGGATTTGAGCCCGGGACCTCATTAACAGCGGTTGAACACGCAACCGCTAGACCAACGAGGCAGTAAACATAGGTCAGTAGAGGCTGTAGATGACATCAGACCCAGCGACGCGCTCTACTAAGGTGCCACGAAAGACCAGAGCTGTACTGAGCTCCCTGAGCTCTTGCATCTCACGCTCATCATTGTATAATTATGTCGAATAAAATTCATCGGTGGATCAAAGTGGAAACTAATCCATTAATGGATTATCTCAGTGGATCAGACTGGAATGAAGCTATTTTATTTTACTCTTACCGCGGGTGTCGTAAGAGGCGACTAAGGGATATCCACCGGGGACGGGCAGCAGCGCCGATGCAGAAAAATTCTACCACCGAACTACGATCCCCAACCCGCATGCCCAGCGTGCGGCTTATGGGCATTACTCCCCATGTGATACAAGCCAATAAGGCGCTTATCAGGGGAGGCCCGCGTCCAGTAGTGGACCAATAGGTACAGGCTGTTGAGTTGTTGATATGATCTTTTGAGAACCAAATATGTTTTTTCTTTTTTTATCTTAAATGTAGATGCTTACCAGCTTCTTCAGCTTGGCATTGTACCGGTCCCGGCGCACCTGGCGGGCCGTCTTGCTGATGGAGGCGTACCTCTCGAAGGCAGGGATCGGGGGGACCTGCTTATCCGGAGGCACGTCCTCTTTGGGGGCCGGGATCTCCTCGTACAGGGCGTAGCGCAGCAGTTCTGAAATTATTTTTTAATTTTATACCTACCTAAATATCGTTACAAATGTCTATAATTATTTATTACCGTTCGTAAAATAAGTAAATAATGCACTAGGAATAATGTTCTTAGTCAAGTTCTCATGTTCTAATTTACTTTGGAGACTAAGAGAGCTAAAATCTAAGAGAGAGTTAAAATAAGCTACTTGCTCACAACTTATAAAGTTTTGAGCAAGTAGCTTATTTTAGCTTTTTATCTCGTGCGCCTAATTAAAAATGTGAGGATACATTTTAAGTTCTAAGTAACTTGTTATTTATGCTTAAGTAAAGATTAGGTTTGCAGGTACTACCACTGCACGTACTACCTGAATCTGAACGGTTCAGATAAAAAAATAAATACTTACCTACAATTTAATCGTACATAGGTCCTTATTTGTCCCTTGGCCAGAACCCGCATCTGGCAGACCTTCACCCACTGCGCAGCTGAGGTCGTTGAATAACAAAAGATATGAACTTTAATAGTGGTATGTAGGTAGGGGTATCAGGACATTTTCGCGAAAGACATTTGTGCGAAAAAACATTTGCGCGAGTAGACATTTGCGCGAGTGACATATGCACGAAGGACATTTAGGTAGGTACCTACTAACTCAATGGTCGATATTTGGAGGCGGCTCGGGATCGCAATTATACAGGCGTCGTCGTATGGAGGAGGCTTTTGTCCAGAAGTTGACGAGCGCGGGCCGTTGTGATGATAGATATACATAGATTGATAGATAATACATTTATTCATCACCTTATGAAACAGATATTACATTGTTAAACATATAAAGACAGTCAACAATTATTATTATTATTATAAAACGATTGTGAGAAAAATAAAGGATGGCGGTGCTTCTTAACATAAATTCAAACTATTAATACTTATACACACAATACATATTAAACTAATACATAAAACAAAATAGATAAACTAAGTAACTATATTTGTTATGTAAACTTGTTAACTTTTCCGTCGCGTGCATACCTAACTAGATGGCGCTGCTGATTTTGACCCAGCTCTGAATCGCGCTAACGAAGCGTTTTGAGTTGATGTAGGTGAAATTCATGGTTCTCCAATTCACAGTGTTGTTATTTCTTACCTGTACCGAATATTTACAATATTGGACATTCTAAATAATCTAGGAGGTACTAACTCACAAAGTCCCTGTTATCAGTTTCAAACATTTTAAACTGCACAACAAGGCACTCTCCATCAAGCAGCGCGTGGAGACACGCCTCGTTTGCATCTACATCGCTCATGTACAGAACCTCCGCGAGGTCTTCCTCTTTTAGCTGAACCGTATCCTTCGCGCCTATTTGGATGTCTGTGGAAATGAAAGAGGTCGTTAGCTTTAATCTTCTTCTTAGTTTTACTTCCTCAGAGTGGTCACGGTCTTTCGTCTACAGTCTATACTTGTCTACTGATGGATGGAAGCTCCCCCCTGATAAGCGCTTTATTGGTTTTATCATATGGGGGTTGTGCCCAGAATCCCCATGCGGACATGCGGGTTGGGGATCGCAGTCAGGTAGTAGAATTGTTCTGCAGAAGACGCTGCTGCCCACCCCCCGGTGGATCCCGCGACGACAAAACTCACCTCGAATCAGATTTGTCTGGTCTAGACGAGTGAAATTGCTGCTTATGTTCAACTTATGTTTGCTGAGGGCGTCTTCTCGTCGTCCTACTATTTTGTCCTACTAGTAGGACCACGAGGGAGACCAGTTTCTCTTCATCCTACTATAAAAAAACCCTACTACAACAAAAATACTACCACCTGTAGATAGATAGATAGAAAACACTTAGATAAGTGTAATAACGATAAAGGCTTTTGAGAGTCGACTAAGAGAACCTACTAGACAAAGGGCAGCAGCTTCATTGAGTATTTTTAACACCTTCATTGCGATCACAAATCCACCTGCCAAGCGTGGTGATTATGGCATAGATTTGTTTGTGGGTTGCACGTTCAGTAGTGGACATACATATAATATGTTCTGACACAGTACATGATAGAATAATAATAAACATACTTATTATACATAATTATGACGTGGCGACTCTGTGACAGAAAGGGTGTGTATTGTATAATTGACCTTTTTTGTTAACATAAAAAAGGTTGTACATTTTTATGAATGGACATTTTTAGACTATTTGTCTTTTTTCACAATTGGACATTAGTCGTGCAAAGGTTTAAACTTACGCAGAGTGCTTGCTATAATGTGCAAACGAAGTGTTTAGGAATTCCGTCTGTTTGTTTGTGTATAGTGAAGACTTAAGGCGTGATTTGAATGTGAATTGAGTGTCAGGAGGAAAGCAAAAGGGTAGATCCTACTTACTGATCATGTCCCACTTCTCATATAGATCGTAATGTGCCTTATGGTTGTGCGGCCAGAAGAGGATAAAGTTAAGTCGCTCGACGTGCTTGGATAGGCGGGTACAAACGCGGCGCTTACGAGCGGCGAGCGTTAGGGTTCTCAGCCGTTCCGCCGCCTCGAAAGCATCTTCTGCTATCTGACGGTCCATTTCTGCCTTTTCCTGGATACAAAAGAATCTAAAGCCTATTAAAGCCCACGCGGTATGCGCTACCCAGAGCGGTTGCGGGAAATTTCGCTTGGTTTCTCGAGGTATACCGCCGGGTATTTTATTATTAGGATAACTGCATGCGTGCTATCCACTCGACTTTGGCTACCGCTCTGGGTAGTTACCGCGTGGGTAGGAACGATCACCGATTATGAGGTTTGGGTTATAGTGGCTTTGGCAGATATCGGCTTGCAAAGTTGCTGAATTTAAACCAAAAATTCTGTTTTTTATACTATTTTATGTTTTCCTGGTATTAGAAATCGAGTACTTCGATTGCCACTTTGGTTTTACTAAGAATAGAATACCCCTGTATATTAATCTCGTAGACTAGAAAAAATACTTTCAATTGCAATCTTAAGATGCAATCTAATGTCTACTCACAAACAAAAATCAAAGCTAACTGATTCGTTTTCGCGCAAAAACAACTCATTAGTCACTTATATATTATAGCGTTTGCACGAAAAGGATTCAGAAACTTCGGTTTTCGTGTCGACGAACGAAATTGACGAATTCGGGTTCGGAACATTTTATGAAAAAAACAGAATAAGTACAACAGGGTCTCGAGAATCCGAACACCATAAATTTATACCATGTTCGGATGTACCTACGGAGCGTTCTGATTATAGTAAGTATGTAGATCTTTGTTATAGACTTACATTATACATTATTTTCATAAAGATATATCTGCGCCTCGCGGCTTCGCTCGCGTGTAAATCATAAAAATTTCAGAATCTTATTGCACACCCCGGGGTAATTTGAAAGCATTTTTCTAAATAGGTATTACAAGGTTTTTTTTATTGAAATGAGAATATGTTTGTATAATGCATAAATGTTATAAAATTAGGGTCTTCAAATCACTTTATAAAGAATCCCAATAATAGTGATTTGATGAGTAGTACCTATTTAGCGACATAGAAAACGCTTCATCCCTCAATTTTCGCATGTCCCGAGGCAGGAATCGAACCCACAAAAAATTTATTATTTTTACATGGTAAAAAAGTAGATTTTTTGTATAGGTACCCATACAAAAAATCTAGTTTTTTACTTTGTAAAAATACCTACTTACTAAAATTTGACGTCTGTTTTATAGTTGTTTTTTTATTTTTTTATGTTGATATTTTGTATAAGTACTAAAAGTTGATTGTCTGATATTTTATAATCGTTTTCAATTTTTCATAAGTTGTGCTAAAGTTTTTGCCGTCGTAGTTACGATAAAAAATGATTTTTTGTGAAAGTACTGAATAACAATAAAACTAATCGTTGATCGTCTGTGATATACTTCAATTGTTGTATTTTGAATACCCACTATAAAAATAAATTATTGTGATTTGTTGTACCTAAAGCTTTATTTTTACATACCTACGTAGATGCTTACTTGTAATCACATAGGTTTTTCTGATTGTCCGTTTTATTATAATAATTTCAACCAACAGTAAGATCACCTTAATTTGTTTCGATAAGACTGATTTTGTTGAAATAAACACTACTTTAAATCACTTGAGCATTTTTATTACTGATTTCATACCATTTAATTTATCTATCGTGCAATTTATCTTGTTTTGGGATTCGTTTATGAGTGGTATTCGTTAGGGATAGAATTTAATGAGGACAATTACTTTTTTGGTAGGTATTAGAAAGGAATAGATCTGACAAATTGAGTGTAAGTACCATATATATAATATATAACATAATATGACGCAATTACATCACACTAATTTATAAATGCGAAAGTTTGGATGGATGGATGTATAGATGGATGGATGTTTGTTACCCCTTCACGCCAAATCTACTGAACGGATCAGGCTGAAATTTCGCATACAGGTAAGTCTAACCCTGGAATCAAACATAGGCTACTTTTTATCCCATAAATCAGTTCCCATGGGATAGAAATAACCTCAAAACGTTTCCATAGAAACAACGCATGCGAAGCCGCGGGCAGAAGCTAGTAAATAAATTAATAAAGAAGGTAAAGCATACCGCTTCTTCAGGAAGCATCTCATCGATGGCATACTGCGGCCTGGAGACATCAGCTTTGCCCATATAACGCAGTTCTTCCTCCATAACTCGACACAGCTCGATCCCGTTGGAGCCGAACACCGCTCGGGTCAAGTGCCCCTTCTAAAGCACAGGTAAGCCTTAAAGTTTAACCTCTGCGCTCATTAATCCAATACCACACAGTACAAAAGTGCAATTAAATATGGGCTTCGACATGTTCTCTTTAAATTTATTTATTGACAGAATAATATAATTACAGGTTTTTTTGTTAAGCCCTAAGGCGATGATATATCTAGATACATACAAGCAATACACATACTAATAAAAAATACTTTTATCTACTAAATACTAATCTAAACATTTTGTCTCAATAACAATCTGTGCCATTTCCATGGCTATCGGCATGTTTTGGTAAAATATATCTACGCTGTTTTCAGACAGCATATTGAGTAGATAGATAGCGAGTGACATGGGGGCAAACTTAAGTAGGTTGGTCCTACAGTTGGGCACCTCCAGCGTGGCGGGGCGGCGGCGCGCGCCCAAGTAGTCGTTGGGCGCGCGCAGCCGCAGCGCCGCCAGCACCGTTTTAGTTATGATAAGAGATCGGATTATAAGCAATTGCATATTTGCATAATATGCAAATATGCAAATTTGCATTGGTTATTGAATATTTTTACATAAAGTCTTGTGATGATTCATACTTTCCCTATTATTTGCAATATTTCGGGGCAGGATAGATAGTTATTGAAAACTAACAATAGTACATTGTACCTAGGCGAGAAAGTGCCCAATTCCTATAGAGTGTGCTTAAAGTTTAAGCACACTTTCTACCTCGTGTGTTTAAGCCAAACACACGAGGTAGGAATTGCACTTTCTCCCGAGTGATACATAGTGCTTTATACTACACCTGATTATTTTAGAATCTTCAAAATCACTGAAGTAAATTCAAATTGATAACTCAAATGTCGATCTGGACATAGAATAACTAAGGCTTCAATCATACTGCGAACCCAGCGCGGGCGCATTTGAAAATTACGCGGGCAACCTCGCTCAAGGCGCCCGCCTTAGTCACTATAGTATGATATGAACGCAAACGGCGGTTTCATTTGTTTGATACTTCGCGCCGCCGCCGCCGCGCCGTCGGTCGCGCCCGCTCTATGCTCGCAGTATGGTCACAGATTAGATAACGTTATGGTATGGTTTAAGTCACACACAGGCCACTTTTTATTTCAAAAAACACGTGCGCACACGCGTTTTTTGGTATAAAAAGTGGCCGCGGGCAGGAGCTAAATAGTAACCTGTATAAAAAGGAAGATTGGTTCACTTCTATCCCGAAATCTTGACAGTACGTCGATATGGTCCGCTGGGGCCTGCACAATCACGAATCCAATTGAATATTTTGACACACCTCACCTCAACCTCAAAAAATTGGTCCACTGCTGGACGCAGGTCTGCCCCTGATAAGCGCCTTATTGGCTTTTATCTCATGCCTATGATCCCCACGCTGGGCATGCGTGCGGGGGATTGCAGTTCAGTGGTAGAATTGTTCAGCAAGGGGCGCTGCTGCCCGCTCCTGGTCGCCTCTTACGACACTCGCGGCTTCCCGCGGGTGTCTCCTCTTGAGATTGGGCTGGTGTAAATTCTAAGCCGGTACTACACGGCATTTTGACACAAGAACTTTAATAGGCTACCTTCAGTCTCAAAAATAACATCGATGGGGTCCAATATAGGGGATGGAAGCTTATCTGAGAAAAGTGCGAGCTAAAGTTATAGGACTTAGTGCAAACATCCAGCTCCGCTACCACACGCACGCCACCAACCGCAACCAATAAGCAATCAGATATGGGCTTAAAGTCATCTTTAGAAATATTTTACAATGACAGAAAAAAGGAATCTGTATCTACCCTAGCCATAGCTATTGCATCCATTCCTATCTCAAGCTTTCCTTTCCGGATGGCGTTCGCTGTGGCCAGGCAGTATCCGCAGAACTCACTGTACACCTCCAAACCTACAGAAACAAATATAAATCAATATCTTTGTTCCAAATAACTACGTGCGTGCGGTACTCGTAGGCGGCACCGCTTGTTCTGTGACATCGAAAGTCAGAAACAACGCACCAACAACGGCTCGGGCACTCCTACTTCTGAACGAGTTCGTGCATGAGTTCCAGCTTGTCGATATAATCCACGACAAACTAAGTGTGATTGTTCCTACGCGTTATGCGTAGGCCTCTAGAACCAGTGGTTCGAGCTGTGCGTTCTCTGTCAGTTAGTCAGGTACTCCTTTATATGTAATATATACTTGATATATTTGACGAACTCTGTGGCGCAGTGGGCGAAGGTCCGCCTGCGACGCAGGAGGTTGCGGGTTCGATTCCCGCCTCGGAACAAATATTTGCACGATCTGCAGATATTTGTTCAGGGTGTTCTGGTCGTTTTCTATATATAATAAAAAATATATATCTATGTAGTGTATTGTATTAAGTATATCAGTTATCTAGTACCCATAACACAAGCTCTGCTTACCTTGGGGCTAGATAATGCTGTGTGAATTGTCCAGCATTATTTATTTATTTATTATTTATTTATATATTGTGGAGGAAAACAACTTCCGAATTTCAGAAAACGATGAATGAAATAAGTGTTCTTATTGTAAGGGAGACTTCCCTTACAATAAGAACACTTATTTCACATGTAAAATTTTGTAGTTATAATGCAAACGGTGGCTAAGATACAGAGCATTTTCGTTATAACTTAGTTATAGGAAAACAGCGTCATAATTTCAGAGAACGATGAATCAACATTTGATTTAAAATTTTGTAGTTCTATAGCTGACGGTTACTGTAATACTGAGCATTTTTGCTTAAATTCAACTCCTATTTTGAAAGTGTGCGAATTTTCAAACACTAGCACACTGAAGTTTGGAGTGTTTGTCCCTTTTAGGGTGTACTAAAAGGGACAAACACTCCAAACTTCAAGCCCCTAGAACCAGTAGTTCGGGCTGTGCGTTGTCTGTCAATGAGTCAGGTTGGTACTTCTTTATAATATACATAGATACATGTATGGATGGCTATATGGATGGATAGTGGATGTTTGACACTTCTTCACGCCGAAACTACTGAACAGACAGACTGAGCTGAAATTTCAAAGGTCACAGATTACGTAATCTGTAAGCTCTCAACCTCGAAACACATAAATCAGTTCCCACCCTGTCTTCAGCTTGCCGCATCCAGCATTTGCCTGCAGTCTTTAGTAGGTCTTCATCCCACCTGGCTGGGGGGTCCCACTACATTTTCCGAGTCGCGATCTTCGAGAACACGTTTACCCCAGCGGTTATCGGTTCTTCGCGAGATATGTCTGGCCCACTGCCACTTCAGCTTGCGAATTCTTTGAGCTATGTCGATATTGGTTCTCTGACAGATGTATTCGTTACGAATCCCTTCAGAGAAACTCAGCTCTGCGAGCTAATAACAATTTTGCTGCTCTGCCAGAATCCTACCAATCCTAATATTAAAAAGACGAAAGTTTGTGAAATCTGAATTTTTGTTACCAAACCATCTCCAAAACTACTGAACAGACCAAGATGGCATTTGGCGTACATTTAGAACATAGCCTAACTTAGATAATTGGCTACTATTGCGTGCGAAGCCGTGGGAAGAAGCTAGTACCTACCACAATAGAGTAGGTCAAATCCTTACATATCAGTTCCTTGTGATGTTGTCGGAGGTACTCCTCAAAGTCCTCATTATTTTCTATGGTATGCTGGATCGAGGCTTGTCCTTTGCGAGCCATTCCACAGATTTATCGAGGTTGTTCTAGTCACAAAGTACTTTGTACCACGGGAAAGTTCTAGTGTTCTTCGAGCGATGCGACCTTTGTGTTTTGAAAAACAATTTTTCACTTCATAGACAACCAAAGAGAATACAATAACTCAGAAAACGACAACGAGTAAAGCAAAGATAATACAATACTTTTGGAGTACCGTAAAACGGGGTGAATAGAGACTCCAGGGTGAATAGAAATGAACGAAATACTGGATGCAAGACACTACCTGGCTGGTAGCAGTGGCAATATCCTTAGTCCATAACTGTTCACCTTCTGTGTCAGTCGATCTGACCTCTGCAAAAGGATGTTCTGCTCCAATATTTCGTCCATTTCTATTCACCCTTAGGTCTCTATTCACCCCGTTTTACCCGGTACCTAAACTAAGTTACTTTTTGGCTAAGCGGCTAAGGCCAAGGTTCGCTTCACAGACATAGGTGTTTCCTGTGATGCATAGTTCTTTGTGCATGGGTAATACCATAATCCAAATATTATTAAACCATGGGAAGGTATGTATAATCTTTATTCACCAAAGATCCTATGACTACGTTCCGTTATTCACAAAGAATACTAGCTCCTTTATATGTCTGTGGTCAACTTGCACTATCTTTAAGATCTTACCTCTATCTATGGCATGGTATAATAATACATCCTGTATTGTTATACCATACCATGTTTGGTGTATCGCTTGCCAAATTGAAATAAGGGACGGGGGTTGGGGGGGGTTGCTACCTCCTCAACCCCCATAAAAAATTCTTGACCCCTTGAAATATTTTACGACGATTTTTTTCGTATACAGGGTTATTGATAATTCACTGACCTTGCATGAACTACAGGTTCTGCTCGTCATTATGAACATGTTTAGACGCCAGGTCTTAATTCTTAATTTTTTTCGTGAATCACCTGTGATACCCAATACAAAAACATGTTTTCTGACACCCAATGAAGTACTATAGACCTATTTCTCACTCCCACAGCCATTCTTAATTCAGAGCAGAGCCATTTTTAAGTAAAGTTTCAAATAAAGCCTCTTTAAAGAACGATTATAGAATGAAGGGGTCTACTACCAATACTAAATTTAAGAACCAAGATCTGGCATCTTCACAAATATGTTTGTTAAATTGGGCAGAACCTGTAGTTCACACAGTGTTTGTGAATTACCAATAACCCCGTAAACAATAAATTACAAAAATAAAGCTTGTCAAAGTTTGGGAGTGGGGGCTAGGAGTGCTTACCCGTTCGACCCAAGATTTTTCTACCCAATAGGTATTTTGCTCCGTTCGACCCAAAGCATTTGATTTTAGTTACCCTTTCTATCCACACCTACTTATTCCAAATTTCTATTGTTTAAATTCAAATAAATGACACAGTGAAACACCGAAGTAGATGGGTCAGCAGACAAAAAAAAGTAATTACTTACTTATAATAAATATTTATTATTAATAAAATCAGTCTTTTACAGATTGATAGTCGCACAGTACGAAATCTTCATAGTCTTTTGGGATTTCGACTTCTTCAAGATTACGAAAATTCGTTTTCTTGACGCATTGACTTTTGTTGCGAACATTATACAATTTGTATTTTTTACTTTCAAATGACGGTATGTCTGTGACTAAATTCAGTCCCTTTGTATCAAGGGTCTGAACGGTTTCTCTATACAACTGGGTAATCGGGATCCCTGCTGGTGTTTTTGCTTTGCTCACGCATTCGTCTATTTTATTAGGTAACACTTGAGTATTTGCTCCATTGACTCGCTCGCAAACGTGAACAGTTTCTTTGAAAACCCTTATTTGGTTTACATTTAAATGCACACAACCAAAACACCTGGGTGCTTGTACACACCGCTATACTTTATCTCCACCACTGGTTTGCTCTTTTTTTATAAAACTTATTTTGTCCATTTTGCACCAATATATATGATGTCCGCCACGGTTTGACTGTAAGAAATTCAAATTGTTCTCACTATTTAACCTAAAT
Source organism: Eupithecia subfuscata (assembly GCA_963564075.1). Taxonomy (NCBI): domain Eukaryota; kingdom Metazoa; phylum Arthropoda; class Insecta; order Lepidoptera; family Geometridae; genus Eupithecia; species Eupithecia subfuscata. Next base: position 14,079,305 of record OY751114.1, read on the forward strand.
TGTTTTCCGCCATATTTCATGAGAACCGTTAGGTTAGTAGGTCTAGGAACTACTGACAGGAGTGACAGGTAACTAAAAAGAGTAGAAAGAGACCTAATGATGAAAAGAAAAGGATAGGCATAAACTCACCCACTCACTACATAACTTACTTATATAAGAAAAACAATGGTAGTCCTTACCGTTGTTGTTTAAAATAGATATGTATTGTGTTTGGTTAATATATTTTTAATTTTTTTTTTAGGTGCCAAGGTCTGCGTTGGCCTTGGCAGAATACCAGCGCTACAGCATGGCGATATGCTGGAGCATTAAGCTGAGCTTGGCCATTTCTCTGTTACAATAATATGTTACTCATGCATGTACTTATATTTAAGCAACTTATTGTAACTTCATTTTTCATTCATAACCTCTTTGTATCATTATTTAGTATTAAGTGGTTTTAATTTTCAATGTTTGTTTGGAATCGAGCCCGCAACCTCCTGCGTCGCAGGCGGACCTTCGCCCGTTGCGCCACTGAGGTCGTCAAGTCATTTCATTTTCATTTCATTTTTGCTGATTTAATTATCTATTGTACAATAAGTCCACCTAATCACGTAATCACATAGGTACGAGTAGTTCATTCGTTTAAAGAGAGCATAAGCATTAGAATAATATATAACTACCTCCATATTGTAGGTACAAAATTTTAACTTACTGTGTGTAATAATTTCATCAAGTTCGATTTTTTATAAATATTACGATGTCTGTACTGTTTAGAATACACTGTGACTTAGATTTTTGGATTGGGTAGAACGGGGCATATGTTTTGGGTTGAACGGGGAAAATAATATTGGGTAGAAAAATTGTGGGTTGAACGGGGAAGCACTCGGGGCTAGTGACGTCACATTTTGCCAAAAAGTGTCGCAAGGTGTGACGTCACGCGGAACTGGCTATATCCCCATAATTTTTTGCATAATCGACCAAAGAAAAAATACGTGTCCAATATCTTCTGATAATGTAACTGACGGATTAATTAGAATCTTTTTAGGACACTTGCCTATTAAATTATAGTACTTCAGTATATATAGTATTCAGTATATATAGTATAGTACTAAGGGCGCCATAATCGCATGTGCGACAAAGCCCTCAATAAAGAATAAAAAAAAATAGTATAGTACTAGTATAGTATTATAATGTCTGTGGTATAGTATACTTTTAAGTGTCAATATTAAAAATTATTTCAGTTGTACTTAATCAAGTTTTTTTTTTAAACAAAATAAAATTATCATAGCAATTTATTTGAAAGTAATATATTCTCGTGATTTTGTTAATGTAGACATCAACATCGTAAGGGTAAACTTGGGGGAGTAGATGGGAAGGGGGGAAAGGAAAAAAAATAAAGTCGCTGTACGAGAATTTTGTAAAAAATTGTATTGTAAAAATAAACCTATGATTTTACACAACCGGGTTTGAAGATTTTGGCCGTAACATCAGTCACCATTTTTTTTTTCAAAATCGTGGTGCACTATATACGTTATAATATTCGGATAGAAGACACTAAGACAAATTAAAAAATTGGTTGTCTGTAAAGTCGGTTTACTGACGATAGTTGAACGGGACAACGCAGACCGAGGTAACGCCGCATGCGAGGTAACGCCGCATGACGTCATGTTTTTTCGTGCGTGCAGCCGGCTCTATCGAATTATAAGACGTTGTCACGTCAAAAAATTGGTTGTCTGTAAAGTCGGTTTACTGACGATAATTGAACGTGACAACGCAGACGCATCGCTCACTCAAGTAGGAGAGAGACGGATGTCGAGCGCTCTCGCTTGCACTTCAAGCCTTGCATGGAACGCCTCAGAGCGAGGTAACGCCGCATGACGAGGTAACGCCGCATGACGTCATGTTTTTTCGTGCGTGCAGCCGGCTCTATCGAATTATAAGACGTTGTCACGTCAAAAAATTGGTTGTCTGTAAAGTCGGTTTACTGACGATAGTTGAACGTGACAACGCAGACGCATCGCTCACTCAAGTAGGAGAGAGACGGATGTCGAGCGCTCTCGCTTGCACTTCAAGCCTTGCATGGAACGCCTCAGAGCGAGGTAACGCCGCATGACGAGGTAACGCCGCATGACATCATGTTTTTTCGTGCGTGCAGCCGGCTCTATCGAATTATAAGACGTTGTCACGTCAAAATGATCAACAACATAATGTCCTATAGCGTTCGATTTCTGAGATAAGTATTTACAGATAAAAGTACTATACATTTTTTTTATACTAGGTACAAAATGGTGACTGATATTAAGGCCAAAGTCGTCAAACCCCTTTATTATGGATATTATACCACTTGGCATTTCTGACACATTTCCCATACAGTCTCGGTTTCCAGATCTTCATATTTTGGATCTATACGGCAGAAGCCTCCATTGAGACTGGATCGCTTCTTTGTTGAACTCGATTGCTCTGAGCTTTGTTTCATCTGAAATTTCATTTAAGTTTGAATAATTTAATAATAGATTCAGGCTTTACTTTGCGGAAATCAATTGCGAAATATTAGGATTAAAAATATTCAGTAACAATTATCGCCACATTTGAAACGCGACACATTTATCGCCCCCGTATCGTAAGACTGCGCATTTTTCTCGGTAGTGTATTATCCTGAATAAACATTTAAAAAAATAAAAACATTGTATGCATATAATTATTGTCGCACTGCAAGTGAATGTTTGGTGTGCGATCTCACATGAGTACTTATCTACTATTAAGACACATGATATTTTCCGTTCAGTAGCTTTTACAAATAATAGGTACCTTTATCAGTGATAAAGTCCTTCACGAGATGTTTGAACACGGCGGCTGGCACCGCCATGTTGATGTAGGGGTAACACGCGCCCGTCTGCGTCTTGGCGTTGCTGACAATTATAGCGATCACTTCAACATGCGTCTCCTTTGTCACCCGGAAGATAGGTCCGCCGCTGGAACAAATTGTAGATGCTTAGTTTTATTTTTAACAGACTTCAAAAAGGACGAGGGTCTCTTAACTAGATAGTAGTGAAATTAGATCGCGCTATCGAAGTGTAAACTCAATTTTCCACGTAAACATAGATCTTTGATCAGGGAAAGTAAGGAAGGGGTGATTTCGTTCGTCCGAGACATAGATGAATATACTGGAATTTGAAGCCGGCTTTTCGTTTTTTAAAACACGCCAAATTATAATAGGCTAGTTGACTCTTTCATAAAGTACGTCTTAAATTATTAATTATTGTCCGATTAGAGGGAAAAATATTACCATATTTTTTAAGAGTAAAAAGCAAATCTTTATTTTAAAAGTCTAAGTTTAAAAGTTTTCGTGAACAGGCGAAAACGCTGTCAGTCATATTTATCTGTGCTGTAACGTCATATTTATCGATACTAACAGTTGATATTAGCAAAAGTTCATCATTGGCAAAATAAAGACAGATTACATAGCGAATTTTACTCGTGTCTATGTATCTATGAAATTTGCTGAGAGTCCTATGACGTCACAACATAGCCGACAACTGTAGCGTTTTCAGAGTACAAAATTGAAAAGTAAAAAATTAATTTTTAAATTGAAAATTCGCAGTTATCTGACACGTTTTATATCAGAAATCTGTAAATATTGGGTTCTTAAGTCAAATACAACAGAAAATATTCATTGCGACAAATTTGAGGCAAGTTAATGCTAGGTTCGTCTTCGAGAAGTAGGTGGTGGCGAAAATAACGGCTTTCCACGCAGCGAAATTTTTTAGGTTTTCTGGGTCTAGGGACGGAATTCTGCTAGCCAATGCTTTACTCGCAATGGTCTCGTCGCAAAATCCTCGATAGATAAAAGAAACAGATTGTAGAAGTTTAAAGTGCGTGCGGTGCAAATTTTACGGAGAGATTGATAGATTGGTTTCAACCTTGACATATGATTTGGCCCCCAGGCTTGTCATTTGCCACCGGAACCCATTTACTTAGATAAATAAATATTAAATAAAAGGGCGAGGTGTTGTTGAACACCTCACCCTTTCCTCCCTTTCTCCCTCTTCTCGCCAACAGTGACCACGAACCACGGCCGTGGTCCCTGTTGGTCGCAAGTGTTCTAGATTGGTCACTGTTGGTCACGTTAGATATAGTCTGTTATTACAAACACACCTGAATCCGGACTGCACACAGCACGACGTCTGGATCATGGAGGGCGAGGTGTTGTTGACGTGGCCCGTGGTCACTGTTGGTCGCAAATGGTCTAGGTTGGTCTCATTGAAGTATGGATAACCAGCTGCTAGCACTGATTCACCTGAGGAGATAAGATGATGTAATGTCACTGTTGGATCTACGATGATTGGAAGAAAGGAGTGACCTGTATCCATTAAACAACGCACGCGACGATTTTCAAAACGATCAATTGATTCAGCAATCTTACAGGATAACAGAAGTTGATGACTTATAAAGATAAAGATAGTTTGTACTTTATTTAGGTCAGTTATGTACCTTATGTAGGTACATATAGGGATAAATACATTCGGTTTATGTAGGTAATACCTAATCCTTGATTCTTCTATGTACTTCAGATGCGTCCAGTGATCGGGGTTTGTGTAGAGCAGTGCTAGATCGTACGCTGTCTTGTACTGCACTATGCCCGTCTGTACCCTTACTAGTCATTCTGTACCTTTCTCAGCAGCGCTGCTTGTGAGCCGCGCCGCCTTCAGATGCGTCCAGTGCTCGGGGTTGGTGTAGAGTAGTGCTAGGTCGTACGCCTTGTCGTCCGCTGCTTTGTACCGCACCGCACTATGCCCGTCTATACTCTTAAACACACTCTACTGTACCTTTCTCAGCAGAGCTTTTTGTGAGCTGCGCCGCCTTCAGATGCGTCCAGTGCTCGGGGTTGGTGTAAAGGAGTGCTAGGTTGTACGCCTTGTCGTCCGCTGCTTTGTACCGCACCGCACTATGCCCGTCTATACTCTTAAACACACTCTACTGTACCTTTCTCAGCAGAGCTTTTTGTGAGCTGCGCCGCCTTCAGATGCGTCCAGTGCTCGGGGTTGGTGTAAAGGAGTGCTAGGTTGTACGCCTTGTCGTCCGCTGCTTTGTACCGCACCGCACTATGCCCGTCTATACTCTTAAACACACTCTACTGTACCTTTCTCAGCAGAGCTTTTTGTGAGCTGCGCCGCCTTCAGATGCGTCCAGTGCTCGGGGTTGGTGTAAAGGAGTGCTAGGTTGTACGCCTTGTCGTCCGCTGCTTTGTACCGCACCGCACTATGCCCGTCTATACTCTTAAACACACTCTACTGTACCTTTCTCAGCAGAGCTTTTTGTGAGCTGCGCCGCCTTCAGATGCGTCCAGTGCTCGGGGTTGGTGTAAAGGAGTGCTAGGTTGTACGCCTTGTCGTCCGCTGCTTTGTACCGCACCGCACTATGCCCGTCTATACTCTTAAACACACTCTACTGTACCTTTCTCAGCAGAGCTTTTTGTGAGCTGCGCCGCCTTCAGATGCGTCCAGTGCTCGGGGTTGGTGTAAAGGAGTGCTAGGTTGTACGCCTTGTCGTCCGCTGCTTTGTACCGCACCGCACTATGCCCGTCTATACTCTTAAACACACTCTACTGTACCTTTCTCAGCAGAGCTTTTTGTGAGCTGCGCCGCCTTCAGATGCGTCCAGTGCTCGGGGTTGGTGTAAAGGAGTGCTAGGTTGTACGCCTTGTCGTCCGCTGCTTTGTACCGCACCGCACTATGCCCGTCTATACTCTTAAACACACTCTACTGTACCTTTCTCAGCAGAGCTTTTTGTGAGCTGCGCCGCCTTCAGATGCGTCCAGTGCTCGGGGTTGGTGTAAAGGAGTGCTAGGTTGTACGCCTTGTCGTCCGCTGCTTTGTACCGCACCGCACTATGCCCGTCTATACTCTTAAACACACTCTACTGTACCTTTCTCAGCAGCGCTGCTTGTGAGCTGCGCCGCCTTCAGATGCGTCCAGTGCTCGGGGTTGGTGTAGAGTAGTGCTAGGTCGTACGCCTTGTCGTCCGCTGCTTTGTACCGCACCGCACTATGCCCGTCTATACTCTTAAACACACTCTACTGTACCTTTCTCAGCAGAGCTTTTTGTGAGCTGCGCCGCCTTCAGATGCGTCCAGTGCTCGGGGTTGGTGTAAAGGAGTGCTAGGTTGTACGCCTTGTCGTCCGCTGCTTTGTACCGCACCGCACTATGCCCGTCTATACTCTTAAACACACTCTACTGTACCTTTCTCAGCAGAGCTTTTTGTGAGCTGCGCCGCCTTCAGATGCGTCCAGTGCTCGGGGTTGGTGTAGAGTAGTGCTAGGTCGTACGCTTTGTCGTCCGCTGTTTTGTACCGTACAATACCCGTCTGCTGTACTCCGTCGCAATATATGGATACTTTGCTTATTGAATACTGCGGAATGGAGATAAATACAGTTGTTATAACGTTAAACTGACCCGACATTTACCAAAACAGAGAAGGGAGCGTTACATAATTTATCTCTACATTTTGCAAAATGTTGCTTAACTTAGTAATTCAGTGTGGTTAGGTCATCATCACACGTAGCTCCACTCTCAACGAAGCCTTTAATGTCATTAACTCACGTTTCTAACGACGTGTGCACATGTGAGCACGTACCCCGCTCCGAGGTAGACCCCCGCCCCCCACGCCGCTCCGCACCGCACCAGCACTGTGCTCTTGTCTATACTCTCTGCAAATAGATAATAGATAATAGTTTTTACCATAGAGTATGAACGTTTTTACTTAGTCGTCGTGACAGGTATAGCTATAATAAAGCGGGATACTGAGCGGTGTTACAGGGCGTAATATACCTTTTTTTTTTCTTGTTAAAAAACCAAAAATGCTATTTTAAGCGTGTGAAACGTAAAGAGGTTAAAATAAAACCAACCGCTGTGTCAGTGCGACCCACTCTCCTCTTACCTAATATCTCCCTATGTGGGTGCGAGGCTAGGCTCCTCGCAGGGGCCGCATTGACTCGCAGTTTGGCCGATAGTACCGATACTAGCGGTGCTGTAAGGGTCAATCCGACCCACTCTCCCCGCCACCAAGACACGCTGCATACCACACAGCCGATCAGTTCTTTGCTGGAAAGATTTAAAAAGTGAAAAGGTTATTGAATCGAAATAAAACGAATTTCATATTCATTATTCATATAATTTATTGTATAAGCCCCGCAAGTTGATATTGCGATGGAACCTTGTCACAATAACAGCTGCGTGACGTCATCCGTCGCAAAAAAGTACAGATACCAAAAAAATTTAATAAAAAGTAAATAAGCTAGGGTTATGGGATATTTGTATTTAAACCAGGCCACACGTTCCGTGACTTTGGTAGAATTTTGCAAAATATTCAAAATGTCTATTACTAGTTGCTTCGACATTAAAATGTCCTCAGTAGTGTTCGAAGCACTTTTTAAGGCACAGTTTATATTTTGGATAACTAACTTAGAGTCTTCTTTCTCTTTTAAAAAATAATTGTCCACTTTAATTATCATTTCACGAGCACGACTGTTAATTAATTTCTTACTCATTTTAACGGGTAACAGGTAACAAAACTAAACAACAAAACTCAAAAATAACAATAAAACAGGATAACAAAAACAAAAAGCTATAACAAGTACCTACTCGATGCGCGTAAGCACGTAAGCGCGGGCTGACCTTGCGAACGGTACTGACGGTGCGACGACGTCGACTACGTCACCAAGATGGCCGCCAATCGCAATATCAACTTGCGGGGCTTTTAATTTGATGATATCTTCCTAGCCGAATTTTGGCGGCCTGTCACAACGGACGCAAGTGTGTGTGCAAACAAAGGTGCAATCTCTATTCTCTCAGGCGTTGTCCTAATTGGCGAAGATCGCACGATGACACGATGCGTTTTCGTCGTGCGATGAGTTCAAACATACAGATTTCATCAGAGTGTCCTATTTGAACCTCGCAAGTAATCGTGCGAGCACATGAAATGTATTATGAAACTTTAATCGTGCGATGTAAAACGCATCGCGCCATCGTACGTACGCTCCCAATTAGGACGCCGCCGCCCTCTCTTAATCCGATGGGACAGCCGACCGACACGACCGGTGAGAGGTCAGGTGCAGGACTAACGTCTTAACGTGCGTTCCGTGGCACGGAGGTAACACCGCCAACTTTCAGAGTCTGAGCTAAGCTAATTTTTCAAATTTGAGAAGATGAATGTTGAATGCGGTTCGCCAAGCGACACATTGGGGCTATAAGAAAATATTATTGCGGTTCCATCCAACCACCCATAAACCCATGACATGAAGATTGTAACATTAAAACGTCGTGCGCAACAGACATTTGCGCGAACCGAGTAGGCATTTGCGCAAAAAAATTGAGAATCTCGTATTCTAATTAAAACGACTTCGCTTCCGATTGGTATTAATATGAATCAAATACAAATACGCGCGGGAGGGGCGTGGACAAAGAGACGTAAGCTAGGGCAAGGTAATATTATCCTATGGATAATATTAGGATAATATTACCGTGGCTAGGGTAGGGAGAGCCGTAAGCGCGGGAACGGCAAGTCGACCACGCACCGCACGGCGGCGGTTCGTGCTTTCGAGCTTGTCCCGAGGCGAGGCGATTGTGTTACGATTCCGATTAGTGTGCGTTGCAGTAGGGAGTTGCTAGAGTTGATACGGCGACGATCCCTTTCCGAGTTGATATGTGTGCTACGACCTCAAATGAGCTGGAACGTTTGGCGTGTTTAAAACCAAATTGCAAAGGTACCTACATATCCGAGGATGTAACACTGCTAGAATAAAATTTGGAAAGACGAAAAATATACTTAGCTTATGTTTCTCATGTTAGTAACATGTTTGTTGTAAATGAGTATTAAATGTCTTTGAACTAGTATAGATGTTTAATGTTACGGTCTTACAAAAAAGACCGTGTACCAGATTCATGAATGAACACTTTATTGTATAAAATAAATAAAATAACTTATTTCTAAATATAATAAATACGTACAATAGGCGGCCTTATTGCAGCAATTTCTTCCAGGCAACCTTATTACTAACAAAAGATATAAGTTAATACATAAAATATACAAACAAACAGACAATTTTACATACATAGTATACCAATTATCTAAGTTAAGGACTCATGTAAAAGGGTACTCATGTAAAACGAATAAAATGGTGTAATACTAACGTGGGCCCCTCCGTGAAGACAGGGCCTCCTTCCGAGCCCAGCGCGGTGGCTGCGTCGGTGAGCAGGAGGGAGGGCCGCTTGCCGACCACGCCGCATATCGAGCCCCTCGTCACTGCGTTTAGGAAAACCTGCAAGGATAGATCTACGTGTTTTGAGAAGAATTACAATCGCACTTATATTATAAACTAGCTTCTGCCCGCGGCTTCGCGTTCTTTCTATGAAAACGTTCAAAGGTAATTTCTATCCCATGGGAACTGATTTATGGGATAAAACGTAGGCTATGTTTGATTCCAGGCTTAGAGCTAGACCGATGCAAAATTTTACCTTATATACCCGTGCTCACCTCACAACCAAACGGCGTGGAGTGGACTTCAACAGTGGACCCTCGATCCGGCGGGGGCCGCACCTGGTCCAGCAGAGATGAGAGCGGCCTCAGGGTCTTGTATGCTGCAACAAAATAATGATAGGGTTTAAATATCAAATTGTCGTAAATTCGTGAATAGAGAGAACATATGAAAATAACTATATTTTAACGTGACAACGTCTTATAATTCGATAGAGCCCGCTGCACGCACGAAAAAACATGACGTCATGCGGCGTTACCTCATCATGCGGCGTTACCTCGCTCTGAGGCGTTCCATGAAAGGCTTGAAGTGCAAGCGAGAGCGCTCGACATCCGTCTCTCTCCTACTTGAGTGAGCGATGCGTCTGCGTTGTCACGTTCAACTATCGTCAGTAAACCGACTTTACAGACAACCAATTTTTTTCTTCAAATGTGCATAATTATCTCGGAAAGCTGATGCTTTAGGACGTGAGATGAGTGAGATGAGATTGCCTCACGGAATACCAAGGTCACAAGTAGGGTGCGTGTAATACCTACTTCTTTCGCCATGATAAATAAAAACCCCTCTCGGATGTTCTTAGATAGATAGATAGATTACCTATATCTTTATTGCACCATCAATACACAAAAAACAATTTAATAAGAACTTTACACTAACTATATAGAATATGGCACAATCGGCGACCTTATCGCTAACAGCGATCTCTTCCAGGCAACCTTTCGTTCTTCTCAACGTTCTTAGACTTTAGTTCTTTGACTTCTACCTTTTCACATGCACGCGATTACGGTGCAGTCACAAGTGTGCGAGCTAAAAAGGCAGTGCATTTCTATTTCATACGGCATGGCGGCGGCGACCGTGCCTGACCGTATTCAAGTGAAAATGGCCTAACGAAGTTTGTAACTTTTGTTACCTCCTTGGTACTACATAATCTATGATAGTTACTGACAACTATTTGACGTATCTCTTATATTTTGGTATGTGTTTCGTTCGTTTTTGAGTTTGCAAACTACGAACCGTAAAAATCAACTCGTTTGGAAAATAAACAAAAACAACCATGACTGTTATTCGCGGGCCTATGTCAAAGAAGTGTATATGCACCGAGAAAGAGAAGAGGAACTACTACCGGTACTACGACACTCCAGATGGGTGTGACATAGATAAAAAGGCACGTATAACAATCTTGTATAGCAAGCAAGTTCCATCTTTTAAGATGTCGACACACAGTCGTTCCTGGGAGGCCTACGTTCAGCAGTGGAAGTAGGGGCTGATGGTGGTGATGGTGTCTATCTATACACGAAAGTTGTCAACGCCGTCGATGCAGCCCGGGGGCTCTGCCAGCGGCATTATCCAGCCTGCGAGGAGCGATTAGCATTTTGCCTCTGAGCTGGTGGAAGCTAGGTGGAAGTTTATCCAACAACACGTAGCGTAACGCCGACCCTGATAGACCATCAGAGCCGGTGGAGCGGCGTCACCAGCCTTTACAATACATTAACTTCTTAGAGCACAGCAGCAGTAGATCGGTGGTCGCAATGTAAGATTTGACCGCTCCCACTGTAGAGCTAACTGAACCTACCAGAAGAAATGCAGCTGCATCCTTCCATGTATATGGCATTCACGATTACATAACCCCCTGCGAAACGCGATGATGGCCAAATCAGGGGGTTTTGGCCATCATCACGCGTTTGGGTGAGACATGTAGACGTTTGTGTGCTGGTGAAGAGAGCTGCAGAGGTCTGACATAGTCACTTCCTTTCAGTTGGTTGTGACGACCAGGTACGGCGTGATCCTGGGTCTGGTAGCCGGCACCTATGACGTGCTGATGTACTCCCAGGCCGTGGGTTTCTCGAATATTATGGCGAGGTAAGATTTTTTAGAATTGTGTACTTACTATCATTCCTAAACATTATTTCTTTTCTTTTTTTCACGTCACCGTAGATACTTTTTTCAATCACTTCTTGTCCATCCTAAGGTTGCCTGGAAGAGATCGCTCTTATCGATAAGGCCGCCCATTGTACATTATCTGTATTTGTTTTTGTTCTATGTGTTTTTTTAAAATTTCTTGGTGTGCAATAAAGAATATTTGTATTGTATCATCTACCAATCTAATTACATTTTTATGGTTCCGTACCTGAAAGAAGAAGGAGAAATACCTAGAGGAAAAAAACTTTCATTAAAGAACAATACGGCTTTCGACCTAAATCAAGTACCTACTTTGACGGCTGTGATAGAGACTTAGTCACAATAATCAAAAACAAATATCGATCAAAAGTCAAAAATTATGTCCTTGGAGTATTTATCGACCTAAGAAAAACTTTTGCTAAAACTGCACATTATAGGTGTTAGGGATGTGACGCATGATATGTTTACCTCTAACCTAACTAATAGAAAACCGATAGTAAAGATGGACAATTTTACTAGCTCTATGGAAAACGTGACTTATGGTGTAGGTACCACAGGGATCATGGGACCTTTAATGTTCCTTATCTACGTAAATAATATAAATAGGATTGGGTTAACTGGACATTTAACACTATACAAGTAACGTTATCTAATCTGTGACTATACGCCGACGATACTTGCCTTTTTTACTTTGGTAAATTATTACCAAAGTAAAATAGACAAGTAATGGAGCCCGTCTTTATAAAAATTTACCTAACAATGTGAAAGAATGTGAAAATATTTAAAAATAGTTTACGTTTGGTAAGCACCATTGATAAATACCGAACTGTGTCATTAATGAATTCTTTTCCTTTCCTCTCATCACTTCTACCATACACCATAATACTTCGTCAAAGTCATACCTACTGCTAATAGTTTTGCAATCTACCCATCGATCAAAAATTTCCGGCCAGCCCCCCTTAGATGCACAATGCGCGCCCTGAAAACGTCAGTATCAAAAGGTATCCCATTTGGCATTTTGGGATAGCTTTTCAACTAGTGTCATTTTAGCTCTCGGACCGAAAGCATGGTCAAGTGCTCGTATAAAAAATGCAATAATCGACCGACCAAGCAACAGGAAAAGGATGGAATTTCTTATTTTCAGTAAGTTTAAATGTAATTTTTACCTGTGTATTGTGATATGAGCCTTATATACTTGAGAACTCAGCATTAAATATTGTTGTTGGGTTTGCCTATGTAAAAATATTTATTTTGTTCTAAGTTGATGAATGGAGTGGCTATTGTTTCTAATTTCTTTTTTTATTTATTTGTGGTAAGTTGTAAGTGATAAATTTTTCTTTCATGAAAAGACATTTAAAATAACTGGTTGAGGTTTATAAAATAACTAGCTGACCCGCCCTCAACTTTATATACATAGCAAAAAAAAAATCTCAAAAGTTAAAAAATTCATCAAGGAGATCTTTATACAATAAACTAAATCATTTTCAAGGAAATTGAAAATTTAATTTAAAAAACCTAGTTGACTTGATAACGTTTTTTTTGGCCCATAGAAAAACTCTTATGAAGCCGCAGGCAGACACTAGTTCTTTTAAATTTAAAGTGCCTGCCTGAAATAAATTGTATTTTAGGTTTATTTCACTAGCTTTTGTTAACTTATTTATATTATTGTATGTCCAAAATGACCCTTTTGTTTGTTGACTGTTGCGTCGCTAATTTATAGTTGAATCAATAAATGATTCGTTATCTTTACCTGAATTTTGTTGATTTTATAATCCTTATAAAAATAAACAGTGTATAAAATTATTTTTAGGTACCTTCCTACCTACCTACAAAATAAAATAAAATAAATTCGACTCCAATAATCTCTTGTTCCGCATGCAAAAAACTTGACAGGCTCTGCGCAAACTGTCTGCGTCAAAACAAAACGTGGACACTTTTGAGTGTCATTCGTGTAAGGTTCTAGGTATCTACGGGGGAGGCCGCATACTTGATCGATGAATCTACCTTATTTATTTTTGGTCCTTGTTGGCTTATTATTATTATTATTTTGTACCTATCTATCCTAAAATGTGTTAAATAGCACTATTATAATATAAAAACTTAGATTACGTATAAGTAGGTCTTAGTAATATGTAATTTAAACATTATTTACGAATTTCTTATTATCATTGTAAATGAACTTTTATTGTTTTTTTGTAGTAATAAAGATTCATTAACTTCAGGGGTGAAAACGGAACCCTATTACGTCTCCGCTGTCCATCCGGTCCGTCCGTCTGTCAGAGGATTGCATAAAAATAAAATCAATATCCAAATTAAAGGAGGCTTCCATACAAAAAAACGTGATTTTTTGGCTATTTTTGCTCTTCGTTTGTCAAGGCTGTATCTCTCGAACCACAATAGGTAGACAAGACACATTTAACTTTCTACAAATACTAAAAATATAATAAATTTAACAATTTAAAGGGTCTCCGTACAAGTGAAAAGTTGATGTTCTTTGAAAAAGTTACTTACCTGATTTTTACGGTACGGAACCTTTCGTATGCGAGTCGACTCGCACTTTGCGTTTTATTTGTATAAAAAGTCCGCCTTAGACGTAGGTTGCGAGTTTCATTTCCGCCTGCAATGTTTGTATGATCTGCAGATTTGGGGGTACTTATGTAAGTACAAAAATTATGTCTGCCAACTCTGCGTGGTGTTGATGCCCCCACCCCCCTTGTTAGCTAACCTTCCCATGTGTATGTGTGTGTATTTACTATGAATCTTCTGCAGGTATGCAAGGCATGTGCTTCCGCTCGGTCTCATGGGGGCCACCTTCACGCTGGTCTGCAACGGACTCTTGATCAATAGGAAAGTGGACGACTCCCTTAACTACTTCTTGGGTAAGTCGTTGTCATGTTGTAGGGTCTGGATGACCTTACATGACAGATGATGTTGTACAACTCGTTTTAGACAATAAAAATAATAACAATGTAGCAAATTTATTAATAATCTAGTTTGCAGTACTGTCGAATGAATGCTTTTCAGTACAATGACGTAGCAGAGTCTTTGACGGTTGTTCGGTATTTGTTTTGTTGATTTGATATTTTGTTATTGCGATTTTGTGGAGTAAGTATTCCCCGATATTGGTTGTTTCTCTTAAACATGAAATATGCCTCGCAGGCGGTTACACTTACTGCTTCGTCAGTTAAAAAGGGCGTTAGTTGAAAAGTGTAATATATTCTAACATTTTAGGTTTTAAATAATCCGTCATTTGGGTACAAGATGTTTTTATATCTTCTTTTCTTATATATAAATAACGTGTCACGTTGTTTGTCCGCGATGGACTCCTAAACTACTTAACCGATTTTAAATTAAATTTGCACACCGTGTGCAGTTTGATCCAACTTGAAAGATAGGATAGCTTATTCAGGGAAGATTTAAAAGGTGAGAGCGGTACGAAGTTCGCCGAGTCAGCTAGTATTCTATAAAAATTGAATTGATAAATAAGTTTATGTAGGACAAAATGTGCTAGACAAAACAAAATGCGCCAAAATCCTTGCTGGCAACCCTAGTTTGACAGACAGATCCCCTCTCACCCCGTCCTTTCCCCTCAACGCCCTAATTACGGTTCGGTGCGCAGCCGTTGAAGCAAACTTCACAGAGCTCATAAAAAATTGCGCGGACTCTACCTACCACAAGTTGTATGGCACAACACTATGTGTCTATCACTGAGTTCACTAATAGGGGACTAGTTAAAGTTTGTGCTTGTTAGTTTGAATAAGCACGACCACAAGATTCACAGTTAAAGTTAGTTTAGTGTAGAAACGTAGGGGAAATAAAACAAAAGGTACGCGATAAATACCCGATATAATCATTTAACTATATTAACAAATCGCGAAAGTTTAAAAAGTTCTAAAGTTAGTTTATTTACGAAGTTAAGATATAACAAGGTCAAGCAAGCTGCACATCTTCCCTTGATAGATGTCTCTTGCTCTCTACTCTAGAGCAAAGGAGGTCGCGTAGGTACTCAAGGTGTGTAATGAAAATTATAACAATCTAAGTAAACTGCAGCGCGTGCAAAATGACGCGTGCGCGATTTTGTTTATTTTTAGTGTAACCGAACATGTTGGCAGCCCCAAAAAAAGAAAGTTAAGTTAAAAATGTACAGATAAATTAACGTTAGAATGTAAGTTAAATAAAAATGTAAATGAATATCACGCGAAGATATTCCAGTACAAAGCAAATTTCAGCAAAGGCATCCTAATAGAGCAGCTGGTCGGGTTCCAAGTTTGTAATATGAACGCGTGCCACTATTGGCGCTATACAGGGTGTAACAAGAGGGGCGGATCATTGGTGGCTGGGGGGTGGGGGACCTCTGTACCTATCGATTTAACTCCCATGTATGTTCTGCGATATTCAGCGGTTCAAAAGTTATTTTGAGTTTAATAAAATGTTAGTCAAAATCGGATTTCAGCCTGAACTGCGCAATTGCAGCCAAACTATTAGGTCCGCGACCCTGTCTTTTTATTTAAACAAGCTCAATCGTGGGCTTTTTGTACCCCTATAACAATTTAAGTCTTGGATTTATAAAAATCCAAATAAAAGTATAAAAGTCAATTTATTTTTAAAATCTAATATTTAAATTAGCTTTCTATGCATCTCCAAAAAATATTTTAATTTTTTTTTTCTACAACCTATCTTAAAAACTACTAGCTGTCATGAAGAATAAACCCCGAAAATTTCATTTGGTTAGTACTAAGGCACCATGTTGAAAAATGATCCCCGAGGGGATCGTACACCCTTTCCGTGGCACCCTGTATTTATAAAAAACTTGAGAGGTGTCAAGGGACACCCGGATGGAACGAAGTGCAAACCTAATGTCATTCGCGATGACAGCTGCCTATCATAAACGCTACAGTGACAGTTCTACACTTTGACACTGACTTAATATTGTGTTTACTTTCCAACAAATGTTAGGATATATTTGTTCTGTGGCAATATATTTGTACTGTGGCAAAAAGTGTCGCTCCAATTTTCGTTACAATTTTTTCCGTCTAGCCCCCTTCCACAACGCGCGATAAGGAACTTCGTTCCAATAAACACCTGAATGTTCTCCAGGAGGCCTAGCCTGTGGTCCTCTGGTGGCGTACTACGTCAGAAACAAACACGGGCTGGTCGCCGGAGGCATGGCACTCGCTATCGCCGCCAAGCTGAAGAAGGATGCCGTAGACAATGGCTTCTGCATTTTCCCCAAAATCCATTCCCACATGGGGATGGTCGACTCGTGGAAACGTGACTTCTCGTTGGTTGAAGATCCGAAATGCCGTAAGATATTATTATACTACCAGGTTACTCCTATGGCTTAGCTTATAAAATAAATAATAATAAATAATGCTGGACAATTCACACCGCATTAATTAGCCCCAAGCTAAGCAGAGCTTTTATTTTCTTTATTTATTCCATCGTAGGTACACTTAATGTTACACTTGATGTCGTTACATTCTATGTTTATATACTATTTTAATTTATTATAGATATTTCGTTATAGGAAACACCATAAGGTACAAAGCTAAAAAAAACAGACAGACATGACTGAAAATTAAATGAAATAAATAATAAATTAATTAATTAAGGGTATGTCAAAGTATGCTGCTGTATAAGGGCATTGTCAAACTAAACTAAAAATAATGTAAGTACAATATTACAATGATAATAAACTGACAAAATAATGGTGATAACAATGTCAGAAATAAAATAATTTAAATTAAATTTACATGTAAATAAAGCTGCTGTAAAAGGGCATTGTCAAATAAGCTAAGCTTGTGTTGTGTTATGGGTACTAGATAACTGATATACTTAATATAATACACTAAGTACATAGATAGATATTTTTTATTATACATGGAAAACATCCAGAACGCCCTAGACAAATGTCTGCAGATCGTACAAACATTTGTCCCGACCTTCGCCCGCTGCGCCGCGCCACACACTGAATCGGCCACGGAAGTGTGTCCAATCGATAACATACATGAGAAAACTAAGTTCGTTCGGATAGTGGCTTCACCGATAAAAGAGCTGATATCCTATCCTACTTCCTACTAAGATTAAAAAGCCGAAAGTTTGTGAAATCTGAATTTTTGTTACCTAGGATCTCCAAAACTACTGAACAGATCAAGATGAAATTTGGCGTACCTACGTTTAGAGCAAAGCCTAACTTATTATACCGAAAATACGCGTGCTAAGCCGAGGGCAGAAGCTAGTCATTTATTTAGGTGTCAAGTTTCAGCAGTTCATAAGATTGGTAGAGGTTCGTCCACAACGCGATTCGTCCAACACGCTTTTCGTACAATAAGCGTTTCGTCCAATACCTAAATAAAATTAGGTAACTTCATTTAAAAATATCCCGTGCAGCCCATAACGTTAAAATAAAATTTGAATAAAAACAATAAAATTACTAATAATTGCGAAATTAAAAATGACAGTCACCATTGATGGGTTAAACTTTTATAAAATTCCACTGCACTATTAAGTTGCTCAGAGAAATGAATCTTTTCAATATTCAAGAAATAAAATGACTATTTCCTTTACAGGCTATAAGCACACCTGTGCTAAGGGTAGCGATTGTAGCAACTGTGGCAAGTGAGTTTTGTTTATTTATTTATTGAAAATAAAATACTTATTATTGAATAAACTGCTTTTATTTTTAGGTTCATTCCCATAAGGTACTCGTAAATGGAATGCGGTCATCGGTAAATAGCTCTTATTGTGGTTTTGAATTTTTTATGCGTTCAACAAAGAATAAAACTACCGGAACAGTAGTTTGTCGCAAATTGTTTACTTTTCCGGTTTTCATTCATTTTAATTATAAGTTATTAATTATTCTACTAGTTCTAGTTTTAAACTACATAAAATTTAAATCTCGCCCCAATACGATGGTAAATTATGGTAGGTAATTTGGTACTACTAAATAAATATATATAAACATAAATAATGCTGGACAATTCACACAGCATTATCTAGCCCCAAGCTAAGCAGAGCTTATGTTATGGGTACTATACTCCAATTCAGAATCTTAGATAATTTATGTCAACAAAGGTGATACCATATCAAAAAAAATGTTTCGAAATAGAAGTTCATAGAAGATTACTCAATTTTTCTAAATACTTAAGGTAGGGTTTATTTTCTAATCAATATCCATAGAATGGAAAATAGCAATGGTTTTGTGCTACATATTATATTTTATTTCATTTGTTTAACAAAGTTATAAAATGATGAAGAAATATTAGCAGAAAATATTTTATGACACTGGTATTACCGGAGTAAAATGGGCGTAAATCACAGAAGTTCGAAACAATTTTCGCATTTTGACATCAAACGCCATTTTATTTCGTGTTTGCATTGTATTGTAATTTCATTCGCCTCTCGTCCGCCGAAGTCGAATGTGTTCCTTTCTCGCTGCTCGTGTGCAATTGTGCGTTGTTGAGTTTTTGTTTTGTTTTCGTTTTGACATTATCGTTGTCTGTTATTGTTATCAGTTTTTGTTAAGTTTTAAACCTTGTTGTTATTGTTGTGCTTGTATTGTTGTGTCACACTCACACAACATGGAACCTCATCCCGCGCTCGCGCCGCCGACGGCGGAGATGCCGGGTCCATCGACATCGTCAACAAGTGACTATCTGTCGCCACAAAAAAAACGTCCGAAGAAATCTATGACTGCTACAGAAAAACTTATGGTGATGAATGTATACAAAAATACATATAAAAATTGGCCACAGGGTAAAGTCTGGTCACTTGGAGCTTGTGCGAAAAAAACGGCCGAGCTTTTGGGACTCTCTGCAATAACAGTGCAAAGAATCTTGAAAGAACGCAAAACAACAGGCACTCTCAGGTCTCCCAAAAAAGATGGTCCGAAAACCAACTTCCTACAAAAAATGGACGAATTTTCATACTCAGCAATAAGACGGATTGTTCACCAGTTTTATTGTAGAAATGAGATTCCTACTGTAGCAAAGGTAAGAGTTTAGTTGCTTATTTATTAGGCACCCACTGAACCATTGTTTGTAGAGGCAATGTCTACACAGTAATAAGAATCCTACCTATCTTTCACTCATAATGTACACTGCTGAACATGCTTCCCCCCAAACAAGGGGGGTATGATTAGTTTAATGTTTAAATATAACCGAGCCAAATTCTCATAAAGAAATGAGTTTTATTGCAATTCTGAGTGGATAATAAATAATTATATGTATTAAAGCTCCGCAAGTTGACCAACATTGAACTTATAAATACCTCTCAATAAGTCGTCGACTAGTTTCGTCTCTCCACGAGACATCATCAGGACGCTATAACAATACTCGACTTTGGCACTGAGACCGTCAAGCAACAACGACAGAGTCCTGCCAGTGATGTTGCCTCTCTGAGCTCCCTGCGTAACATCACTGGCAGGACTCTGTCGTTGTTGCTTGACGGTCTCAGTGCCAAAGTCGAGTATTGTTATAGCGTCCTGATGATGTCTCGTGGAGAGACGAAACTAGTCGACGACTTATTTTTGATGAGTCTTTTCATTTTGTAATTAGTGTGGTCTTTTCTTTCACAAATTAAGTTATATTCGTGCTTAAAGGTGGGAAGGTAATTTACTTAGGCAATTTTATATTACATAAGTCTGTTGTTTACTTTCTCTAATTATAAGTAGTTTCAATTTAATGAGGTAGGAAGGTAATTTACTTAGGCAATTTTATATTACCTACATAAGTCTGTTGTTTAACTTCTTTAAATGTAAGTAGGATCTATTTAAGGAGGTAGGAAGGTAATTTACTTAGGTAATTATTTATTACATAAGCTGTTGTTTACTTTCTCTAAATTTTAAGTAGGATCAATTTAAGGAGGTAGGAAGGTAATTTACTTAGGCAATTTTATAATACATAAGTCTATTGATTACCTTCTCTAATTTTAAGTAGGATCAATTTGTGGGAGGGCGGGCGGTACACACGGATTACATTTTGTAGGATCTTATCAGATAAGGTTTTGCGCGGAATTGTTACTAAATATTGTTTTATCATAATAATGTACAATGGATTTCCGCAAAGTAACGCCTGAATCTATTATACTAATAGTGATCCATGGTAAAAAAATGATTTCTACCCCTGACTTGTCATTATGACAGTGACATATCATGACATTTCTTTGTTGACATAAATTATCTAAGATTCTGAATTGGAGTATAGGTAACTGATAAACTTAATAATATACGAGTACATAGATAGATATTTTTTATTATACATAGAAAACGACCAGAACACCCTGAACAAATATCTGCAGATCGTACAAATATTTGTACCGAGGCGGGAATCGAACCCGCAACCTCCTGCTTCGCAGGCGGACCTTCGCCCACCGCGCCACAGAGGTCATCTAAATGGGTGTAAACTTTTCGCCGTAACACTAGTAAATCTTTATACATTATATACATAATGCTTATTTACGACCGAAATATTATCTAGTTATTATCTAAAAATTCACAGTAGCAGCCCGGAGTCTGGAAGATGGCGGACGCTGCCTAGCACGAACACTCGCTGTAACACGTTCCATTACGCCCCGTAATGTTATATTACAAGCATTATATTAGCAATTATATTACAAGCGTGGGTGAAAATTTACTACAATTGTATCAATAACAGTTTTCGGTATACGCTGAGCCTATAATGGATCTTGAGACTCTTGAATAATCTTTAAAATATTCAACTTAGTTTGCAGTTGTTTTGCTTCAGGTACTTTTTTGAACTCTTTCACAAGAGATATGAAAAACAGGAGAGAATCATCATCCTCAATGTTGCCAGATAATTTTAAATCTATTTTCTTCTTTTTTAGTTTATTTTTATGATCACTTTCTTCATTTTCACTGTCCGTGTGTTTTCTTTTCTTTGTTGGCAACGTGATGTTTGATTCATCTAAGGGATCTTCAATTTTGTATGTCAAGGGGGTTTCGCCGAATTCTATTTTGATATCAGGTATTAGGGCAGTGGTATCATTGCTTAGATGCGGCTGCCATACCAACTCGTCGTAATCGTCATCTTCATCGTCATTATGAGCATCGAAAGGCCCTTGATCGTTGTGAATAAGTAGATCTTCAGATGTCATTTCATTTGATTTGGCTTCTATTAAGAATAGTAAGTCGTTGTAAAAAGAGTATTTCTCTTTTTTCTTTGTAGCTTCAGAAACCTTGTCTGGGCAATTTTTGGCTTTATGAGCTTTCACGAAGCAGTCGCGTATGTTTCTCCATTTTAGTTTTAGATGCTGACCTGTAAAATATAACGGTTAAATCAGGTTACATATATATTCTGTCTAATTATTTTATAGTTCGTAAGAGTTAACAGAATGAGAATAAAGTTTGAAACATATTGTCTATTTTGTTATTCGTTGCTATAAATTTTTTTATTAAGTACCTACCTCTTTAGACGGAACGTGCGTAAGCGGCGCAAAACTGTATAACTACATCCGGTTGCCTTAAATCTGATTGTATCTATTTAACTTCGAATCATTAGGCTAATTTTTAAAATAGGTCTTATATTATTAATTATTGTCAAATTAGAGGGAAAAAAATATAACCATATTTTTTAGAACCTAGAAAACCGCAAAACTTTATTTAAAACTAGCTGCCGCCCGCGGCTTCGCACGCGTTGTTCCTATGGAAACGTTAAAAAGGTGATTTCTATCCCATGATAAAAAGTCACGTATGTTTGATTCCAGGATTATAATTATATGTATACAAAATTTCAGCCCGATCCGTTCAGTAGTTTTGGCGTGAAGAGGTAACAAACATCCATCCACCCATCCATCCAAACTTTCGCATTCATAATATTAGTGTGAAGTCTACTTTTCGTAAACAGGCGAAAACGCTGTCGGCTATTATTTATCTGTGCTGTAACGTCGTACGTCTCGAAACTAACAATTGAAATTAGCAATTGTTCATCATTGTTAAAATATAGATAGACTTCACAGCGAATTTTACTCGTATAAGATCCCATCATGAAAGCTTAGAGTCCTATGACGACAGCGTTTTCAGAGTTCAAAATAAAAAATCAATTTTTAAATTGAAAATACCATCTTACAGTTTTAATATCAGAAATCTATAAATATTGGGTTCTTAAGTCAAATACTACAGAAAATATTTATTTATTGCGCCAAATTTGATGAGCCAAATTTGAGTCAAGTAGCCTATTATATTGTCGTTTTGAAGTCCATTGACATTATTACCAAAATGCTGCAGAAGCCATCAAACAAGAAGTTGAAGTTGAATGCTGGACAAATAGACGACATATCATGTATTGGCCACCACAAGACACACAATATAAAATACCTACTGGACAATGAACACAGCATCATTATGCCCCAAAGTCTACCCCGAAAACAACAATTGATTTAAAGTTTGTTCTGGCATACGTTCATAGCAGATTGCTTACAATGGTCGCAAAATTACTAATCAGCTATCAAAATTACTTGTTGAACGCAAATGTTGAAAAAAACCGGAAAGTTTTGAATTTCGCGCTGCTGACGCACGTTCCACGTCGTGTTTATATAGCAAAATCTTATTGGCACATGGCAACATTGATTAAAACAGCTGACAGTGACGTCGACCACAAGGTCGACGTCACTGTCAGCTGTCATAACTGAGTGACGTATTCAATGTCAAACTCAATTTGATGAACAAAACAAGGCATAAGTAACAATAAAAAATATTCACATCACATCACATTCACAAACAACACAAGTAAGCATCAGTGAGCATGGTGTTTTATGTTTTTGTTATTTACAAATAACCTATCATAAAAAGACACCATTTTTGTAAAAGAAATTAACCACAAATCGTCTGTTTGCGTGAATAATTAATGTTATCTATCCAACAAAGATAAGCAACAAGTACCTTGGTCTATCAAAACAATCATTTTGTCAATCTCTGATGAAAATTACCTAGTTACCTATTTTGTTGATTATCTACTCGCAATAATAAAGTTTAACTCACGGATTCGTTTCTTCTTAGCCAGCGACGTATTTTCACCAGTATACAGTTCAACAATTTCGCTCCACTGTTGATCTCTCGCTTTAGGGTTGTCCTCGTTAGACATCTTGTTCCAAATACACGGCCGTTTTTTAATTTCACTTATAAACTTTGCTGCATCGAACTGTAACTTCATCATGACGTTGTCGGCCATATTTATTCAACTTAAGTCTAAAGTAGAGAGATTCGTAGGTGTTTAGGTTTTTTCGATGAACATAACGTAAAGGTAATTTTACCTTCGTTCGCAGAGCGGGTGCGGCCACGGTAATGGAGGCACGAACTGCGGTGCGGAGGGGACGGTCGATATGCGAGGCGCGCGGGGGGAGCCGGTCTGCGGTCGGCGAGGGCGAGGGATATAGGTAGTAATGAAATTATTATTACCTATTGCGCAGTTGCTGCGGGTTCGATTCTCGGTACGGGACAAATGTTTTGCTATGGCTATGATACCTAGGTACCTACTGTAGGTTAGATAGGTAATTGGGGGATAATGGTCGGTAGCAATAGGTAATACCATACTT
Source organism: Eupithecia subfuscata (assembly GCA_963564075.1). Taxonomy (NCBI): domain Eukaryota; kingdom Metazoa; phylum Arthropoda; class Insecta; order Lepidoptera; family Geometridae; genus Eupithecia; species Eupithecia subfuscata. The sequence goes on from OY751114.1 coordinate 14,103,264, forward strand.
AGGTAGAGCCTACTTAAGTTATTAAAACACTAGCGGCCCGTCCCGACTTCGCACGGGTGGACATTTATTTTTAAACATTTTGGGTTAAACGCAGAGTCTAAATCTTTATGCAGGACATTTTACACTTTTAGGGTCAATTCACACCGAGACGCGACGCGACGCGACGATACTCAAAGAGGCCAATGATTTCGCGCTACGCCGCGCGTCGTCGCGAGACGCATCGCAACGTCGCGAGGCGCATCTTAGAATCGTAGCAGGACGACGCCTCGCTGCGCAGCGAGATGCCGCGAGGCGCAGCGGAACGTATCTACTAGCCGCGGGCGCCGCGCGGCGGTGTGATGTCTTCTTTTTAATTTTATTTTTGTAAACTTCTTCCTCTTCATCTTCTGCAAGAAGTCCGATTATAACAAGATCCCAGTCTATCATTATATTTTCAATCGAGCACTCGACCGAACTGCATCAATTCTAAACGAAGTCTGAACGGAAATAGTAGAGAAGTCGCCACAGCGGCCTCAGGCTGCGCCTCGCGGCGTCGCGCGGCACCGTGAGACGCAGCACCGCTCTTGCACGCCGCGCGTACCGGCGATGCACCGCTGCGTCACGATACGTCGCGCTACGCCGCGAGGCACCTCGAGGCGCAGTGCTGCGTGGTGCAACGTAATCTGAATTCTCACAATGTAATGTGTATCTTTTCGTGTAGTGAATAAAGTATATTCTGAGTCGCTCTATGAAAAATGTGCGCGCAGCGTCGCGCCGCGTCGCGTCTCGGTGTGAACTGACCCTTATCCGACTGCCTTGTTGGTCTAGCGGTCGCATTTTCAACCGCTGATAATGAGGTCCCGGGTTCAAATCCAGAGTCGGGCCCAGATTTGTGTTATTGGGTCTTTTCTAACAGGACATATTCACAGTAGCCGCCCGGAGTCACGAACTCGGCGGTGTTAAACGAAACGTCCTAATGTGCTTTCGGAGGCACGGGGGCGTGCCTCGGGAAAGCACGTTAAGCCGTTGGTCCTGCACTTGACCTCTCACCGGTCGTGTCGGTCTGCCGTCCTATCGTTGCCCGCGTGCGTTGCCACCTGCGTTGCCCGCTGCGCTGAACGGGGCACCGCGCACCGGACACGGCGCGGCGCGGGCGGCGCGGCGGCGCGGCGCGACGGCGTTTATTTTTCTAAAGGCGCTTCTAAACGAGCAATACTTTTTTGCAATATGTGGTTGCAATAAAATGTCGGCAACATTGCCAGCAATACCAGGCAGACTATGCAATCTTGCAGTAATAGCCCGGCAATAATTGCCAAACATTTTAGTTGTGGCCATGTATGGCCGATATTGCTCGCGAGATGGCGGAGCGGTCGCAAACCGATCGATCTGAACTGCATCTATTGTTGTTTCAGTCGTTCCCTAGTGTAATGGCATAGTACATCTTTTTCTACCGACATGAAGTTTGTTATGAATGAGTGATGCTTTGACTAATTTGCTATGTTCTGTGCTTTATTGTTTCTTTTGACTACTGTGCTTGTTCGTTTTTGAGGTTATATTTAATAAACAACAAAAATTACTATCTAATACGTGGACTAACGAGAAAATTATCGATTTATCGATTTCATTAATGAAGTACATTTACACCCTCAGCTTATACTTAAGGCTTATGTCCAGACTTAAGTTGTCTAAAGTTTCACGCCTATTTAGGTACGGTCGAATCCACAATCTCTCGTTTTTTCTTTTCTTAATTTAAAATAATGTAAGCCGCTGCGACAAATTGCATTTCGTCAACCATTGTTGCCGATTTGTGTCGCCCGTTAGAGTCTGCATCATGAGCTACTGTACAGCCGACATATAGCAACACATGGCCCGACCATAGATTGCGGACATCAGTGGCCGAGCAATATTTTTGTAATGGCCGGGCCATCAGTTGCCAATAGTGCAGCCACAAATTGCAGAAAAGTGTAGCCCGTTTCGAAGCAGCAGTAGTATTTTGTTTAGATTGATATTTTTAAATTCGTAATATCTTTTGAATGGAATGTACGATTTGAATAATTCAAAAAGTAATAATCTACAGGTATTGAAACAGTCTTATATACGAAATGATTTATTTGGATAAGGATTAATACATAGGTATGGATACCATGGTCAGATTTTTATCAACTTTTAAAATATAAAAAAGTAGTTAGGTATGGTGACATAAACTACAATAGTTGGACATGATATTCCAAAGTTTTCGCAGCGCATGAGATGATAGACAATTTATGGCAAAAAAAATTACACCTTGGGTTACATTATTGAAGTTTTAGTAGGGATCGGAAAGAATTTTTGAAATGGGCCCTGTAGTTTTTGAGTTCGTTCGTTACAAACATACAAAACTACAAATCTTTCCTCTTTATAATACCTATAACTAGACGATCGCGGTTTCACCCGCGTAGTTCCCGTTCCCGTGGGAATTCCGGGATAAAATATTGTCACACCCTGAAAAGTAAGCTTCCTAACGGTGAAAGAATTTTTCAAACAGTCCAGTAGTTTCGGAGCCTATTCAATACAAACAAAGAAACAATATATAATGACGACCCCTATATATAACGGCGAAGCGGGCGTAGGTCTGCCTGCGTCGCAGGAGGTTGCGGGTTCGATTCCCGCCTCGGGACAAATGTTTGTACGATCTGCAGATATTTGTCCAGGGCGTTCTGGATGTTTTCTATGTATAATAAAATATATCTATCTATTTAGTGTATTGTATTAAGTATATCAGTTATCTAGTACCCATAACACAAGCTCTGCTTACCTTGGGGCTAGATAATGCTGTGTGAATTGTCCAGCATTATTATTATTATTATTATTATTAATAAAATCTTTCCTCTTTATAATATTAAGTTCCTACCTATAGATAGTAGGTACCTATAGATTGATTTGAGGTAGGTACGACATAAACAAGAAAATATCTAAACCGACTCGTAATTCATGCTAGAATTCCTAACTAGGTACATACCTACCTATGTAGGTAGATAGGTTAGGTAACATAAGTCATATAATATCACAGATATGATTTAAGTACGGTTACACGGTTTAAGTTGTGTTAATGTTCTAGCTGATCTACGGGACAAATCGTTCCTTGGTTGGGTAGGCTATGTATGTCCACTTCGGTAGTTATCTAATTTTTATATTTTTACAATCCTTATTTACCTACCTAAATAAAAGCGAATGAATCATCGAAATTTACAGTCAATTGGCGAATACGTACCTACTCATACATAACAAACTTTAAAGAATTTAAAGTTTCCCAACAATTTAACGGCTAGTTACCTTTTTAATTTAACACAGCTGCGGTCGGTTCAAATGTGCGTGTGGACTGAGAGCTCACTTTTGAAATCCTTGCAAATCGAATAGAAGAAATGACAGATTTAGTAAAAATATTGTAAAACGTGAAGCAAAGGTCCATCAATTTATAAAATTTAAATTAAAGGCGGTATAACCCCTAGACTAGAGCTCTCAGTCCACACGCTTGAAGAATAGGTAAGTATATCGTATATCTCAGAAATTACTACGTCCATGTTTTTAATTTTTATTTTAGGATTTAGCAAAGAATGTTCAAAGGTTCAGAAGTTTTCAACTCGCTAGAAAACGCTGTTACAGAGTTGAAGAGGTTCAACTAGAGCTCTCAGATCAGTAAAAAAAAAATGTTCAATACATATCGTACATACATTTGTCCCGAGTCGGGAATTGAACCCGCAACCTCCTGCGTCGCAGGCGGACCTTCGCCCGCTGCGCCACGGAGGTCATCCTCCAATTCCAGGAACTCCAACGCCTATTCATTGGATCATTCGATTGCCACCATATGCAGTCCGCAAAACAAAACTCACGACACATCCTCTCCCTACGCATGCGGCCCGCGGAATGAGATGAGACCGCGTTAATGTAACCAACATCGCCTAGTGCGATAAACGACGCGCTAAAACCCTTTGATGTGTGGAAAAAACCGACACCTGAGCTATCGCTTAGCGTCTAATGTCATTAGTAAAGTAATGCCGTTAATAAATGAACACAATGAAACCTTGTCCACACCTGCGTGACGCCCAAATTAGCGCATTAAGTAACGCGTTAGGTTAGGACGCACGTGGAGCCGTAGCTTAACAAGGTCTCTCTATTTTGAGGATAAAAAGCTTGGGATGAGTTTTGCTTCACCTCAAAAACTAACGCCCTAACAAGGAAAAGGTTTCTTGTTTGCTTCTTTACTTTACCTTAAAAAGATTGAATAATAATAATAATAAATAATGCTGGACTATTCACACAGCATTATCTAGCCCAAAGCTAAGCAGAGCTTGTGTTATGGGTACTTACTAGATAACTGATATACATAATACAATACACTACATAGATAAATATTTTTTATTATACATAGAAAAACATCCAGAACCCCGGAACAAATATCTGCAGATCGTACACTTTATTTCCTAGTTTTACTGTACCTACCTAATTTGAATTTTTGTGACGTGTCCAAGAGTCCTGTACCTACCATGAATATGTATACTTAAGTAAAATTTTTACTTACATCGATGGTACCTACTACTTAAGGTCTAAAGGAAATAAATCACTTTGATGTTTTGATAATCAAACGACGCGCGTGAATATATTTAATATTACTACTAGTATAGTATTATAATATCTGTGATATTACTTACCTAGTATTATAATATCTGTGATATTACTTACTTATCATTATCAATGATGATAATAATATATTTGTCCCAGCCCGCAGGAGCTATGGAAATATTTTGAGCTTATGAGAACGGAGCCTGACGGAGCTTCACGCACGCGCGTCGTTTGATAGTTTAATTGTTGGGAGGACAAGCATTCTTGTTTGCCTTTGAAGACTTAGTGCGACCACATTTTACTAGATGGCGCTACTAATAGTTCAACCACATTTAAACAGATGGCGCTACGAATTGTCTTTTTATTTTGGGTCATAGCCATCGATCAAGGTTTTCGATGATCGAAAGTCACGTCATTCATTTTGTACCTATTTTTTATGTATTTCTTCTTCTAAAAGTCTAGCTAAAAATTCGAGCACAGTCTACACACCAAAGTTGGTTCCACAGCTCCGTCACGGGTGGCGGCAGGTTTGGTGCGAGATTATTTGAATACTAGCTTCTGCCCGCGGCTTCGCACGCGTATTTTCGATACAATAAGTAGCCTATTATCTAAGTTAGGCTACTCTAAACGTACGCCAAATTTCATCTTGATCTGTTTAGTAGTTTTGGAGATCCTAGGTACCTACCTAACAAAAATTCTGATTTCACAAACTTTCGGCTTTATAATATTAGTAGGATGGTATACCACGGGCATCGTCAGCTGTGGACTATCTATTGTATAACAACGTGCATCTCGCTGTATTGTAACTAAACTCTATGATCGCTCTGCAAATCAACCAGCACAAACACAGACAGCAGCGCCTTGGTCAGTTGCGTCTGAGACTCCACGTAGCCGTCGCGATGTTCGATGGTCCAGCTGTAGACGATGTCGTCGACACAACGTTCCAGAATTGGGAATTACCAGATGTGGACTATTCCAGAACAACATGCATCGAGTTGATCATACCTCTGTCATCGCTCTGCAAGTCGACCAGCACAAACACAGACAGCAGCGCCTTGCCCAGCTGCGTCTGAGACTCCACGTCGCCGTCGCGATGGCCGATGGTCCAGCTGTAGAGGATGTCGTCGACACAACGGTCGAGGATCGGGCATTGCCAGATGTGGACTATTCTAGAACAAAAGAATTTTGTGAAACTTACGCATATTAGTGATATTAGGTATTTGTATGACATGACGGTGAAGAAGTGAAGCCATTAGACACAATGTTGTTTAGACTGATCGTTCAGCTGAGCAAGATGGTAGAAATTCGATAGAATTCACACAACATTATCTAGCCCCAAGCAATATTAGTGTGATGTTCATAAAGAAGTAAAAGGCAAGTTTATATGAACAGAATTATGCCACCCGAGGAGATCGGAATAACCCTCCATCCTTGGATTGTTTTTTATTATATTTTGGTATAACTGTAGGTAGGTAAGAGAGCCTACGTTAGCTGCGATTGCGCAGTGTACCAGCAGTACTGAGAACTGGCGGCGACCTCGCTACGCTATCGCCTCGGTTTGAAATCGCTCGCAAATTGCCAGCCAGTGTGATAATAAGGCTCTAAATCCTACCTCAAACTAGATTTTTCTTTTCAACGCCTCTCACCTGCCTGTCCGCACTCTGATCTGATAGCTGCTATGCTCCAGCTCTCTGTCGTCTCTCTCGCGACTCAGTCTCTCGACGCTCTCGTAGACACTCGGTCTAGCTGTCTTCTCTCTCTCGCAGGTCACGTGGACCTCGGGTAGGTTCGAGTAGAAAGCATCGCTCAATATAGGCTTGCCTGGAACGATGTCAAGAATTAGTTTATGTAGTTATTTTTATTGTTCATTAATTAGTGTAAGTGGTTGTATATGACCGTTGCTCCAAAAAGCTATTTGACTTCTTATGGAAACTATTTAAACTTACCTATTTCTGATAAAAAAGGTATGCAAATGTTACTAATTTATAATTTTTTGTGGTAACTTGTGTTAGCTTGCCTAAAAAATAGGTTTAGAGTTGGAAATAATTTTGTTGTATCTAAATTGTAAAATATTTGGGATAAGAGTGCAACCACTCAGTCTGTCATGGACGCCGTTGTGGAAAAGTTATGTTGATAATGATAAAATGTTCTAATAAGTTGTAAAAAGGAATATAGCCCATGTTAATGTGATGCCCTGTTTTATTTCAGTAACACGTCTATTAGCTTTCACTTGTAATTAGCCATTATTTACACACCATTTTTGTTATCGAGTTACCTTGCTAGTTTTACTAAAACTTTAAATTAATAAATAATATTTCTTCAAGATCTTAGGTCGTAGATACTTGTAATAAGTTCACCAGGTGCTTTTTCTATACTTCTTACCCCAGGGGCTTTGGCCTACATCGATTATTACAGGTGACATGTTACACAAAAAATATGATCATAAATTAGTTGGCAAGGTAAAATTATTATCCAAATAAAATAAAAACATCAGGGTATAATAAATTGATCTGCCATCAAAAATTAAATTGGATAGAATAAAATATTTTAATAAACTCTGGATCTGGATGGGTTCTTAAGCGCGAACGCTATGAATCTGCCATCAAAAATTATAAATTGGATAGAATAAAAATTAAATATTTTAATAAACTCTGGATCTGGATGGGTTCTTAAGCGCGAACGCTTTGATAGCACGAACTAGCGCTCGTCCATTTTTAGCAGCGACATCTAGTTATATTTTGCGAGTTAAACAGTGTTCAAATCCGCTTTCGAGTGTGATTGAGAAGATTTTAGGCTAACTTATGAAAAACCTAACTGATTCACTGGTATTTTTGGAGCATTTGGGAAAATAAGAGATTTTAGGCTATATAAATCAACATATTCCCAAATGCTTCCAAAGTACAATTGAATTGAAGAGGTTTCATCGTGGTTTCATAGAAAATGGTTTGCGATTTGTGGGAAATTAGTTTCCCGTTAGATTTATTCCTTTTATAACGCAGAAAAAATTTAAAACCACAAAAAATTCTGTCTTCTTATAACTCTACGATATCCTGCTCTACGCGCGGCAACCAGAAACATAGATTATGCTTTCACCACCCAGTTCAGCAGAGCTACAAATCATAAGAAACCCGACTACGCTTCAGGCTGAGGCTCGAGTGAGCAGGGTATTGTTAAACGTGCTACCACCTCGACGTCATCACATAAGTGTTTCGTGAAATGGGGGTCCTTTTTCCCTTAAGGGCGTATACAACCTCAAATTGCTTATTTTCAACTCCGTCGGACCTCCATATCTTCCAAACTACTGAATATTTAACTTTGAAATTTATATATAGTAAAGTTCACGACTTATTCTATCGATCATATTGTTCGAAAACACGATTCCATAAAATTTTCTCGATAGAAAAAAATCGCAAAGTTACCTCTAATTTTTTACTAAAACCCTAATTTCTCAATAAACACAAATGATACGATCTTGAGATTAAGCATAGTAATTGAACTAAGTATAAAGAACATTTTATATGTTGCCTTTTTTTCAATTAACTATTCTAATGTTTGTGGGGAGCAAATAACTACTAAAAACTTGATTTTTGGGCTTACGCCGCTTTGCTCTGTCCCGCTCCTGTGAACGCGAAATCCTATGCCTATCCTCTTCACACAATAACGAGGTAGGGTACCACCTTAAGGGGGAATTTTCAAGTGGAAAACTGGAATAAGCCTTCAAGGGAACCTACCTTTAGCGTTCTGTATGACTTTAGCCTCCTTGAGCGGAGACAGTATGGAGCCGTGCGTGAGCACCCACCGCCGGCTGAACCGCAGCCCCGAGGCCGACACCGTGAGGATGTTCGCCAGCTCGCCGTCCTCGGAGTAGTTGTACGACACCATCACACCTTCGACCGCCATCTTGGAACTGAAACAAGGCATGGACGTCTAATCTAGATAAAAAATTGGTTGTCTGTAAAGTCGGTTTACTGACGATAGTTGAACGTGACAATGTCTTAAGAAAATACTGATGGAATGGTAGCATTTGATACTCGATCAAAACATGTAAATGTACTATAATATAGCAGCTGTCCACGCAGACGCATCGTTCACTCAAGTAGGAGAGAGACGGATGTCGAGCGCTCTCGCTTGCACTTCAAGCCTTACATGGAACGCCTCAGAGCGAGGTAACGCCTCAGAGCGAGGTAACGCCGCATGACGTCATGTTTTTTCGTGCGTGCAGCCGGCTCTATCGAATTATAAGACGTTGTCACGTCAAAAAAACTTTTATGAGCCCTCTAATGGTAACCGTGCTTCTGCTACACACAGTACCTACACAGTTTTGCACAAAATATTTACGTTACAAAAATAAAAATTAAGCTACAAGTGGAAAAATTATGATCAAATACTTCAATCTGCTTTTTAACAACTTCGGTCTTTTTTATAATTTTACTGAGACATCAATAGTTTATGCTTAGTTTTCATATCCTATTCTACTTATCAAAATATTAATTAAGTAGAATAGAATAGAATATAAATTTATTCTTGCACATACTAAGCTTAGACTAAAATACATAATTAACTTAGATTAAAATACATACATTAATTAGAAAGGCGAATGTTTGGAAAAATGTGAAGTTGTAAGATGTTTGCGCGAAAACAACGGCAAAACTACTGATTGAGCTGAAACTGTACCTTTTTCTAGTTTTAAATTAACATTTATGCTAGTTAGAAGCTTTTCAACCTGGTAAAATTCGTGCGAAGCTGCAGCCAAAAGCTTTTTAAATGCTGTGTTATGAAAGTCTCGTCTAACCCCAAAATAAACGACAAAGAATCAAAGAAATGCCATTCATTTTCAGTTTCACCTTCGTCATTCGTACCGCTAAGGACTGGAACTCGCTGCCTGCCGCTATTTTTCCGGTCAACTACCACCTGGGTATTTTCAAGACGACAATGAATAATGAATCTGCTAGACTTTCCAGGAACATCTTCCGACACATCGCCACTTACCATCAGATGAGATTGTGGTGAAACAAAAGTTTATTCACAAGAAAAAAAGGTTATTTGTAATATATTTGCTCTACCTAAGAGATTGTTTTATAGCAACCAGATTACCACATGCAGAACCATGACCATTAAAGTACGGAACACCTAACAAACTACAGGCTGCGTAGATGTACACAAGGAACTCTAAAAACGTCTTGAATAGGGTGAGAAGATTACAAAAGTGACGCTGGTAGGTAATATACACTCCCATGAAGGAAAGTATTATTGTAATGAGGTGTATTCAGCAGGGGGCCAATCCACCATGCAATTTGTGGGGGTATAAAAAGAAAATTCACTCCTTTTTCTATCATCATTTTCTTTCTAACCTTTGTAGAGGGTGCTTGTGGCGTGCCTTGTGTAGTGGATACCTTGAAAACGGCGCACTTTTTCTGTTTTAGGGTAAGTTTTAAACTAAGTAGGTAAATAATTTTAAGACCTTAAGATCACAATAAAAATCTTGAATCTAAGTATAGCTTATTTAGGTTCTTTCATTAAGGGTTTAAAATTTAAATGGACTTCATAATTGACTTACTTGTCTTCGGTTATTATTGTAAGACTAATTATTTTAAAAAATAAATTTCTAAACTGTAAACCGTATTTTGCCAATACTTTGCAAGATTTGGAAAAATGGCACTTTCTCAAACAATAAATAAAGCTTGAATACCTATACTCTACATGGATTTGTTTGAACTTAGTAAGCGATCCGTCCGATCACTTTCGAATCGATATCTGCACTTATTAGAAACTAAATTAGACTGACAAGTTCACCAGTCACACTGAATCTAACAATTTTAACTGACTATAACCAGTTTACCCACTAACTCTATTAAACTTGTGGTTAAACTTTGACAGTCAATAACTTAAGGTTACTCAAGTACTATAACTGGTTTTAGGCGGTTATCATTGCTGGCATGATGAATGGTTATCAGCTATTCCTGGGCTATATTTCTGAGTGACTACAGATTATGCAATAGATACCTTCCTGCTAAAGCCGACCAACAACAAAAGTATTAAAAAATATCAACAATTCAATTATACTCAGAAAAATAGACAGTAGAGTCAGGTTAGAAGGTCTACGACTAAAGTAGATATAGACTAAGGAAACAGAGAAAAATGTTATAATGCTGAAGAACGACTTTTCGAATGTAGGTAGGCCTATGCAGATACCTAGGTAAGCATATTAATATCGCAAGAAAATACTAAATTCTTAGCTAATAACATAAAATTGCTAAAGCATAGTCACATAAATGGCTTCATAGTGAATTAACCAAGCAATTTAATTACTCTAATACCAATAAACGGCTAAAATTAGTATGAAAATATCAATTTACAGAAAAGTACCTACGATCACTAGTTGTGTAACCATCTATACTATTACTATATCTTATTATAATATAAATCACGTGTCACGTTGTTTGTCCGCGATGGACTCCTATACTACTTAACCGATTTTAAATTAAATTTGCACACACCGTGTGCAGTTTGATCCAAATTGAAAGATAGGATAGCTTATTCAGGGAAAGTTTAAATTGTTTAAAAGGTGAGAGCGGTACGAAGTTCGCCGAGTCAGCTAGTAATATTATAAAGAGGAAAGATTTGATCGTTTGTTGGTTTGTTTGTATTGAATAGGCTCCGAAACTACTGGACCGATTTGAAAAATTCTTTCACCGTTAGAAAGCTTACTTTTCAGGGAGTGACATAGGCTATATTTTATCCCGGAATTCCCACGGGAACGGGAACTACGCGGGTGAAACCGCGAGGCGATCGTCTAGTATATAATAAAATAACCAATCTGAGAGTGTAAAGGAACCTGTATACCTTATTTATATTAACTGCCTCGTTGGTCTAGCGGTCAGCTTTTTCAACCGCTGATTATGAGGTCCCGGGTTCGAATCCCGGATCAGGCCAGTAGTTGTTATTAGGGTTCTTCTAGCAAGAAAAATTCACAGTAGCAGCCCGGAGTCAGGAAGTTGGTGGTGTTACACTCTCGTGCCTGGGAAAGCAGGTTAACCAGTTGGTCCTGTACTTGACCTCCCCGCGGTCGTGTCAATCTGTCGTCCCATCGGATTATGAGAGTGAGGGAATAGAGATCGCACCTGTGTTTGCGGACACACTTGTGCACTGTAATATGTCCTGCGCATCAGGCTAGTCTTCGATGAGCCGCCGTGGTCGAAATTCGGCTAGAAGGACATTATTACATTACCTAGATATTATTTCTGTATGTTACAAAATTACCTACACTACAACTCCAATGCCCACTGCTGAACATAGCCTCCCTCCTCCCAAAAGGGGGGTTTTTCCATAATCACCACACTTGGCGGATTGGTCATCGCAGTGGAGGTGTTAAAAATACAAATAACGAAGTTACTGCCCTACTGGTAGAAGTTACTGCCCTACTTTATCAAGTACTATCTGCGCCCCGCGGCTTCGCTCGCGTGGAAATTTATGTTTCCCACTTTCTTAATTTTTTCTTTCATAAGAACCTTCTCCTGACAATTACAAACACAACAAAGAAAGAATTAGCGAAATCGGTCCAGCCGTTCACGCGTGATGCCGTGACCAAGGAAAACGGGTTTCATTTTTATATTTATACTAGCTGCGCCCCGCGGCTTCGCCCCCGTGGAAATTTATGTTTCCAACTTTCTTAATTTTTTCTTTCATAAGAACCTTCTCCTGACAATAACAAACACAACAAAGAAAGAATTAGCGAAATCGGTCCAGCCGTTCACGCGTGATGCGATGACAACGGAAAACGGGTTTCATTTTTATATATAAGACTAGATTCTACCCGCGGCTTCGCACGCGTTAATTAAAAAAACATTGTCCAGCGGACAAAATTGTGAATCTAAACCCTTCCCAGATCCCCTTGAACACACACAAAAAATTTCATCAAAATCGGTCCAGTCGTTTGAGAGAAGTTCAGTGACATACACACTCACAGAAGAATTATATATAGTAAGATAGTAGATAAATATAGATAAAATTTCGATGGACCGTTGTACCCTGTAGGGTACTACAGGAGTGCAGGATTTTTACTAGCCCACTGCCTATAACATATTCATTGGTTCTTGTGACTCTGGTTATTTGACGTTTTATTGGTTTTGTACACTAATTTGATAACCAGTGATCATCTAACACAAATAACGACAGAGCCTACACATTTGCTCCCCTTGGAGCCGAGAGACCCTAGGTCCGTGGGGTACCGAGGCACTCCGGGTTTTTAAAAAAATATCTGAGCGTCTGGTCGCAGCGACGCGTGACCCGAGAGCTGGTGACTGATGAGTATCTGACGCAGTGCATCAGCATTGCCATACAGCGGCAATGCAGCCAGCGCGTCTTGGGAACGCTTCCGACTGGCACTGGATATGGACTGGATATGGATCACTTGAGCTACCTGTAAATTGTTTGCAATAGTCTGCAGTTAGCTCAATTGTTTCAATGTAGACACCTGTAGACCATTTTGTAGGTTCATACAAGTTTTCATTTGTTTCTATTATTTAATTGTAATTTTCTTTGTTAATGAACGCATGTACTACCCTATAACACAAATTCGCGATCATCACCACCTTAGAGTCTAACAAGATTGTCTTTCGGTGAATTTGACGAGGCGCGACGACCGACGACCTTCCTCAGAGGAAATCTCAAACGGCCGACGACTCGTGACTTGAACAACAAAATAGGGGACACGACACGAGTGACATGAGATACAAATATGTAAAAGCCAAAGTTTATAAATTAAATGCAGACAATGATATGATGCAAGAGTTAATTAATGTCATAGATAGACAGATATATATACATTGGTAAAGACAATTAATACAAGCAATTACTGAAAGCAGTGATGTCACACTATCACACTAATATTAAAAATGCGAAAGTTTGGATAGATGGATGGATGGATGGATGTTTGTTACCTCTTCACGCTAAAACTACTGAAAGAATCGGGCTGAAATGTTGCATACTGGTAATTCTAATCTTGGAATCAAACATAGGCTACTTTTTATCCCATAAATCAGTTCCCATGGGATAAAATCACCTTTAAACGTTTCCATAGAAACAACGCGTGCGAAGCCGCAGGCATAAACTAGTTATTAATATTATGCCCTGGATTCTCATCCACGCCTCTCAAAAAAGCGCCATATCGCACCGTCTTGAGCTTGTCGCAAGCTGAAGACAGAGCATTATAATGATAGAAAGTATTTAGCTATTTAGTATCTATTCAATTTGTAAATATCAATTCACACTGTCGAATAGAGTAAACGTAACTGTGCATGTTATACAAGAATGCAAAGATCTGTCGAGATCTGATATTAAGTGTATACCTAGGTACTTAATAATATAGTTATAGATGATAGTAGAGAAGTATTTAATGAAAATAATGACAAAAGTGATGATACTAAATATGACGCTGGTCTCGCATTCACACGCCTTACTTAAGCGACATAGCGCACTGTCTTCAGCTTGTTGCAAGCTGAAGACAGGGCATTATATGATAGACAGATGATGATGTTATAGCTAATGATAATAAAGTTAATGATAATAATTATAGCTGTGATAATAATAATATGACGCTGGATTTGCATCCACACATCTCACTTAAGCGCCATAGCACTGTCTCCACCTCGTTGCAAGCTGAAGACAGGGCGCTTTTGAGAGGGCCTATGCTATGTCTAGCAGAAGACGTATCATGATGATGAAAAGATAGGTAACACTTTAAAGCCAATTCAGGTCAGGTTTGAGATGTGTACGAAACTAGATCAAGACACGCCCATACAATGTATCAATGACAGAGTCATAAAATAGTCATTAATAATGATTGGATTATATGCCACGAGGAGGGGGTCAAGGACTTTATCAGGAGACTTCATGTTCATAGTACAAGAACATCAGTGCCTATTGAGCATTCTTGTGGAAATACGTAGTTTGGGGCATTTAATTAAACTATCTTACTTCTAATTCAAGAAAACTCGGCGTAACGACAAATTAACTATCCCAGAAAAAGGCATACTAGAAATATAGAAAGAAGTCTTTATTTTCGTTTAATTAAATCTACAATAAAATCCCATTAATATTAAAGCAATCCGAAAAAACATTACATTTAAAACTAAAGTAGAAAACCTGATCTAAATAAAACTTAAAACTCAATTTAAAAATTTATTATACAATAGTAATTAAGTATAAACTTAATTTAAGGTAGCCAAGATTTTATTAAGTTAGCTTTGTGCAATACTTATAGAAATTATATTAACTTTATTTGTTTACTTAATTAGGCGATATAGCTTAGCTACCTCTTAAGATAATAGCGCCCCTAATACTTAGCATATATAAAATTTGTAAGACCTCTCACAATGTATTAGGATTGCAAAAATAAATACATATGTAGGTACTTGAATTACTGTTACTTAGACTATCAGAAGGACAAAGAAATAATCAAAGGCAGCCTCCTCTGACTGAGACAGAACTAACAATTCTGAGATTTTATTTGTTACCGGTAGTCCTAACAAATAAAAAAAATTAAATTGACAAAGTTGGTGGTAGCAAGAGGAGTCGTTATTAAGGTTTTAATGTCAAAAAGAATCAGTCGAAATTAAACTAGACATTTCTGTCCTTGTTTTGTTATGTAGCAGATTATACATTTCTCTAGGTTTGAGAATTACTCTAGGAATATTGAGAAGGATCATTAACTAATCGTTTACTTTTCGTGTTAGTAATTCAATTGTGGCAAAAAATTAACTTGTAGGATCGAGGATAGATCTTTTATACCAGAATAGATATGCGACAATGTTTTGTCGCAATTTCAAGAGCCTCATTCAATTTTCTCTCGCATATTATCTCTGGAGGAAAGACAGTTAAGTAGTCCCATGTGAAACAGCGGCGGGCACTCGCTTCAGACGTACTTAACGGTTCAATTGGACAAATGAGCCGAGTGACCGCAAATCCGGTCCCAAGACCGCCGCGTACGCGTCCCTTCGCCCTCCTTGCTTTATCTCAGGTAATTACAAACTGATTTCCACTCTGTTTACATTATAATAAGGGTCAATGCCTTGCACTTGGCAGACAATCAGGCACAACGGTGCTCCGTCTAAATTTAGTGTGTGATTTTAGTTTTACGCTCAAAATCCGTCGGAGATACGACAAGATCGCGGAGCAACTAACCCACGACAATACGATAATGGAGGCGGTTCCCTAATGGCTCGCATCCTGGTCGGGCCAGGCGCAGTCCAGTCAATGCTAAGCCTCTCCCGCGTCTCGTGCTGTCTTGTTCTTATCTCTCGGATTCCGTGTTATTGTGAACTTCCGGGCGTGGGTTGAATCCATCCAACGACTGGTGTATAGTCAGTGACGAATCGGACGATCCATGCGACCCCGAAATCGATAGAACATTCCAATCGGAGATGCCATTGCTTATGGGAAAGCGAGACGTGTCAGTTTTCGATTGTGGAGTGCAGTGAGGAAATTGAGTGCGGTATGGTGTGGGACATGCCTGTCCGGCTGGCATGTGGCGTGAAGAAAAAGCCTTCCAGTGACTCCGAGTCGACCAGGTTTTATGTACTTGATGTGATAACGTTTTAGGTGAGTTCGTTTAAAGGCAATTAGTGTAATGGACACCTGATGGTCGGGTAGATTTGAACAGGTGTTTGGGAAATTTATGGTTTTTGGGAAAATTTTGTGGTTGTCGGTTGTGTTCACATAACTATATCGAGATAAGTAGTTCTGTGGTTCGGTTGGCTGGAGCTGGAGGTAAGATCTTTTTTTTTTGTAATTACTTTCGAATTACTCGACTTATCGAATGCTGCAAATAGGATAAGTTATGGTTTCGCAGCATTAGCTTTTGATAGGTCTAAGTACCATGTCCTGCATTAATAAAGTCGGTTAGTAATTTGCAAATGTATATGAGTTGGGTTTTTATAAAGGTATAGCCTATCAGAAATATGATGTAAAATTGACTTATTTTATCTCCCCAAGAACTTTTAAACATAAATAGCTAAATTTCCCAGACGCAAAAAGAGAGGGGTGTTATAAGTTTAACGTGTCTGTCTGTCTGTGTATCTGTGTAACTGTCTGTGGTATCGTAGCTCTCAAACGGATGAACCGATTTTCGTTATTTTTTTTTTTGGTTCAGTAGAATCACAGATTTTATGATAAGAATAGTGGTAGGTAGCTTTTAAGGTTTTTGTATTGTTTGTACCCTATACCCACCCTAACAACGAAAACGTAAACACAACTTATACATATACCTAGGTACATACCACACAGATGTAAATTATTCCTACATCTGTGGTACATACCTACCTAAGTTGTGCTACGCCCCGCGGTTTCGCCCGCGTGGAAATTTCTGTTATTGCAGAAACCCTAGGGATAGTCTTGTAAAAAAAATATGTGATTCAATAATTACCGTACTTATAGTTTATTTAGACCGAGTTTTGAATGAGTCGAACCAATAATTAAATGAATTATATGGAATAATTATTTTCCATATAAACTTTAGGTACTACCCGTTTTACCCCTCAGAGGGTTTTTGAATATTAGATTAGCTTATGGGTTATTCTAGAACCTAAACTATCTACATACCTACCAAATTTCGTCTAAATCGGTTAAGTAAGTATTACCTACAAACTTCGCATTTAATTACCCATGATATTAGTAGAATCTACAAAATTATGGAGACAAAGGCCAAAAGATTGTCTAAAATCACATCACATAAAATCATTATAAATAGGAAAGCACAAAATATAAACAATAAACTACTAACCTTTGAGCCCAAACTGCTTAAACAACACTTTGAGGTTATGCTTATGTTTACACTCACTAAACAGGCTTGATTTAGATTTAGATTTTCCACTGACACACTTTTAGCACTATTCTATACGTAACGAAACCCTCGTATTGCTTTGTCCAGTGTTTGCTAAAGAGTAAATAACTAATAAACTTTCCTAAACCTCTTATCAGCTGTTGTAGCCCGTTATCGAGTTATTATTACTACTGACTGACGAAGAATGTAAATAATTAACGATGAATTGAAAACATTTGAACAGAGCGCACTCTGTTCATTTCTTGCGTAACTAAGTTAGTTCATTGTGCGATACGGATTGGCGTGTTTATGGGATTACGCAATAGATGGCGCTGTAATTTATATTTGACCATGCAGGTAGAGCTTCGTGTATTTGACTATCTACTGCCGTTAAAATCACAGAATGGTTTACATTTTATTTCAAAATTAAAATTGTTCCAACTGTATGGTCTCGAAATCACAAATCCGCGACTGCATAACATTTTGTTATGGTCAAAATCACACACATCGTTAGGATAATTGGATCTGTAAAGCAAAATCAAATCAATCGTTTATTTGCAAGAATAAAAGATTCAGAAACATTACAATATGTCAGATCTTTTAACTACGAGTATTTTAGTAAGTAATTGTATTCAGCCTGCATGCAGGCGTGCAAATATTATGTGAGTCATATTATTATAATTATATTTAATTATATTAGTCATATAAGTTAGAATTCAAATTTCCAAAATATTCGTTCACCGTATAATTTTCTTTTTCAAGTAGCCCTCCTCTTAACTTTGTCCTTAATACATAATATATTTCCATTTCGTTCTTTTAACTCTGTGAAAAAATGTAAAGCCGAGCCGACAATAAAATGATAATGGTATTTCTAATCATCATTGACATCGACGTTTAAATTATTTGAAACTGAATTAATAGGTCAGGTAGGAACTTATTTACATTTTTTACAAAATACTTAAGTAGGTACGAAATAATCAGCATACTTAGGTGTAATATCTATTAACGTTCCTATTTTGTTCCTATAAGTTATGTTTGCTTGTATAATTTAATTTTATAGTAGGAAAGTAGGTAGGTAAAAGTTTCATTGCAATTTTATTCTAGAGTTGTAGTATATATTGTATTCTAATTTCGTTTTTGATTCCTTTTTTGTAATGTGTGTTTGTTATTAATTTTATATATTATTTACTTATGTTGTAAAAAAAATAAAAAGATTCATGTATTCATTCATAGTAAGTATTGAGTCAACGAATAGAGAGTGCACAGTGCACCTGTGTTTGCGCACACACTTGTGCGCTATAATTATTATATGCACATGACTATTCTCCGCTGAGATTCCTATTCGGCTAATTATTAATTGGTAAGTACCTATAATACATAACAGAAGACACAAAGATAAGGTGGCGACGAGGATTCTAAGCTCTAATGCGAAAATTTAATGAAGTTCTAGAAACATATTTAATTTTAATCCTGAGTTTGATAATGGACCAAGGTGAAGTAATTAAAATGTCGGCTAGCAATCAGTAGCCAACAAGAAACTCTTTCACGGCGAGATTGATGAAACCTTGTGACTGCTGCACATTCTACTTTTGATTGGATGGAAATTACCAACTTTCCGTAAATGTCAACTTACCCACTAAAATTGAGTTTTCTAGACCGAGCTGTTTTGAAAACGTGCAGATTACGATTTGTGGAAAACTACTTTTTTGGTAGTTTAATTCTTTGCAGAACGCAGAAAATATTAAAAACGAATAATATTAGAAAGCAAAATATTTGACTTTTGCGCGAAGCTGTGACAGATTCCCGAAATACCTAAATATCTCCTAAAGTACCGGGGAACTATTTATTTTACATATGGCACCGGGATGCACTATTTAATGCACATTTATTGGCATAGTTGAAACCACCGCATTCGCGCTTCCGACAAGCAGATTGTTTGCAACAGTCTGCAGTTAGCTACACTGTTTCAATTGTAAATACTAGTTGTAATTTATTTCTATTATTTGATTATAATTTTCTTTGTGAATAAATACCTTAATATTCCATAATAATATGCGTATGCTATCGCTTCATTAATAATTATGAATGACTGATGACGTTATGGGATTTCCGTGGTAGGGTACGAGCTAACGGAAAGTATAGTGACGCTATCAACTTTTTGGTCTATATTTTGAAACATTAAGATTATGAACAGTCAAATAAAGCTTCTAAAACTCCAAAATAATAATGACGTCGATGTGATGACGATGGGGGATTCTCGTGAGTGACATAGCGGTATTAATCTATAAACATGTTTTAGTAGATACATTTACATATTTCATTATTAATTATTCTCGTATTTTCCCTGAGTAAAAGTTGATGACGCTTTAATACATAAATTAATGGGGGCGATCTTGGGTCCCAGTAGTGGGACACAGTAGGGGCTTAAAAATTTTCAGGGGTGTTCTGATTTGAGAATTAATAATAGATGGAGTGTAAAACAAAACAAAAGGGAAACGTTGCTACATGATTGATAAAATTATAATGATTTGATTAGTGAATATTTTGTTTCTTTTGTGTTTTTATATGCACATATTCTTCATATATTGCCAGACGACCGATGTGACGCTGCGGGCGAAGGTCTATATATCTGTCTTTGTAATATATTTTATTATGTATGTATATCAGTCATCTAGTACCCATAACACAAGCTCTGCTTAGCTCGGGGCTAGATGATTGTGTGGATTGTCCATCATTATTTATTTATTTATTAATATTATATTTCTAGTTTTATTATTATATATACTTAAACTATTTGTATTATATGGTGTTTTATTCTAAAGGTATTAAAAACAACACACAAAAGCCTATAGGTATTTTCATCTATTATTTTTGGTTGCAATAATGAATTAAAAACAAAAAGTTGGGTAATTGATTTAAACCAGGTTTTAACCCCAAGGCAGTGAAAACACCCAGACACTATTTTCATAAATATTACCTAATTTTAACGTAGGAGGTGAGCATCAAAGTTTTAATGGAATAACTTTATCCACTATTAAAGCAGCTACCCACGGCTTTCCTCACGTGGTTCCTAACATTAGGTACCCTATAGCACTCAGGCTCGGGGATAATCAGGTAAATACTAGGTAATAAAAAACAAAACCCCGCTGCCCCGCCCGCGTCTGTCTGTCTGACTGAACTGTACGCGATAAACCCAAAACGAACCGAATCAACTTTCTTGATATGGTTTTCACCAATGGACGGCGTGATTCATGGGGATGGTTCAGTTTGGTGTATGATTCATTTAAATTTTAAGGAAAATGGCTGAAGAAATAATGATGTCTGGGAGCTTTGCTTATATGAAA
This sequence comes from Eupithecia subfuscata, assembly GCA_963564075.1. Taxonomy (NCBI): domain Eukaryota; kingdom Metazoa; phylum Arthropoda; class Insecta; order Lepidoptera; family Geometridae; genus Eupithecia; species Eupithecia subfuscata. Next base: position 14,124,003 of record OY751114.1, read on the forward strand.
AATCTATTTATTACAGAATTATGAAACTATAATTAATTAATCTGTATCTTAATGTTATTGTTTAATCATTCTCTATTTTGTAGAATAAAATATCTACTATGTATCTACTAGGTACATAAAAAAATTAACTAGAGAGAGAGGCGAGCTTAACCCTAAAGAAGTTCTCTTCTCTTCCAACAAATCATGGGATTGTATTGTAATGTGATTATAGTGATTTATACAGTGAATTTTTTGGCTTGTTAGACAGGTCTGTAACCCGTGCGAAGCCGCGGCAAGCTGCTAGTAGCTATATGATTAACGAAGTTCCTCACCAAAAACATAATTTACTGTAAAATGGAATAACCCATAATGTGTTAGTAATCTAAATAGACACACTACAACTGCCTATTATCTTACTCTAAATTACATAATTATAGGTCTGGTGCGGTGCGGAAAACTAGCAATGTCGTGTTGTCGGAAAAATCACAAGGATGGTGACCGCTCACCATTCCATGGAAAACATGATTGAACTGATTAAAATCAGTTCACGTAGGAAAATATAGGGCAAATACTAATACACTCAATATAATAATACGCTCAAAGGCTTACTATAAACTATCAGATTATGTAGAGGATAAAAAAGCTTGGGATAGGTTTTGCTCCAACTCGAAAGATAACAACTAACGTTTTTACGTCGCTTTCCTACCGATATCGAAGCGACGGAATCAAAAATATAACTTTATTTCTATGTCAGTGTTTAATTTTTAGGATGTAATTTTTTCTAAGTGTATTTTTAAGGAAATAAAGAGTTTTTGATTTTGTGTTTTTGAATTTATCAATTTATATTGAATTTAATGCATAAGCACAAGTCAGAGTAGTTATTTACTCAGTGAGCAAATCACATCATGGATTTTACAAAGATTTGAATTTTTATACTTTATAACAATGAATATTTACTAATTTTTAGCTAAGCCTAAATAGTAGGTTACTTACTATACTAATGATAATGATAATGCTGTACAATTCACACAGCATCATCTAGCCCCAAGCTAAGCAGAGCTTGTGTTATGGGTAGTACTAGATAACTGATATAGGTAGGTACTTACTTGCATAGAAAACACCCAGAACACCATGATCAAATATTTGAAATTCGTATTAGTATATTAAAAAATATAGGTGTTTATCAGAGATTTTCCATGAGTTTCCAATTTTCCACGTATTCATAAACATCGTAATCCACCCACTCCTTAGGTACCTAGATTATAATATTGAGCCATGACTTGATAGATTACCTATTTCTATAGACTTGGTGGATAATCACTTCACCATGCCACTTCTTAGAACAATGCCAGAGAATATATAATAATACACAATGCTTCATAGCATATTGTAAACTAAATTCTACCTGTTATTGGGGGAATTTCAGAATCATTTCCGGATAATAAAACATCACAACATATCTTATTGAGTCTGGATCAAATTAGTTTGAATTTCTGGGAAAATGTTGTTTATACTACACCAGCTCGGAAAGTTGCCTATTCCTTTTCCATTTATAGAATAGAAAGTATGTCTTTGCAGGCCTATAGGAAACCGGGAGGAAAAACTCTATGGAATTTCATTTCTCACGTGTTTTAGCGGGAGGAAAAAGTGTATGGGAATCCATTTCTAACGTGTTATTTCTTTTTAATTTCCTAAAAGATCGGCCGGTAGCTATGGTTATTTTCGTTCGGTCTAATGCTGTCAGTACAGAGCAACAAGGCATTCGCAAGTATAATATAAAATATTAAAATATAAGTAGACCCTCTCTAGATCGCATACAGAATGATGAGGAACATCTATCAGATAAAGTCCTCAGGATGCTGTTGCGACTGTCCCGTAGTCTGCGGACCAGGGAGGCAGTTTTCTGCGGATACTTGCGTCAAAACCATTAGCTTGGAATACCAGGCTGCATTGCGGAATACCGCAAACATTCCTGATGCGCTACAGAAGCGAGGAAGCTGCAGCATCATCCTGAAAACGATATTCTACCATTAATGGATGCGTAGAGTTCCTACCGACTTTTTTGTATGGTTGACCCACAGACTTCCCGTGTAGGTACATAAATAAATAAATAAATAATGCTGGACAATTCACACAGCATTATCTAGCCCCAAAGTAAGCAGAGCTTGTGTTATGGGTACTAGATAACTCATTATACTTAATACAATACACTAAATAGATAGATATTTTTTATTATACATAGAAAACATCCAGAATGCCCTGGAAAAATGTCTGCAGATCGTACAAACATTTGTCCCGAGGCGGGAATCGAACCCGCAACCTCCTGCGTCGCAGGCAGACCATAACATTACCTCTCACTGCTAGAGCGCTACGCTCCCTCTCAATGTCAAGGATTTTAGCACACGGCGTATCGTATCACCATCATCATCATCAGCCTATATTAGTCCACTGCTGGACATAGGCCTCCCCTCCGAGCGCCATAGCGCCATAGCGCCCTGTCTTCAGCTTGTCGCATACAGCATCTGCCTGCAGTCTTTCGCAGATCGTCATCCCACCTGGCCAGAGGGCGTCCTACACTAGGTTTGCCGAGTCGTGGTCTCCACTCAAGAGCACGTTTATCCCAGCGGTTGTCGGTATCGTATCATGCTCGCTGCGATGTTGTATTACGCCCTGTACCTAACATTGGTACCTAACCACCTTAAGACATAGATATGGATCTAAAGACAAGTTCCGACATATTTTGCTGCTGACGAGGTTTAGACTATGTAGTCTTATTTACATTGAATAGGGTTTAATCTACAGTTTGATTGACTTATGTCGATAATTAATGGAATTCTGTGAAATATTACTATATACGTACTGTAGACGAGGTAAAAAGCAGACTTAGGTATGCAACACAAAAATACCAAGACACTTACCTACCCTCTTACGCTCTGGGACAAATGTTTGTACGATATGCAAATATTTGTTCCGGGTGTTCTGGGTATTTTCTATTTATAATAAAAAATATTTATCTAGAGGTGTGTAATGTATTGTATTTAGTATATCATATCAGTCGTCTTGTACATATAACACAAGCTCTGCTTAGCCTGGGGCTACATGATGCTGTGTGAATTCTCCAGCATTATTTATTTATTATTACTTTAACTACTAGGTAAGTATAATAATTTGATTGTTTCAAAATAAAAACCGATTCGAATCTTTGTTTTTAAGTAGCCCTGAGTTAAAAACAGTGATCCCTCGGGAATAATTTTTTATGAGACCACCTGGGAGCATTTTCAATACAGTAGCGAAATAATATTCAAAAGCGGACTATCATTGACAGAGAAATCGACGAAGATACCTTCATAAAAAACCATACAGCCGTTCATAGAACCACTTCCTCTTTTAGAAGTCGGTTTATGAGAAATATATCACAGTAGACACTACCTAAGTCATAAATCCTAAATCAATAGATACCTACCTACATACTTATTGATGACTAGACGATCGCCTCGCGGTTTCACCAGCGTAGTTCCCGTTCCCGTAAGAATTCCGGGATAAAATATAGCATAATATGCTATATTTTATCCCGGAATTCTACGACATATTATGTCACTGCTTGAAAAGTAAGCTTCCTAACGGTGAAATAATTTTTCAAATCGGTCCAGTAGTTTCGGAATCTATTCAATACAAACAAACAAACAATTAAATCTTTCGTCTTTATAATATTAGTACAGATATAGATAATATTAGTATAGATAACATCAAATTTTTAGACCTTATCATTAGCAGACAGCTCGATCCAATTCTTTTAAAAATCCGTTAGCTGTCAATCCATATTTGACAGTCAATTTGCAGAGCACATTTAGACCGAGACGATTCCGTTACTGCGATGCGAGCACACACCTCGCCACGTGCGTCCACCTACCTTCATTCTCCAGCTGGGTGGAAGAAGGAAACGGTCTACGTGATGGTTGTTATCAGGTTTTATTAAGAATAGAATGAATAGAATAGAAAATCATTTATCGCCTTCATACAGAAAACACAACATAAAACTATACTTATACTACTTAATTACAACTAATAGACTAAGGCAAAAGGAGTAAATTCAGCATTTTGCTGTAATGCATTATTATGCAAGCAGCGCTGTTTTCAATTTACTCCTCTCGGATAGCTGGTCACCGAGAGGTTAAAGTGATAGCGGGATTAAATACATAAAAAATAGATCAATCTAATGGATACAATTAAATTAAATGCATGGCGTTTTCACAGTCATAATAAACATTTTACTAAGGCTAATTTTCAGGTATTTGGGAATGTTCATGGGCCTTCATGTGTAATGTAGGTATGTTGTGCATGCGTGTTTGAATGTTGATTTCCCCCGAGGCATCAGTCTCATAGGTTTAACATTGTCAGTTTACTAGATGAAATCACCACGGGGCAAACGCTTTCCTGTAGGTACTAATAAAACTAAACTAAAAATATATTTAGATTAAAATCCTACTAGGGTCCTACTAATATTAAAAAGCCGAAAGTTTGTGAAATCTGAACTTTTGTTACCTAAGATCTCCAAAAGTGCTGAAAAGATCAAGATGAAATTTGGCGTACGCTTAGAGCAAAGCCTAACTTAGATAATAGGCTACTTATTATACCGAAAATACGCCGGTAGAAGCGAAGTAATAGAAATAATAGTTTCGATTAACAAATAATAATTTAATATTCAAATAGATCAATCAATCAATCAATGGCCTTTACATCCACGAAGGATGGTTTATGTAGTGTTCGTTTTTCGGCACTTACGTAGATGACTTGTAAGGCCTATACGGGAATAATATATCAAATAGATACGTCTTACCTATAAATCCAAATGAAAGACAATATTTAATCAATCTTGACAGTCCAACTAGAAGTGTTAGTTTATGGCCGTTGAAAAAGCACTTTTCTATTTACTCAAATAAAATAAACTAAAGTTTTTGTGAGCTAACTCATGTGTTTGCATAATACATAGATATAAGCAAAAAGTTGGCGCCGCGGGCGGAAGTACTTGACCTTTCAAATTAACCTGTGATGTGGTGGACGTGATCAAAATCACACGAATTTAAACTACTATACTATACTAATGTACTTTATACACCAAAGTATGGGATGGATGGATGTTTAGATGTTTGTTACCTCTTCATGCCAAAACCACGGAACGAATCGGGCTGAAATTTTGTATAGATGTAGGGTAGGTCTTAACCTAGAGTAAAACATGCTACTTTTTATCCCATATATCACTTTCCATGGGATACAAATAACATTTGAACGTTTCCATAGAAATAACGCGTGCGAAGCCGCCGGCAGACACTAATTAACGATACTGCGATATCATGCGTTGGTTATTTTTTGTCTTTACTTCTGAACGTGGACAAGGATATATTTTTTGCTAGCTATTAATTAACTCGCCCTGTTAATATGTGTGAAACAAATCTTTCAATTGAATTTTAGAACGGCCATCCGTAACTGATTGAGCTGAAATTTGGCATACTTATGTAAGTCGCTGACAATGCAATGTCATGGTCCCATCGAGCTGGTCTGACGATGGGACAGGTGGCCACAGGAACTCCTTAACGAAACGACTTCACCCCATCGAGTTTGGGTTCGTTGGATTTGTCTTCCCAAGCACTTTTCTAGATGATATAAAAGCTTGAATTAGAAACATTAAAAATGTATTACACATTTAGTGGTAAAACCCAAGGCATTTCATTGTAAGCCAGTTGCAGTGCGGCGGTGCCCTAAGGCACATTCACTCCAAGCCTGAAAATCAAACCCGTTTCCTCATGACGTCATAACCAAAGACTGCCTCTCAATCCACCTGTCACTGCACCAGACAGCTCTACACCTCTCAATTAGAACCATAAGCACTAAGGTTCATTTTTCAACGGCCAGTCAAGTACTGTTAAGATTTTTGGCAATTTTTTTACGCTCAAGGGTTATTCGTCATCGTCTGCGCTCGCATCTTTGAGATTGTTCTGGTCGTACGCGTTTAATGTGTTACGAAAGAGGCGTTTTCAAAAAACTCTTGCTTACATTATATATAACTAATATATTTATTAATTTTATTTTTTATTTGTAACTAAACTTAACTAATTACACTAGCTAATTCGGTTTAAAAAAATAATTGTTAGGAACTCACTACACACATTAAAAATAACTTTAAATATGAACATACAACTACTTAATTAGACAGAATAGTTTTTATAAAAGGTTTTTTCATTTTCTTTTACAGGTAACTTAAAAAATAAAACGTTAATTGCAAGTTGGCTCGCGCACTAAAGGTTCCGTATAATTGTATAACCTTGCTTCATGCCAAATATCATGATACTAGGTCAACCGTCAACATGAAGTAGGTACCCTGTATATTTTGATCCAGCGAAAAAATTTTTTTTTACAATAAACCACAAATTTACGGTTTTCGGATTTTTTCCGTTATTTGTGGTATAAGCTCTTGCTTCCTGTCAAATTTTATGAATCTAGGTCAACGGGAAGTACCTTATAGGTTTTGGTCCATGGCGAGAATCAAAAGTAATTTTTTTAAAGAATAAACTACAAAATAACTTTTTTTCGGATTTTTCCCTTTACTTGTGCTGACTTTGCTTCTTGCCAAATTTCATGATTTTAGGTCTAGGTATAGGAAGTACCCTATAGGTTTTGTGTGCATGTGATTCCCTTGAAATTTTCAAAATATTCGGACATAGACGGCTGTAACTTTTGATTGCGTTGACCTAGAAGGTTTATTTATATCGAGGCTTTAAGAGGTTGCGGTATTTGATGTTAATTTGACCTCGATACCTTCACGCGTTCCTGATAAAAAGGGGTTGACAGACGGACAGACAGACAGACAGACAGACGGACAAGAAGGTAATCCTATAAGGGTTCCTTTTTTCCTTTTTAGGTACGGAACCATAAAAAGCAGTCAAGTATCCATCTTTCATTCATCCATCATAATAAACCTAAGGTATTCTGACAGTATCTTCTTCCATCCATCGGCAAAGATAACACAGTCCGCCGGCTTCTGGTTCAGAAGTCTGTTAAGAGCGGCGAGGTTGCGAGGCAGTGGAGAACTGGCACGAACAACGGTTCTGCTGAAAGGAACAGAAAAAAGCCTATGTCTTCTGTTGCGAAGGATACCAGACCAGAATAGTAGAGCATTGTTTATTCATTTATTAAGAAATGTCTCATTCTTGCAACTTAGTCTACAGTTATCACAACTGTTTCAATTATAAATAGGAACTACTTCTTTGTTTGTAAACTGTTATTTCTTAAATTAAAACTCTCTTTGTAATTAAACATCAAAACTAACTACACATCAATCATTTCCCAGTCTGATCCAGTCATATTTTTTCCTGTGGGCCTGATTCTGTATTGAATCCATCTTGCTTCTAGAAAAATTTGAAAATTCTCTGAATCTGTGAAAGCTCCTGAAAGCTCCAATATTCCCCTCATAACTTTCCTGAAGACTAAGACATTGTTAGTTACTTTGTTGTTAAAAAGCGTACTTAATTTAAAATAATGGCCAAAAAAGTATTTAGCATAGCTTCTGCCCGCGGCTTCTTTTTCGGAACAAAAAGTTCACCAAGTCCAGATGTTGATGATTGCAAAATTTCAACTCAATCCATTCAGGAGTTAGCGTTGTCTTCGGCCAAACATCTTCACAACGGCACCAACTTCCACCTTTGTAATAATATTAGTAGTAAGCAGGATAACACAATAAAAATTAAACAAAATGAACCAAAGAAGAGGTCCGACAGGATCCTTGTTTTATTCGGCGAGAAATTCGTTTACGAATAAACTGGTCTGGGGGGCAGAATTTATGGGACTCGACGCCATGAGAAGGACGTAATACCCAATAAAAACCTCTCCGGTGTCCCTCTCTCACCATTTTCGCCGAACCACGGGAACATTTAAAACCTACCGCGGCCCGACTGGCGTCCCCTCTTCCTCCTACACATGGCCGGCGAGCCCACCGATCCACACACTCGCCGACCCCATTCTTCCGTCACCTTTCCTCCCCCCGATCAGGACACAGACAAGACAGACACAGTTGGAACCGCGAATGTCGACCTCTGTGGCCAGATGCCCAGATAGGCATTGTCGCCCCATACTATCAGTTGTGGGTCTCGCATTTACTGCCGACAGGACCCTGCCATAATAAATATATAAAATAAAAATCATTTATTTCGAGCACGCAACTCATATTAAACAATTCATTTGGAAGAACTTAAAATCTAATTGGATTGCTGGGCAGGTGTCGCTCACAGCATTGCCTTGTGTACGGGCAGTTCACCCTAACGGCTATCATTGCCAGGAGGGTGTTGGAGCTAGCCCGCAACCTGCGCAGGGATGAGGTGCGCTTGCGCATGGTGGTATGGAAACAGTCGCCGCCGCAAACATTCCTGATGCGCTGCAGTACCGAGTCGGCACACCCCGCTCTGAACGCATTTTTATAATGTTCACAGACATTTTAGAATTGTGATTTTACTCACTCCTATAATATAATAATTAAGGTTATTTATTTTATTTATTTAAATCTTTTTCAAGGGCTTTTAGCCAAACACTGACTACGCCAGCCCTGTTGGTACATTCAATTAGTTGCTAATCTTATAAAATATCTTAAACCATTTTATATAGAATCCTGGCCGCAGTGGAAAGCTAAGATGCTTTGAAAAATGCCAATATTTAACAAACTTTATTCAAAGTGCGTTTCCAAACTTGATCATAATGACTGGCTCCTTTAAACTACTTACCTACTACGTTTTGTGAACCTAGAGCTATAGTCACGTACCTAAGCAGTGTATGGTTCCACCAACTAAGCTACTATTGTAAGACTATTAATAGTTTTTATATAAGTTTTTGCAGAGTGTCTATGAATAAGCGAAAAGATGACAATACTGGCGCCAAGTTTTTTTGTAAAGTACACACTTGAGCTCGTCTATTCAATAGCCACATTTATAACTCGTAGCTACGGTTTTTATAAATCATAGATACCTAGATGGGTACCTCAGAACAAGGAGGTAGGTATAAGTAAATAGATACCTATTTATAATATTTTAAATGCAAAAGTTACTCTGTCTGTGTGTTATATATTCACGCCTAAATGGCTGAACGGATCTTAATGAAATTTGGCAGGAAAACAATATACCGGGGACGGGTACTTATAGGCTAATTGAAAAGCGCGTGCCAAGCCGCGGGCAAAAGCTAGTAAATTATAAGTCTATACATAAATATGATACACTAGCATCTGCCCGCGGCTTCGCACGCCTATTTTCGGTACAATAAGTAGCCTACGTTCTAAGTGTATGTCAAATTTCATCTTGATCTGTTTAGTAGTTTAGGAGATCTTAGGTAACGAAATTCAGATTTCACAAACTTTCGGGTTTATAATATTAGTAGGATAAACATGATAAGTAGGTACATAAATATGATATGAAGTGCCTTTTCACAGTTTCCCGGTCGCCGGGTTGTATGCAAATTATGCCGGTAAGTGTGAAAGCTACCGTACATTGCCATACACTTCGCTGCCGCGTACCCAGCACCGGCTACCGGAAAACCGTACCGTATTAAAATACACTAACAATAATAAATCACGTTCATGCGGTACCCATCGGCTGACGCAACTGTCATAAGAGAAAAGTCAGGTGCATTCTACACTTGCGCAAGAGTCGACTGACAGGCAATCAGGTCATGATCACTGATCTGATGCAAGTTTAACAGAGGCTTGCAGTGGGTGTGGCGGGTCAAACACCTCGCGGATTCTTAACCATTCAAAAAGCCCAGTATATCCCAATCCCACTGCTGGACTTAGGAAAGACTTTCAAATGATTTTTTTCAAATTCATTCCGTAGGTTCCGTGATTCCGTCCTCCTCAGCACACATTTTGTCCACTGTTGAATGTGCCTCTTCCAAACAGCATTTCTATAATCAACACGTCTGGCAGGCGGGTTGGTATAATCAACACGCTTGGCAGGCGGATTGGGATAATCAACACGCTTGGCAGGCGGATTGGGATAATCAACACGCCTGGCAGGCGGGTTGGTATAATCAACACGCTTGGCAGGTGGATTGAGATAATCAACACGCTTGGCAGGCGGATTGGGATAATCAACACGCTTGGCAGGCGGGTTGGTGATCGCATTTGAGGTTAAATACACCTGTGGAAGCTGCTGCTCTTCCTCTGGTAGGTTCCCTTAGTCGCGTCTTACGACATCCACGAGTTGAGGTGGAAGGGTCGATTCTTACGTTGCGACTGCCACGACATCATCATTAATAATTAATTCTTCTGTTACATAGCTATGTTACGGAGTGTGTAGGTATGAGTGCTTTTATAGCTATAAAATCACTCAACAACAATTAACTCATTCAATAAAAAACTCATCGCCGCTAGCGCATACGCCGGTATATACAACGTCATTTTGCAGTTATAATGCTGCCTTTGCCACATTTTTTTTTTCGGTTTTCCTCAGGATTTTCTGACTGAACCCTCTCTGAGCACAATTTGTTTGAAGTGTTTTGAAATATCCATACACTACGATTGATGCAACTTTCGTACATTTTAATCAATTAACTGAGTTGTCAAGGGATTTCCCACTCGACTGTGCATTCAAGTTGGACCTACCTTATTACAATGTAACAGGAAAAATGGAGCTCTTACTAAGTGACCGCAATTAAAAATAAAACGTCGAGTGCGAGTCGACTCGTGCACCGACGGTTCCGTATAGTTATAAGACCTTGCCTCTTGCCAAATTTTATGGCAACGGGAAGTACCTTATATAGGTTTTGGTCCGTGGCGAGCATCAAAAATTATTTTATTTTTAAATAAGGTACAAATGTACGGTTCCCGGATTTTTCCTTTACATGTGCTTTAGGACATTGTTTTTGCTAAATTTCATGATTCTAGGTCAACGGGAAGTACCCTATAGGTTTTATGTGCGTGTCATTCCCTTGGAAAGTTCAAAATATTCGGGCATAAACGGCTGTAACTTTTGATTGCGTTGACATAGAAGTTCTATACCAGGGCTCCAAGAGGTTGCAGACTTGACAGTATTTGTTGTTGATTTCAATTCAATACCTCCACGCGGTCCTGAGGAAAGAGGGTTGACAGACAGACAGACGGACAACTGCTTAGTTGTCCGTGTACCTCAAAAGGAAAAAAGTAACGCTTGTAGGATCACATGATCCTATAAGGGTTCCTTTTTTTCCTTTTGAGGTACGGAACCCAAAAAATCGTATATTTAGAATACCTGAGTACTGAACAGTACACTGAAGTATAAAGAGGCGTGTAATATTTTTTTCCAGACCAATGACGACTAAGAAGGAAGGAAATTTTCTCATTCAACTAAATAAAAGTTCGTATTTTATCCATGATTGACTAAAAAGTCAAAAAATACATAAACGGAAAATTATTGCCCTACTGTTGTATATTGTTGCTAATTAGGCAATTATTATTAACTAGTTTCCCCTTCGTACGCGTTTTTATTACTTCTATTGAAACTTTAAAAAAAATTGTATCCCATCCGAAACAACAAAAGTCGCCTATATTTCAGGCACAAAAATCCCTGTATGCGAAATTTCATCCCGATCCGTTCAGTAGTTTTGGCGTGAAGAGGTATCATACATTCATACATCTAACCAGGGCTTAGGGGAGAAGGGCATTTCATCCAAACTTTCGCATTTATAATATTACTGTGATCGATAGCCAGAAGTTTAAATTAAATATCTTCTTCTAACATTTTTTTTAGGCTGAGTAAAGTTGTTTATAAGTGCAGTGTTCTCTAAAATATTATCGGGCGATCAGCAGTTGTCGATTAACTTTGAAGTATTTAGATACGTATGAAAACAATGATTAACAATTAATTGGAACGTACTTTTTAATGATTATGAGGAAAATTGCATTTTAAGGTTTACATTGAAATGTATTATTTGCCTATTAGATATTTTACTGGTAAATAAATAAATAAATAGTGCTGGATAATCCAATTTAATATCATTCATTGCAGGGAAGGAGGTATGTAGGTCCACGCATAGTCAGCTTCTTGATAATTTTAAAAATAATCTCTATAACACTTTTCTGCTACATCAACCGACATGATTAATGCTAGACGACTTTATTTAAAAGGTGTTAATCACCTCTTAATTTTCTGAGAGAGGCAGTCTGCTGGTTAAACCCGAGACGTCATCAGATCGTTTAAAAGGAGGTTGTACAAAATAAAATAAAATGTCGCGTTTGCGGTTAGTGAGTAAAGCTTTATTCTCACTGTTAACTTATTAAATTTTGTAGTCAATGTGATAAAAGCCAATAAGGCGCTTATCAGGGGGAGGTCTGCGTCCAGCAGTGGACCAATACAGGCTGTTGAGGATGTACATGTACATGTACATACACAGGTTCAAAATTTAATAAAACCCAAGTACATAATTCATATTATTTTATATATCTGAGACTAGCTTCTGCTCGCGGTTTCGCACGCGTATTGTCGGTAATAATAAGTAGCCTATTATCTAAGTTAGGCTTTCTTCTAAACGTACGCTAAATTTCATTTTGATCTATTCAGTAGTTTTGGAGATCCTAGGTAACAAAAAATCAGATTTCACAAACTTTCGCCTTTATAATATTACTAGCTTCTGCCCGCGTCTCCGCACGCGTTGTCTCTATAGAAACGTTTTGAAGTTATTTCTATCCCATGGGAACTGATTTATGGGATAAAAAGTCGCCTATGTCTGATTTCAGGGTTAGACTTACCTGTATGCAAAATTTCAGCCTGATTCCTTCAGTAGTTTTGGCGTAAAGAGGTAACAAACATCCATCCATCTATACATCCATCCAAACTTTCGCATTTATAATATTAGTGTGAAGTAGGAAGTAGGACTAGCTTCTGCCCGCGGCTTCGCACGCGTATTTTCGGTATAATAAGTAGCCTATTTATCTAAGTAATTTAAGAACATGTTCTTAACATAAGTTAAGAACATAGCTTACTATGTTCTAAGTCTACACTTAGAACATAGTTAGCTATGTTCTAAGTGTAGGTACGCCAAATTTCATCTTGATCTGTTTTGTAGTTTTGGAGATCCTAGGTAACAAAAATTTTACATTTCACAAACTTTCGCATTTATATTAGAAGGATAGTAGGATTGTACCTACTTGCAACTAAAAAGGTTGAGCTTCTATACAAATTTTTAATAATATTTTTTCGTTTTTTATTTAACTAGTCTTAATGAGATAGGTCTTATAAAGACTCAAGTTACCTGCAGAGAACCAACAGACCTGAGATAAATTAATCTGCTTTTTTTTGTAATGTGAACTAGGTTTTATTAAAAGACGTCGCAATCAAAACAAATAAGGCTAATTTCTTTTTTAATTTACATAAATAGAAACTTATCTGCGGTTTTATCAAATTTATTTTGATCCGTTTTAGTTTAAAATAAACAGACTAAATGCTAAAACTGTTTTTGTGACTGAACCGGTAAAATTTGTTTAGGTACCTAGTATAGATTACCTCAAGATTTGTTTACCTACGTTACCAGAGGGGTGACTCTAAAATTTGACGTTTTACCAAATTGTATGGAAAACGGATACGTCACGTAGGTACGTCTACGTACACGTCTCGTTATCAATCAATCAATTAACCCTTTCAGACCTGATTTTTTTTCGTTTCAAATTCAGTTGTGATAAAATTTGTGTTGATAACCTCTCATGTGGCACGCCCCGCGCCCCGCTATCTCCGTTGTGTGGCAGGTACTTCCGCAAAATCCGCGGAAAATCCGCGGAAATGCATCATAATGCATTATTTCGCTTATTTCTTGATTATTATCTACTAACACCTCATAACATCTATATATATTTGGATTCTCCATGAAATTTCCTACAAAACAGCGTGGAAACATTCTGATGTTGTATAACGTAATTAATGAGGTTGATTAAAATTCTTTTTTATGTGTTTCATTCTGAAAAACTTTAATGTGTCTCAAATGTAACCACAGGGACTGAAAGGGTTAATAAAAAACGTTTATTTGCAACTGAAACATAAATTAAAAACCGTCATTAACTAATAAAGAATACAAAATGACAATATACGATATAATATACTTAATATTATTAAAATTTAGTTTTAGCTACAAAATGATCCCAACTCAGCTTATGCAGGCGTTAAAACCTGCGCTGGTTTTCTGCTGGGGCCTATAGGACCGAGGAATTACAAATAATATTTCTAGAAAAGCGAAGTGTTGCAGCTAATTACAAAACAAAATAAATAAAATTAAGTACTTAAATATGAATAACGTAGTAACGTTATTCATCATATACGGCAAATAGACTCGCCCTTCGGGACTTAGGTACATTTATGCTGCTTTGCATAATTAATATTAACTTTTTAAAGTCAGTATTATAAACAAAAATTAAAAAAATACGTTTATTATAAAACTAGAAGATCGCCTCGCGGTTTCACCCGCGTAGTTCCCGTTCCCGGGGGATAAAATATAGCCTATGTCACTCCCTGAAAAGTAACCTTCCTAACGGTGAAAGAATTTTTCAAATCGGTCCAGTAGTTTCGGAGCCTATTCAATACAAACAAACAGTCAAATCTTTCCTCTTTATAATATTAGTATAGATTAAATTCTAAAAGTCTCTGATTAAGTTAGAGGAACAAGAATAAAAAAAACTAAAAAAAATGTTTTATTTTCCTTAAATCTGTCCACATGAATTATGATATTTACATTATACTAGCTTCTTCCCGCGGCTTCGCACGCGTTGTTACTATGGAAACGTTCAAAGGTAATTTCTATCCCATGGGAATTGATATAAAATATAAAAAGTAGCCTATGTTTGATTCCAGGCTTAGAGCTACATCGATGCAAGATTTTAGCTCTATCTGTTCAGTAGTTTTGGTGTGAAGACGTAACAAACATCCATCCATCTATTCATCCAAACTTTCGCATTTATAATATTAGTGTGATGATGTGATGTCCAATAACATTGGGGAACTAATGTTGCAGGCGGAGGAGTAAAGGAATTTATTCACGAGTTCGTGAAGGTCGTATTTCTCACAAGACAACGCAAAATCTTCAGAAATACAATTTACCTAAAGCCAATTTACATGTCAATCACTTTTGTACCTAAGTTTACAAAGCGTAGGTATACAGTCAAGTCTTAAAATATCTAAGAAATCAAATAATATCACAAAAAAAATTCGACTTCGACGGGACTTGAACCTGCGTCCTCCCCTATGCGTTCTTATTTGATTTCTAAGAAATTAGGAATTAACCAGTGTGCGAGGCCTACGCACTTTAATAACAAAAACCTAAGTCTTAAAATAATTCGATTTTCACATAAATACAATACAAAAAATTTGTAATTATATAAACATGAATAAATTATTTAAAAAAGTAAAACTTTTTTTAAAAGTAAATTTTTTTTATTTTTATGTACCTTACATAAAAATAAAAAAAAAAATTATCATTAGTCTCCTTTTCCTCGAGTCTTCTGAACGGATGGATGCGTTGAACTATGTGAAGAACTGAACTGAAACGTCGCAGAACCCTGACTGAGTTTGGTTTGACGTGTCATTTTGTATAGAGTTTGCGTAGTTCCATGTTAAAGGCGAAACATAGGTAAATAATCACATTTGTATACCTCTTTACTATACAATAATCTAGGCTAGAGTCTACCCAGGACTAGGTATTAGTTATTTGGAGTTTACTGTCCGGCGGTCAGGAGCGAAGTGAGGTGTATTCGTGGCTCGCACAACTCGATGGCTCGGTTCGGTCGCAGGTTCGGTCGGCTCGGTCGGCTTGGTCGGCTCGGTCGGACAGACGGTCGGAGGCTCGGCGTGGCCTAGAGCTTGTATTTGGCGCGCTTCGTTCACGTCACTCTGTGACAGCATGGAAAGAAATGAGAGCGACAACACCCATAGAAAAGATAAACATCACGATAAGATTTCGATACTAACTCAGGCGGCAGGCCTCACCACAGTCATGAAACAAACTACCTATCCCGGAAAAACACGTGCGAAGCTGTAGGGAGAAGTTAGTCATTTTAAATTGGATAGGTACCTTAGTTGAGTCAATAAACTTTATTTTTATTTTATTGCTTAGTAAGTATGTTTTAGGTACAAACTAATCGGTTTTCCTCTGATGATACATAAACTAAACGGGTATCCTTCGCTTCTGTATTGTCACGCACCTTCTATTTAACGTTTTTTTATCAGAAAACGTAAAAGAGGAACCAAATATTTTGTTCTACAAACATAACACCTACGTAACTATTATGTCTTATCTGCATCGCTGTAAACCTCACCTAATTTTATCATAGCTTCGTATAACAGTCAAAAGTAAATAAAGTTAATCCAGATTTTTTTTGTAAGTTGCATGTGATGCGACTGAGTCATGTGATTACTTTCTCTAAATGTTATTTATGCAGGTACTCATGTGATGCATGGCTGACATAAATACCATGAAGTCTCAAGTTCTCAACACCAAGAAATCCCCACTTATCTCCATTCTACATGTAGGCTGGAGGGAATATTCTATACCTACGTAATAACAGTTATTTCTTGTGCCAATTTAAAGCGACCCCTCTCGACCGTCTCTTGTATAAAATTGACAGTTCCATTCCTTGATAGTTCCGTAGACGGGACCTCCAGCGTAAAAATGGAGCTCAGTGAAACTCTATATTTTAATCTTCTCTTTTATATTTTCTACACACTGCATATTTAGGTGTCTTTGCTCAACCCAAAAGTGTATTACAGTTGGCAGAATACTTCTTTCATCATAAAAGCTTCCAAAATAGATGCCTAAGCCTATACGAAACGGTGGCAATAAGAAGCAATATTGCATCAGCCGTAATGCACTGCACACTGTGTGAGCGGGAAACCAACGATTGCCATTACTTTGTTTCTTTAGTTTCGCCCGTTGCCCGTGGTCCACCTGTATAGTCTACCGGGTGGACCATGGTTTTAAACCACGGTCTATACCTAGACCTAAGAAAATAATATTTCCTTTTATTCCACCAAAGGGTCTATCCAAAGACATCCTTGGGTATTTTAAGTTGACATGCACAAGCTCAATTCGAAAGCTTAGGAGGTGTCTTGGCGGATCTCAATTCATAAAATGGCGGACAGAATGTCCGATTTTTCCATTCAAGTGCAGTAATAGCAAAATAGTTTTTTTGGCCGCATGTTTATTAATAGCATGTTATAGGTGCCTACGTCAAACTAAACAAATTTGAGCTTTTACGATTAATTCACTGAACATCATCATCATCTTCCGGTCCTTATCCCACGGTAGGCGAGATCGATTATTTATTGTTATTTATTTATTTATTGACAGAATAACATCATTACAGGTTTTTTTTATTAAGTTATGCTTTGATTATTTACCTATTTAGTTTTATGACAGTGTGTCATCCTGCAATTATTAATGGGCATCTGAGCCTTTGAAAATGTTCCTAAGTTTCAGTTTCAGTTTTCTGAAGAGTGTAAAATTAAGGGATTCGTCAGTTTTTAGTTTTTTCAAAAGAATCAAATTCTGTTTGAAAGTATCTGTTAAGAAGTTTCCTACGTACCTAAGTGTTTACGTGCGATTCTTACGTTACTCGTTTATTAATTCCTAGATCAACTTTTTACTTCCCTTTACAAATCTAGTAGATAAGTACCCACATATCAAACAAATTCGCCGTGTAAGTAATATTTCCACTATGTGAAGGCTAGATAAATCTCGTTGGAAAATTTTACAGTCCCTTTTCCGCATTCACAATTTTTGTCAGCAGCCTTGTAGAAAGTCAACAACCAATCGTGCCGATCATTTTCTGAACTTATGTCGTCAGTTGGGGTCAACATTAATCACTTTGGCTAGCCCGACTCTTTTCTTCACCAGCTGTGCGATTACGCAAAACCACCCATCTTAAATTGACATTTGAAAGCCCTTTGAATGGCCTTCGAAATTTGCTGTATGGATATGACCATGGAAATGGCTTTCAAGGCCATTCAAAGGGCTGTCAAATGTCAATTTTAGGATGGATAATTTTTGCGTAATTCCACAGCAGTTCCTTGTGCCTAAGACGGGTATTAGCCGGTGTTACGTGTTACACAGCGAGCGTCGTACAATCAGTACTGAGAAAGTAAGTGCTCGTAACGAGCAACGCGGATTTTTGATGTTCCATGCTCGTTGCGAATGGTACTCGTACATTACGCCCCGTAATGTTATTTTGTTTGTGCCCCATTTAGGTACTTTTGATCCGAAAAAAACCGTAATTTTTCTCAGTGATTCTTTTCACAGTTCCAATAAATAAGATGGACTTTCCTAAAGTTTAAAACTAACTAACAACTAAATTTGTCCAGACTATCTACAGTAGTCCTTCGAGACAGATCAGAGCCTAGGATCTACCGAACTTTTCAGAAGTCAGAATATTTTTACTGTAAACTGTTTGTACAATTTGGTGTTACAAAAATAATGGTACAAGTTTTCACAGTTTGTCCAACAGGACGTACAATATAATATAACATAGGTAGTCTAAGGTAGTACATACAAGAAAAAGTGAAAAATAATCTAAAATTAACACGGATCTATGTAAGAATAAATGCCTACTAAATAACAGTTAAAGTATTGATACCTACTATTGAACAAAGTCACTATCTCTTTGAAAATACTCTTGTAAATCATAAAAAGCTTTCGATAAAAGCCATTTACCTAATAAGGTTATTTTTAAACATAGGAGTTCAGTTTAATAGATACATAGATGGATAGAAGACACTTTATTATACCTACCACACAAAGACAGTCAAGTAGTCAGTTAGCAAAATAATCCGCAGGCCGAGGTTAATAACAAGTAGGCCTCTAATTAGTGATTTTGGTAAATTAGGAACCTAACATAAAAGTCTAAACAAAATAATTGGTAATTATCGCTATCACGTCTAAGATGGTGGGTATAGTATAGGTACGAAGGTAGATTTTGGGAGTGAGTAATGAAAAAAAATATTTACTCTCTGCCCCGTACGTCATAATCCTCCATCAACATATCTAGCCTTATCAGAGCTTATCAGAGTATCTTATCGCTTATCAGATAACCGGGATGTCCAAAATTACGTAAACATACAAATAATGTACAGAGGTACCTATACCTACGTAGATTTGCAGTGCAGGTTTCAGTGAAATTCACAAAATAAAATTACTAAAAATTATCATAAGTGGAGAAGGCTAAATCGGTCTTAAATTCAAAGATCTAAAAGGGGATTCACAAAAGAAACATGCTGCTGACAGCTGAACTATTTAAAAACAGTTCAGCTGTCATATGTAATATTTTTTAAATTAAAGCAGTATAGTAAAAAGTAAAAGTAAAAAGTATTTATTCTGTGTCACAAAAATTACATGTAAAGTTGGTACAAATAAATAAAAGTTAAAACAGTGACAGTCAAAAAAGGTCGTCGCTCAGCATGATGCACAGTAACGATGGCGCTACTGTGCGCTGGTTGTATGCGACACCTAGAGGGCGCAGCAGCAGCTGACACACGAGTAAGACAAACAAAGACAAAGAAGGTATACAAAAAATGTAAAAGTATGTAGTAGTAGTAGTAAAAATTTCTTTTAATTTTTTTTGTTAATTTTTACTTTTTCTTTGATAAATCAGGTAAGTACAGTTGACTGCTCTAAACGGGTACTAATCGACGTTACGGGTCGTACTGTAACGTGTTACACGGCGAGCGTTCGTGCCTAGGTTCGTGCCTAGGTTCGTGCAGTCAGTACGGGGAAAGAACGCGTTCGCAACGAGCAACGAAACGGATTTTAGCTTACAGCATAACGTTGCATGCTCGCTGCCACCCACCTTTAGATTTTGTTTTTTTACCTCGTCAGTGACATTAGTGAGCCATTTTTGACAGACTGAACGCGATAGTCATAAATATCGACTATAACAACTTCATTAACGTAACCTCAACAGCCTGTATTGGTCCACTGCTGGACGCTGGCCTCCCACTGATAAGCGCCTTGTTGGCTTTTATCTCATGGGGGTAATGCCCATAATCCCCACGCTGGGCATGCGGGTTGGGGATCTCAGTTCGGTGGGAGAATTTTTCTGCAGGGGGCGCTGCTGGCCGCCCCCGGTGGATATCCCTTAGTCGCCTCTTACGACACCCGCGGGAAGAGTTGAGGTGGTGCAAATTCTAAGCCGGCACCACACAGCTATTAACGTAAGCAAATACCCAATGCTGAAGTCATTTCCATCAAAAAAATTACCAACATGTGTGAAACCAAGTTTGCATAATCAATAGAAAAATGATTCTATAGATGCAGATAGATATCAAAAGCTATTATGTAGTTTTTTCTGATAAATCATAAAATCATCAACACCTTACACCATTAGGTAACCTAAACACATTAATTTGCAGCCGTACTACGTCAATTGGAAGTTTTCATTAGTTATGTTATGACGTAACGTACTATACTCGAGGAATTCTCAATTGACAATGCTTGTGAACAATTTAACTGCATAAAAATCTATAATTCTCTTTTTGTCATCGATTTTAAAAAGTACTTATTATTTAATAAATAAAAATAAATAACTGTTTAAAAAATATTAAATAGTTATTTATTTATTTATTATTTTATTTATCAAGAAAGTGAAATTTTTAGTGAAATTTTTAGGGTGGGGGCAATGTTTACAAATATACATACATATATTTACAATACAAATATACATATTTAGTTTGGCCAGAGTAGAGTACTTATACGTTTTTTATGATTGATTTAAATTGAAACTATTCAGTAGCAATACTCTGAGAATCTACGTCAAGATCATACCTGCGCTATTGAATCAATATCCTTCATATAAAGTCATTATGAGTACTATAAATAGAAATAATTATTTAAAAAGTTTATTTAAAATGGAAATAAACTCAGTAGTTTTTATAATCCGTACCTACGGAGAAAAACCTACAAGCGGGGTGACAAGGCAATTAAATAACATACAAGATTTACTCGATTTTATTTATATGCGAAATGGTGAGATTTCAGACTCTATGGAACTGAGATTAAAATACAGTTTTCTGAGGATATAACTATTAAAATGTCATAATTAAGAATCTCATATCTTGTAAGTCCATAAATGTAGATATGTTGTATATGTATGCAGGTAGCACAATAATTGAAAATAAAACCAGCAAGGGAGGGGTGTCAGACACTGAAGGGTTGCTATTATTCGTAATGATTTTAATATCTGTCAATAATCATCCAAATGTAGATTAACCGAAGGTACATAAAATAATTAATGCAGCATTCATGATTTAGAAAATTTAAGAGGAAAAGGAGAAGAGGCATAAAAATTATTTGTCTTTCGATACATATAGAAAACGAACGAGAAACAAGCCTGAGACAGACGGATAGAACGAGAAGACATCTGGTGCGAATGGTTAAAAACAAAACCCCAAACTAAAGCTAAAAGTAGCCCACAGCCCGAAGACAATTCTAAAAGTAGCCCAATCAAACTTTTGCAGCAATAAAACCGCGCAAAAAACTCATCAATCAAGCACCAGAGTTCAAAAGGGTGCCATGCAACTTAGTCAAAACCTGAACAGGCTTTCATTTGCGTGACGCAGCCACCCGCCCCGCGAACCGACCAATGGCAGCGCTCGCCTGCTGCCAGCTATATGTATACGTCAGTTGGCCATTCACAGCAAAGTTACACCACCCGTCGACTAGAACGCACGCTGACGACTGTCAAACTCGCGAATTGAACGCCTTCCGTCAAAAACGCGCGAAAGTGTCAGTGTTATCCACTCCACCCTTTAGAAACGGATAAAAAGTGAGTAGTTTAATTTTTACGCTTGGGTGTACATTTGATTTCGAGCTGGTTGACGGCGGCGTTTGGTCGTACAAGTAAGCTTTTATTTTATATTTTGTTTGGTTCCCTCGTTATTTTAGCTATCTGGACCGACAGCTCTAGGACTTTGTAATGTTGTCCAGTATTATTTATTTATGTTTTATTTTATTTTTATGTTGTGAAACATATTGTACCCACTACCTAGAAGAAATTTGCAAGAAACTTTTTAAACCCATTCAAAAGTTCTGTTCACATAATTTTATTTACTACCTAGTATGTTATGTCACATTAGTTCTCCATCTTCAGCGTGTCCAACTTGAGGAATAATAATTCAAAGGTTACACACAAATACATATTATTATCTCGCTAAATAAGAATAATTATAGTCGAAATCATTTATTTATAAAGATACTAAAATCAACAAAACGCCCAATCAGGCACAACCAGCATTTACACTTATATCAATTTCCTGAAAATCTAAAAATCTAAGTCATCATTTTAAGTAATGAAATAAAAGTACCTGTGAAATACAAATTTTTGCTGATCCAAAAGTCTTAGAAAAGTTTCTTATAATTCATCGAGATATATTATATCTCCATAAATCAAAATAAAAATAAAGTCCGACACTTAAAAAGAGAAGGACTGCGGTGGCTCATTAGCATTACACTAAAACGTCACACTTCGTAATTTCTCTGTACATTTTGAAAGCCGATACTCACGCGAGCTGATTGACTTGACAGTTCGCGATCAAGTTACTAGATCGCTTACTGGAACCATGTGGACGAGGCTTTAGTTACACATCGTCATTGCATGTCACGCTATGTGGGGGTGATGCTTTTCCTGCAGGTTTTTAAACTTGGAGAGGTTCAACAACGTTGTCGCGCATTTAAGGGTTAAGATAGATTGCAGTACAGGCTCTATGAAAAATGTTACCATGATTATGTTTTTATTGGTCTACCAGTGCGGTCAATAATTTATCGCGGACCTGAAAATTAAAAAAACCATGTCTGCCTCTGTTCTATGCCCTTCGTAGGCATTTATATTATCATAGGTACCCCTTTAAATTAATAAATATTGTATTTAAAATCCGTTGATTAAGTAAGTAAACCACAAAATAAAATATGTAAACAGCGTCGTATTATGTTATCCAAATCAGACTCATGCGTGTCACTATTTTGTTACGTAAGAATACTGGCATTTCAGAGGTTCATACTTAGCATAACCCATCACAAATACTTCGAGTAAACCATTGTTAATTTAAGCCAAAGATTCCTTCCCGTATTTAAACCCTAACCTAAATTGTTACTTTATGGCAATCCAGGGGGAGATTTCTTATATTGATGTCCTCCTTTTTTTATTCGGCGAGGAAATTCGTTTACGAATAAACTGGTCTGGGGGTACCAGAATTATGTGGGACTCGACGCCCTGAGAAGGACGTAATACCCACTAAAACCTCTCTGGTGTCCCTCTCTCGCCATTTTCGCCGAACCACGGGAACATTTGAAACCTCCGAGATATCCGATGGGACGGCAGACCGACACGACCGGAGAGAGGTCAGGCGCAGGACCAACGTCTTAACTTGCTTTCCGAGGCACTGGGGTGTAACTCCGGACTGTTACCGTATTTTTTTTTGCTACAAAAATTACAATATAATTTACATAACTCTATTATGTCATCTATACTAATATTATAAAGAAGAAAGATTTGATTGTTTGTTTGTTTGTATTGAATAGGCTCCGAAACTACTGGACCGATTTGAAAAATTCTTTCACGGTTAGGAAGCTTACTTTTCAGGGAGTGACATAGGCTATATTTTATCCCGGAATTCCCACGGGAACGGAAGCTACGCGGGTGAAACCCTGAGGCGATCGTCTAGTTCCTATATAAATGTCAAATAGTTAACGATGTTACATGTCCATCATGAACTTATTTCGAGATTCTAGGTAGAGTACTAGATCTGAAAATCTGATCACCATTAAAGCCGCCACACACAGAAACCGTGGCCGGGCTGGAGGCGAAGGCGTGCGGGTTGTATTGCGTGAATTTATATGAGAGACTACGCATACACCGCCGGGCGGCGGGCGTGTAGTCTCTTATATAAATTCGTATGATACAACCCGCACGCCTTCGCCTCGCTCCGGCCCGGCCACGGTTTCTGTGTGTGGCGGCTTTCATAGTGATCGGGACCCAATGAGTTTAATATCCATTATGAACGTAAGCGGGTTAACTACGAACCTAGTTTGTGTTGGAGTTGGAAAGGATGAAATGTTGGTGATCTTCCAACACAAACTATCGTATATTCTTAGTGAATTCGTCAATCTACGTGAGTTTCTATTGAGTTTAATATCGTAAATAATAAAACTCGTTTGTTGGCCTCCAGCGGGTGCCAAAAGCCCAATCCTCCAAAAGTATCTACAAGTAGTCGAGAACATTACAATTCTAAACGTACGTAAAGAATATGAACAAAAGACTTCAACGCGCTCCTTGATTACACCAAAATTTAAGTAAACTAATCTAGATCTGATATCCGCCTGAAAGAAAAGCTTTGTCAGCATTGTCTACACTTAATTCATTTATAGGTTTAATGTTATGGGATCTTAATGGTTAGTGGCGCTCGAAAAAAATCGTGTTTTTACTATTTTCTAGGTTAAACAAGTAATTTATATAGCAGTTATGTAGTTTTGCGGACATTGTAATCCATTTGCTATGAACCCACGCTTAAACAATCTACTGATCAATCGTCGTTTTGGAGTTATTGACGTTTTTTACTAAAATCAATATTATGACGATACACCTACTCCAAAACTACAATTGATTCAAAGTTTCTTTTAGCAACGATTCATAGCAAATGGCTTACTTGCGCAAAACTTCTATCTAAAATACGCTGTCTAAATTAAAATAGTAAAAACTGTTTTTTTTTCGACTGTCACTAAAACTCTTTATCCTTTCTTAGAAAGATTAGGTTAAACCGCCGCCGCCACCGTCATATTATTAATGTTCTTCATATTATAAAAAGTTACCTACCTTTTAACCAACGAAAAAAACGCCTTCGAAGACTCGACTGGACGCAAGTCGAGTTTTAGCAGTTTGTGACTATTTAAAAACAACCAAATCATCTAATCGATCAACAGAACGTCTTTGAAGACTCTACTTGCATCTGTTTTTGCAGGTTCTGGATATTTTAAAACAACCAAATTATCTAATCGAATTACAGAAAAATCTTAGCATCGCATCACGGCCGTGACGTCACAGTATAATGACGTACTATTCGCAGAATTCGCGTTTTATTGTGTCTGAGGGCAGCGTTCTCGGAAGGACTGCGCCCGAGAGATCCACTCGACTTTGAACCCTCGTAGACCCCTGGGGGGTCCTGGAATTTCGCATCGAAAATTGTACGAATCTTGAAGATGCATAGGTCATACATAAGTTTCTATAATCTTCGGTGAATTGCGCAATCTTTGGGCGCGCCCCTGCGGGTCGCACCACTAGGGCTGGGCAGTGAATGCGTTTAGCGACCGATGATGATAGATAGATAGATTATATCTTTATTGCACCATCAATACACAGAACAATTTAATAAGAACTTAATACTAACTATATAGAATATGGCACTTATGATAGACCGGCATAAGCAGGTGTTTGAATGAACTAGGTAACTATCCAGAAATCTACTGGAAGAAAATATTCATAAAGACATAAAACAGGCAATAACATGTCATCATAAATTTTATGAAAAAGATCATTAATATAAATTTAATTTTAATCGGTGCACACCTGGTCGAAACATGATATTTTATTCGACATTAATATTTATTTGATAACACGCTTTTTCGTGTCAAATTACTAAATATATTTTGTATAATTAATTGTTTGGTTAATTTTGTGACCGTCTGCTGCGAGATTGCGTCACGTCATCCTTTTAATTTATAGATTATTTTTTAAGTTTTTATAGACTTTTAAAACAGTGGACGCGTTGCCTATTTATACCTAATGTACATATCCTTATAACCACTTCTACTGCTTATGTAACACATGCCCGTGTTCACCTCCGATACCTGCCGCGCCTTTTCATGTCGCATCGCCGAGTTTGGGCAGTGAAGGGTTTAAATGCATAACAGTATTCAAAATCTCAAGAACTGCATGTTGAAATGCAATACATTACAATCAGTTCCAGGCTAAAACGGCTCAACCATGCACCCAAATGGGTACTTATTATGGTTTTTGTTATCATAGTTCATAAGCAATAGAAATTAAATAATAAGTATCCCAAAAAAAATCGACTTTGATGGGACTTGAACCCGCAAACTTTTGGGATATTATTTGATTTCTTAGGTACGTTTTGCTCTCTTTGATGAAGTGCACGATAAAAATAATAGGAAGACTACAAATTAAAGTCGTCTAGACAAGTTAATTTAATTTATTTCCGCTAGTATGCATGATTTAAAAGTTTCTTACAGTATAATTACCTTCCACCTCATCTATTATTGTGTGACCGGAATGACTCAGAAGCACATTCGATTCAACGTGACACGTTTCAAAGTTTAATTTAAGACTGGATCTTTTAATTGATCATTAAATGCACGTAATAAAACCTAAGACACCGTTCTAGGCTAAATAATACAACTGATCACACACTAAAGTCCTGCTAGAATACATACTAATATTATAAATTTTAAAGTACCTAACTGTCTGTTTGTTACCTTTCACGCCCTAGATTTCAATGAGATTTGGCTGGGAGGTAAATGGTACCTCGGAGACGGATAAGGCTATTTAAAAAGCGCGTGCGCAGCCGCGGGGAGCAGCTTGTAAAAAATAAAACGCGTTGACTTGAGAACCTCCTCTTGTTCTTCGTCGGTTAAAAATCAGCGTTGCCCGACTTTTTGTAGAGCAACATTTTACGGAGGATCATAAGTTCCAAAAGTTTTATACACACAATAGTTAGTTAGGTATTAAAGTTTTTATACTTACGCTACCTGAGAGGTGAGTCTATTTGACGTTAGGAACGAGACGTGATCGTGACGTCTCCTTTTTGGGTGGGATTTGTCGATTGTCGATATTCGTATTTAATTTCTTAACGCCAAATCTACTGAATAATTGGACTGAAATGTAAGCATAGATGAGTTTTAGAGCCTTATCAGCTTATCACACTGGTGATTTGCGAGCGATTGTGGTCGCAGCGTGCCCGCGGCGTGGTCGCAGCGTGCCCGCGGCACGGTCGCAGCGTGCCCGCGGTGTGGTCGCAGCGTGTCCGCAGCGTGGTCGCAGCGTGCTGGCTACACACTCGCCTCTTTGAAATCCCTCGCAAATCACCAGTGTGGTAAAACTCTTAGGCCCAAAATAACATACCTATCGGTTTCTTGCCGTTTCGTGCCGCGAGCCTTAGCAATCGACCAAGGGCCGACCTGTGACTCATTCAGTCGATTCTCTGAGATACGACACAATCGACGATTGTGTCAGTTATGCAGTTATATTCTGTAAACCAATCCACTACGAAGAATCACAGTGGTTTACTGGTGATACTTGACCTATACTACTTCTACATAATCCTTATAGATAGTTGACTTTGAACTGAATAAACCATTTACTTCAGGTACTTCCTTACCCCCATAAAGCTCGTCGCACACCTGGAAAGCACCGCTGCTACAGAGGAAAATAATGCGCATTCAAAAACGGGCTACGTTTAACTCGTAACATTTAGAGGCATTTAAGATTGATGGCATCAGAATCAGACAGACAGCTCGCGGACCACTCGTATGAAGCTTGCGTGGAGCTATTTTTTTCGCTGTACAATGTATCTAAAGATGGCAAGTTTAAGCCCATAATTATTGAATGCACAGTTTTGTGATGTGCGGTAGAGGTGTTGGATTAATGTGCGTAGAGCTAAAGCTACTACTACAAAAATCTAAACTGATTAGTCCACTAGATGGCACTAGGTAAAAGTCTGTCCTTCTATAAATTGTAGTCGAAGTATTTTATAATATAGAATTGTACTTTAGTAGACTCAGAGCAATTTTTATGCCACTATAAAAACTTCTCTCTTCAGCACGTTCCCTGCTAATCATGCCTCCTGCAAAGAAGGTTATACCATAACATGCCTCCTGCAAAGAAATAAATAAATAAATAAATAAATAATGCTGGACAAATCACACAGCATGGTAAGCAGAGCTTGTGTTATGGGTACTAGATAACTGATATACATAATAATATACGAGTACATAGATAGATACTTTTTTATTATACATAGAAAACGACCAGAACACCCTGAACAAATATCTGCAGATCGTACAAATATTTGTCCCGAGGCGGGAATCGAACCCGCAACCTCCTGCGTCGCAGGCGGACCTTTGCCCACCGAGCCACAGAGGTCGTCAAAAGAAAAAAAAATCGTCAAAAGAAAGAAGGTTATACCATACCTAACATGCCTCCTACAAAGAAGGTTATACCGTAACATGCCTTCTACAAAGATGGTTATACCATAACATGCCTCCTACAAAGAAGGTTATACCGTAACATGCCTCCTACAAAGAAGGTTATACTGTAACATGCCTTCTACAAAGATGGTTATACCATAACATGCCTTCTACAAAGAAGGTTATACCGTAACATGCCTCCTACAAAGAAAGTTATACTATACCTTACTCACCACACTTGGCACGCGGATTGGTGATCATAGTATGGCTGCTAAAATACACAGATGGAAGCACGTCTCCTGATAGGTTCGCTAAGTTGGCTCTTTTGACATCCACAGGCTTCACAAAATCCAAGGCCAGATTAATAAGAATACCATCTATAAATTATTTTAATTATCTAATAAATTATTTTTCGTTCGCATTGCTCCACTTTACAGCAAACTCCTCCTTTCTTCTCATCCAGTCTTGTCCCTCGAAGTTATTTGCTACATTCTAGCTATAATGAGCTATAATTCCTGCTATAGTTATAGTAGGTAAGGTATAGATAGAGCATGCAATCTAGATTGGCTTGCAATCCGAACGCCGTAGAAGGCGACGCCGTGTCTCGATGTCCTCGCACACATGCAAGAAAGTGGTTGTGCTAGGGCGTTGTCATCATGCCTGGACCTTCCAAAATATATCTCCTGAATTTCCTTTTCAAAATCTGAGAGAAATCCTTCACAATTTATTAAACATCAATCAGTAGACTGTCCTGAAAAACAATTTAATAAATCAACGCAAAAAGTTTGAAAATATCGAGAATTTTATATATTCAAAACTTCTAAATATGTCACTAAGTACTGAGATACCCAATATAGCAAAAGGTACTCGTACCCTCTGAGATTCTTATTTTTTTATGGGTGATTTTGTTTCCTGTTTCTTATAATCAGATCAGAGAATGATTTGAATCATTATCTAGTTGGAGCAGTTAGAACCATTCGTTAAAAACTAAACCATCGTTTAGATTATTATCTGAAAATATCAGTCTTATGAAACAATGAAAGATATTATGGGAACATAAGTTTTATGATACAGTATGCACGCATCTTAAAAGCCTCATGCGCACGTAGCCAGCATGTCTGCCGCGGCCTCACACACACACGCATCGTGAAACTCGATCTAAGCACACATGCACAGGGGAAAACTGCGACGTAACCTGCACCATGCAGGTAAAATTATAAAACTTATTTCAACCAAAGAGGTTAGCTATGCGGGGCATACAATTATCAAAGCATGAAGCAATGCTTTTAAAACCTTTTTGAGCACAGAGTTATTAAGAATGAACTCGAGGGAGGTTCTAGTAACGATAGGTTAAAGAGATTTTAGTACCTTCGCTTTTCTCTACGTGTGGGTTAACTGAAACCTCTTTTTAGGCAATTAAAACCATGAAGCTTCTTACTAGCCAGTTATACATCAGTGAAGTTGATAATGTAGAGCTATAAATAGCCCAAGCATGCACGCTAAGACAAAGAGCTTGATTTTGCCGACCAAGAGAGGTTGATTGTTAGAAGATGGACTGCATAAAAATAGTAAATATTTAATAATAAAACTAATGAAGTTGATGATGACAGAAATCACGAATATATAATGAAGTTGATGATGATTACAGGATAATCATTGTTTAAAACAAAAAGGATGATTACATCCGATTCGTAAGAACTTGAATTCCGTAAGACCTATATTCCGACACATCCTTTCATAAATAATAATAAACTTACCTGTTGTTCATAACATAATAGTTTAGTCACTCACGAGTCGAAGTCATAGAACCTATTATTGTCAAAGATTCCGGTAGCCTACGTTCCGTTAGGAATTATTGTTTAACTTACTTTCCTCTTTCTATTATTCATGACTACTTCCTATAAATACCAAGTAAGTACAAATAAAATTGCTGACGGGTTAAACCAAAGAGGTTAGCTATGCGGGGCATACATCAGCGAAGCATGAATCAAGAAAAGAATGCTTTTAAAACCTCTTTGATCGTATGCAAAATCATTCATTATCGATATCGAGCCTGAGTTAGGCAGAACTGATTCAATGCCTCTAAACTGATTTTAGCTACCTAAACGTTAAGATAAGTATTCAACTTATATTTTCTAAACTAGAACAAGTTTAGAACTAGTCCGCATAAATAATAATTCATGATCAAATCAGATATTTTGAAAAATCGATTCTCAAGGAAATCTACGTTTTGAGATTTCATTACGATACGCTCCGCCTTTCACTGGACGTATATATAAATAATATGCTTTTGCAACTGAAATACCTAGGTATACTTATTTGAAAGTTGTTTTGAATGAACCATCATGGAAAGTGAAGGCTTTTTACATCTGGATCACGAAAACAGCGAATCCTCGACGTGATGGACTAAAATACTAATCAACGAGGTTATAGAACCTTAATATCAACTATAAAACCTACCATCTAGGTATACATGAGAATATTTTCTTCAATATGGCGTTTTATAATGTAAATTTTTACATAATGTATTTTTTTTTATAATGAAAATGGGGCGCTTTTTTACGTGGGGCCGCCAAAATAAAGTAGCATAGACCGTGCATACATGACATCCACTTAAAAACCTAGCTCCTCTCTGTTATAAATCCACGCCATCCATTAGTTCTTCTAAGGTAAATAGGTTTTTATCCATTTTTGGAAAACGCCTCTGAGAATACTCTACCCTGCTCTACCTTTAAAATTCTACGAACTAAATTGAAATTCGAACGTCGCAATTTCGATGTTAAATTATTCGAATGTGGAACGCTGAAAAAGGCGCGTACTAAATATCTTAGGCCCGCTGTCCACGACAGACTGGGTGTCGCCGTAAGTAACTCAATCAGACTATTTGGGTCAAAACGGACGCAATACGATATTTAATGAGCGACTTGCGTTGAGTTACAAGCTAAATTGGTGTTAGGTCAGTTCCACATAAAGAGGCTTGGCATTTAGCGTGTAAATTGAGACGAACATTGCTAAAAAGATACACAAACAGATAGTCATTTGTTTGCAATTGCAAACATTGATTATGTGTGAAGACAGGGCGCTATGGCGCTCATTAGTGGAGGACTATGTCTAATATAGGTTTATGATGATGATTGGCTACGTTCAAATTTCAATTTAAAGCGCTTATTTTTCTTTATAATAAACGCACATTCGTTATTTTTAGTACATATGTGTGACTAGCAAATACATTTTAATTAGGAATCTTTTTAGAACTAACTACATGCTTTTAATGTATCTTGGTATCCTCTGTGATGGCATGAAATTAAACCGAAATAATCTCAAACCTATTTCAGATAGAATCTTGACCCAGAAATGTCTACGAAATCCCACAGTTACTTGTAAAATATCATCCATAAAATATTCTCCTTGGGCGGCGGTAAATCGAAACCTGACACCATCTATTTATAGAGGCGGCATATAAGTATTGCCTTACATTCGATAAAACTGGCTCTATTTTTAATAGGTACCTAACTTCCACAGCTGCAAATCCTTCAATGCACCTAGGTACTTGTGTATAAGTTTTATCTGTGATTTTTTCAGTATAAGTATTTTCAAAATGTATTATAGACCGCATGTTAGTAGGTACCTAGGTACTAGGATGGTAACGCTTGCGGCTTGCAAGCTACTAGCGCTTGTCAAGTCTTGCTCACTTACCGTGGACGATACAAACATTATAATAAATAACGATAACAAGAAAAGAATGTATAATTAATCAACTGACGTTAATCCTCTTTGGCAGAATGGATTTATTTCGGCAAGACAGACCAGGTAACTCTCTCGTCATTTGGTCCTTGTGATGCAACTAAAGTATAATAACTACCTATTCAAAAGATTTATTAATTTTAAAGATTTTATTTTCAATGCCAAACAATAAAGGAAGCCATTCATAATCATCAAAAAGAAAAACAGAGACTTAAAAGATGTCTGCAACAGCCAACAAATTGGCTACAGTCATTTACTTGAGAGCAAGTGTTGAGTAATTTGTTATAAAGAGAATTCATTTCGCCGGCTACAGTCTATGTTTAGCTTTGTTGCTACTTTACTCAGACTTGGACCAGACGAATATATTACAAAGATTTACTGAAGGTTCAACATTTAGTCTGCATTTAGACTTTGTAAGTTCACGCGTGAGGAAGAGGAAGTTCAAAAATGGTTTCTTTGGAATTATCAATTTATCTTTCGTTACTAAACCTTTTTATTTAAGTCCTTATCTAACTAAATAATCATGTAAGTAAAAAGAATCTGAATGCGTCAATATTTGAATCATTCATCGATTCCAAACGCCGATTTCTGAGAGTTATAATAACAAAAACAAAACGCCCACCTTCGGAAAACAAACGAAATATTTCATTATTAAACACTGACCAAAATAAAGCATTAAAACAAAATGAGTCATGCGAAACACGATTCTCGGTTTAAATCAACCCCTAAGTTATTGGCACTACATAACAATAAATTCGTGATAGCACCATGATTCAATTCGTTCGCGCCACGCTAATGTGATGTAGTTAGCTTACTCATCCGTACGTGTACCTATTCTTTAAGGTTGAAAATAGTGAGCCACGAGAATCAACTCAAATATTGACACAATATGTCACCACTCAATAGTGACCCTTCTTCTCAGATCACAGAACAATAATATCCTAAAGAATAATATGCGTGTAATAAGGGATAAGGTTCATTATACATGGTGGGCCATAGGCTTAAGCTTGAATTGAGACTGTGGAATCGACTATCAGGCAATCTGTCAGGTAACTTTTTAATAGACAAAACGTTGAAAATAACAGGAGGTAAAATTTCGTCCATCGAAAAAAAACAATGAACTACCCACGTTGACGTATGAATGGAAATGCTGCTTTTTAATTTGGATACTTTTTGGAGAGCTTCCAATAATCACAAGATAATCCTCTAAAATGTACCTACGTGCTATATCTGTGGTGTAATAAACAATGTAGTAACGAGACGACGACGACGGTGGAGTCGGTGGCGACAACTTTATCCTGCCTGCCAGACAGTCTGGTAAGCAAAAATAAAATCAAAAGTAAAGTTTACGAGGGGAAAATCATTTTTTGTATTGCGCGTTATCTTTTTTAATTTAGTTTTACTTATCAATGTTAATTCTTACCTAAATGTGCAATTAAATACATATATTCGTTTCAATCATACTATAAGTACTAGATAATCTAATCTTTTGCAAATATCTAACTAAGCAAGTGTGAGCAAATTCAAATATGGCGCATTTCTTGCATAAACGCGCCATTTTTAAGGAGCATTTAAAAAAGTATGAAAACCCTTTAAAAAACCATGTAAAAAACATTAAACTTTATTACGCACATATTCGTATTTTTTTACATTTTGAAACAGTCAACAGTGGACTCTGAACCGGTTTACTATTATGCAATAATAATTAATGAATAAATTATAATAAGATGGGTAGTGAGACCGCTAACCCAAAATACTAGAAGGTTCTATGCGTTTATCAATGAGCGAGATTCGAGTTCAAGGAGGTTTGATCTGTTCTATTTCTCTGTGACCAATTTTTTTTTTAAATCCAGTCATAGTTTTTCTCTTTTTTTAATGACAACATAAAACAAGAAAAGAAACACCTAAAATTGCGATAAATTATTACAAATAAAATAAAATGAAGGACATCAAATATGTCTGTTTGATTATTTAGGTACTTTTGGCGTTACATCAAAGATCATACGGTCTACCTACCTAAGAAGATACCATCAGATAAAAATTTAAAAAGCTTATTTTTAAATTAGGTATATCAGTGGTACATACCTACCTAGTAGGTTTTTATGCGAACTAACTACGCAGTTGTATTGAAGAATTATTTAATATTATGACACCAAGACTAGACGCATAATTTATTAAACTTACTGCAATAATGGTTTATTTATAATACCAGTTGAATGTCCTCCAAAATGATACTTTTCTGAATAAAATTATATTTTATTCTGTGAAAACATAACTACCCATACATAGTTTATTAATCTTAACGTAAATGTTATAAAGTACCTACCTACCTATCGTGACATAATAGTCGCGTAGATTTGTCACAAGATGATGATAAACAAATTACTGATAAAGATATTGTTTTTCTGTTATAACTATGCATAGATAAAATTAACTTCCATCTTATACTTTTGGCATATAGGTAATATGTCAAAAAGATATATCTCTGGCTAATTATGACACAATACCCACATTTTTACCACATATATGTACTTGTATCGGTATGCCGTGTGTGCTTTCGAAGCAAATGTACCTGTCTTTGTAAACAAGTCATAATACATCTTCTATAATTATTATGTTTCCAATCAAAGTTTGTTTTCAATATCTATGTCGTTAATTACACATGTCTATGTACTACGTATAAATGACCAGCAGTAATCGATTCCGCTTCCTAGTAAATCCACCTATACTTCCGGATTATTATTTTATACTTCACTTCATTATTCTTCCATCGAAAAGCAGAAAATTCCATTGATTCCTTCTAACGGCACCATTAAGAAAGAAGATGAAGTTGATTTCTAATTAAAAAAATATATTTTTCGTTGCTAAGTAAACTAACCAATTTTATTCCAATAAAATGTACCTAGAGTCCCAGAATTTCGAGCGCGTTTAAATCTTCTGTGTGGAGGTTCGAAGTTGCATGATTCTATTTTAAATAATTTAATTTATTGTCCTGTCATGTACCTATCTTAGTGGATACTGAGATAAAAATGTCTATTAGCCAGCTTATCAGCCAGACAAAATTACGAAATATCTCAGAACAGCGAAATATGGAAGAGAAAACCAATATTGTCTATGCTTTAAAATTTGAAAAGAGAACATTATCAGCGGCAGTATCTTTCGCTTTCCGCTAAATGTATAGACTCTCGGTTTCTGTAGATCGGACAGTAGGTAAGGTACCAATAAATACGCTATTATTAGGCCGTAATAAATTTATATCTAGTAATCCAAGGCCCACCTGTGCGGTTCAACGGCACTAGTCAACCCGTCGGTCTGGTTAACCAGCCCGCGCTATATACCTGTCAAATCAATAAACAAGCGATTCCCAACTTTATTGCCAGAGCAAAGCAGTGTCATCAATCTAAATGAGAGGAAACAAGTTTGCCGACAAAGCGCCATTTTTTTAAACTGTATCTCGGTCTGGACCTTTGCGATTAATGGCAGCGCCCGCGAATGTAGATGTGAATTTGTTTATTTGTATAATGCCTTGTGTTTCAGGGTGGCCATGATCGTCCGAGTTTTACCATATAGCAATTATAAATCAAAATATTCACGGCGTAACATACCTACATACGTCCGTCTTACAGTTAGTCATACATACCTATCGATATTATACAAGACATCCAACTAAAAAGCGCTTGTAAATTTTTTTATGACTTCATCAAAACATTTATGTGAAAAAACCGGTACTTTGATGATTTTCGGCGGTCGTTCTCCGAAAAACTCTTAATCACCGCGGCCGCGATACATAACCAATTTCAATTTAGCTTTATTAAATTAATCGGCTGTAAAGAGGGTGTAATTAAAAACACATTAAAAAAACAAACGAGTTCCGCCCGCCTCAATAAAAAGAAAGAGTTCTTTTTACGAAATATTACTCGAACGCAAACCAAAAAGTTTTTAACTCGGACCGCCCAGACGTAGACGCCGCGACCAGTCTCTTTTTAGAGTGGTTGGTAGAGTAAAGATAAGTATTATCGTAATATTTTAATTCTGCTAGAAGTCGGCGTGGATTTAGTTTACATAAATGCCTAGAACGTTCTGCGGCTTTCCTACCTGTAAGTTACTTTGTAGGCGACAATTTTCCAACAGTTGCTAGCAAAGGTTTTTATAAAGTCGTCCAACTGGATTCGCGATCTAGATTTATACAATTAAACTTGAATCAAGCATTTACTTATAAAGTGCCATTTAAATAATTAAAATTAGGTAGCTGTTGAACTTTACCGGAGATTGGTAAATCATAATTTTGAAAGGAGGTCAAATAAAACAAGTGTGTTACTTAGGTAATAAGTATAAATAATTATTGAATGAGTATGAATTTTAAGTAAAGTGTCTAATTTTAATTTGGATGCTTACGTTACCTCTTAATCCAACCCCCAGAAGAGTGTTGCCAACCTAGTCTTGGTTGGAGGAGGCACAGTACCCAGTGGACGTACCTATGACAGCTGATCAGTAGGTACGGTACCTACGTACTTACTATAATACAACGGAAAGAGAGTACATACCTCATAAAATGCAATTTCTATAGTCTATGCTTCGGCAATCTCTTGGCACATGGCTTGACTTGGCACACAACACTATTTTGTCGCGTAAGTACATTGACATGTCATTTTATATTTAAAAATACCTTTAGGAGGCACGTTTTTCCTTATGACCTGAACTAGACGTTCTTTTTTCATTTTATTAATCTAGGTGAGTTAACGTTTATCTATAGCATAATCAGTTTTATCCTGTACTAGCTCATAGCAGAATAAATAAATTGTACTAATAAATGTAATTTCTTTTAAAAGATAAACGACAGTAATTTCAAATCCGACCATAGACAAGTGTGGATAATTACCGACCGCGCGGCCGCGGAGCGATTGCGAAAAAAGGAAAATTCACGTAATTTCCTCTCCGATTGCCGCTAACTAGCCACACAACTCTACGCTCTATGGTTAGCTTACACATACAGCTCTATAGTCTATGTATTTACGCGTTTGCGTGGGTACGTTTCTTGCAGACAGCGAGGCGCGTAGGTACGCATTTAATTCGAGATTTTTATGAAACAACTTTTGTTATTAACTTCCCACATATTCAAATACCCTCAAAGTTGATAACCATGAAAAGTTCGTTGTTCCTACTAAGGTAGACGCTTACTTTTGTACCTATCTGATATTTTAAGTTCTATGTAGGTTTCGCAAAGAAGATTTAAATCTTTGCGGTTTCTATGTCAATTTCCCACCCACCTTTAAAGCCTTTGCTTTACCTAGAACCACTGCTACCAAGCACTTGTACATCAAAATGTTAACTTCAATTTTAAAATGTTCAACTCTTAGGTATGTCTAAATTAAATTTTAAACTAAATAGGGTACCTATGTACCTATTGCTTTTTCTTTTTGTGACGTTGCTTTATGCCAAAATCGCATTTTTCTTCCTCCACTCTTCTCGGTTGCTTTTCAATACCAAGGTAGGTAAGTTCTTATTACTTTACCGTGACAAAACCCAGCAAAATTATTATTCGATTCAATTCACAATTGAAAAGCAAGATTTTACAACGAAATGGTCTGATAAAGAGAAATGGAACTGCATAGTGAAAGTAAGCGAAAACTCATTTTACTAAGGTGGGTACCTGTACCTATTTAAAATACACTTTTCGAATAGAGTAGTAGATAGGTAAAAGAATATGAACCTTGGTCTATAAAGTGAGGACTAGTTTGTGTACAGCAGCTGGGCAGTGAATGCGTTAAGCAAAACTGAGGGCGGAAGGTAGTTAAAACTATAAATTGGCATCAAACAAAATGATCGACGGCAGCGTAACACAAGAAGCGATGACTTAGAACTAGCTATTTCTAGAAGTGGCATGCCAAAAATAGAAGTTGGTCTAATTATTCATTGCTGACGGTTTTCTATGTCTACCGGAAGAACTATTCCTTGACTAAGGTATCCATGGAGTAATTATTCTTTTTAATAATAAGAATAATTAATCCATGGATAACAAAACAAATATCAACAATCATTTTCGAGTGATGTTGAGATACCTAAAGCTCTACCTTGCACTTACCTTGAACTTGCAATAAATATAGTATGGTGAAAATTTAATAAGGTATTATTTTTAAGAATTTCACATTTATGTATGTTAAAACTTTCCATTATAGACATCTACATGTCTACATAACCTATCTACTAAAAATAGCCTTATTCCAGGTCCAAAATTACACGCATGAAAATATTAGGCCGGTCTTGGCGTAAATTTGTGACGGATAGACATTTCACAAACTTTCGCATTTATAATAATAAGTAGGATATGGAATCTAATAGAAAGTACTAGAACCTTCCAAGTTTCCCTATAGAATCGGTTCTTTCATCACATTCAGCATTAGTAAGTCTACGTTGACCTACTTATAGCACGTGTTTAATTGCCTCTCATTGGTGGAGACGGTCATCACGAGACGACCTAGCCGGCTAATTGCTGTAAGGAATGTGCGTTGCTCATGATATGTTAGAATTTTCAGTGATAAGACGTCTATTCGGTTTTTAATATTTTCTTAATTCTATGGCTCAGTGATTTGAAGTATGTTGTGACGTCTAGATAAGTCGCCATTTAACTATTTAAGGAGTGTACGTTTAGTCAAACTGGATTGATTAGTTGCATGTAAGAAAAGTTACAGTCGGGGAAAATTGTTTCAGGAGTTTAGAGATTGAAGTGAACAAAGATTAGGAACTTATTGCATTTATTATCAGTGTAACGGAACGCTGAATAATATCGGGTGAGTTTTAAACATTTTATTAAGTATGTTTCTTTAACAGAATTAGAAAAATGTGTTATTTCCATTTAAGGATGCTCAGAGTTCCGTTCTCTCTACACGATTTTACCTTACAGTCCACTTTTGCCCACCTTCTGGCTTGACCCTACCTATGGCTATCCCCCACTTAGAATTAGAACCTTGTAAGTTAGAGTAAAGCCTAGAAACTTCTGAATCATCCTCGTGCGTACTATTATGTGCCCGTGTGGACAATAAACAGTTCATTGGTAGACTATAAAGCCCGTGCATTGGCCCAACAATCATAGAGGTACATCCAAACGCACAATAGAGCAGCATTACGTAGGTGTTAGGTATACTATTAAAATTACTTAGGTAATTCTTCATTCTAATAAAATCAGTAGTTTTCACTCAAAGTATCCTGGGTATCCCAATATATGGGCCATTTTAATTAAAAAAAGGCTTTTCTCTGCTGTGTAGTTCTTAATCTCTCTTATCGGGGTGTTTACCGTGACTTGCGTTGTTTTAGGTTTTGTGTAGCTGTTGGTTTTAATATGTGAATTGAAAACTCTTCAAGATTTCCTAGGTTCATTTAGGTACTTAGCTAATGCCATAACGATTAAAAACCAAATTATCAATTTGAAAATAGTTTTTCTCATATACCTACGCCCTCATTCCTGCATTCCAACAATCAAACTGGATGTAACAGGCTTAAACCAAATAGTTAGCTGTATAATTTTAGCACTATTATGCAAATCAAGGCAGTGTGTGCGAGACAATGCAACTATCGGGCACAACGATCTCTGTGTGTGCACTGTGGGCCACAGATTAAACGAGACTTCTTTCACGGTAGTGCCACTTAGTCTGTAGTATTTGAGGCGGTTTGCCGTGTCTAGTATTTTGAAAGCTCTGTGTGAAAGGGCCTGCCCCATTTGGTCACGATAGGCGATGGGTATCAGGGTACATACATACACATTATTATGTAAGGTAAACCTCATTCCATTCATATAAATTTAGTCAATATATATGTTATATTAGGCATTCTATTTTTTGAATTCGATTTTTAGCCAACTTCAATAATATTTAATAGCTGTCTTGTCTATAATCATTAATCAATCACTATGGTTGATAATTAATGCAAATAATTTTATTGCGTAATTATACCTAGGTACCTAGTTATTCTGAAAGTGGCAGGTATTGTGACAACATTATGCCTAACCTTCACAACAGTCGCGAGTGACCTTAGGAATCACGCATGGACTCTCGCTTCCTATTTCTAGATCAATCTAATAATAATAACGCGATAGTTAGGATGTATGTATGTTCAAGAGCCAAAATCTGCCGACATATCTATGACAGTGATCGTTGCAGAATCGTCCATAGATGAAAGAAACTTTAGATAGTGCATGCGGTGCTTTGCACGGACAGATTGACAGAAAGCTTTCAACCTTGACATTTTTGACGCGCCCCTATCCATCTGTAGTTTCCTCAGGTAGTTCCTTTCATCAAAAGTAAACTGCCAAAATGTGTCATTTTGAGGTAAAAAAGGCTTCTTATGGTAAAAAAAGGTTAAAGTGATTAATTTAGTGGAGTTAGGAGGATTTAGGTATTTGAATGGAAATCTGGCTGGTTAGACGAAATGCATAGAAGTAGAATTAGACCTGGCAAATGGCTTTTAGCCAGGAATAACGCGCGTTAAGCCGCAAGCAGAACCTAGTTTAACGCATTCACTGCCGCTGGAAGGATCTGCAGATGGACATGTGCGTCTTGGGCCATGAAAGTGTTAGATTTGTGTAAGACCTTGGTAAACCATCTGTTGTATTTATCAGCTGGGGTAAACATAATAATATTCTCGAATTAGTTCTCAAGATGAGAGAAAATTATGTTTATTTATGTTGGTAGAGTTAATTGAAAACTTGCTCTTATAATGAAACATCCGCTGTAAAGCTATTTATAGCTACAAACGATTTAATGTGCTATTACTATAGCCATTATAAGTACCTATGTAGCTATTATTTATATGTTTTACATTATGGCAGTTTATTTTTAAATAAATGGGTCCATCAACGTAGTATCTAAAGTAAGAAATATGTTTCGCTCTATTTTTTTGTCCTGTTTTAAAAATAAAAGTCATATGTACGTCATGCCTACATTAAAGATCCATAAATACCCGAGCAATTTTGATAAATACCGTTATTCATAAATCCCTGAGCAACTTTTAAATGCCTGGAAATTCCATCATATACCTATACTTGAACAACTTAAAGTACCTAGGTACTTCTGATTATTTTTTTGCATAGCGCTAAGTTAAATATGCGCTGATCAATAACCAAAAATTCATTGAGGTTAACTGATTTAGCTAAATTAACCTCAACTAAGGTTTATTTTTACCATGACCTTAATTTTAAGTTTTTTTACCAGATGCTACTAATTACAAGAATTAACCATTGCCAGCCTTTTGTAGGTACCTACCTGCCTATAGAGAAATACTAAATACTTACCTAAAATTACTGTCAATTTTTTATCATAATGACTATGAAATTTACAAAGAGAAAGATAGGGAAGGAAAAAAGCTCCTTTTCATTTTTGCCTTCCAGAAAAAACGCGTGCAAACCAGCTCGCAGCAGCTATGTGCAAACAGAATCTCAAAGTACTTTAGCACAACAAGTTTTGTATTATCGTCGTGGTAATCGCCAAGCATCGCCATCCTGGGTGGTAGCCGAGCAGTCTAGCTCGCCCGGTGCAATTACTATGCAGTGAACGTTCTCTGAGAGCTGTGAATTGCACCTCCGGCCATGTCACTGCGAATTTGCTTTTCAAGCAGCCTTATTAGAACTTAGAGTTTAGTCAATCACTAGCTGCTCTTGGCTTCTCTAACATCCAAGTAGCATTCAGGGAAGAAGGTAACTTGTTTTGGTGACAGAATTTTTGAAAAATGACGTGTAGTTCCTGAGGTTCCCTTAACCAAGAAACGATTATAATTTGATTGTTTTGAAAAAACTGAAAACTGACTTTGAATCCCTTAGTTTGAAACTACACACTTTCAGTTTTGCGGAATAAATAGGTACTAATCCCTCGGATTTTTTGTATGGTGCCATCTCGGGATCTTTCTGTCCCGACCCGACCTCTTTACAAGATCAACTACAAAAGAAGCTACAGCTATCTCAGCTAAATTGAACTCCAGGAAATGTAAGCGAACCAAAGGAACCAATATAGGTTACGCTTTTTTGATATTTCCTCTGGTATTTTGTTAAAAACAACAACGCCCGTCTTATCTAACTAGTTTTGTCAGATGACACAATGTTAATTGTTCTTGTTATCACAATCATTACCTGAGCGAGTGACAGGAAACATGTACCTGCTTTACTACTATTTCTTCTGTACTGTCATTCCATGCCGAGCTCAGTACATTCACTCCTTCCCAGTCCACTTAGAAACTGTGGAGTGGACCTTATGTTTTATTAATAAGTTCAACAATAGCCGTGGGATAGTTTGCTTTTACTTTCAAGTATCATAAAGTAAAGATGTCGAGGGCTGGGGCGTCCCTCATTACGTGAGTGTTTCGGCTTGTTATCGTGAAGGCGATTTACGAGTGGAGCAGACGACTTGTGAGGCCGCCGGTGGCAGCACGGACCGGTTGGTTCGCATGAGGAAACGGTCGCAGCATTAATATCATTGTTTATCGACTGTCGCCAGTTCTTTGGGATAAAGGGGCCGCGGTATCGGC
This sequence comes from Eupithecia subfuscata, assembly GCA_963564075.1. NCBI lineage: Eukaryota > Metazoa > Arthropoda > Insecta > Lepidoptera > Geometridae > Eupithecia > Eupithecia subfuscata. Next base: position 14,166,465 of record OY751114.1, read on the forward strand.
GTACTTAACTGTTGAAAGGCTTGATAATACTGTTGGGTAAGGTTTCGAACGTAACTCGTTCGACTTGATAGCCAGAGCGGCGGCGCGGCGGCAGTTTAAGTAGTGGAAAATATACGTGCCCTTTGCCACTGTTTTTAAGGTTTCAAGTTTACGATGACTTCCGTTGTCTTTACTTCCTGTGGGGATCATCGAGGTCTCTTTCAACAGAACCATTTCCTCACATGACCTCAGATATCCATTTGTCACTCATTTACAATTTTACAATGAGCTATTACCGCTTCACGAATGTGGAACATGCATGTCACATTTACAATGGAATAACAAAACGATGACTAGCTCGTTGAAAAATACCTGAGTTTGTTTGTAGTAAAAATTGAAGCTGTATTTGCGTCACGATTGCGCATATTTCTGCCTCCTTTCCCTCTTGCGAGAAGTGGAGCGATTTTCTAAACCATTTATTAATAACTATTACATGTTAATTCGAGCGGTACTTGTCCAATAACCTCAAAAGGCGGTGGTCTGATCGAATTTATAGTCATTTTAGTCGTTCATTTACTCCCACTACATTTATAACTAGTACCTATGCACTGGTTACTGCTCCTGACAATTAAATGGTTGGATATTTCAATATTGATATTATGTAGTGCAGACACACCTACTCTTCTGCTATCAAAATCTACGTACCTACTTAGGTACTTACGATTAGGACGTATCAGCTAAGTGTCAAAAATTTTCAATTTGTAATGTCAAGGAAGTGTGATAATGATAAAGAATAGAAAGTTTTTAAACTAGCTACTTCTAGAGAGGTAGTAAAATAGTCCAAAACAATCAATAAGAAACATCAAGCAACGTTACTTTGTAAAATCCGTGTGTGGTCTTTTTGTCGGTTGCTAACATGCAGCTGGCAAATGGGCAATGCTAATGAGAAAGGTTTGTTTTTAGATGCCTTATTATTGGTAATTGCACACGGAGTGAATGGAAACCCACTTGCAATTAACAGTTTGTGCCTAATCGAACTGACTCTTAAGCCGTAATTTGCTTGGAATGTTAAGGTGTTTTGATCGCTTGGTATAAAATTGCTAATGTAGGTAGTATTTTTGGCCTTTCGATTTTTAGTCGGTACCTACCGATTTGGCTAACAGTTAACTGAAGAAATAGCTATCAATGCCACGTTGTTAGCGATCTAATTAGGTCCAGATGAGAGGCGTAGTTAACACCGGATGCCGGATGCTGATACATCTTTTAAGTATCTCAATATAGACTTAAGATGCCCACTTTAGTGACTAATGTAAATTACCTATAACAACTCGACTTTGTCGCAACTCAACGCCCTTATACGGCGCATACCTCAGAAATGAAAACACCAATTACTACTAGAAAATACTACTAGAAATTAGTGCAGTAAGTAAACCATTTTCATGCATCATCTAGCGCCAAAAAATAAGCAGAGGAGCGTTAGGTATGAGTACCAGATGACTGATTCGGTATCTCATTTAAAAATTACCTAGAAAACACCCACACTCCAACAGAATAAACTATTGTTTTCCTGAAAATGAGGTTGAATCCGTGCCGTGTGGTGCAGGCTTAGATTTTGCACCACCCCAACTCTCCCGCGGGTGTCGAAGAGGCGGCTAAGGGATACACGGGGGTTCAGCAGCACCTCCTGCAGAACGTGTTCACCGAACTGCGATGCCAACCCGCATGCCCAGCGTAGGGATCATTGCATTACCCCTAATGTTAAGAGCCAATACGGTGTTTATCAAGAGAAGCCTATATCCAGCTGTGGACGAGAAAGGCTGTTGATGATAGATAGATAAAATGATGAGGATGGTTCAGATGTTGGTCCAGTTATTAACTGAAGCTATTTCCATTGGTTCCAGATGCATCTCAGCTTAGCTCAGTTCGCGTGCGCTGCTCTGCTAGCGGTGACGCTCAGTTCTGCGGCACCCCCCACCACGCCCCACCACGTGGCTCGGCGCTCCTTCTTCTCCGTCGAATGCAAGGGAGTCTACGACGCCGCCATATTTGCACGACTCGACAGGATCTGCGACGACTGCTACAACCTCTTCCGAGAGCCGCAACTGTATACTCTATGCAGGTGAGAGATGTCACTGTCATTGTCTAATGTGAAGTGTTTTAGATGTTCTGTGGTTCGCAGGATGCTGTTTTACGTCGTGATTGTGAAGACACGCAACGATTTTCTAACTACCCACACCTAAAAATTTTTGTTTTATAATTTTAAAATTATTGATTTTTTTTATAATTGGCAATAAAATGTTTTCTTCTTGGGGCACAGGAATGACTGTTTCACAACAAAATACTTTTTGGACTGTGTTATCACACTGCAAGAAACGGACAAACTTGAGTTATTCAAGAAATATATAAAGATTATACACGGGGCTGACCCAACGGCAAATTAGGTAAAAAGATGGCTGTGCAAAAATGTGTCCTTCGCTGCTTAGTTTGGATGAATAAATTAATGTTGTAAATATTTTTAACTAAAACTGCGATGTGTTTGAATGCTTACCTTCATTATCGAATTATTATTGTAAACTTTAGACACATGAAAATAAAGTGTATTCTTCTTGGGGCACAGGAAAGACTGTTTTACGTCAGAATACTTCAAGGGTTGCGTGGAAGTGCTGCAAGAAACGGACAAATTTGAGATGTTCAAGCAATATATAAGGCATATACACGGGGCCGACCCAAAGATATCATAGGTATATTATCAGATGGATTTATATCACTCTTCCACTTACTAAAATCTGCAACTATCCTTTTCTAATGCGTATGCATTCTCCTAAGCTTCGATTTGTAGGGCAAATAACAGCACGCTATTTATTGCACTCTTCTAACAAGTCTCTGTTGAAATACTTTTCTACACCTATCTAAGAATCTACATTTTTATCAGGTGACTGACACTATTGTAAGTATTAACTCGATGATTCAAGGATTGAAAACTTTGAATTGGTTGTCAAGATAATATTTTCCGTAGAATTTTGGCTTCTAACAGCATGACACCTTAATACTTTCTCTTTCAGCACACCTTTGGACTATTTTTGGAATGCTTTTATAATACCTTGTTGCATGTTAGTTTTTAAGTTAATTTAATATTTAGATAAAGGTACTTAATTTAAACTACTGATGTATAGCCATTAGTGACAATCGAACGTTAACCTATTTATGACTTTCAAACAATAATGATAAAACGTCTCCTACGGAGATTCTGCTTGATTAGATGCCATTTGTTAGACCACTTCAATTAAATATTATGGTTACTAAAGGAGTACCTTTAACATATATTTACACAATTATATTAATTATCTGATTGGCATATAAGTACTCGTATAGCTACATTTACTTACTTCAGTAGCTATATTTTTTTGGTTACAAATGCAACCAACTTTTTTGAAAGTACGTATCATGTTTATGCAACTAAGAAAATACAATTCACAATTTCTCAATTTATTACAGCCTGTTTTAGTAATATATTTTTGTATCAAGATTTCCCAACCCAGCTTAATCCTCGGTAAATGAAGTAACTAACCCGACATTAAACTAATCCTTCTGGACAAGAAATTAATTCTGTTTTTTTGTATTACAGAGCAAAATGCTTCACTACGCCCTATTTCAAGGGATGCATGGAGTCTTTGTACCTATACGACGAGAAGGAACAAATAGATCAGATGATCGACTTCGTCGGCAAACGCTAAAACACATACGCGCCAAAACTCACGCCATATTGAATACCCAACCGAGTTCAATACGCAATCGTTTCTAAAGCACAACGTTCCACGCAACGTCCAACACGATTCTACCGCTTTGCCAAGCAGAGACAAATGTAGAGTTCCTCCATTTTGACGTCTGCTTTCTATCCTCAACGTATTCTAGTCTATACGCGACGTAGTTTGTTCGCAACTAATTATAATTTGTAGGTTATTTAAGGACATTTATGGTGTATATTATGTATATGTGTTATTAAGTGTTGTAAGCTTCGTACTGGAGTGTAAAGTACATTAAATTTTGTTTAATTAGTGTCACCTCCTAGGTCTTAAGTTTTCAAAAGAAATAGAGGCAGTTATTTTTCTGGTAGATGCTGGTCATCTTATACTTTCGCTGTCTCTCAAACATCTGACTGAGAATTATCCTTTTTGTTATTGTAACGCATTCCAATTGCAGTATTTAGTTCAATACTTACGCTTCTTTAATTACAATTTTCTATTTTGTATTATCTCATTACTGTACTGTATTGTCTAAATAGCTTTTATGTTAGTTCGTTTTCTTTTATCCAGTAAAACCGTAAAACCATCACAAGTTGTAAAATCTATTAATGAAATCTATATACTTTAAGGTGTTTATACATTGTTTCTATTAATTTTTTTCTTAAACGTGAGCTTTCACCTTATGTTATTTTACGGCTGTAAAAAATAGTATATGGTCGAAACAAGAATCACTTTTTGAAAAACAAAAGTTTTGATTTAATTTTGTCTTCAAAGGTTGGCTATAAAATCAATCAATTGTCTTTCAACTACACAGTAACACTAACAGTTATCTTCAATTAATTGTTTAATTTTGAGATCAAAGAATGGAGTTAATGTATAATAATTATAAAATTCTAACCCAACCTGTAAATAGTTAGGAATTACTTTTTCTTCATATTAATCAGTTTTCGGTTGTATCGAGCGAGATTGATTTTATTAATTTTAGATTAGTTATAAGTATTTAAAAGATTTATTTTTATATTCTTCCGACCTATTTATTGTTTGTTACTTTTATTATTTATTATTTTTAACTGTCCACAGCAAACAGGATACCAGTTTTAACTCGTCTAATTTCTATTATTGATTTACCTTAGGTTGCGGTTTTTATACTTATTTTAAAGCTGTTCCGCCAATTCTTCTCCGAGTTCGAATCTCATCTTTTTAAGTTTCTTTTAGCGTTTCTTAAACATAACAAACATAAAATGGTCATCATGAGATGGTGCCAACCAAACAACACATTAGAAATTATTCTAGAAATTATAAAAACTATATAAAGATTTGTGTAGAACATGAGAAATTATATTTGTAATACAATGAATTTTAATAAAAATATTAACCTAATTTGTATACATTTTATAGATAAAGACAGCTAAGAAATGCTACGAGTTATATATGAAATATATTTCATTGGAAAATCACTACTGTTGTATTATTTGGGTATTCCTTGGCATAGTAAAAAAAACTATATTTCACACACTAAATATTATATTCATAAGTTATCAAATAAAATGGCACAATAAACATCGTGCATCACAGAAGTCTTACTTTAAACACTAATCTACGAAGGTAACTAAAAAAATAATATATGCACGATAAATGGGCGCCAGAATCTTGCTATTTAACACGAAGATTTACACGAAGGAATTTTCAAAAGTTGATTGGCCAGTTTGTGATACCTATCTTAAGCTTATTTTTAATACCTCTATAAATGTTTTGGTTTGTATAGCCTAGGCAGAGATTCGAAGTTGCTCTTTTTTGCCACCATGGTGGCCAAAATGAGCAACTTCGCGTCTTTCTAAAGTACCTACCTATACAAAATAAAACTTTTACAGAGGCATTAAATAAAGCTTATGATAGGTATCACACAAACTGGCCAAACGATTTTTGAAAATTCCTTTGTTTGACATAGTGATAAGATAAAATAGGTGGTGGCGCTGATTTAGGTCAGGGTAACGCCTTTAAGAATGTTCTTACTATTTTTAATTACTTACTGTTATTTTTTGGTTTAAATTTCACAGCTAATAGAATGTCTACAGAAATCTATTATAGGTAGTGTAGGGGTTCCAATGAAAGATAGTATACACGATAAGGGATACATCAGCTCGCCACAGCCAAGGCATTCCATGAGCTCCACCTCCCTCCCCAGTAGGCATCCGTTCCACCGTCGACCCGGATTCCTCTCGGCTATGTCCGACTGACAAGTGACAGTGACAGTTCATAAGCAACACCTCGACCTACGAGATGACGTATGTAGACGATGGTTTATATTATATTACCTGGACATACACTACAGGTAGTAATAATAACCCCGCTTTTCCGTTGTAGAAACATATCCAGCGCCCATTTTGAGTTCTTTAACATTAATACAGTCATTACATTCATTACACTAGAAATTGGATTAAAAACTAGAGCCACTGTTATGTGCAACAAAAACATGATCGTAAATATGTGAACATTTTGCCAGAAAGTGTTGACCAATAGGCTTGTTCTTTATCATGGATTCTGCAAGATATGTAATAATTTTGATATAACCTGATGTACTGTTATAATTTTTTATAGTACAAGATTATTTTGATCGAGTTTTTATATATACGAAAATGTCATTATTGCACACATGGTTAGTGACTTTTTACATATTTTTGAAGTCACATTTTGATTTTATTTTGAATTAATGGATCACAACATCAAATTTAATTACTGATAATCTCATTTAAAAGCTTGTCTATAGAAACAGTACAGGAGATAAACAACACAGCTTTTTAAATTTGTATACTATTATTTGTTTAAGAAAGGGAAACTTAAGGTGTGCGCACATTATTCCAACATCGCTACCGCACAGCACAAAAATGTGCATTCAAATATGGGCTGAACGATGATCTGCGACAACCTTTACAGCCACACTTCACTTATTGGTAAATTCCTTCCTTTTCAGCACACATTGTCTACTGCTGACTCTGCCTCCCCAAAAAGGGGGGCTTTTTTTGCGGTAACGTACCGAGCCTAAAATATAATATAAATTTTGAAAAGTTTAAACAGTCTTGCACATCACACATATTTTTTTACTAGAAATACATTCAGAATGTTAATATTTACATTAAAATCTTACTTTAGTCAATCAATAAATAAGTATGCGTATCGATATGATTAATAATAATTTGGCAAAAGTGTTCTACTAAAAACATTTAATCAACAGCTTTATTAAAGAAATGCATTAAAAAAACCAAGTGCTGATTTTATTGTTTAAATGCTTAATATCTAAAATACCAGGTTTTTATTACAATAATGTCTTTAAAAATAACTAATCACAATCAGCAACGAAAAGACAATCAACGATTTAGGCAAGTTTTATCCCACTCCAAACGAGTCTAAGTAAGCTAAAAATCTACATATTATTATGAATAAAGTTATTTTTTGCCTATTAGTTTCAAATGGCACTACAATGAGTATACTACTAAAACTACCAAAATTTAGACACTGATTATATATTTTTTATTGTGTACAAGAGCACCTACATAGTATACTTATATAAACTCAATCATAATGTCAAGTTTTGTGCATTATAATACGATATGTCGTGGCCATATCCTAGAATTGATCACTTCATGATGTAACCGACCATTTCATGAAATGGTTGTAATTCATGAAATGAAAAATACGCGCTGCCCACATAATGATGTAGTCAGGCCAGATCAATGAATAATCAGCGTTTGACAATATAAAAAGCTAAACGCTCGGCTACTTCATGATATGGTCAAACATTAGTGATCATATCATGAAATAGTTACATTATCCACCGTTAGAGGCGCTGATATTGTTTTGTTTTAAGTGTTTTTGTGATGCATCAAGACGGGCGGACAATTATTTTGTTAGAAAATAATAAAGTGTTATTTGAAGATAAAAATTAAGCCAAACGCCGTTACGACACAAAATTACTTGACTTTTACGAAAGTCACTCAAAAAACGAGCACAACTTAAAAAGCCATGGAGTTCGGAACGTATTTCACAAGTTAGTAGATTTCAATCTCAAAAAGTGTTATTTAAATATGTATATCCTATAAAAGTAAAGTTATTTAATTTCTAATTTTTCTCTGTTTTTTTTATCTCTTTTTTAAAGATATTCATTAGATTTAGTCAAAATATTTTAAGTATTATGTTGCCATGTTAAACTGCAAGCCTTTTTAAATAATAAGCATATTTTATGTGCTTACAAAAAAATAAAGTTCCATCGTTATTTGGATTTTTTTATAAATCTTTGATGCCATATCGTGTAGGGTATTAATGATATGGCCAAACGTTGATTGAAATATCGTTAAAAGTTGATGTTTAAACGATATAGTCAGTTTTAGCTGGCCATTTCATGAAATACAACCATTTCATGAAATGGTCAGTTACATCATGAAGTGATCAATTCTAAGATACGAGTATGGCCACGACAGATACATAACATTCAATATTCAATTTATCCCTTCAATACATTGGGTAATCCTACTTAAAGACATGAAAAATAAATGTGTACGAAACCCGAACAACCAATAATTTACTTACTCACAGTCGGTAGTGAAAATTGGGGTTTTTGCGTTATTTTGCCCTTTTATGTGCGCAGTGCACTGTTAGAAAAGGAATCCACGAACAGAAGAATAAAAAAATTATGCCCTTACAGCGCTTTCCCACGGCAACATCCTGTTTTTTGCATGTACGGTTTTATGCAGGATCCCGTTTAGTGGACTACGTGTTTCAATCCTAGCATTCACACGAGTATCCTGTACGGTATCCTGCAAAAAACGATCCGTTCGAATTTGTCATTCGGTTTTTTAATTTGGGTGCAATCTACTGTGTGAACATACCTATATGATTTTTGCGAAATACAATAAAAAACCGTTCCTGTAGAACTGGACGGCCGAGGAAAAGGGACGTAAACTGGCTCGTATACCTTCTAGATTTTATATATTAAGCCCCACAAGTGTATTGCAACTTGCAAGTTAATAATTATACAGAATTGAATAAAAAAAAGCCAGGGGTTCTATACACAACACAACATACAAGTGGGTACTACTTTCGCTTCTAGAGCATAAACGAGTGTAGTAAGACTCTAGTAGGTTAATCACACAGATAAATTTTATAACTTCTGCCTACACCATTAGCAAACTGGAAAGGCAGACAATTTCAACAGTTTTCGCACATTCACCAGCTAATGTCTTTTAAAGGCCGCGAAATCAATAAAATTGCACAATTAATCAAGTGAACATCCTTAACCATAATCAAGGTAAGGTATTAAGACATCATAAGCTTATTAGTAACGGGTAGTCAAGTCAGGTGACCGCAGTTACTACCGAGTTTTATAGTTCTAGAACAGTGGTTCCTAACCTGGGGGTAATTACCCCTCCGGGGGTAAAACAGCTATTCTGCGGGGGTAATCATGCCGCAATTTTAGTAGGTATTAGAAAATTTGTACCCGATAATTTCATTTCGACGCATTGTACCTGATTTTTTCAGTGACATTAACAGTCTGAATATCTCATTACAAGGAAATATAACGAACATTTTGACAGTACAGGATAAAGCTGCAAGTTTTCTGCGTAAATTGGAACTTTATCAACGCAGAGTTCAAGTTGGCGATATGTCGACGTTCACACAACTGTGTCAGCAATTGGTAAATGATGAATCTGAAAAAATCACGTTAGAAAATTCCGTGATTCACCATATACAGGGTGTAAGCGTAAACAGTCTTATCCTTGAAACCACGTATGTACACCCCTAAAATAAGACGATACAAGTTATTTTTAAAAATAAAAGTCAATTAGTTTCGATGGAATTTCATAATTCATTTCTCTGCTATCCTACGTGATTTTATGGACACCCTAGTGACCTTATCACGCCGCGCCGCCCGCTCTCGCCTGTAGCCGGCCGGTGGTTTAGGTATCGAATCGTAGGTACCTACAACTTGTGATGGAACTTTCCCTTCATACTTTTCCTGGATTAGGACAGGCAAAAAAAGCTACTCTAACACATTTGCCAGTAAGTAGGCTAAAGTAGGTAGGTACTTTTGGCGTATTTAAAAAGTTCATCATCAATCAAGTTTTATGTACAATTCAATTAAAATTTACAGCTTTATGTACAGTTTGATTTACTCACATTAGGCATAAAATGTTTTCATGACTTGTGCATGACTAGGCACGGTGAACTGGCCGTAGGCACGTAGCCTTTGTGTAGCCGCTAGAATCGTTTCCCGGCTTGGCACACGTTGTTCTGGGAACCGCTCTGCGTACATCGTACGAGCCAAGTTCATGTTGTCACCAGCGTTGGCATAAAGTCGCACCATTTCAGTCCACTGTTCATTTGTGAACGACATCGTCACTTCTCTACTTAACACAATACGCGAACAAATCGGCACATCACAAATTAGCACGGAACGCGTCGTGACGTGCTCACTACCTAGCAGACGGGCCGCGACTGAAAGCGCGCGAGCGGCGTCTTTGTTTGATACCGACAAAGCAGGCGAGCGGCGCGGACGCGGCGTAGGTATGTAGGCGGCGGCGCCTTTGTCGGCGCGCGAGCGGGTCTTTGTTTGACGCCGCCTGCTTTGTCGGTTAAAGCAGGCGGCGTAGGTATAAATGTAGGGTGAAATGCTTTTATGATGTATGAGGATATTTTTTTCAAAATTATTAAAAAAAAAAAGTTTAGTTTTTTTATCGGTTTTGGACTCTGCTCATGATTCTGAACTTCTGGTTTCAAGGATAAGACTGTTTAGCCAAACACCCTGTATATCTTCAGTAGTAGACTCACTGAAGCAATATTTATCGGACATGGACTGCCGCCGTCGTCAGTCCAATTCTTGGATATTAGGACCATTTTCTACTGATGATGAAATTTTTAAAGATGAAGAAGTATCGTAGCCGAAGTTGAATTTCTCAGACTACGCGAAAATAGCACATTCAAAGTGGATTTTCAAAATGATGACCTCGGTATATTTTAGCGAAAAGTAGATGCTGAATATCCTATTATAGCAGACAGGGCATTAAGAATGTTAATATCTTTTGCGACCACATTATAGAAGTCAGAATGGATTTTATCTTAAGTGACAGTAAAAACAAAGGCTAGAAACCGTATCAATGACTGTTTCTATCACCGGAACATAAAACAATTCCACCTTCACATCAAATAAGTATCAATAATTAATTAAGGATTCTACCTAGGCACACTAACATAGAAATTGTGATTAGGTCTTGATATATTTTTGTGCAATTTTTTTTATTATTAAAAGCTATATAATAGCTTGCCAGTATGCATGACTGCGTTGTTTTTTTTTGATAACATTTTAAAGGGGGGTCAAACCAATTTTCCTGATAGGTCATAAGGCCGACCAAAAAGGTTAGGAACCACTGTTCTAGAACAATACAGCCAACCCGAGACACTCTTGGTTTGGTAATGATTTGGATCAGTTAGGCTATCTCAATCTAGATTATATGCAATAGTTAGCAGTTTCTCTGCAGTTCGCTAAGCCGTTTCGATTGTAAATAATAGTTGTAATTGGTATCTGTTGGTTGTAATTTTTCTCAAGATAAAGTATATCATTAAAAATTCATGAATGAGAACAAAGAAGAGTGTATAATGTATAGGATCTACATTAATGAACTGAATAATTTCCAAATCTCGTTTAAACCTAGCCATTCCTGCGAGAAGGTACCTTTTCAGAAGTCGTCAAGGCAGAAGTCCAAATGATCTTCCAAAACGCGATATTGGTCGGTGGTGAACGCCAAGCACTTCGGGCACGTGTAGGTCTGAAAATAAATTCAACGTAAGAACATAGGAAAGTTGATAAAAGCAATCCTTTTGTTAGACGAAGCCACATTTAGAAACAATTAATATCTCAGGATAGTATTATAAATTATAATATCTGTGTCTCAGGAAAACATCAACGGCAAAATTTAAACATCTTTTATTTAAAATATTATAGCATAATTGGAAGAAAAGAGAGAAAGAAAATCAATTTATTGGCTCACAAAATACCTTAAACAATACATAATACAAAAACTTTAAATATAAAAATAGTTAATAATACTTAATTTGCTGAAAATGCTATAATATTTTAAAAAGGTTATTGAATACAATAATTTAAGCCAAACTTATAAACATTTCGCATGAAAATGGTCTACAAAAGTTATATTTCTAACGAGACTTGTACCCGCACCCCTGTAGCCGAGTGTCATGTATGTATGACGTTTAACGTAAATTCAGAGAGTTATAATTGGATAGAATAAATCAGATTCATAGCTTGTAAGCTAATTGTAAACATGAAGATAGGTCTATGAAACAATAACAGGTCGATGTGAGAATTTCTATAAGATGTCTTTTTATGGCAATACTTATTCTTGGGGTTAACCTTTATTCACAAAGAAAATTACAATCAAATAATAGAAATAGATTAGAAGTAGTATTTACAATAGAAACAATAGAGCTAACTGCAGACTGTTGCAAACAATCTACAGGTAGCTCAACTGATCCATATTAATACCAGTCGGAAGCGTCCCCAAGACGCTAGCTACATTGCCACGCTGTATGCCAATGCTGATGCGACGCGGCAGATACTCACTAGCTCTCGGGTCACGCATCGCTTTTTCTTTCATAAAGAGGTGGACATAATTATGATCTGTTGGGTGTATTTTGAAAACCAGGTGTGCAGGTATTTTGCTTATTTATTTAGTACTCAATTTATTTATTTAGCACACAGGGTAGAATGTTAATAAGTCTAAGAAAGCATGCCCAAAACGTAGTTTGCACACGTAAAAATCAAAACCGATTAACCCATTCAATTTAATACATTAACATGCAGTAAATATTTAGGTTGATAGGATGGATATTTGTTAACAAGGCGAACAAAGGACCACTTATTGATTATTATTATCATTGTAACATTTCGAGTTATTCAAAAACAACACAAAAACAATAATCTCACCCATTTGTATTCTGGCCTAATTTCAGTTCCTAATTTATTGTTAATAATACGAGAGACATATTTTATGTGTAAATAAATTATTTATTTCGTATAAAAATAATAGGAAATGCTTAAAATGCAAACTGAGCTATCTTAAATTAAATTGTACATGTATCGCAGTAGTTTCAATTGATATTTTGTTTTTATTGCGAGGCGTACTATGAATGCTTAAACCGAACACAAAAATTTGTATATGATAAATGTTTTTATAGTATTAGATACTTATTATTATTAGTTACTGAGTCGGACGCTATATTATAGCATTTAAGTTTCTAATTACATTGCTAGTAGTTAAGAAGCATTAGTGTTCGGTAATTTAAGAAACTAGTGCAATTATTGTAAATGCTAAAAAGATTTTCTTATTCTTACTTTTGCTTTTGTTTTCACAAGTTGCTAAGTTATTAGTGGAAAGCGAAACAAGCGCATTTTGCTCTGATCTCTATCATATTCAACACCAGTACAAGTAAGCTCAGACGCTTACTTAGTGGTCATTTTTTCATGTGTAAGCTAACTATATAATATTGTTACTTAGTTAACTTAGTTCTTGTTTTTTTCAGTATATTTCTTTGCGTTGTTTTTTTTCTAATATTTCGTCAACTTATTGTGTATCATGCTATTTATAAGTATATCTGCGGAAACTTGTAATTAGCCGTCAACAAACATGCACTGGTCTATCCAGGCATGTTCTAATAATACTCATCTCAAATTTGTAAACCTAGCTGTAAGTCTCTCCAAAATTGTACAAATAAAAAAATTAAGTATAGTTTTCTTAAAGAGAATGACATAAAAATAATATAAACGTCTGCTTTCGTTCCATATTAACAAAGCCAGAGTACCATTTAGGGAAGTATGAATGATTTCCGAGGGTAGAAAAATAGTATCACGGATTTTTATAATTTTCCTAGGTTATGTTTTGCGTTTAGTTACTACTATTAGGTATACAATGGTCTAAATGCTGCTGCAGTGAAATTAGCGATTTGTAAGACTTGTCGCACACGGGGCAGTCGAAACGCAGCGGCGGCGGCGAGGGTTCTTTATTCTCCTTCTTCTTTACCTTGGCGGTTGAAAATACTGTTAGTTATTGAGGTAGAGGTGTCTGAATAAATACGCGTGTTTAGATAATTTTCAAATTAACGTCTCTAGAACTTGGCTAAGAGTGCCTGAAAAACACACTCGAGTTCTCGATATGGGTGATACAGTCTGCCACCAAGTAGGTAGTATTGCTGTTTCGGTTTGTAGGGTTGGTACACTTATTTGGTACTTATATTTGAGAGTGATAAATCTGAATGTGCTTGGTATTACCACAGCCTACCTATAAGCATACAGTCGTTCGACAAAGGCGTTTTGACAGGGCAATCGTGCCGCCAAGGGACTGGTCGGGGGGGGGGGGGGGGGGGGGGGGGGGGGGGGGGGGGGGGGGCTCCCGAGTTAGAAAGGCGGTGATGTATGCAACTCGGGAGAGTCCCTCCCCCGTCCCGTCCCTTGCCCCCCGCACGATTGCCCTGTCAAAAGTAAAAACCTCGTCAAAATGCCTTCGTCGAACGACTGTATGCATATAGGTAGGCTGTGGCGTTACCAAATAACTATCATTTCGAACCCAGAGCAAGAAACGGCCATTTTGACGACAGATTTTGAGACATCGTAATAGTTTATCAAAATATAACAGCATTATCTAAGATGCGGCCTTACGCTAATTTGCATATTTTCGCTCTGAATTTGGAACAATAATACTTGTAGAATACTCTCGTTTCTGTAACGAAAATGTGGAAATACAGGGTGTCCGGCAGACCGTGTTCCTGGTAACTAGGGGTGGGTGAAACTAAGTGCAATAGCTAGGCGGCTTTTTTAACCCTATAAAGGCTCTCCCTGTAAAGCCCTATTTTTAATTTTTTTATATTTATCCGAAATTTGAAAATGGATAAAGGAATAAAGTGGGCATAAAGGTCCAAAAAGATCCATCAAAGGATCTTTGCGATGGATTTTAGTGGACTGTGGGGTAAGGAAAAAAATCATAAGTTGATCCCACCGGGATCCAGAGGACAAGCAGACAGGACGACAGGAAGCAGACAAGCAGACAGTCCATTCTTAGCACTCCCTTTCCGTAGCACCCTGTACATATTCTTTTAAAATACCCACCACACCCTGAACAAATATTTGCAGATCATACAAACATCAACCGTGCAATCAAAGTGCCTCACCTGTATCTTGGCTGAAGCATTGACGGGGGCGGGGACTGTGACGGCGGAGGCGGGCATCGGCTTGGCGGTCGCAATGCGATGGGCGATGGGGTTTATACGACGGACCTGTTCTAGCTGTGGAGTAACAATTCATTTAAGTATTACCTGAAATAAATGTAGTTCACAAATAAAATTACAATCAAATTGAGCTAACTGCAGACTGTTGCAAACAATCTACAGGTAGCTCAACTGATCCATGTCAATACCAGTCGGAAGTGTCCCCAAGACGCTGGCTGTATTCTAGTTGTAATGTATTTTATCAACTTATTATTAATAAATAAATAAATAAATAAATAATGCTGGACAATTCACACAGCATTATCTAGCCCAAAGCTAAGCTAAGCTTGTGTTGTGTTATGGGCACTAGATAACTGATATATTTAATACAATACACTACATAGATATTTATTTTTTATTATACATAGAAAACATCCAGAACGCCCTGGACAAATGTCTGCAGATCGTTATTCAAACATTTGTCCCGAGGCGGGAATCGAACCCCCAACCTCCTGCGTCGCAGGCAGACCTTCGCCCGCTGCGCCACAGAGGTCGTCAAATTAACAAAAATTTTATAAAATATTATAAAAAAATTATTATACATTAAATTACATACGTGTCTGTTCCATCTACGGCAACACGTCGAAATAATCAAGGGTCGGGCAATCCAAACGGCACATAAGTGAAAATCGCCCTAGGCGATGGACATAGGGCGATTTTCACTTACATTCCGTTACACATATTTTTGGCTACCGCAGCGTCTGGCAACTCTATCTTTTTAGGAAAGTAAAGTCAGAGAATATATAATAATACTAAAGTATAGAATGGACACTCTTCACCCCCCACCTGACCGACCTTCCTCACTCCGCCGGCCCCTAGTCGAGTTCGGTTTGCGTTTCAAATGCGCAGGATGTACGGCGCACTCACGGGACGCAGATAGCATGAAATGATTTTGACAGACGACGCCGATGGTGTTCGATGTTTTTATTTATTTGATAATGGACATATGATTTTTTTTAAATTGAGTTTTTAATTTCACTTATTGTGAGTAAAAGTAAGTAAAAAATGAAATGAAATGAGTTTTCGCAGATGTACCACTCGCACGCTATAAGTAGTCATCAAGTGACCCTAGACGTCACACATACAGTTACACGTGTAGCGCAACACAGTTGCACATGTATGTGCCGACACGCGACTTTTGTATGGAAAAATTGGCGAGTGTCGGGTGTGCACTAAGCGTACTGAAGATGTCTTGTGTCAGAGGCCGAGCCCCACTTTGGGTTTCCTGTGACCGCACAGGAGTATGCATTATTAAAGTATCCTCAACCTCACTTCACCAGCCCCACTTTTTTAGGCTTTTATCTCATGGGGGGGTAAAGCCCACAATTTCCACGCTGGGCATGCGGGTTGGGGATCGCAGTTCGGTGGTAGAATTGTTCTGCAGGGGGGTGCTGCTGCCCGCCCCCGGTGGAAATTCCTAAGTCGCCCCTTACGACACGCGCGGGAAGAGTTGTGGCGATGCAAATTCTAAACCGGCACCGGACAGCATTAATGTATATTGACCTGGTAAGCGAGTTCCTGGCTCCGCCGCCCCGCCTGTCTCAGGTCTCTCTGCAGGATGTTGTTCTCGCCCGCCATTTGCTCGCGCGCCTTACGCTCTGCCTCGAAGTCACTCCTGATAACAATTAATTTATTTTTAATGATACTCACTAAAAAAACTTCTATAGTTACAAACAATGACAAAAAACGCTAAATAGATAGCTACATAACCTTTTAAAATAATGTTAAGTTATTTTAAAAGGTTTTCACCTATTAAACAAAAGAAAGCACACTTTAGAACACAGCGAGATTTAATACAGAGAGAGGTTTGCAATGAAAAGTAATTATTAACTATGACATCATCTGATGACTCATCAGGTCATAAGCTTCAGCATACATCCGTCCATGCTGCCTACCAAGTGCCCCAAACAACTGGTTTTGGCATAACAACCACGCTTGGCAGGCGCATTAGTGATCGCCGGTGGAATAGTTAAAATACACAGAGGGATTCACTGCCGTTCGCTTAAGGCTCGTTTACGCCGAGTCAACAACGTGCGACAGTGCCGCATGCTACATACTGTGGCATGCGGCACCTTGTGGCATGCTACAAATAGAAAGCATTTGCGGCATTAGTGGCATGCGGCAGCCTATTTTACGCCGAGGCAACATCGTGCTTGGGTAATTTCCGAAACATCATGCTATTTATGAAGTATTTCTGGTCTACCTACTTGATTGATCGAGGGGATACACCATAAAAAATTACTGATCAAGTCACTTTAGCAGCAGCTTATTTAGTTAGTAGCCATGCAGCTAGACAACAACGGAAAGAAACGTTGCAACGTTGGTGGAAAAGAATATTACTTCAGAAAATGGCCCACGGACTAGTTTACTAGCAAAATTGATAACAGACGATGGTGCCTTATTTAAAAACATTACCAGAATGTCAACTGAGGACTTTGAACATCTACTACAACTAATTACACCATATATTCAAAGAGAGGACACCAACTACCTACATAACATAACCTAGAAATTGTTTTGACGCACGAATAATGTCGCATGGAATCCATTGTGCCCGGATACAAGCTGTCACAGTCTGCCAGATGACGCAAGGTGTTGTCATGTCGCACGGTTTTGCCACAATGTGCGATATTTTTTATTCTGTAACATGCGGCCTCGTGGCATGCCGCAATGCCGCACAGTGTTGCCCCGGTGTAATATAGCCTTTAGACTTTTACGGCATTTACGGGAATTAGAGGGTTCGATTCCTACGCGGCGACCGCCTCGGCAGAAATACCAGATGATTATGATATTCAGCTCACCTGTAGACCTCCAGCTGAGCCTTGATATGCTCGGAGTCGTCCCTGCTGTTCTGCATTCGGTTCAGCTCCGCCTGCATCGCCTGCAGCTCTTCGCCACATGCCCTCAAAGCAGCTGTTAGGGAGCTGATGTTGTGTATGCTCACCTGTAGACCTCCAGCTGAGCCTTGAGATGCTCGGAGTCGTCCGTGCTGTTCTGCATTCGGTTCAGCTCCGCCTACATCGCCTGCAGCTCTTGGCCACAAGCCCTCAAAGCAGCTGTTAGGGAGCTGATGTTGTGTATGCTCACCTGTAGACCTCCAGCTGAGCCTTGAGATGCTCGGAGTCGTCCTTGCTGTTCTGCATTCGGTTCAGCTCCGCCTACATCGCCTGCAGCTCTTCGCCACAAGCCCTCAAAGCAGCTGTTAGGGAGCTGATGTTATGTATGCTCACCTGTAGACCTCCAGCTGAGCCTTGAGATGCTCGGAGTCGTCCTTGCTGTTCTGCATTCGGTTCAGCTCCGCCTGCATCGCCTGCAGCTCTTCGCCGCGAGCCATCAAAGCAGATGTCAGGGAGTTGATGTTGCCTTGCGGTTGCTGGTGATAAACGTTATTAAATCAGCTTCGTACTTATACTCAAGCCATCCTCAAGATACTATGTATATAAACATGGGCCCTATACTTAACCTAAAATCACTGTCTTGTTGATTTTGCGGCAAATAACGTTTATTCATATTCCTTGAAGACCAAAGACATTTCTTGTAGACGCACGAAAAATTCAAAACCGCACACAATTGAATTTCGCGCCAACTCGAAACGAACCACCTCAAGCCGTTTCGTTAATGCTGACAATAATATTTCAAACTTGAGGGCAAAACGAGAATTGAAGTTTTTTATGCATCGAGTCAAACATTATTTGTTGAGAATAACTCAAGTATAGATAAAACGTTACCTTTAGCACTCAAGAATAACTTACCCCCGAATAGACAAACGTTAATTACATTTGAGCAGGTCTCAAGAGACAATTTCTTTACAGGTTTATCTCGCGGTCAAACTCAAATCTGATGAAAAGCTCGATTTCAGACGTGCTTAGATCTGTTTTTCGTTTGAGTATTCGGCGGTTGGGTATTTATTGAAAGAAAGAAATCTTTATTCACAGCATAAACAATGTAATTTACTTAAGATTCACCTACACCATAAAAACAACTTACAAATGAGAGAGCTTACTGTTACGAAATGGAGACTCAGCATTATGTTGCAATAGCCATTGCGCATAGCAATCACAACGCTGATCTTCCATCGGAACCAAACACTTCACGTACACGATACACAATTTATTGGTGATCTATGTATTAGATATTTTATTCATGATAATTTTTTACCGCTTCTTAACGTAAGTAAAGTACCTATAGAAAAAGTGATGACTTACCTCCACTAAGTTGTTTGACACTGCTTCTTTGTAATCTTTGAAGATACCCTCGAACAACTTTAGAGTACCGCGCACCTGGCCACTGAAACAATACAGATAAATGAATTAAAAAAATAAATTATAAATAAGGAATCAAATAATATCCCAATAAGGTTTGCTGGAAGAGAACTCTTTATAGGGTTAAGCTCGCCTTTGCCATTATTTTTCCTGCAAAATGTTATACTTGTACCAATTTAGTGCAATAAAGAATTATGAAATATGAATAATATCCCAAATTTTTTTCGGCTTCGACGAGACCTTCCCTCAGTACGGGAATGTGCTAACCAACTACACCACGAAGTCAAGTGACGTAGGAGTCGAAAAACTTTGGGACTTCCTTTAGACTCTAGCTAAATCTAAATTATAAATAAGTAGCTTCTGCCTGCGGCTTCGCACGCGTAGTTTCGGTATAATGAGTAGCCTATTATCTAAGTTAGGCTTTGTTCTAAGCGTACGCCAAATTCATCTTGATCTATTCAGTAGTTTTGGAGATGCTAGGTAACAAAAAGCTTATTCTCGCCGCTCAATATACCACAGGAGGAGACTGGTTCTCGCGTGAGCACTATAGGATGTCTATCTGTACTTACATATTCTACAACAAAACTTGCAAATTTTATCAATTAATTAATTTGCTGCATTGCCATACAGCGTAATGCAGCCAGCGTCTTGGGGACGCTTCCGACTGGTATTGATATGGATCAGTTGAGCTACCTGTAGATTGTTTGCAACAGTCTGCAGTTAGCTCCATTGTTTCAATAGTAAATACTAGTATAATTTTCTTCGTGGATAAAGGCTAATATCACAGATATTATAATACATCTAACATTATAAAAAAAAATTATTAACTAATTGTCAAAAAAATCCTTTGTTAAAATCATCATCATCAGCCGTAGTTATGCACTGCTGTACATAGGCCTCCCCTAATGAGCGCCATAGCGCCCTGTCTTCAGCTTGCCGCATCCAGCACCTATCTGCAGTCCTTCGCTTCCTACACTACGTTTACCGAGTCGCGGTCTCCACTCAAGAACACGTTTACCCCAGCGGTTATCGGTTCTTCGAGATATGGCCGGCCCACTGCCACTTCAGCTTGCTAATTCTTAGAGCTATGTCGATAATTAGGATTATTAAGATATTTGTAAAAAAGCTTATTAGAAAATATCTGATTATCTAGCTAGGGGATAAAAAAGCTAGGGACAACTTTTGCTCCAACTCGAAAACGAACAACCTAACAAGGTAAAGGTTTCTTGTTTGCTCCTTTACTTTACTTTAAAATGATTGAAGTGAACAAAAAATCAAAGTAATCACTTTATTTGTTAGTTTTACATTATGTCATTTGAATTTTGTTACGTGTCCCAGAGTCCTGTAAGGTCTAAAGGCAATAAAGCACTTTGATATTTGATACTAGCTGCCGCCCGCGGCTTCGCACGCGTTGTTTCTATGGAAACGTTTTGAGGTTATTTCTATCCCACGGGAACTGTTTTAAGGGATAAAAAGTCGCCTATGTTTGATTCCAGGGTTAGACTTACCTGTATGCAATTTCATATTTCAGCCTGATCCGTTCAGTAGTTTTGGCGTGAAGAGGTAACAAACATCCATCCATCTATACATCCATCCATCCAAACTTTCGTATTTATAATATTAGTGTGATGTGATTAGTCAAGACATTGCTCTGCTGGATCTCCAGCTGTTGCTTGAAAGATTAATGGCAGATGCTGGATGCTGGCGGCAAGAACAGGACGCTATGACACCTATGATAGGACGCTATGAGGTCTGTGTGTGTCAGTGGACTAACACCCTGATGGTGCTTCTACTCACACGTTAGTCAAGGCTTCGCTCTGCTGCCTCTCCAGCTGGTGCTTGAGAGTATCCAGCGCCTGGCGGAAGTGCTCCTTGGGGAGCCTGCCCATGCCGCCTTCGTACACGTATATAATGAGGCCTAGCATTTCCACAAGGCTGTCCGAAAGGCTGGAAAAAAACGTTAAATTTTTTTGTTGTTTGTGCGAATTGATGTTTTATGCTTGTAACAGTTTGTATAGAGTAAAGTTTTATATTTGTATTTATTAATAGTATGAGTTGAAGCTACCAGAAGTTTTTTTTCCTGGCTTTAATGGGGCACCTATGACCTATATGCTTTACTAATTTCTGCCCGCGGCTTCGCACGCGTTGTTTCGATGGAAACGTTTTCCATGGGAACTGATTTATGGGATAAAATGTATGCATCTGTTTGATTCCAGGATTAGAATTACCTGTATCCATAATTTTAGCCCAATCCGTTCAGTATTTTTGGCGTGAAGAGGTAACAAACATCCATATATATAAACATCCAAACTTTCGCATTTATAATATACTCAATAGGTACTCAATATTTTTATTGTTGTCATTACAGTGGTGGGTAGGTAATCACACTAATATTATAAATGCGAAAGTTTGGATGGATGGATGGATGTTACCTCTTCACGCCAAAACTACTGAACGGATCGGGCTGAAATTTTGCATACAAGTAATTCTAATCCTGGAATCAAACATAGGCTACTTTTTATCACATAAATCAGTTCCCATGGGATATAAATCACCTTTAAATGTTCCATGCAAACAACGCGTGCGAAGCCGCGGGCATAAACTAGTTATCTATAAGTAAGTATCACAATGTAAACCCTGTTGGGCGTAACAACAAGTGGAAGGCAGACCGAGGTTGTTTTTTGACGTGACAACGTCTTATAATTCGATAGAGCCGGCTGCACGCACTAAAAAACATGACGTCATGCGGCGTTACCTCGCTAAGAGGCGTTCCATGTAAGGCTTGAAGTGCAAGCGAGAGCGCTCGACATCCGTCTCTCTCCTACTTGAGTGAGCGATGCGTCTGCGTGGACAGCTGCTATACTATAGTACATTTACATGTTTTGATCGAGTATCAAATGCTACCATTCCATCAGTATTTTCTTAAGACGTTGTCACGTTCAACTATCGTCAGTAAACCGACTTTACAGACAACCAATGTTTTTTTTTTAATATGTAGGTACTAAGGCGAGTAGTACCTACTTGTCTAGTCTGAATAAATAAAAATTATAAAAGTTGGCAAGTAAAACAGTTAATATTAGTAGGACTAAGACAACACGTGTACTGTTAAAACATGGTTATGTGGGTACGCAAGAAAGTTAAGAATAAATAAGATTGTTGTTCAAATAATGTCAGTATTCAAATTAGATTTTGTAATTTTTATTGTCGGTTTGTCAATTTTGTCATTTAAAAATTCATTTACGTCAATAGCATTTGTCAACTAAGAATTGTTTTAATTTACTTGTGAATAAGGGATCGGATTCGATGTCTTTTATTACGTTTGGTAGCTTGTTGTAGATTTTTATGGACATTTTATATTAGTGTGATGTGTCTGTCATCGTAGCTCAAAAGCGATCAAACAGTATAACATTAAGCCCCGAATATTCTAACGCAACTAGGGTTACCAGACGTGAGGATTTATCTTTGTTAATTATCTTCGACGACATCTGTGGCGCAGCGGGCGAAGGTCTGCCTGCGACGCAGGAGGTTGCGGGTTCGATTCCCGCCTCGGGACAAATGTTTGTACGATCTGCAGACATTTGTTCAGGGCGTTCTGGATGTTTTCTATGTATAATAAAAATATCTATCTATGTAGTGTATTGTATTAAGTATATCAGTTATCTAGTACCCATAAAACAAGCTCTGCTTAGCTTGGGGCTAGATAATGCTGTGTGAATTGTCCAGCATTATTTATTTATTTATCTTTATTTTTTTACTCACCCATGCGTCATCTTATCGAACAGCTCGGAGAGATGTTTCAACGCGCGGTCGTACAGTTTCACATTGGAGGCCAGGTCCGAGGCATCAGTGGGAGAGCTGGGCGAGACGATTGACAGGCGCACCGGCTGGAACATCTGTACGAAATAGGGTGTTTTAATTCATACTAATCAAATAAAAAAAATCTCTATTGGAACAAAGTAGTCTGTGCAAATTTCTAGGTATTTCTACGACACTATTTCTCTACGTACGCACGTAAATTTTTGTCAAGCAATTCAACGTCCATTTTCTGGATTAAAACAACTGTTTCGGAGGAAGTCGAGTAAAACAACCGTGATCGCATTCGCGTAGACTAGTCGGTCTTCTTCTCGGAACCGCAACTTATGACTACTGGACTAAACCCCATTTGGACGCTACTTCGTTCTTATATTTGTCGCATCCAACACGAACGGAGGCATTGCGAAAGCCAGATTCACTGCGCGCGCGCCTGACAGAGTCGTGTCGTCAAGCGGCCGGTCGACGAGCGGCTGCTAGCCAGCGCTCACAGGCAATCTATTCCCGGCGCTTGGCGGAGACAGACGCGAAACTGTCACCCCGTCCGTGTTACACTAGTGCCCTCCCTGTTCAAATAATTCCTGGAAAATACACTGTGATTCTGCACAACACCCTTTTATTTGCCTCAACTACCCTGGACACGCACACAGCAGCTAGGTTGGAAGAGAAATGGACCAAAACCCTGACGCCCCGTCATATTTATTACTTAACTGTCTAATTTCTTAACTCGCTACTGTACTTATTGAAGTGTAAATCGGCCTTAAGAGTCAAAGTACTTACGGTGATGGTAGCTTCTCTGAGCCGGATTTTCAATAGTTGTAATTGATCTTTATGACGCACTGACATATCATTCATCGCACGTTTGCAGTCAGCTAATTCAATCTGAAATATTAAATTAAACTTTTATAGCTACTGCTTACTCAATATCTATATTCCTATATTGGTTCACTGCTGGACATAGGCATCCCCTAATGAGCGCCATAGCGCCGTCTTTCGCAGGTCGTCATCCCACTAGGCTGGAGGGCGTCCTACACTACGTTTGCCGAGTCGCGGTCATTTGTTACATTCTATTGCAGGTCTCAAACATTTTGAACAACGATTTTGAACGAGAATACTAAAAAACAAAGTCAAAAGAAGTCAAAGTCTCGATATTTTTCGAGGCCACAGCTTGGCATCTCTATTTATCAAAGTGTCTATACGGGGCGTCCTACGTCTATGCCACATGGAGGGAAAGTAACTTAAACATCGTAAATAGTAAATTTTACTGAAAGAAGACTACCTTTTGATTTTGAATACCATTTATACTACATTCAAAGATTTTTGAATAATCGCCTGTCTGAACCGGGAACGGAGCCCGCCAAATTGTAAAAAAAAACGCACGTAACTTTACGATACCAATCAAAGGCTCAATTGTAAGGATTTCTATTTTTCAAATAATATAGCATCTTAAATAAAAAAGACCAAAATTCTTGAATGATTCAGGAAAATGCATACTTAGCCTTTCCTTTTACTTTGCCGTGCACCTAACAACAGATTTTATCATTTGAAGGTATTAGTACTTACTTGAGAAATACATATTATTTCTCTATCAAAAGTGCATGATAAAATAATAATGTGATTTATAAATTCACCATGAAATAAATAAATCAATAGATTGCTAAATAGCAGCTAAATTGTTAATAGATTGAGAATTTATATACTACAGAATGGGACACATTTTGAGCATTTGCTAAATTAAATTAACTTACTTATGTACTTACTTTTTAAATATTATAACAACTTTTAATCTGTTAATATTTCTCGTAAGAGCGGTGTCCTCTAATATAAGCTAATTTTTATTTTCTGTATGTGTAATTTTGACAAGTTATTGAAATACACATTTATTTTTTATAATTTTATTTAAATGTAATCCTACCTTCAGATTTTCTGCCTGCAATAGCTCGAGCTTAGCAGTCTGCAGTTGGTTGAGGTACCGGCTTATCTTCTCCTCCAGTCTTTGGATGTCGACATCGCGCTTCGCGAGCTCCTGCTGAGGGAAGTCATCCATCTGTCGACAATGTTACAACTTTATAAAATGTACAAGTAATCATAACAACGAAAGTTTGTGCCGTTCAAGCGTTATCACACTGGCGATTTGCGCGCGATTTCAAAGCAAGGCGATTGTGCAGCGAGCACGCCGCGACGACGCCGCGGGCACGCAGCGAGCTCGCCGCCATTAGCGCCGTCGACGCCAGTGTTGGCTCGCAAATCGCCAATGTGATAATGCTCTAAGATTATTGTGCGAGGACAAGCCAACACTACTGAATTAATCGAGATGAAATTTTGCATTCGTAGAGTTCTGGACCTGATACATAGGCTTACTGTTCATTCTGAAATAAAAACGGCAAATGCGAGTCGCCTCGCACACAGAGGGTTCCGTACCATCGTACAAAACTATCGCAAAAGAAACCATAATAAACGGATTTTTTGATGGATCAAAAAAAAGCAAAAGGCAACATGACGCGGTCACCCATCCAAGTACTGACCGCGGCCGAGGTTGCTTAACTTCGGTGATCATAATCCCCAAGCTGGGCATGCGGGTTGGGGATCGCAGTTCGGTGGTAGAATTGTTCTGGGGACGCTGCTGCCCGCTCCCGGTGGATATCCCTTCGCTTCTCTAGACACCCGCGGGAAGAGTTGGTGGTGCAAATTCAAATCCGGCACCACACAGCAAGCACTACAAGCAACAGCTCGTCCTTCTCCTCCTCCTGCATTTTTTTCTACTTACCAGTTCCAATTTCCTCTCCATGTCTTCAATGACAAAGTTTAGCTGACGCATCTCCTTCTCGTGCTCCGTTTCTTCGGTAGACAGCTGCAACTGAATATTATCACACATTTTACTTTTTCATTCATTTATTTAATCCACCGTAGGTGCATGTTTGTACACTTGACGTCGTTTTAATCTATTGCCTAATTAAACATAATACTTAAGACGACCTCTGCGGCGCAGCGGGCGAAGGTCTGCCTGCGACGCAGGAGGTTGCGGGTTCGATTCCCGCCTCGGGACAAATGCTTGTACGATCTGCAGACATTTTAGTCCGGGAGCCGACTGCAAAAAACCCTACCTGATAAAAAAATAGAAAATACCTACTCTGTAGAGGTAGCTGACTTTTAGTAACTGCAACTGCTCTTGGTCGGCCGCGGCTTAACTTGGCACATTTTGTGCAAATGACAAAAAAGTGGTACAAAAATTCATCAAAAAAAACCTCATCGAAAAATAGAATGAAACTTGTATGGTAGAATAGAGGCTTCGGAGGACAGTAAAAAAAAAAGTGGTCGGCCTAATCCTGCGTTGGCAGGTTCCTGTGTCCGACCGAATTTGTGGTACCACGTGACAGCTGCATTTTACCTCATCGAAAAATTGAATCAAAAAAACGGATTATATTAGCTAAATTAAACCTGTTGACGTTTGTCTCGGTCGGCCTCACCTTAGCCTGGCAGTTTTTGCAGTCCGACCACATTTATAAAAAATATTTTTTTATTTTAACATTGAAAATAATGGTTTCTTCATTGCTTCAACTGAACTGATAATGCTTAATTTAATACGACTATCGCAATGTACTGCCGTGCTTTTTTAAAAGGCAGTCTTCTTTATACAATTTCAATACAATTTTATTTTATTTCAATTTTTAACTGCCTATGAATCACGACGGCATAGTCATCCTAAGTCATGCAAATCCATGCCGACCGACCAGTATCTGCGAGGCCGTATGCGCGCTATTGCTGTTTCAGTTTTTTAACTTGTGAGTGAAAGAGAAAGGAAGAGACGCTCACCAAACCAAACCTCCTTTTTTGTTTCTATTCCGCGAAAGGCACCGCGCGTGCCGCCTGAGTCAGTCAGGGCCACTCATTTGTGTGCTACGCTGCTACCGCGCTCATTCTCGCTTGTCCTCCGTTTGTGATGTTATTGTGTAGGTAGGTAGTAGTTCAGAATGAGAAAGTCATCATCAGGGTCTTCAACATTTCGTTTAGTGAAATGCGGATGAGAATCGAACTTAAGTTCTTTCTTCTGGCTTCAACGTCGAGTGAGACTTCATTCGAGTGAGCGAAGACACATGTCTTCGCTTTGAAAGACCTGGTCTCTCATAAGCTGTTCGTTAGCCGACTGGCTGCGATGGACTTCTTGAGTGAGAGCGTCATTGGGGAGTTCCAGCAGTTCCCCGGGAAGTGGTCGCCAGGAGGGTTTTGCATCTGGCGGTCTTGAGTGCAGAGGAGCGAGTCCATTAAGGTGAGCGTGGCGGGAGTTGTCCGCACGATCGTACATTTTGCGCGCCAGGTTTACCACAAACATCTTTATTGAGGGTGTTTGCAGGTCACGTGCGATAACCGTGTTTCGCACGTATCGGCCTGCGCCTGTACAGACTCTAAGAGCTATATTTTGTTGGGCTTGAATCCTCTTCTGGTTGGTTCTCGAGCACAGGGCATACCACGCCGGTGCTGCGTATGTAAGGCGTGAGCGGATGTAGGTTTTGTACACCCCGATCTTCGTACGCAGCGGCAGTTTCGATGTTAGGACAGGTCGAAGCATGGCTCGGGCAGCGCGTGTTTGCCTTAACGCGCGCTCCACCTGTGCCGTCATCGTCAACGACCTGTCTATATCTATGCCTAGGTATCGGACTGAGGTTTGCCAGTCTAAGGCTTGTCCTCGCAGTTCCAGTGGTGGTAGGACAGTACGCTGTCGTGTGACGAGCAGCGCTGCCGTTTTCCCAGCGTTGACTGCAATTCGCCATCTATCAAGCCAGGCTGGGAGAAGGTTTAGCAGTCGCTGCATCTTGCTAGCGGCTGTGGCTGGGTTTGGTGAGGAAGCAAAGTAGGCGCTATCGTCAGCGTAGAGCGCTAGTGTGACATCATCTTCTCCAGGTGAGAGTTGATCTTCCAGAGTCGGTATATCGTTTGTATAGAGTGCGTACAGTACTGGAGATAAGCAACTCTCTTGGGGTACTCCAGCTACGATTTTTCGAGGTTGCGATGTTCTTTCTTCAACTGCTACCTACGTTGAAGCTTCGTCCACGGAGAAAAGATGCAACAACTTGGATGATGGCCGCCGGTGTGGGAGAGGCGATCAGCTTAAGAATTAGACCAGGGTGCCATACTCGGTCGAACGCCTTTTCCACGTCTAGGTAAATCCCAACAGTGGAGCAGTTGCTGTTCAATTGGTGGGCTAGATGATGCAGAATCCGTGTGAGTTGGAGAGTTGTAGAGTGCTGGCCACTGATCTAATGGACAAGTAGGAAGCGAAACTGCACGCGGATCCAAACAGATCCACGGACACGACTCCTGGACACGTGTCCGGACCCAACTGGAATCGAAGCAGATCCGCTCCAGTCGTGGACACGTTTAGCGCATGCCTAATAATCTGCTTTGTTTGCTGTCGTAAGCTCTAAATCTCCATATTTTAGTCTCCTTTGCTTGCGAATAGCAATCACATCACAACATTTTGAAAATAAACTGTCACTAAAATCTTTTAAATCATCTGTCTTTTTACACACAAAACACTTTCTCATTCTGAACTACTACCTACCTACACAATAACATCACAAACGGAGGACAAGCGAGAATGAGCGCGGTAGCAGCGTAGCACACAAATGAGTGGCCCTGACTGACTCAGGCGGCACGCGCGGTGCCTTTCGCGGAATAGAAACAAACAAAGGAGGTTTGGTTTGGTGAGCGTCTCTTCCTTTCTCTTTCACTCACAAGTTAAAAAACTGAAACAGCAATAGCGCGCATGCGGCCTCGCAGATATTGGTCGGTCGGCATGGATTTGTATGACTTAGGATGACTATGCCGTCGTGATTCATATAAAGGCAGTTAAAAATTGAAATAAAATAAAATTGTATTGAAATTGTATAAAGAAGACTGCCTTTTAAAAAAGCACGGCAGTACATTGCGATAGTCGTATTAAATTAAGCATTATCAGTTCAGTTGAAGCAATGAAGAAACCATTATTTTCAATGTTAAAATAAAAAAATATTTTTTATAAATGTGGTCGGACTGCAAAAACTGCCAGGCTAAGGTGAGGCCGACCGAGACAAACGTCAACAGGTTTAATTTAGCTAATATAATCCGTTTTTTTGAATCAATTTTTCGATGAGGTAAAATGCAGCTGTCACGTGGTACCACAAATTCGGTCGGACACAGGAACCTGCCAACGCAGGATTAGGCCGACCACTTTTTTTTTACTGTCCTCCGAAGCCTCTATTCTACCATACAAGTTTCATTCTATTTTTCGATGAGGTTTTTTTTGATGAATTTTTGTACCACTTTTTTGTCATTTGCACAAAATGTGCCAAGTTAAGCCGCGGCCGACCAAGAGCAGTTGCAGTTACTAAAAGTCAGCTACCTCTACAGAGTAGGTATTTTCTATTTTTTTATCAGGTAGGGTTTTTTGCAGTCGGCTCCCGGACTATTTGTCCAGGGCGTTCTGGATGTTTTCTATGTATAGTAAAAAATACCTATCTATGTACTGTATTGTATTAAGTATATCAATTATCTAGTACCTACACATAACACAAGCTCTGCTTAGCTTAGGGCTAGATAATGCTGTGTGAATTGTCCAGCATTATTTATTTATTTTATTATTTATTAATAATGATTATTTACACAACACAAACAAATTTTTTTTAAGAGCACCGTAAGGGATTGTATGCAGTAAAAAAGTGAGAACAAAAACAGACAGTGATTCTTAAACAAACACATATAAAATAACAAGTGGTTGGCTGTTATGTGCGTAATGAAAAGTTTTATTCAGATAGGAAATTATGATCTCTTGTTTGTTACAATGCAAACATGGTCTCAAAAATGGAATTTGAACGAGATGAAGAGGGTGCATTGCGCGCCATTTTGTGAAAAGCATAAGCATAGGATTTCGCGTTCATAGGAGCGGGACAGAGCATACGTTTTTGTTTATTTACAAGAAAACTACACAATTTATGACGAAACTGGTTCCAGGAACCAAATAATTAGTAATCAGCTATGCATCCCAAACCGCAGGAATAACATTGTTTAAAACTCACCGTCGTCGTTAATTTTACTATTACTTTGTAGCTCTATCCGTGAAAACCTTCAATAAGTTTTGTTATCTATCAATTATTAACTCTGTTAATTTTAAGCCTCTGTTTTTCCTTCAAATAAATATAAACTACATCACAAATAACAAGTCTCAAGTAACTTACTTCAACCCGTTTGAGTTTCTCCTTCAAATCGTCTCTCTCCTTGGTGGTCGCGTCCACGATGTGCTCCAACGACTCCTTCTGCCACGTCAGTTTCTCGTTGTCGGTGATCACCTGTTATTACAACCAGTTATTTTATATTTTACTGCATAAAATCCTAAGGTATATTTATTATAGATTGTTACATAGGTCTTAGGTATAAAAGTCATAAAGGTCTACATTATGTATTAAATTAAATACACAACTTAAAACTTAGTAATTAAATAACCCGCCCCTGACCATTCCCGGTGCAAAGGTGCCCATAATGCTTGCCTCGCTGAATAGCGATCGCAATCCTTTGCACCAAAAACGACCCGGAGCGGGAGTCTCCTGTCACTTCGCTAATTATTCGTCCTAATTCTCCCACTAAACACTTCGCATCCACACTCCAACTGCCCAAGGTCTCCACTGCTACAGGTGCAAAATGGTAAAGCTGCTCCAAGGATGCGTACTTATGCCTTTTTTTTTGAGCAGGCGTCTTCGGCAGCGGCAGATGCAGAGAGCATGGTCCGACTTAGGTGACTGGCGGCGACAGTGCTGACGCAAGTTGCGTCCCAAATCAGGCCCTTCCCGTTTTTCCAAGGCACCAGAGTCAGCCCATCTGGCCTCTTCCCATCAGACCTGCTAAGACCTGGAGGCTCAAGCACGCAGGGGACATTTGCCGATATAGAAGCTCTACGAACTATGTCGTTCAGGGCATGACGCGGAAACCTCCCAGTGCACCGCCGACAACTCATGCCGTGATAGCCATCAGCCTCCTCTATTTTACTTACAATATACTTTTAATAGCTTCTGGACGCGGGAGGTTGCGGGTTCGATTCCCGCCGGGACAAATGTTTGTACGATCTGCAGATTGTTATAGGTGTTTTCTATGTAAAGTAAAACATATCATAAAACATATGTATTTTTTTATATTTTGCTGGACAATTCACACAGCATTATCTAGCCCCAAGCTAAGCAGAGCTTGTGTTATGGGTATTAGATAACTGATATACTTAATACAATACATTACATAGATATTTTTTATTATACATATAATAACACTCGGAACCAACGATGATGTGATTTATTTCTAGAACTGGATTAACATTAAATGCTACTTTTCATCACGAAAAACCCCGTGTGAAGCCGCAGGCAGGAGCTGGTAAATTATAAAACAATGTTTACTTTTACCTGACGCCGTTGCTTCTCGACCAACTCAAGCTGAGCTGTCAGTTTATCCACCGTATCATCTTCCGGTGACGTCACGAACTCCAGCGCAGACGATGGGCCGGACTTAGGGACGACAGGGTCGGGTTTCAGTTCCCCAGTCTCCCCGTTGACAAGGGACGGGGGAGAGTCGGCTAACTGCGCCATCTCTTGCTTCAGCTTCTTGTTTTCCTGACGGAGCTGCAATAACAAATTACAGCTAGTAAGGAAAGAGTCAAGGTGAGAGAGGACGTAACTTTGTTCTTCTGATGCTTTTATGGAACTTCGTAGTATTTTATTTTATTTGGTGCACCAAATAAAATCGTCGTGCGTCGGGCATGCTTGCTGACGCGGGCCTCCCATAGACTTGCACTGGGATAATTTGGCCTTTTCATTTATTGTATTTATGGAAATTAAGTGTTTTTGATTTTTATAGTTGTCTAGTCTAGGGTAGAATAGAGCAGAATGACATCGCATTATCATACATTGCGTAAACTATTGAAGTTGAAGGAACGAGTTTCATACATATTACGCATTCGATGGCGATGTGACGTAATTTTTCTCTATTCTAGACACCAATCCCCGTGCTAGAACCACAACTGTGATACAAGCTCGCTGCGTCGCCAGCCGCAACAGCCTCCTGGCAGCGATGGTTGCCAGGAGGTACACTTAGAAAAGGTCAAAATATAAAACTAAACACTGACACGGAAATAAAGTGATATTTTTGATTTCTGTCGCTTCGATATGTAGACAAGCACAGATATTATAATACTATACTAATAAAGTAAAGAAGCGACGAAGAAACCTTTAGCCTGTTAGTTGTTATTTTTTGAGTTGGAGCCAAACCCGTCCCAAGCTTTTTATCCTCTATATATTTTATAGTAAGCCTTTTGGCGCAGCAAGGTAGGTTTACATTGCAGTGCGGTTGGAGACTTCGAACACTGATTGGCCAATTCACGGTCCGCTCCTCTCCACTCCGCCCAGCTCCGCGTCAGTGGAAACGCATAAGATTGTCCAGTTATGGTGATGGCATAAAAGTTGCATATTTTGAAAATATCCAGAATTATACATTGTTCCTAATTCTAGCTATATTGTCCCCACACAAAACTGCACTGAGTGGGAGAAATTGCTCTACCATGACTGTAAAAGTATTTAACAAAATTCCTAGAGACATAAGAGAACTACCTACTAGTAAATTCAAGACAAAACTCCGTAAGTGGCTTTTAGATTTTAGTTATTTATGTTCAATATTGTACGTCCATAATTAATGGATAAACTGTTGTTCAACCTAGCTTTTA
This sequence comes from Eupithecia subfuscata, assembly GCA_963564075.1. Classification (NCBI taxonomy): domain Eukaryota; kingdom Metazoa; phylum Arthropoda; class Insecta; order Lepidoptera; family Geometridae; genus Eupithecia; species Eupithecia subfuscata. Next base: position 14,199,317 of record OY751114.1, read on the forward strand.
AGATCGTTTTTGTAAACATTTTCTGCAATAAATTTATAAATTTCATGTCATTTAGCCAAATTTCCTAGCAAGATTATTTAATTCAGAACAAATTTCTTTGATTTACCTTCTCAATCAGCGCCTTAGTTTCTTCAAACTTCTCCCGATGTTGCATAGTCGTTTTTAACATGTCGTCCTGGCACGACGCTATCACGAGGAATTGTTCCTTCAACGAGTCGTTGTTCTGTTTGAGTGTATCTTTCAGAATCACGTTTTCGTCGAGGATCTCCCCGAAGCGTTTCTGCAATTCTTCCGTAGTTTTGTCCTCGGTTATTATGGTGCTGGCTGCCATCATGCTAGCTGGGGATGGCTGGGGACAAGATTAGGTTTGTTAGCGAAGAACTGGTGTTAAATTGCACAGGATAAACCAAAATGGAGACATAGGTAGGAGACTAACTCCTGAATACTCAAAGTTGCGTTTGATTATTCAGAATGTGTTAGTCATCATTGCAGCCAGTATTGATGAGATTTCAAGCATGGATACAAATAAATACATTTTATTATTCATTTTAAAACTAGTCACATTAATATTATAAATGCGAAAGGATGGATGGAAGGATGTTTGTTACCTCTGCACGCCAAAACTACTGAATGGATCGGGCTGAACTTTTGCATAAGAATGTTTGATTCCAGGATTAGAATTATGTACCTGACTTAATTCTAATCCTGGAATCAAACATACTTTTTATCACATAAACCAGTTTATATCGGATAGAAATCACCTTTAAACGTTTCCATAGAAAAAGCGCGTGCGAAGCCGCGGGCATAAATAATAGTATACTAGTTATTTTATAATTCATTTTATAACTATAATTATGAGTACTTAGAGTACAATAATCAGGTTCAATAATCTTATAAAAATCATAACAATTGCAATTATTTATCTTGCAGTGCAAATGCGTTTTGTGTCGATTGTTAAATAGACTTGAATCACACTTATATTATTAATGCGAAAGTTGTTTAGAAGTATGGGTGGATGGATGTTTGTTATTTCTTCACGCAAAACTACTGAACAGTTCGGGCTGAAATTTTGCATAGGAACTGGAATAAAACGTAGGTGTTATAATCCATAATTCAATTCCCATGGGACAGAAATATATTTTTTACGTTTCCATAGAAACAACGCGTGCGAAGCCGCGGCCAGAAACTAGTCCTTTACGAACATAATTTAAACGCTTTGTAATGCTGTGAATTGCATAATGTTATCGTACCTAGTATTTTTTTTGCAAACCTACCTACCTACAAATAAGAAGGTAATAATGTGCTCTTAGCCGAATTTCGACCACGGCGCCAGTCTCATCGGAGACTAGCCAGATGCGTTGGACATATTATATTAGTGCACAAGTGTGTGCGCAAACACAGGTGCATTCTCTATTCCCTCACTCTCATAATCCGATGGGACGATAGAAAGACACGAACGGGAATTCAGGCGCAGGACCAACGGCTTAACGTGCTTTCCGAGGCACAGGTTGTAACACCGCTAAATTCCTGACTCCGGGCTGCTACTATGAATTTTCCTTGCTAGAAAAACTCAAATAACAACTATTGGCCCGACCCAGGATTCGAACCCTGGACCTTATATTCAGCGGTTGAACAAGCTGACCACTAGACCGAGGCAGTCGAAGTCAAATAACAAGGTGATCATCATACACCTAAACCGCGATCAGGAAACGGCCTGCCAAGCGTGGTGTTTGTGGGGAAACCAATATTAGAGGTGGTACGTTCAGCGGTGGACGTACGGTGTGCTGATGACTTGATAATACTATTAGCCTGAGCAGCCCAGCAATGGGCATAGCATAGGTCAAATCTCGCTTTTGCTAGCCTCCACTCCACAGCCCTGGCGTTTTCGCATCCATCTAAGTACGAACATTAGATCTCTCCTTCAGAGATCACCCGTTTATCAACAACTAATCTCAGCCCGAGGACTAGCACGCGTTGTTTCTATGGAAATATTAAATGGTAATTTCTATCCCATAGGAACTGATATATGGGATCAAAAGTATGTTTTATTCCAGGCTTAGAGCTACCTTTATTCAAAATTTCAGCACGATCCGTTTAGTAGTTCTAGAGTGAAGAGGTAACAAATCATCCATTCATACATCTAAACATCCAAACTTTCGCATATAAAATACTAGCTTCTGCCCGCGGCTTCGCACGCGTTGTTTTTATGAAAACGTTTTGAGGTTATTTCTATCCCATGGGAACTGATTTATGGGATAAAAAGTAGCCTATGTTTGATTCCAGGGTTAGACTTACCTATATGCAAAATTTCAGCCCGATCCGTTCCGTAGTTTTGGCGTAAAGAGGTAACAAACATCCATCCATCTATACATCCATCCAAACTTTCGCATTTTTAATATTAGTGTGATTAGTGTGACTTAAAATTCGCATACATTCATACTCATGCGAAAGAGGGTGCGAAACCGCTGGCATGAGCTAGTTCATAAGTGAAAATCTAACATTCTAAATTAGGACTGTAGATAAAAGACGTCTTGGGGACGCTTCCGACTGGTATTGATATGGATAAGTTGAGCTACCTGTAGATTGTTTGCAACAGTCTGCAGTTAGATCATTTGTTTCCATTGTAAATACTAGTTGTAATTTATTTCTATTATTTGATTGTAATTTTCTTTGTGCATACAGGTTGTAGATAAAAGATATAACGTAAATTCGATGGAAGAGTAACATATTATATTTGCGGTGCAACAAACTGTATTTGGGTTATTTATCATTATCAGCAATTTTGTGCAAAACGGGTAATCGAATTCAACTCGAAGTATCGAAGAAACGCCTTCTTACCAAAAACACTATTAGTGCCTTTTAATATGTCCCGGTTTCCGGGTAGCCGGTGCCGGCTTAGAATTTACACCACCCCAACTCTTCCCGCGGGTGTCGTAAAAGGCGACTAAGGGATATCAACCGGGAGCGGACAGCAGCGACCCCTGCAGAACAATTCTATCACCGAACTGCGATTCCCAACCCGCATGCCCAGCGTGGGGATTATGGGCACTACCCCTCATGAGATAGAAGTCAATAAGGCGCTTATCAGGGGGAGGCCTGCGTTCCGCAGTGGACCAATATAGGCTGTTCAGGTGAAGTATATGTGTAGAGGCATGTACGATAGCTTACACGTACCGGTATAATTTAAATTCAATTCGAAGGCCACCGGGATTAGTAAGACCTCTAAAATTCTGCATACATCCCGGCAGCCAGGCGTTCAAAACGTTATCATTTGTTTATATGTATGTAGGTACAATACTTATCATATCATTGTCAGAGTTGATATTCATTATTTTATTCTGTTAAGTTTTTATAATTCTGTGCAAGTAATGTGTGTGTTAAACTCAAGTTATTGACAAAGAAGATCACAATCAAATAATAGAAATAAATTATAACTAGTATTTATTTACATCTGAAACAATTGAGCTAACTGCAGACTGTTGCAAACCATCTACAGGTAGCTCAACTGATCTATATCAATACCAGTCGAAAGCGTCCCCAAGACTCTGGTTGCATTGCTCAAGTTGTTTGAAATATTATATGTGAATATTAATTCATTCATTACATTACAATCAGTCACAAAAGTCGCTGAGCATGAATAAATTTTAGTGATTGCTGGCATGATATTTCTCTCCTGGTTTGGTCATATTTTCTTAAAATCTTAATAGCGTTACATCATCATCATCATCAACCTATGTTAGTCCACTGCTGGAGATAGGCCTCCCCTAATCCTAATGAGCGCCATAACGCTCTGTCTCCAGCTTGCCGCATCCAGCATCTGCCTGCAGTCTTTCGTAGGTCGTCATTCCACCTTGCCAGAGGGCTTCCTACACTATGTTTGCCGAGTTGTGGTCTCCACTCAAGAACACGTTTTCCCCAGCGGTTATCGGATCTTCGTGAGATATGGCTGGCCCACGGCCACTTCAGCTTGCTAATTCTTTGGGCTATGTCGATAACTTTGGTTCTAAATATTATCTAAATCTAAATACGCAAGTCCGTAACCTCTTGGAGCCGCGATATAAATAAAATTTCTATGCACTCAAAAGTTACAGCCATTCATATTTGAATATTTTGAAATATCTAAGGGGATTCCCTGAGAAATTTCAAAATATTGCACACAAAATCTTTATGGTACTTCCCATAGACCTAGAATCATGAAATTCGGTGAGCAGCAAGTTCATAGAGCACAAGTAAAGGGAAAAATCCGAAAACCATAAATTAGTAATTTATTCACTAAAAAAACTACTTTTAATAAGTACTCAAATACTTTTGATTCTCACCATATGAACCAAAACCTACTTCATGTTGACCTAGAATCATGATAATTTGGCAAGAAACAAGGTCTTACGGAACCCTTAGTGCAGGAATCCGCCTCACACTTGACGTTTTATTTCATGTATATTGACTTCTGTTGCTGACTGTACCTTAACATAATCAGCTGTTGCACATTGAATCAACAACTTTATCACTGAATCCCAACCAAATCAATACTGATAAGAAATGACTCAGCAAATGAAAGTGAAGTAGATGTGTGTACAATTTACTCGTAAAATATGAACTTGACCTTAAAGTGGGTTATCTGATGGTGTTTACCAATTTTTTACATGAGTAATTTTAATAACATACATAGATAACACGTCTCTTGTAATGTTTAGTGCTGCTTTGCATGTAAATAAGTTGTGACATTGTTTGGGCAGTATTGAATAAAACAGCTGTAAATAGAATAAGTTATTAATATTAACTTATTCTGTTTACAGCTGTTTTATTGTATATATTTTATTAATAAAAAAGAGAAATATTGTCTTGTCGGACTAAAGGCTTATATTTATAACAGTCAAAAAAGGGTGCGCGCGCACCCCTAATCCTTGAGGGATGAATGCTATTATAAGTAATGTACGAATCCTTGACAGGTTAAGTGACATAAAAAAGGAGGAGGTTCAACGTTCAGCTACATGTATTTATGTTTTTATTTGTGTATGTTCATTGGTTACTCTCTCAATTGTGGACCGATTTGGATGATTCTTTTGCTATTGTATAGAGAATAATCTGGAGCTGGTCCCATAATTTGTATCGAGAATAATCCTAAGGTGGTCTCCATAATTTTTTTGGAATTTGAAGTCAGTTTTTAGTTCATTTCAAAACAGTTAAATTATTACAATTTGATCTATTACAAAATACTAGTCGACGAATTAGGGGCAGACAAGTTAGTTTGCAGCAGGTAGGGAGGAGAATGAACTGGAGTAGGCACGCTTATCTCTATACAAAAAATTTATTCAAAATAGACTGCTGAGGATAAATGGCTTATTATTATTTAAATCTAGTCTGTCAAGCAACTGATCTCAGATAAAACTAAGTTGTTTTTTAATTCGTTTCTTTTCAGCCTGGCTGGACAAATATCAAGACATATAAATTACAATAACTGAATACTCACAGCATCAGCCAGATTAAAGTGGGCATGGTATGAAGCATTGGCTTCGTTCAATAGATCATTCATGGCATCTTCAATCTGTGCCTCATCCAGACCTCCGTTCATGATACCATTGGACTTGAGGCTGGTGCCTGGTGATGAGTCGAGGATGATAAAGGACTCATCCTCAATGGTATCCGTTTCTGCTTTGAGAGACATTCTTGACAATCTGGAATGATGATAAAAACCAACAAGTAAGTGAATGTAGATATTTCGAAACAGGAAATTGTGGCAGAGTTATCTATAGTGATTTTAGCTGATCATATTTGATGACATTCTGTTTTACAGTAAAAAATAGAACACATTATTGTAGAATAAATGAGTATGTTAATGGTTTCATCATTTCTAGGGAAATCCCTGCAGGTATTGGGTAATTTTGTACACCTTGAAATATATGCTGTTTTTTTTCTATGTGATTGCAACTTGAGACCTATCTACTTCCAGCTACCTACATAATTCAACAGCGTAGATACTTGAATGAAAGTAGAACCTCGGTTGGATCAAATTAATATTTAGCTATTGTGAAATTAGCGTAAACAGCGAATTAAACTTACATTCTTTAATCGGTACAATACAACGGTGTCCGCTGGTTTAGACCTGCGTCACTATGAAAATACACAGTCGATCTGATAGTTTTTAGCACACCATTGAAATTAGGGCTTTGAAACACGCACGAACGAATTTCAGAAAATTTTATAACTATATTCGATTTATGTCTGATGAACAGAGCCGAACGAGAAGAGAAGGAGAGACAGTGTTGCCGGCAGTCAAAATGAAAAAGTTCCGATCCGAACGCCAAAATGGTCCGAAATAGGACAAGAAGATCCGTTTTGCAAATTTGTGAAATAAAATTTTATTACTTGTCGTAACGGGGATATTGTCTTCTTTATGAATTGTAGGTACTTTATTTATGTTGCTTCATCTATGATGAAGTTCAGTAATGAAGTTTACTTTTTTAACCCCCGACGCAAAAAGAGCCCCTCTTTTTTCTTCTCTGTTATATTATAAGTTTAACGTGTCTGTCTGTGTGTCTATGGTATCGTAGCTCCCAAACGGATGAACTGATTTCCGTTTAGTTTTTTTTTGTCATAGATAATTTTATCCCGAATGTTTTTAGCCATGTTTCATGAAAATCTGTTCAACCAATAAACATCGGTTGGATTTTAAAATTTTTAATTTTGTCTCGTTAAAATACATTTTTAAATAACGATAGGTACATACCTGAAAATAGAATGACAAGATTTTGTCTAAGTAGAAAGACTCAGATAACAAAAATATTATTGTGATTTACAATCGAATTGTACATACGGAATTGCCATATTTTTCATACTCCCACACTCAAATACATTTATCTAGAGCAGACTTAACGCCCAACTCTGTCGCCAGCGCCAGTGAAGGAAAACATCCAATCCAGAAACCTAAGTCTGTTGACTTAAAAACACTAGGTACTGTCTCTATTTATTACCTAAGTTTGCTGTATTCTGTCTGATTTGGGAATCAGACAGACTCCACATTCAGAGTCGTGACGTGAGGACGTCACATAATTACATTCAAGCCTCAGAGATTCAAGCACGTACGTCTTCAGATCCTTGTTAGAAAGTACAATAGGAATCGAAAATGTAACCATGATGGTAGAGCAAAGTTTCTACTTTTTAATGAATGTGTCCTAGGTATTGGAAATGCTATAGAATATAATAATAATATTAATAATAATGCTGGACATCCACACAACATCATCTAGCCCCAAGCTAAGCAGACCTTGTGTTATGGGTACTAGATGACTGATATACATAATATAATACATTACATAGATAGATATTAGATATATTGAGAGATAAGTTTTGCTATGCGATGTACCGAGGCCGTTTGGATAGGCGTTTTGGTCCGAAAAGATCCGCAAAGAGTCATGTAAAGTAAAGTAAAGTAAAATTTATTGCATCAAATACATGTAAATAAGGTACATAGGTGGTATATGTTTAAATATGACACAATGTATTTCTACCGTTGCGGCGTGCAAAATCAGGATACAATATTATTTAATTATTATACATTTATTTATTTATAGATTTAATAATGAATAGTTAAATTAAAACTAGAGATTTGTCATTTACTTAAATTTAAAAAATGTTTGTCCATCATAAAATCATTTATTGTATAGTAGCATTTACCTTCCAGAGTGGTTTTTAACTTTCTCCGAAACAGTGTGACTGGTAGTTCTCGAAGTGATTTGGGCAGTTTATTGTAGATAGAAGGAGCCATGCAGAAAACACCCTTGCGCATCAAAGCAGTCTTTGAGTTTGGCATGCAGACTTTATATTGATCTCGTCGATTTCGAGGAATAGCATCGGATAGCTGATAGAATAAATCTGGGTTATTTTTCACAAACAAAGCCGTTTCGTAAATATACAGTGAAGGTAGAGTTAGGATGTTATGTTGCGCAAAGTAAGGTTTACAGGAATCTGTTACCTTAAGACGAAACATAGCTCGTATACAACGCTTCTGATACTTGAAAACTTTGTCAACGTCGGTTGAATTGCCCCAAAATATTATGGCATAGCGAATATTTGACGCAATCAACCCATGATACGTTATGAGAAGAGTTTCTAAGCTAACTACATGGGATAATTTGTATAAAATGTACATGAGACTATTAATTTTTTTACATAAACATGGTCCGCAAAAGATCCGCAGAGGCAGAAAAAAGTCCAAAATGGACCAAAAATGTCCGCACCGGCAACACTGACGAGAGAGACTTGGGAGTTTGGGAGCAGTGTTGTCATGTCACATACAATTTTGACAAAATGGTAGAACAGAGTGGAAAAATTTGTAGAAATTGGTAGAATTAGGATTGATTTATATAGGTAGTTCTACCGATATCTACCAATCAGGTTAATATACATTTTGGATTCTTTGGATGATGGAACATTAGGTGGAGAGGTGAATACAGTTTTTGATGATCTAAAAAAAAATAATCACAGACGAATTTGGACAAATGAGCGGTTTTCGATTTGCATTTTTAAAAAGAAAAAAATTTGTTCAATTAGTTAAATTAGTTTTAGGTTTGTAATTAAATTTTTCAAAGTGCGAGCTTTTATTTTGGATTCTTGTGTAGACAAAAACAGTATCAATCATTGAAAAATTCAAAAGTTAAGCCCCCAAAATTGTAGATAAATGTTCAATTCAAATCCTTGGTTCACCAATTCTTGATGAGTCTCTTCAGTCATTTGTAGATGAGAAAATTCAAAATTTCAATAAAACTTCGGACAGACTGCTCAAAATCGGGACTTTAAAAATTATTCGTTTCTGTCTATTTGTACCTAAGTTTACGTATTATTTGAGATGTAGTCTTGTCAGCCTTCCAAGAGCTCGCTGTGTTTCCACAGTTACTGTGGAAACACAGCGAGCTCTTGGAAGGCTTAGACAACATAATAAATAATACTTTATTATCGGTTTTGAATATCGATTTAGATGACAAGGCATGGTCGCAGGCCTCCATGCCTGTCAAAATGGGAGGCTTAGGTATACTTACGCGAAATTTCAAGTGTAGCCCTACCAGCGTTCTTCTCTTCTGTCTACAGCAATAGTTCTTTAGCCGTTTCTAAATGGGAGTCAGGACATTGGTTGCAAGCATTTTCTTCATATTACACTGATACTGTATTGGATCCCAACCTGATGTATCGCAACATGTCTTCGGTTGGGTGCAACGTGTTGTGCACCTCATGTCGAATAGCTTGGTCATCACGGATTATCGTGTACTAGAGCCGCCGGTCGGATATCTCGCCACGCCAGCCTTAACGACATCATCCGGCGGGCCTTTGTCACCGCTAACGTACCAGCTATTCTCGAACCGAATGGTCTGTTACGTGACGATGGTAAGAGGCCCGACGGTATGACACTAGTCCCATGGGAGTTGGGGAGGCCCATTGTCTTGGACGCTACAAGCGTCGACATACTTGCATCTTCCCATCTGCTGAGTACATCCGTGATAGCGGGTGCGGCGTCAGATTTGACCGAAGATCTCAAGAGGCGCAAATATGCAGGTCTCGAAAGAGCCTACACATTTGCTCCCCTTGGAGTCGAGACCCTAGGTCCGTGGGGTACCGAGGCTCTTCAGGTTTTTGAAAAATTATCTGAACATCTCGAAGCGACGCGTGACTCGAGAGCTGGTGAGTATCTGGCACAGAGCATCAGCCAAACAGCGTGGCAATGCAGCCAGCGTCTTGGGGACGCTTCCGACTGGTATTGATATGGATCAGTTAAGCTACCTGTAGACTACTTGCAACAGTCTGCAGATAGCTCAATCGTTTTAATTGTAAATACTAGTATAATTTTCTTTGTGAATAAATGCTATAGTACATTTTTATGTTTAAAGATGCGTATGAAAATGACAGCAAACAGCACACAACTTCTTAAACTAATGAAAAACAATAAATCCCAGCATCAACACAAGACTTTTAACGGCTTTATTTACCAAAGAAAATTACCGCGGGCGGGCCCGAAATGCAATTTGTGTCGTGACGGGAAAGCCGGACTGTCAGTGTCAACTTGTCAGTCTATGTCAAGTGTCATCATCATCAGGGGTCTTCAACGTTTCGTTTAGTGATATGCGGATAAGAATCGAACTTAAGTTCGATTCTTATCCGATATATTAGATACAGCAGAATCAGTCCTAAGTTATTGCATAATTGTATGGGGAGGAGCCCCTAAAACTAAATTTATAGACGTAGAACGAGCACAAAGGTCCCTGATCAAAGTAATGTATTTTAGACCATACCGATACCCTCAATTACGATACTCAAACTCAAACTCAGAATTATTAACCGTTAGAAAATTATATATATTACAAACAGTCCTAAAATACATAAAAGTATAGAATATAACCCTAGTAAAGTAGCAAAACGAAGGAAAGATAAAATAGTAACAAAAAAAATTGTAAAATCTAACTTTGCTGCTCGCCAATTCCCATCTCAAGCGACCCATCTGTACAATATAATTAATAAAAAATATAATATATTAGCCTTAACTAACTATGAATGTAAAAGAATTTTAATTGAATGGTTATTAAACTTAAACTACGATGAAACAGAAGCACTGTTTAATAAATTAAATTAAATCCTGTATTTACTACCTACCTAAAAACCTACATACAGGCAAACATAATTTTCTCTGAACTGACACCCAATGCTCTCTCTCTGTATCACTCAGACTCTTAAGAGACTGGAGTTTTACGGAGGGACCACTCCACACTACAATAAATTACACTTAATTTACACATTTGGGTCTCTTGTTGCCCAGACTCTTAAGAGGCTGGAGCCTCGGCAGACCCAAGTACACTTACCACACTGCACACACAAACACTCAAACACACACACACACATATACACACACAAACACCCATACACACACACTCATACACCAACACACAGGCGAACGTTCGCGCATACTTTCTGTATCATTTGTGCACATACATTTAAAGTTTTATTGTTAATTTAAACTCTTAGCTTATGTAGTTTTAAGTAATAATGCCTCAAAACTAATTACCTACTTAACTTAATCTACTACTCATACTATATTTGTCTTGGAAGAGCGAGATTCCCTAACACTGGTATTTATTTTACTTCAAAGGGAATCTCAAACACTGTTATATTATTGTACATTAAGTTAAAGAAATAAATATTTTGTATTTTGTATATGTATATTAATATAATATTAGTTAAGTTCTTTCTTCTGGCTTCAACGTCGAGTGAGACGTCACTCGAGTCATGTGTTTTCGCTTTGAAAGACCTGGTCTGTCATAAGCTGTTCGTTGGCCGACTGGCTGCGATGGTCTTTTTGAGTGAGAGCGTCATTGGGGAGTTCCAGCAGTTCCCGGGGAAGTGGTCGCCAGGAGGGTTTTGCATCTGTCAAGTGTCCGTTAGTTGTAACTCAACTTCAACTTCTTATAAATGTCGTGCGTTGTGACAGACAGAAACATCGTACAGTACAGACGTCATCATCAATGTCACATCTACAGATCATTCAAGTCTTGCAATATTTTGAAAAATAGGTAGATTTGAGGCCGAGGGTGGTAGATAGGTAAGTCTACCAAAAAATTGGTAGATGTGACAACACTGCTTGGGTTGGGATAGAGACAAGACAAGCAAGATGAATGAATGACTGAGGAATGAGAAAAAAAAAACCTGACGAATGAGAAAAAAAAAGACATCTTGACACAGATGAATTATAATACAGATGTGTGGCAAGCGTGTTCCAGAGCAAGACAAACGAAGTGGTGGTGGAGGGAAAGTGTTGCCATGCAATTTTGTAACCCTGATTTTAGGTTCCTTACTTCATGTATGATTGGATTGAATTTCCCAGTTCAAAAATTTAGGAATTCAAATTCGGAACAGGGAATTCTGCATAACCTGTGACCTTTCTATTCTACTAGGTAATATACACAAGGCGGGCGTCTCACGGCCATGCCACATGGAAGGAAGTATCTCACTGAAAGAAGACTTCATTTTGATTTTAAAAACAATTTAAGCTGCTTTCAAACATTCTTGTCTGTCTGAACCTAAAATCGAACCCGCCACTTTGTAAAAACACCCGTAATACACAACAATGACAGCAGCGCTTGATCTTTCAGTTTTTAGAAGACTTCAATGTCAACCAGTCAGCTGTGAGCTGTCAAAAGACAAGTAATATGAATACTGACAAGGCAAGAGTTGTCATTTTTCATAATTTTCATTGTTCCCGTTTTGTTCGGTCATTCGGTAGCTTGGTTGTTGATTTGTGTATTTTTACAAATTTCTTCCGTAATTTAGGAAAAACTAAAAGAAATGTCCAATGAAAACCATCTGGATTTAGACCACGTCCAACAATGCTTCCAAAGAAGCCTGAAAGAGGAAGACGACGTTGTTATAGAAGCCTACATTGATGGCTACAACGAGCTGGTGAAGTGCGTTTTCTAATTTATTATTTTTGAGCCATACGTCGTGCAATATCTTATTATCAACTGATTTTTAGGTTCCTGAATCTCATCGGCTCAGTCTTCTCGTTCGTAAGCAGCGATGTGAAAAGTAAAATAAAAGTTATGGAGAAACATAGAGAAGGCGAGAACGCTAACCATTACGACTCCTTCAAGAAGATGATGAAGTATGAAAAAGAGTCCAAATTTTATCTAACTAATGATTATTCATCTGGTTCGAGGACAATGCTGCGTTTGCACAGAGGATTAGGTATGTACATTCTTTTGTTCAGTTGTATTATCCATAGCAGAGAATACTTACATTGAATACTGTCTATTGTATGATTCTACACCAAGCAACTTGTGGACATTATACATCACGAGCGTGCCCATCATCAACCAGATTATTGCAGGTTCAATTCCTCACCTCACCACAACAGCTTATATTGGTCCACTGGTGGATGCAGGCCACCCCCTGATAAGTGGCTTGCAGGTCAATACCTGCAGCAGGATAAATGGTTTTATGATTTGCTTTATATTCTGAGTTTGAGTGCAAATAGAAGGTCTTATAGAGTATAAACTATCACACTTCACACTAATATTATAAATGTGAAAGTTTGGATGGATGTATAGATGGATGGATGGATTGGCGTTACCTCTTCACTCCAAACCTACTGAACAGATCAGGCTGAAATTTTGCATACAGGTAATTCTAATCCTACTTTTTATCCCATAAATCAGTTCCCATGGGATAGAAATCACCGTTAAATGTTTATAGATACAACGCGTGCGAAGCCGCGGGCATAAACTAGTAATAAATAATGCTGGACAGTCCACACACCATTGTCTAGCCCCGAGCTAAAAAATGGAAATTTAAATATCTAATCTCTTCTAGATTTCATCCGATTATTTCTAAAACGTCTAAGTGAAGCAGAGGAGAATATGAACACTTGCACAACATGTCAGGGTTCATACAACGAGACGTTAGCGGAGTTCCATCCGTGGTACATCAGGAAAGCAGCTACTCTGGCTATGCATGCACTGCCTTCACGACCAGACTTATTGAAAAAGGTAAGAAGAATTGTATTTCTGACTTGACCAATAGTTTTTTCATTTACCCATCACCTTGACTGCCTCACCACACACATATATGACAGATTGTTGCACAAAGCTCTGGCTGAAGCTTGGCAGTGAATGTGCTAATACGATCTGTTTTCATTATTGTGTCATTATTGACAGCTTGCTAGCATCCACTGCTGGGTACAGGCTGGTTTATTCAGTAATCAGTATTTTATTGCTAGGCAAAATATTACAAAGTTTTGTAAGTATTCATGAACCCTGTCAGGTAGGGTATGGCAATAGATCTTAATCTAGGACTTATTAAGTTTTTTGTATTTTATACAAAATTACAGAGAACTTTTAGGTATAATATTTGAGTTGTTTAAAAATTCACTTAGGCACATACAGGCGCGGTCCCAGGGGGGGGGGGGGTCACGGGGGTCATGACCCCCCCCCCCCCCCCCCCAAAATCTTAGTTTAGGTACTTAAAAAATTGCAACCCACAGCTTGATGATTATATTGTCCTGTTTACTTCCGTTACATTGATTATGGTTACCAACTGCAGCAATAAAAAAAATCGCGGCTCGCTCCGCTCGCCGATATTACTGTTGTTTGTGCTCTGTGTTTTGATTAGCACAGAGGCAACGTTCCAATTTTATTGGTCTGGCTGGTCCGCTATTGTCAGTTTGTATCAATACAACCACCACAATGAAAAGCACAAAATATAACAAATAATCTGCGAGGTCACTTTGTCAACCAGTACAAAAAATTAGTAGACAACAAAATTTTCGCGTTTTGGTCTGGTCGCTGATAACATTAATTTGTTCCTTCTGACTATGATCCAAAGCTCAAAACCCGGCCCGCTTTAGGTCACTTTGCCAAATTTTCTAAAAAGTTGCCCAAAATCTAACGAAAACCAATAATTGTCGCAGCTCGCTCAACTTGCTGGCAACTTTACACTGTCTGCCTCTTGTCATGGGCTCATCCCTCGTTTGAGGTCAGTTTTCCAAAAACACTAAAAATCTAACGAAACTACTAAATTATCGCAGCACGCTATGCTTGCCTCTGATAACATTCTACTGTTTTGATAAGCTTCTGGCTTCCTCTAGTTCAGGACTCCTTCTCCGTTTCAGGCGAGTTTGCAACTGCAAAATACATAATACCAAACAACTCACACGTACAGCCAGATCATAAAAATTTTCGCGGCTCGCTTCGCTCGCCGTTGATTCTATATGGTATCTGGTCTGTTGTCCGCATATTTAGTTGTTATTCGTGAAACTTTAAAATTGTTCTTCACACTAATATTATAAATGCGAAAGTTTGTATGGATAGATGGATGGATGGATGTTTGTTACGTCTTCACACCAAAACTACTGAACAGATTGAGCTAAAGTTTTGCATCGGTGTAGCTCTAGGCCTGGAATCAAACATACATAGGCTACTATTTATCCTATAAATCAGTTCCCATGGGATAGAAATTACCTTTGAACGTTTCCATAGAAAGAACGCGTGCTAAGCCGCGGGCAGAAGCTCATAATTTAGCTTCCTTGTCTTGCATGGACGCTACCTTTTTTGAAATTGGTGAATTTCAAAAAAGGCTGCGACTCATTCAGAGCTCGCTCCATTCGCTGTTATTTATTTTCTGAACCAGTTTGTGACAATCCGAAAAAATTTCGGCGACAAAAATTTTGGCGGCTCGCTCCGCTCGCCGTTACATTTTTTCCCATGTCTTTTTTGTATTTTTTTTGTTGATGCCCTTGCTCCGCTCGCCCCTATTTATATTCATAGCTTTATATCTACTACCGCTTTATAAATGAATTACCGACGAATAACAGACAAACTGAAACAATTAACCTTGAAACAAGACAATTACTAGACACACGAAAACAACTTTACACAGCAAAGAGAACTAAAGAAGTCAAATCCCAGATAGCAGAAGTGAGTAAGGAAATCAATAGAATTTTAAAAAAAGACAAGAAAATACGCAGACAAGAAACACTAGAAAAATACATAGAAAAGACAGGAGGTGTAAAAAAAGCCTACAAAGAACTAAGGAACAAAACAAATTGGACGACACATTTAAAAGACAAAAAAGGAAAAACAATTAAGAGAAGACCTGAAATAACCAAAGAAGCAACAAAGTACTACAAAGAACTTTACTCGTCAAACATACCAAACCCAATGATAGCACCACATAGTCAATATAAAACAGAAATACCACCCTTCCTTACAACTGAGATAGAATACGCAATACGCTCT
This sequence comes from Eupithecia subfuscata, assembly GCA_963564075.1. Lineage (NCBI taxonomy): Eukaryota > Metazoa > Arthropoda > Insecta > Lepidoptera > Geometridae > Eupithecia > Eupithecia subfuscata. Next base: position 14,215,087 of record OY751114.1, read on the forward strand.
CTGAAAAATGACAAAGCACCCGGAGACGACCACATCACAAACGAAGTTCTCAAGTCCATAATAGAGCCACTACAAGGCCCACTACAAACAATATTCAACAGCATATTAGAAACTCAAGAAACACCGGAACAGTGGTCGAAGTCTACGATTATGTTACTGCACAAAAAGGGAGACAAATACGATCTAGGTAACTACAGACCCATCAGCTTAATACCCAACTTGTACAAGATCTTTTCAAAAGTAATGTTACACAGATTAACAAAGATCCTAGATGAAAACCAACCTCGCGAACAGGCGGGTTTCCGCAAAAACTACTCAACTCTAGACCACATCCATGTAGTTAACCAAATAATACAAAAAGCCAATGAATATGGTATGACAATCTATATGTGCTTTATCGACTTTAAGAAAGCGTTCGACAGCGTAGAACACACCTCATTATGGCAAGCGCTCACAGAGCAGGGTATCGACGAAGAATACGTAGAAATATTAATAAGCATATACTCTAGAATCCATGCTAAAATAAGACTTGAAAGAGAAGGAGAAGAGTTCCCAATAAAGAAAGGAATACGTCAAGGTGATCCTATCTCACCAAAAATGTTTACAGCTGTATTGGAATTTGTCTTCAGGAAACTAAACTGGGAGAACAAGGGGCTGAAAATCGATGGAGAACATCTAAGTAACCTACGCTTTGCAGATGACATCGTGTTATTCGCCGAAACCTCGGTTTCGATGGAGAATATGCTAAACGAACTCTCACGGGAAAGCAAAAACGTGGGGCTTGCAATAAACTCGTCAAAAACAAAGCTGATGAGCAACAGAGATGAACTACATACTATATACGTAGATAACGAAAAAATTGATTATGTCAAAGAATACATCTACCTCGGCCAGTTAGTTTCTTTCGAAGATAATGCAGAAAAAGAAATTCAAAGACGGATCGCAATATCTTGGCAGAAATATTGGAGTCTAAAAGAGATAATGAAAAATAAACAAATAGAAGTAAAACTAAAGAAGAAGATATATGAATCCACCATCCTACCAAGCCTGACATATGGATGCCAAACATGGGCCATCACTAACGAAGATGAAAATAAACTCGCAATATGTCAGAGAAAAATGGAAAGGAGCATGTTAGGTATAAAACAATCAGAAAGAAAAACAAACACTTCCATAAGAGACAAAACAAAACTAATTGACATCATAACTAGAATTCGATCATTAAAGTGGAACTGGGCAGGACATGTCAGTAGAATGGACGATACAAGATGGACAAAAAAAGTGACGGAGTGGATACCACGAGAGAACAAGAGAAGCAGAGGACGACCACGGAAACGTTGGGAAGATGTATTCAAAAAAGAAATCGGACCAGAATGGATGAGACAAGCCAGAGACAGAAAAGCATGGAGAGAAATGGGGGAGGCCTACGCCAAACAGGCGACTTCTACTAATTTGACTATAGATTAATATTTGATACAAGAATTACCTAAAATACCTATGAATTAATTAAAGTTTATTGACATTTTATTGTAATATTTAGTAGTAGAATAAATGGCTTTTTTATTTATTTATTATTATATCTACTACCGCAAGTCTCTAAGATTTTCGGGGCTTGCTACGCTCGCTATCATTTTTTTTTATAGATACCTATCAACAACAAAATAAATGATGCGGGTGAGAGTAAGCTCTTGCTTACTTTTGCCCAAACTTCAGAAAACATCTCAAAAATTTCGAGGCTCGCTTCGCTCACTATAACTTATACCTACTATTGTTAGGAGTTGAGTATAAATTTTCCGTGGCTCGCTCCGCTCGCCGATAAAGTTTAGTTTTTTTCATTGGGGTCTGCAACCGCCTACAAGTACATTTGGTGCTACGGCCCGCACCAATTAGTGTGACCCCCCCAAAGTCTTGGGCTGCGACCGCGCCTGGGCACATAACATAACACTTCTTAACAAAATACTTTTCAAGTTATACTTAACACCTGATGAATAAATAAATAAAGGTATTAAATTATAAAGAATGCTTTGAAGCTTTTTCTTTGTTAAAAATGTATTCTATTTTAATGTTTGTCTTCAAATAAGTCTTTTCAAAAGAGGTTTGTTTTTCTTCATGGTTTTTTATCAAATTGGTATAAACTAAGGTTTTTCCTAACAAATAAATGCAGTTTCATATAAGGCTAGTTAAAGTTAATCAAAGTTAGTAGTTGTCTGATATTAACAATAATACGTAGGCATTTTTTCTGTTAAATAAATAATTGGTTTGTATCTACACTGTTGCCCCAGATTACTATGCCATAGCGTAGCTATGAATAAGCATAAATGCATAGTAGGCAGATATATGCCTACTATGCATGGTATAGGCCTCTAAGATCTTATAAGGCGAACCTACGCCCCCAACATCACAGAAATAAAATTAAGATAAGTAAGATGAATGCAATGAGAACAAACCATGTTTTCATCATGAAACTAAATAATCCCGAATTAAGGGTCCGGCGGAGGATGAATTTCCCATACAAACGTAATACCAAAATGATTTGTAATTTGAGCATATTTTCACCATCGTCTGCTATTATTTGTATTAAAATAGTATTTATCTAGGTTCCTGACACATTCTTTATTCAATTTCTGAAATGAAATTAAACCGAATCGCATTTTTACATCAAATGACAAATGACGTCTTGGTATTTTTGCAGATAAGTATTTTGAAAAAAGCTTGTGTCTGGAACCTCAATAAATACTATTCTAATACAAATAATAGCAAACCATGATGAAAATATTCTCAAATTACAAATTATTTTGGTAGTACGTTTGTATGGGAAATTCATCCTCCGCCGGACCCTTATGAAGAGCATAGAGCCGGGTTTGTAGGTAGGTATAGCATAGCATTAGTAGTGTCACGTTATAACTCGTTAAACATATAACCTACTTATTATACACATGAAACCTTGTGATAGACAAGGCAATTCTTCTAGACAAACGGTGAAAACGAACGAAACATTAGCAGTACTAACTTATATTTGTATTGACTTCCGCACCTGGTATTCGCACTTCGTTTGTTGGAATAAAAAGTAGCTAATATGTTATTCTAGATCAAGAACAAGAGAGCAATATTTCAGCTAAATCCTTTCAGTAGTTTTGCCGTTGTCTTCGGCCAAACATCTGCCTTTATAATATTGGTAGGATGTTTCGTTCTTGTTCACTACTATCTATAGGTAACAATAAATAAATAATAAATAAATAATGCTGGACGATCCACACAACATCATCTAGCCCCAAGCTAAACAGAGCTTGTGTTATGGGTACTAGATGACTGATATACATAATAAACTTAATACATTACATAGATAGATATTTTTTATTAACATAGAAACGACCAGAACACCCGGAACAAATATTTGTAGATCTTACAAACATTTGTCCCAAGGCGGGAAGCGAACCCGCAACCTCCTGCGTCGCAGGCGGACCTTCGCCCGCCGCGCCACATCGGTCGTCAGCAATAATTTCACGATATTAATTGTTATTTTAAATCTCAAGTCAATAGCTTTGTGAGATATTCAAGAGGGAAAAAAGAACTGGCAGAGCGAGACTATTAGGGTTTCGTACTCAAACGAAACCCGCAAAACATACAGCGGAACCTAGAAAGCCGAGCTCTGGAGGGAATGCCCAGCGTGACATGACCAGGGCTAATAATATTAGTTCATCATCATTTTCAGAGTTGGTCTCATTGGACGTTGTCCGAGACACCCATGCGTTTTTCCAATGTCACGTTGCGCCGTAAAGGGCATGATGTCTGATGTCAATAACATTATTTCTATAGACTTACAAAATAAGTAGGTACTTAGACAAGTCCAAATTTAAACTAGATAAATTGTTATCAAATCTATAATATAAAAATGAATCGCAAAATGTGTTGGTAAGCGCATAACTCAACAACGCCTGGACCGATTTCGCTAATTCTTTCTTTGTTGTGTTTGTTATTGTCAGGAGAAGGTTCTTATGAAAGAAAAAATTAAGAAAGTTGGAAACATAAATTTCCACGGGGGCGAAGCCGCGGGGCGCAGCTAGTATGAAATAAAGGATTTAGGCATCAATCCGTCACTGCAATAAAGGTTTTATGAATGCTCACAACGCAAAAAGCAGTGCAATTTGTTTCAATCAGTTCATTAACAAATTATAACTAGTACAAAAAGTATTGAAATAAAGCGTTATTGAATTGCTCCCTTAATTTTTTTGTCCGTATGTTAGTGAAAGAAGATGTCTTGATGGGCATTTGTCTACTGGAACTTGGTCGCCACTTGATTTCTCGTTACCAGTCTAGTATATCAATTTCAGATATAAGGTTATTTGTGTCGTGTTCAATTCATCGTTTCAAATCAATATCGTTTGATATTACCGAGGTACTTATGTCTTGCTTATGTCTCGCGCCTCCTGCAGAATCCACCGAAATGCGATCCCCAAACGCATGACCAGGGTGGGCAATGGGCATTACCTCCATGAGATTAAAGCCAATAAGGCGCTTATCAGGGGGAAGCCTGCGTTCAGCAGTGGACCAATATGGGCTGTTAAGTGAGGAGGTGATAACATGGATGTGAGCGAAGCCGCTAGCTGAAACTCATAGTTTATTTATTCGTAATTCATTTATTTAAGACCCAGACAGCTTAGACATAATATGTATAAAAGGACTAGCTTCTGCCCGCGGCTTCACACGCGTATTTTCGGTATAATAAGTAGCCTATTATTATTTGACGACCTTTGTGGCGCAGCGGGCGAAGGTCTGCCTGCGACGCAGGAGGTTGCGGGTTCGATTCCCGCCTCGGGACAAATGTTTGTACGATCTGCAGACATTTGTCCAGGGCGTTCTGGATGTTTTCTATGTATAATAAAAAATATCTATCTATGTAGTGTATTGTATTAAGTACTAGCTGCGCCCCGCGGCTTCGCCCCCGTGGAAATTTATGTTTCCATCTTTCTTAATTTTTTCTTTCATAAGAACCTTCTCCTGACAATAACAAACACAACAAAGAAAGAATTAGCGAAATCGGTCCAGGCGTTGTTGAGTTATGCGCTTACCAACACATTTTGCGATTCATTTTTATATTATAGATATCAGTTATCTAGTACCCATAACACAAGCTCTGCTTAGCTTGGGGCTAGATAATGCTGTGTGAATTGTCCAGCATTTTTTTTATTATTACATCCCATTATCTAAGTTAGGCTATGCTCTAAACGTACGCCAAATTTCATCTTGATCTGTTTAGTAGTTTTGGAGATCTTAGTATAACAAAAATTCAGTTTTCACAAACTTTCGGCTTTATAATATTAGTAGGATGGATTATTATTTGATGGGTCTCTCAAAACTGAGTATATTTGGTTCTGTAATTTTTTTTTTCAAACTTATAGTTTCGGAGTAAATCACTAAAAACTGATATCTGCCTACGGATTAAGGGCGGCTAGCGACCCAGTGACGTCACACACGCCCGCGGCGGTCACTCAGTAAACCTCGCTAGTAATTTGGTCATAACTTCGTCAATTTTTGTCGTAGAACAATAATTTTTGCACTCCGTGTTATGGATTTCTTAGTTCTATAAATCTGCATTCTCAACTAAAAACGTTACGGATCCTCCGCCATTGGCAAGAGCAAACGTGACGTCACACTTCACATTTTGTAAGTATTGTCTTGAGACTTTGGCGGGATATCTTTAGCACAGATATTATAATACTATACTAGTCTTTAGTATCATTTCGCGGTTGTTTGGTGTTTGTTTTCTCTATAGTAAAATTTTAGTTTTTATCATTTATTTGCATCTACTTTTATTTTGATTGAAAAATCAACAAAGAAACAAGCGCTTTGAGTTGAAAACGTGAAGTATGACGTCACAGAACAAGGGCCAATAATGGCAGCGTTTTTATCACCCGAAACGGAGTGCAGTTCTCCATTTTGTTTATACCTTAACATCGATCAAAAATTTCCGGCCGGCCCCCCTTAGATGCACAATGCGCGCCCTGAAAACGTCAGTATCAAAAGGTATCCCATTTGGCATTTTGGGATACCTTTTCAACTAGTGTCATTTTAGCTCTTGGACCGAAAACATGGTCAAGTGCTCGTATAAAAAATGCAATAATCGACCGACCAAGCAACAGAAAAAGGATGGAATTTCTTATTTTCAGTAAGTTGAAATGTAATTTTTACCTGTGTATTGTGATATGAGCCAATTGAGCCTTATATACTTCAGAGATTAGCATTAAATATTGTTGTTGGGTTTGCCTATGTAAAAATATTTATTTTGTTCTAAGTTGATGAATGGAGCGGCTATTGTTTCTAATTTTTTTTTATTTATTTGTGGTAGGTAAGTTGTGTGATAATTTTTTTTCATGAAAAGACATTTAAAATAACTGGTTGAGGTTTATAAAATAACTAGCTGACCCGCCCTCAATTTTATTTCGCGTCGCTAATTTATAGTTGTATCAATAAATGATTCGTTATCTTTACCTGAATTCTGTTGATTTTTTATTCCTTATAAAAATAAACAGTGTATAAATTATTTTTAGGTACCTTCCTACCTACTTACAAAATAAAATAAAATAAATTCGACTCCACTAATCTCTTGTTCCGCATGCAAAAAACTTGACAGGCTCTGCGCAAACTGTCTGCGTCAAAACAAAACGTGGACACTTTTGAGTGTCATTCTTGTAAGGTTCTAGGTATCTACGGGGGAGGCCGCAAGGCCGCATACTTGATCGATGTACCTTAATAATTTAAAATCTACTATATAAAAATAAGTCGGGTTTTCCTTTCTGACGCTATAACTCCAGAACGCACGAACCGATTTCCACGGTTTTGCATTCGTTGGAAAGGTCTCGGGCTCCGTGAGGTTAATAGCAAAGAAAATTCAAGGCGTGCGAAGCCGCGGGGCGCAGCTAGTTTTGTATATAAAAATCTATGCATATAGTACCCTATTGTAAATGAATTATTATTTGCAGATATTCGGCTCTGAAGAAAGCTTGAAGACCGCGCTACAGACCCTGCCGCAAACCCTCGCATACACCGACGAGGTTTACAAACGAGTGCAACAGCTGTATACAGACTTTGATTTCCATCAACTGCCTTAACGCATCCACTGCCCAGCATGCGCTAGTTAAAGACGTCCATCTACGTCATAGGCAATGATTATATGTAACGTAATTATGTTGATCTGAGACCTTTTTGTACAAAATATCGTGTCCCACTTATACTTACAAAATGTTTTTAGATGATTAACTAAACGATTATATAAACTTTATAAAAAAATATATTAATAGTTGAAGCGAAGCGAATTAGATTGTGTTCTGTGTATGTTACGACGGTTGTGGGTTCGATGCCCGCCCTGGGACAAATGTTTTTACGTTTAATGATCTGCAAATGTTTGTTCTGGGTATTTTCCATGTATAGTAAAAATATCTATGTATGTAATGTATTCTATTCAGTATATCAGTCATCCAGTACCTACCCATAACACAAGCTCTGCTTAGCTAGGGGCTAGATGATGCTCTGTAGATTGTCCAGCATTATTATTATTTTATTATATTTATTTAATATTTTCACTTCCATAACAAAATGTGAATTTTAAGAATTATCTTCAGTATTTACTACCATTTTATAAATTTTGTCACACTTTACTTTTTCGCTTCGTCTTTATTACACTTTTGTATCCTGAGGGGTGAGTATATTTGACGTTAGTATCGAGACGTGATCGCGACGTCTCCTTTTATATGAGACTAGTTTATGCCCGCGGCTTCGCATGCGTTGTTTCTATGGAACCGGTTAAAGCTGATTTTTATCCCATGGGAACTGATTTATGGGATAAAAAGTAGCATAATATGTTTGATTCCAGAATTATAAAAACAATTCAGCCCGATCCGTTCAGTAATTTTGGCGTGAAGAGGTAACGAACATCCATCTATCCAAACTTTCGCATTTATAATATTAGTGTGATTTCCCTAGTTCCCTATCCGCATGATAGAGGCGCTGAACCAAATTGTATGGAAAAAGTCAACGTTACGAAAACGTCTCGTAACTAACGTCAAATAGGTATAAGTATACTGATAGGTCTCAGTATAGTTAAAAATTGTATGAACATGGTAAATGTAGTAAAATAAACAAGTACAATATTAAATGTTGAAGCTTTGGCGGCTATGATGATTAGGAAATGCCTAGGTAATTAAGTGTTTGTTTAAAATATATTCTAGGCAAAGACATTTTAATCACTGGTCAAAGTAAACTGTACAAGTTCATTTATGAATTGCTTTTTTTCAAGTTGTAAAGATCTTTATATTTTGGATATTTTTAAATCACCGTTTCTTCCGCATTCAGGCGTGCAATCGTTTTATTACAATTCAATAACATAACAATAAATAAAAACAAACGAAGAATAGGTAATTAAATAATAAATGTCAATAAATCAAAGAATATATACAATGTAATACAATTATGTCAAGTATATAAGTATCTATATATATAAAAAAATGAAACCCGTTTTCCTTGGTCACGGCATCACGCGTGAACGGCTGGACCGATTTCGCTAATTCTTTCTTTGTTGTGTTTGTTATTGTCAGGAGAAGGTTCTTATGAAAGAAAAAATTAAGAAAGTTGGAAACATAAATTTCCACGGGGGCGAAGCCGCGGGGCGCAGCTAGTTTATTATATTTATAAGACAAGATGAGTCAAGTAATATTTAAATAAACTTTTTTATCATTCGTAAATTCATTCACGGTGCAAAAGCGATTTTTGGTAAAAATTATCTTAACTTCCTAAGAAACAATGAACAAGGGAGTCAACGTAGTGACTCTGGGAGTTTATTATAGAGTAGCCCGCGGCTTTGCACGCGTTGTTTCTATGGAAACGTTTAACGATGATTTATATCCCATGGGAACTGATTTATGGGATAAAAAGTAACCTATGTTTGATTTCTGGATTAGAATGCAAAATTTCGACCAGATCCGTTTAGTAGTACTGACGTGAAGAGGTAAAAAACGTCCATCCATCTATCCATACAACTAAACATCCAAACTTTCGCATTACACTAATATTATAAATGCGAAAGTTTGGATTAATGGATGGACGGATGGATGTTTGTTACCTCTTCACGCCAAAACTACTGAACAGGTCGGGCTGAAATTTTGCATAAGTACAGGTAATTCTAATCCTGGAATCAAACATAGGCTACCTTTTATCCCATAAATCAGTTCCCATGAGATAGAAATCACCTTTAAACGTTTCCATAGAAAAAATGCGTGCGAAGCCGCGGGCATAAACTAGTTTATAATATTAATGTGATTTTAATATGGATCCATACAAAGGACGCTTTTGCGCATAAACGTGGTTTTACAGCTACTTATTACTGTAGCGTTTTTTCCTTACGAAATTGGACAGTCTACAAAATAAGTCAGCATTATTTTTCACCAAAAACAACATGGTGGTGGTTAAAATGTCTTTGATTCCAGGTGATGCCTTGCTTACAAGTGACCATGATTATTTTTATAACTGAATTACTCGGCTGCTAGTTTTCTGGTCCTCGATTTTGTTTCTAAGCTATTATATTATTTACTAGAAAGAAATTAATATATTTTTAAGATAAGCATAATATATTTACACTTAAGTCGAAATTAAGAACGATAAGATGCTATAAGAAAATGTATATTATTAAGATAAAGTAGATTTCTACGTAATGAATTAAGGATCCAAAATATAGATGTCTTGTACTTAGGTATAATAAGTTATGAATTAAGTAGTTATGTACTTGCCTATAAACTATTCGGAGCTCAATAGTAACCCTTGCTCATGATATAACGTACGTAGCTTTTGATACTGCAACAAAAACTTAGGTGTTAATTCATTATTTTTGCTCTGGGTGTCTCTGTATTTTGAGTAACTTTAAGGGCCCGGCCGCACTGCAGAATGGTAGGCAGCTAAGTTATCCGGTTGCTTCGATGGTTGCTAGGCGCGTGGGTGCGTTTCGACCGACGAGCTTTTTTTTGTGCAAACTGGTACTCTAATTCGATGTATTAGAGAACCCAATTGGCCAATACGGAACACGCAAATGCGTATTGGTGAATTAAAATAGGCCCCCGAACACTGCCTAAAACATTGCCAACAGTGGTGGCGATTTTTTTTCTCGATGGCCACCTGTAGTGGCTGGCGTAGATGGTGGTGGACCGAAGCTGGTGTTGACTATTGCGAATAGACGATCTAGGCGGCTAGCTAAGCTAGACGCTTACAGTATGGCGGTACGGTACAGAATCCCGTACATTTTCAAACCTATTACCTACCTGTTTGTTTTCTCATCTACTAAGCTACCATCCCGCAGTGCAGCCGTTGCTTTAATTAAAGAAGCAGATTTACAATATGAGATAATTTATGAAAAAAAAATACTTGCAAAGGATACCTATACTTATTATTTATCTATCACACCAAACTGACCTGGTACTGTAGAGTTCTTGTTAGCTCGGCCCCCTGTTACGTTTGAAGTCAATTTCTATGAATATAACTATTATAAAACTAGAATTTTTCAGTAAAATGGAGATAGCAAGCCCTTTTACATAAAAACAACAAATTTAATAATATAAAACCGAAACTGATGTAATTACGAGACTTGGAACCGCCAGGGTGGTGCTAACGATGAACGCTGGGTACCTATCTATAGAGGTTACGCCACTTTAGTATTTAATTTTAATACTTACACTACGTAACGCAGTTGTAGCTACGTAAGTAACCTAATGCCCAAAAAAGTATTGTGTTGTATTTGCTACTCTTTAAGAATAGGTATTATACGTGTAATATAATTTCCCCTACATTGTTTTTAATAGGTACATATTTTTGTAATCCGTTTGTCTTGTGTAGAACATTCCTAAGCCATTCCATTGTTTGTGTTGTTTTAATTAAACGCATAAAAATAATCGCAAAATAACTTTTTTAACTTCGATCCTACCAAAAAGATGGTTTATTTGCTGCCTAAAGGTTGTCGCAGATCTAGACTACCAATTGCCGCCCAGCACAAAAATGTGTAGATATTGTAGCCCAGATTTCACATACAGTTCGCGGGCCACTTGAAACTTGCGGTAAGCCATTTTAGCACTGTAAATGTATCTAAAGACGACGAGTTTAAGCCCAAATTTGAATACATATTGTTGTGTGGTGGCGACGTCGGATAGATGTGCTAAGATCTACTCCTAGTTCGCTCCCGAGCTCTGTGGGATTAAAAAATCCAATAAATTATCTCCTCCTCAACCTCAACAGCCTGTATTAGTCCACTGCTGGCCTGCCCCTGATAAGCGCCTTATTGCCCTTCATCTCATGTGGGGTATTGTTCATAATCCCCACGGTGGATATCCCTTAGTCGCCTCTTACGACACCCGCGGGAAGAGTTAGGGTGGTGCAAATTATAAGCCGGCACCGCACGGCGCTTATAATATCTATAATTAAAGGTAAAATAAACAACAAATAATTTACCAACTTAATAAGTATATTAAAGTTTGATGATTAGGTATAATATAAACATAATGTATCTTTCAAATTGCATTAACAAAAATCAACAACCTGCGACCACAAAGCAGGTAGTATCTATTCAAAGAATTTATTTGCAAGCCTTTTCTATTGCTAATTTATGGGTACAGGGATAATTACAAGCTAAATTATTCAAATAATTTTCTTATCAAATTGTTTATTTGACCATGGAGATATAACATGACGGGAACTTAGCCTAAACCGTTACATCTTTAAGCCTCCACACATTACCGCGAATTTTGAAGCTGCGTCTTGCGATTTTGCGGGGGGCGGGCGGCAGCCGGAGACAGTGTATTACGGGGTGGAGCGACACAAGACGCGCTTCCACAGATGTACTGAACAGTTAAAATTCGAGCATTAGGTACTTCAGTGCGAGAAGAGAACCGAACATTACAGTGACCATGTATCTTCTAATGATACAATTTGCAACACCTTAAATAAACAGACTGGCCCCACGTATGAAACGTATGCGATGCATTAAGGCGAATAGTGGGGTGGACAGTGGCGCCACTACATATTTAATTTAATCATTAAGTTATACAAAGGAATTATCAAAAAATCGAACCGCGCGTAGACGATATCTATCATAAGCTTTTTTTAAATGTATCTGTAATAGTTTTGTTTTGTGTTATTCAATCAAAAACCTTGTTTGGAGAGCTTGGTGGCCACCAATAGGAACTAAACTCTTGAAACAAGTATCTGCCTAAATAATACAGTACAAAACTATTAAAGATACATTTAAAAAAAGCTTATGATAGATATCGTCTACGCGCGGTCCGATTTTTTGATAATTCTTTTGTATAACGTAATTATAAAATTAAATATGTAGTGGCGCCACTATCGCCCCTACTCTTCGCCTTAAGAGAACTGAGCCCGTTTCTACTCGTAAAAACGAAAATCGAAGTTACTGATTCCTTTTCGTGCAACTCTTATGGAAGTGACAAGGTGAAAATCAAGGTAAATATTCCGTTGTGAACTGGTTGTAAATGACTTTAGTGACATAAGAGTTTATATCATTCCCCCCTCTAAAAAGCTTATTTTATTCACTGAAAACAGTGTATAAAAAGCATTTTTAATCACTATTTTGGTGTTTGAATTTAGAACAGCAATATATTCGACCACCATCTCAATGCTATACAACCTCCTTGCGCAAAAATACTCGATACAAACTCCTTGTGCAAAGAATACTCGACATACAGACTCCTAGTGCAAATAACTCCTCGAGGTTTGATTGGTTCTCTTTCTGGTAGTCACCTAATAAAGTAAAGTATGGAACAAAACTCATTTATATCGAGGGCATCGATAAAAAAATTCCGGCCGGCCCCCCTTAGATGCACAATGCGCGCCCTGAAAACGTCATTATCAAAAGGTATCCCATTTGGCATTTTGGGATACCTTTTCAACTAGTGTCATTTTAGCTCTCGGACCGAAAGCATGGTCAAGTGCTCGTATAAAAAATGCAATAATCGACCGACCAAGCAACAGAAAAAGGATGGAATTTCTTATTTTCAGTAAGTTTTTATGTAATTTTTACCTGTGTATTGTGATATGAGCCAATCGAGCCTTATGTACTTGAGAAATCAGCATTAAATATTGTTGTTGGGTTTGCCCACGGAAATAGAAGTTTTAATTCCGTGGGTTTGCCTATGTAAAAATATTATTTTGTTCTAAGTTGATGAATGGAGCGGCTATAGTTTCTAAATTTTTTTTTATTTATTTGTGGTAAGTTGTAACTGATAATTTTTTTTTCATGAAAATACATTTAAAATAACTGGTTGAGGTTTATAAAATAACTAGCTGACCCGCCCTCAATTTTATTTGCGTGGAATCTCTAATAAAAGAAAGACTACCAAAAGTATTAGATTTAATCAACTTAGTATTTAATTTTTATCCTAATAACAGTGTATAAATTATTTTTAGGTACCTTCCTACCTACTTACAAAATGAAATAAAATAAATTCGACTCCACTAATCTCTTGTTCCGCATGCAAAAAACTTGACAGGCTCTGCGCAAACTGCCTGCGTCAAAACAAACGTGGACACTTTTGAGTGTCATTCTTGTAAGGTTCTAGATATCTACGGGGGAGGCCGCATACTTGATCGATGATCGAGGGCCATGAATCACTCGCGTCGCTCAGGATTCTAACACTTGCTACGCTCGTGATTCAATCATCATGAATCATGTGATTCAGTCAAATCAAATCATTTACTTGCCGAATACATTATTACAGGTACATGTCAGATAGATGACTAGAGTGGTGTCAAATGTATTCAACCCGCAAGCAGGTGTGCAAATAGTAAATCGCAGTGATTCAAATCGTTAAAATAATCAATAATAAAAATAATCAAGGATAATACAACAGTTAACAATCAGATAAGTAATTAACAATCATAGTCAAAACATAATAAATGTTTCTACTCAAAATTAATAGGTATATTAATTTACACTATAGAAACATTTGTCAAGCAACCACTTATTTAATTTTTGTTTAATAAATTACCGGACATGTTATATACATTTTTCTCATAGATCCAGTTATGGCATTGTGGATTTTATAACAGATTATTGACGTTAGAATCGAAGAAATCGTTAGAATCCTTCACTTGCTCGTGATTCATCTATGGCCCTTGCTTTAAATCCGTCCCTTATTCACTAATGGCATAATATACCTACTATTGTTTTGCTTGAAAACGAATAACAAACTTCAATTTTCATTTGCCGAGTAGGTCCACCGGACGCTGGAATTTGTACGAAAACAGATATAGACCTAGAGGCACATGTATCGTACGCCACGTCATCCAACGTTTCAACATTTCGTCGCGTAAGTAGGTACGCGCTTGTTACCAGCTCCAATCTCACGGGAACAAAAATCTAACTAGCGTTATCTAGAACACACGGAAAACTAGTGAGCAAGCTCTAACGTCTAAGGGACAATTCATACGTACCACAACCACAATCACACGACAACACGTGGTCGGGTGCATAAATGAAAATAAGTTTAAATGCACACGCATTTTGCAGTTTAATTCAATCGTGTGATCAGTACCAACCACATTGCAACCACGAACCAAACCGCGCCGTAGCCGCCAGCCACATGGCAACTACAGCGCGCAGCGTCATCTCAACTACATCAACATTTTGATTGTCCTAGACATTTTGTTACCACAACGCAACTGCAAAAAGCTGCAGCGACACTATCCACACGTTACCACTTTTTGTCGCCACGATGTGGTGCGTGTGAATTGCCCCTAAATCACTACTTAAAGTTTATACTAGTATGAGAAGTTAAGCCTCCGTATATTTCTTTCTGTATGCGTAATTCACAAGCAGTCAGGCAGAAAAGTAGTCCACGCCTTGGTCATAGAAAAATCGTAAATCATAGAAAAAGAACAAAAATATTTAACCACTATTTGGCGAAGTGACGGTTTAGTTAGCGGTTTTATTAAAAACAAAATGTATTTGGTAGTTATGTGTACAAAAACTTGGATAAAATCAACTTGATACACCTTAATAAAAGGTACGCACATTTTTATGTCAAACTTTTTATCTATTGACCCTTAGTAGATAAATAGAACAAAGATCCGTCATGATTATTATAATTATTTAATAACAAGAATTAATTATTTTGTAGTATTTAATTATTTTGTAGCCTATTTCATACAATAGTGTAAACAATATCAAATAAACAGGCTACTGGCTACCAAAGAAGGTAAACATAAAAAAATCAGCTACATAGAAACATTAACGGTACAAAACTTGCAGATATCAATAATATCCTGCGTAAAGTTCTGACCTAAAAAATATTACAACAAAGATATACATTTTTATAAACATATTACACAAGTCAGTACTTATCGTGATAAACAAGAGCAAGACTTCAGCAACATTGAGAACCTCACATTGGCGATTTGCGACGGATTCCAAAGCGAGGCGAGTGTGCAGCGAGCATGCCGCGACCACGCAGCGAGCTCGTCGCGGCCACGCAGCCAGCTCGCCGCCGCAATCCAAGGCCAATGGGCCTTGGATAATCAATCTATACATTGTTATTTATATATATACATTGTTATTTATATTATATTATAGTCGAATTTTGCCGCCTCTTTATAGCCTAGCTCCTGACCGCGGTTTCGCACGCGTTTTCCTGGATATAAGGATCTCATCTTATCAGGTGTCTGTTAATCCAGGTCTAAATCACATCCGATGATAATGATGTCCTCCTAGCCGAATTTTCCGGCGGCCAGTCTCAACGGAGACTAGTCATGTGCGCAGGACATATTATAGTGCACAAGTGTGTGCGCACGGGTGCACTCTCTATTTCTTCACTCTCATAATCCGATGGGACGGCAGGGAGACACGACCGAGGAGAGGTCAGGCGCAGGACCAACGGCTTATCGCATTCACTGCCCAGTCTCCGCTACACGGGGCTGGGAGAGATCATCTGCGTCTTGGACCATTAAAGTCTTAGTATATCGCATTCTCTGCCCAGCCTCAGCGGTGCATCCCGCAGGGGCGCGCGATGTAGCTACACGGGGCTGGGTTTCAATCCATTCAGTAGTTAAGCCGTGTAGATAACTTTCGTGTGAAATATCAAAATTCAACCACCGATAGGAAGATGATGTTGAGATGTTTTTAGAGTTCCGTACCCAAAGGCCCCTTTCACATCCGTACAAGCAAACAAACACAAGGCGCAACCCGAACCGCTCTCACCCTGATGAAGTCCTTCGATAAGGGATGAAACGTTGGCGTTATTCCAACACAAACTAGGTTTGTAGTTAACCCGCTTACATTCACACAAGAAACTGGATTTTTCATGTGCGACTTCGTAATCGAGGTCGAGAGATTAAATACTGGGAACATAGATCGGTATTGGGAACCACAGATCTCTGACAGGGGACGGATAGCTCGTCTACGCCTGGGGCGGTTCATCCAGAGGGTTGGGTTGAGGCAGGTCGTTGGACTCCTCTTCCCGCGGCTCGCGTGACGATGATGACGATGATGCGCTGGACGTGGATGATGACGTGGATGACGACGCGGGCGCGCTGCTCGGCTCCGCTTCTGTGCTGCTTGCGGAGTCCCTGTTGGCAGAGTGAAAGGATATTTTATACTGAAGTCATTTACAACGGGATATTTACCGTGATTTGGGTTTTGAGCTTTCCAATGTTTCGGGACAGTGTCATGCAGTTTTTCCATGATCATGTATCATGGAAAAACGGAAGTCCCTGCGAGTGAGTTTTTTGGGAGATATATCGATCTACCCTCAATTTTTGTCTTTTGCTACGAACGTTACTACTATCACCGGATATCTTATAACCGAATTTTTGATACGACGTTCCTTATTTAAGATTCAGTTTAATAAAAATAGGTTTAGACTGGGCTAATCGTGTTCTTCAGTTGAGACCGCGACTCGGCAAACGTAGTGTAGGACGCCCTGCGGCCAGGTGGGATGATGACCTGCGAAAGACTGCAGGCAGATGCTGGATGGGGCAAGTTGAAGACAGGGCGCTATGGCGCTCACTAGAGGAGGCCTATGTCCAGCAGTGGACTAATATAGGCTGATGATGATGAAAGTAAGTTTTATCCTCCATTCTGTTGCATAATATTTAATACTAGCTTCTGCCCGCGGCTTCGCACGCGTTGATTCTATGGAAACGTTTTGAGGTTATTTCTATCCTATGGGAACTGATTTATGGGATAAAAAGTTGCCTATGTTTGATTCCAGGGTTAGACTTACCTGTATGCAAAATTTCAGCCTGATCTGTTCAGTAGTTTTGGCGTGAAGAGGTAACAAACATCCATCCATCTATACATCCATCCATTCAAACTTTCGCATTTATAATATTAGTGTGATAGATTAGGTCTAGATCTGGAATAGCATATAGGCTACTTTTTATCCCGTAGAACAGTTCCCACAGGACAGAAATAACTCTAGCCTTTGAAATTTTCAGAGACAACGCGTGCGAAGCCACGGTCAGAAAATAGTTTAGGATATAGCTTATACACTAGCCAAACTTAATGTAGACTGTTTGTAAACAAACCACGACCCAAAAACTAAAACTCACTTGGTGGTGTCGAGTTTCAGATATAATTTTAAGCAATATTTATTGAAGGAACGATCACAAATCGACAAGTAATGTAAATTCCGTATAAAAAGACGCGGCAACGGAGTGAATTTTAGGTTAAGTTTGAGCGGTTTGCACGCCGCATGCCCAGCGTGGGGATTATGGGCATTAACCCCCATGAGATAGGTCAAAAGCTTATGAGGGGGAGGCCTGCGTCCAGCAGTGGACCATTATAGGCTGTTGAGATGAGGGATGAGCGGTTCGTTTACAAACATTCTACATCGAGTTGGGCTAGTGCATACTTCTTTTATTTATCACTAGCTTCTGCCCGCGGCTTCGCACGCGTTGATTCTATGCAAACGTTTTGAGGGTATTTCGATCCCACAGGAACTGATTTATGGGATAAAAAGTCGCCTATGTTTGATTCCAGGGTTAGACTTACCTGTATGCAAAATTTCAGCCTGATCCGTTCAGTAGTTTTGGCGTGAAGAGGTAACAAACATCCATCCATCCAAACTTTCGCATTTATAATATTAGTGTGATTCTACTGTGCTGACATCACGACAGCACAGCAATGTTTATCTATTAATTAAGAGATGTAGTAACTTACTTCTGGAATCCATTTGTCTGGCATGTGTTGTAGGCGCCACAATGTTGGCATTTCAGTCCCACCACGTGGAATTTCACTATTGAAAGCTGAAAAGATACATTAAATTCATTTCGGATGTACATAAGCGAGATAACGACGAACCTTATTGAATAATGTATTCGTGAAACTAAATTAAAAATAAATTAAACTGTACTGTTACTTTGTGTAATTTTAATAACCAACGAGCGATTTGGTCGAGCAAAGGCACGAGCGGCGGGGAGTGAGGAGCGCGGGCCGAGGGATAATTACGCAACGTAGAAATAAATGTAACAGGAAAATGCTGACTGGCCGCATTACATGGTACACAGCGTCGAACATCCGCAAGAACGTTACGTTAAAATTTATAATATTTATTTATTTAATATGGTTCACCAACAGTATACATTTTTATAGCTTACTAGCTTCTGCCCGCGGCTTCGCACACGTATTTTCGGTATATTAAATAGCATATTATTTGAGTTAAGCTATGTTCTAAATGTACGCCAAATTTCATCATGACATGTTCAGTAGTTTTGGAGATCTCGGATAACAAAATTCTCATTTTACTAATTTTCGGCTTTATAGTATAAGTAGGATTAGTTGGATATATTACTTAATGTAATGACAGTCATGTTCTATTACATACTATGATTGGTGGACACAACTCTTTAAAAATTTTTTTTTTGATAATGGTTAAGCGATTGGCCACAAACTCACTTAAGGCGAATAGTAGGGTGGATAGTGGCGCCACTACATATTTAATTTTATAATTACGTTATACAAAGGAATTATCAATAAATCGGACCGCGCGTAGACGATTTATCTATCTTAAGCTTTTTTTAAATGTATCTTTAATAGTTTTGTACTGTATTATTTAGGCAGATACTTGTTTCAAGAGTTTATTTCCTATTGGTGGCCACCAAGCTCTCCAAACAAGGTTTTTGATTGAATAACACAAAACAAAACTATTACAGATACATTTAAAAAAAGCTTATGATAGATATCGTCTACGCGCGGTCCGATTTCTTGATAATTCTTTTGTATAACGTAATTATAAAATTAAATATGTAGTGGCGCCACTATCCACCCTACTATTCGCCTTAAAGTAAGTGAAGATGTGGCCTAAGATGGAGCACGCTTTCCCAGAAGGAACTTATTTACCCTGGACTTGAAGACTCCAAGATTTTACTCTAACGGGAAAACAGACGCAGAAAGCTCATTCCACTCTTTGGCCGTGCTTATTATAAAAGTAGAGCAGAATTGTTTGGTTCGACAGTGTGGTATGTCGACCAGGTACGGGTGGTATTTTTCTGTGCGTCTGCTGGTTCTATGGTGGAAGGGAGAAGATGGGATAAGGTTGTGCAATGCCCGCGCACATTCACCAAAGTGAGAGAGAGTAAGTAAAGTGGTACTTGTAGAACACTGACAGTCTGGCGACGCGCCGTCTGTGATCGAGGCTTTGTAGGTTAGCCTCTGCAAGTTTGTATTTGTGCGTACCTTATGACAATCCTTGCATAGTATAGTCGCTTTATAGCTGGCGTATTCGGGAGGCATCGGCGTCGCTGCCACTTCCGAGTCCAGATACATCCACAGCTGAAATAAAGACTTTATTACTTTACGTAAACGTATATCACACTAATATTATAATTGCGAAAGTTTGGATGGATGTATAGATGGATGGAAGGATGGATG
Source organism: Eupithecia subfuscata (assembly GCA_963564075.1). NCBI lineage: Eukaryota > Metazoa > Arthropoda > Insecta > Lepidoptera > Geometridae > Eupithecia > Eupithecia subfuscata. The sequence goes on from OY751114.1 coordinate 14,235,005, forward strand.
TTTGTTACCTCTTCACGCCAAAACTACTGAACGGATCGCTGAAATTTTGCATACAGGTAATTCTAATCCTGGAATCAACTTTTTATCCCATAAATCAGTTCCCATGGGATAGAAATCACCTTTTAACGTTTATAGAAACAACGCGTGCGAAGCCGCAGGCATTTTATTTTCTTTTAGTTTATGTTAGTTTTGAAAACCTACATATGGTTTTAAAATATAATTATCTGTATAATGTATTTATAATCTGTCAGCTCCATAAAATATATCGAACAAAGTTCTCGTTAGTCTCGATATTTTTCGAGCGCGGATATATTCGCATCACTTTTCTTAAAAAGAAGCAGAGTTAAATGTTTCAATCTAAATCTAATTCAGTCAAAGAAAATAAATGCGTGGACGAATCATAGCAGCCGGTTCCGAATGTGCGTAACACAATTTCAACAATACGTGGTTCCTTGGGTTGCTGATACTACTTATTTTAAAAATATCTATCTATGTCGTTGATTGATAAGTGAATGCATGCATGCTAAAGACTGCTATCATTGGAGATGGTTTATATAAGAGCTAGGATATTTTATACTTAGGTAAGCGATGTGCCTACAATGTATATTTAGGCAAGTTAAATTACAATGTTAACCAACAGTAGTAATAAGAATTCCTAAGTAAAATAGATGAGAACTCTTTGCCTAGACAAACCTAACATAGGCTTTAAGGCATTACTAACCAACCTATGTAATGTTTTTTCTGAATAAATGATATATCTATCTATCTATCTATCTATGTAAGTAATGTATTGTATTATGTATATCAGTCATCTAGTAGGTACTCATAACTCATAACACAAGCTCTGCTTATCTTGGGGCTAGATGATGCTGTGTGAATTGTCCAGCATTATAATAAACTCAATTTATTATTATTATTGATTTATAGATGAGCAGCTGAGAGCTGATATGTCTATATCACAGTGCTTTTAAAGTTTTTCACTACACTAGATTGTCTCTGGTCCACTACAAGAGACAAACTAGTGTAGTGAAAAACTTTCAGATTGTGCGTTCGTAAATAGTGGTCGAGTCTGTTTTTGAAGCTGTTCACAGAGGGAGCTGTTACAATTTCTTTAGGAAGCCGGTTCCAATTGTGCACCACTACCACTCCATTACTCAGGAAGTGATGAGCAATGATAGTGTTTGATGGTGAACGGGTTACTCTAAGACTATGGTCTCTAGCTGTTTTGAATGGCACCTTGGGGGTATATAATAATAATATTAAACCGGAATGTCTGGGATGTGGCACAGTATGTGGGATGTGGCATTGGATTATGGGCATTACCCCCATGTGATAAAAGCCAATAAGGCGCTTATCGGCCTATGTCCAGTAGTGGACCAATTCAGGCTGTTGAGGTTGAGGATGTGGGATGTGAGAATATCTTACATTAGTCATATCAATCATGCTAGTCTGGCAGGTGGGGCAGGCATAGTGTCCCGACTGCAGCATCTGTTCGAAGCAGGGCCGGTGCAGCAGGTGCCCGCAGTCCGGGATGTGGCACGGTATGCGGGATGTGTGGATGTCTTCCAGACATACGGGGCAGTTTGAACGGGACACATTCTCCACACACTGTAACAGAAATGATTAACATTAGCAATAGAAAGACATCAATGATGGAATGGTGGCCCAGAGACACAAATGACAGAGACCTACTAATGTTACCAAGCGAGTTTATTCTCCAAGCGGCCAAATTTGTCAGAAGTCACCTTAAGGAGTTCCCGACGTGGGCTGAAGCCCACAGCTACCACACTAGACATCGTCCTCGATTAACGCTACCCAAAATAAGATTAGGGAAAGCACAACACAAAATTGACTACATAGGAGTGAAAATCTAGAATAATCTACCGGACTCCTAGTGCCGCGTTGACTGCAATATATACGGACAAACTGAAGGGAATCCTAGTGGACAGGGCATACTACAGCTTAGAAGAGTTCTTTGATGACAAATTTGTTGACGCCGATGTCGTAGATCCACACATATAATTATAATAATATTTAAATACTCTTGGTAAGATTACCAAGGACAATTATTTGTACTTAGTTTTTACATTATTCTGTACCTAGCTAAGTTAGTTTGACGTGTAAGAAAATTTTCTTATAAATAAATAACTGAACTGGTCAGATAACAATGAAAGAATAGCCGAGAAGAGAGGCTTTCAAAGGAAGGAAATTACCGCACAATAGAAAGAACACCCAGCAGTTAAATCACCAATTCAATTTTCAAGTCTATTTTCAAGTCCTCTGAACATCTTATCACCTCCTAACAATGGAATTCATAAAAATGGGATCTTAAATTTCCATCTTACAATAACTTAATTTGTCCAATTTGGAGAATATTTATATTCAGTACAGTTCTGAGCAGAAGTAATATCAAATATCAATGATAATATACAACATTATTTTGATTCTCAATAATAATTATTAACTCATTTAGTTTGGATTCACAATCCATAAAACATGTACAAATTATTAAAATGTCACACAATTTATTTGAATAAAACTAAAATGAGATAACATATTAAAAAGTGAATAAAATAATAATTTAATACCTACTAACCCAATGACCATATAAATAGTGATAAAGCATGGTCTATCTCGGATAGACCCCATCAATATCTTCGTCTATTTATGACAATGGTCGTATCAAATAGTATGAATATGAAACTCACTCGATGTCCCGCCTTTTGCAACTGCACAGGCAAGCACATATTGCAGCGCTCGCAGTGGAAGAACCGCTCCCGGCCGCCGACGCGACAGATGCCGCAGCCTTCGCAATGGTACTGCTTCTTGTCCTCGTCATCAAACAGGTTGCAAATCAGGCATGTGTACTGGAAAGGAAAGAGAGATTCATGTTGAAGGAGGCATTTGGCCAAGAGTGAGGGAAGTATTGTATTGGAGTTTATTGCTCTTGTATGGGAGACTGTTATTAATTTTTACTCCAGCCGTAGCAATAAACAAATAATTTCTGTGATAGAAATGCTTTTCGCTGTTGTTGGTAACAACAGTCATAGTAAAACCTTACCCACTATGGTACCTATAGGTTTTACAAGAAAAAATATAATGTCAAGAGCAAGTCAACTCGTACACGGAGGGTTCCATAACATCATACAAAAGTACTTGGCAAAGAAACAAAAGAAGCCCTAACATAAGGATTTTTTTGATAGATCAAAAATAAACCAACAGGAAGTGGTCACCCATCCAAGTACTGACCGCGCTGGTTGTTGTTTAACTTCGCAGATCAGTGCTGCGTGGTATGGACTCATATTTAATAAATTTATTTTACTTTTATTATTTGTTGTTATATTATAAATTCTAAATTAGCAAAGGAAATAACAATTAAATAATAGAAACAAATTAGAACTAGTATTTACGATTGAAACAATTGAGGTCACTGCAGACTGTTGCAAACAATCTACAGGTAGCTCAACTGATCCACATCAATACTTACACAGATTCTTTATTTGCTTTTTCAGACACACATGCAAATTATAACAGTAGCTAGTTATGATAACAGTTAATTGAAAGGGCACAAAGGGTCCATTTTAATAACTATTTCGGAGGGTAGTGAAGGAAACTGCCTTTTTCGTGGCTAGCTGGTATGAAAAACAATTATGAAAATGGACGGAGAAAGGATATTAATGGTTTTTTGTTATTATAGTGTGTAACCCCACACTAAGGGTAATATCTAAGAAATCAAATAATATCGCAAAAATTTTCAACTTCGACGGGACTTGAACCCACATCCTTCCTTCAGTACAGGAATGTGCTGACCAACTACACCACGAGGTCAAGTGACGTGGGAGTCGAAAACTTTTGCGATATTATTTGATTTTTTCAAGGATAATAATATTGAGCAATAATACAAAACCAATAATAACCACTACCAATAATAAAAAATGGTGAGCATTTTTTATTATATACGGAAGCGTCCCCAAGACATTGTTAAAGCTTTAATTGGATGCTGATAAGCAATAACATGTCAACCTACGTGGAAGCCATTTTGAGAAAAACGCGTTTTAAAATTTCAGCGCCAATTTAATTACTTTGTTCAAGGATTTTCCATACAAATTGATATTATCCAGTTATTAGAATAGCGATATCAGTTTTAATCATAGTTTAATCATTTTAATATGTAAAATCATTTGGCGTGCGTCTAAAAAACGACAAATTTGTTATAACGAAATGCGTTACTACGTATTTTAGTTGAATAAATGTTTCAAGTCTCATAAAACACTATTGAAAAACTGAAAATAGTTATTTTAAAATATATGTGATGTATGTCAAGAGCCATAACTTTATATTGCTAAATGAATTATTAGTGTAAAAATTGATTTGCAAATGAGTTATCAATAAAAGACATAACGTAATACAACATTGAGAAAAGGTTTATTATACTTCTAAAACACATAAAAAATAGGAACAATTCAGTCCGTCAGCCGTTCAGTCTTGAAGACATACATAGGTAGACAATAAGTACGATGAGTATTAGTATTTTACACACACATAGGTACCTCTTAACCAATACTCTATGTAGGTGGGTAAATTATTATAAATCAAATTAAATAGAATATAAACAAAACAATTTTCATCTTAATAGCAATACTAGCGGTGTCCGTAGTTTCTAATGCGCTTATAGCGCTTATGTTCTTACACTAAAATAGTATATTTATTAAAATAAAGCCCTACGTTAACATATATATTTTTCAGGCACTTTACGACAATGTTTTTCTTAACCTTCTTTTATACGTATTCTTCATCGTCGTTCAATTCAAAATCAATAGTATTGCCAAAGCCTTCTGTATCATCAATAAAATCACCGGAGGCAATATTCCGTAAGAAGCTGTAAAAGGGTTTAGCATCGGCTGGAATAAGCTTGAGCATTTCTTTTAAGTCTTTAATCTTTGCTTCTGACAACGCTCGACCATCTGGGTAAAGAACTGGAAGATCTATTTCAAAATTTGGACGACTTCTACGTCCTTTAGCACCTTTGGATATGTCAACTTCTTTGGGGTTCTCTTCTAATTTATTTTTCATAAAGAGTTTTGCAGGATCATTCTTCCGGACTTCTATTTCAAAGGTAGTCATCCAAGATATCTTTTGTTTTTCTATATCCATTTTTCTGTTGGTAATGCGTTCCAACATTGGCGCTACTGAGCGAAAATCTTCTTTTTGGAGTCTTGCTATATTGAATTTTTTCTTTTTACGACAATTTCTCATAACAGTGATGTAGTCTTCTGCTGTGTACAGACGCATCTGATTCTTCAAAGCACATTCGACGTCTCCAAATTCAGAATCATTTGGTAAATATGTGTGCCCTGGATGTAAGAATCATTATTTTCCGGTATATAGTCAGGGTCTTCTAAATTTATTCGCTGTGACTCTCTTGCACCAGATCCTGTTTGCAAATTCTCAACACCTACTTGTTCTTCTAGGTCAGGTGACCTTACAAAACAATGTGCCTGTGGCTCTTCCAAATGATTTGCTGAACTTTCCAGATCAGCGAATAAAGGTTCCAATGTTTTTGTAGGCCTCAATAAATCATCATTGGACTGAAACGGAATAGTTTCTATATGATCAATCAATTCAATATTACAAGCATCATCTAGTATTGCATTTTCAACGATTGTGGACTGAATACTTTCTGGTTGAACAATTATCTCGATGGTCGAACACTGAGATGGTGTTGAATTTTCAGCGACCACAGAACATTCAATAAATTCAGAGTGTTCAAATACTACATCATGTTCAGAAATACTTATATTTGCAAAGGGGGTATCGGCTGAAGGAACATCTAAGTCGGCTGAAGGAACATCTAGGTCGGCAGAAGGATGTTCAGAAATACTTATATTTGCAAAGGAGGTATCGGCTGAAGCAACATCTAGGTCGGCTGAAGGAACATCTAGGTCGGCTGAAGGAAGAAGCGAAGACTGGTGGGGTCTCACAAGGTTTACGAGCATGAGACCTCGCGATATTGGCGGTGGCATTCTGAAAGTAATTGAAGAAATAAACTTGTTAACAATTTTAAGCAATAAGGCCGCCCATTGTACGTTTTTATTTTATTTAGATATAAGTTATTTTATGTATTGTAAACTTTATTGTTTACAATACACAACACTTAATTGTGTTAATTCATTCATTCATTCATTCATTCATTCTGGACGTGTTCCTTACTACCTACTTAAGTTTCATTAAAATAACCCCAAGAGATTTTATTAACAAACCAGCCTTAGTATAATTCTAAATATATTATATTATGAATACTAATATGGTCATCTGTATCAGAAACTACTAACTTAGTACCTACCTACCACACACAACACTCAAACCAGCATTAAATATTTGCAGAACATGCTAACATCGAGAATCGAACCCGCACCATTAGAGCCACCAGCCGGGTTGTATGAAAATACGTAGAAACATTTAAAGTTTTTCAAAAATGTTTCAAATCATGTAACATACTATTGCAATAAACAAACAAAAAAGAAAGGGATATCGTCTTGTTTAGCAATAACGTATCAAGCTCTATGGTATATTTACAAATGCTGGTCAATAGTCTGATTTTTGTTTTGCAAAAACCGATCAAACAACATTTAATGTAAATTCAATATTAAGGTAATAACATCATACTGTGACTATGTAAAATTAAGTTTCATATTGATTTTAAACATAACTTAATCATAAGAAGACTTTTTTCTTTTAGTTTTGCCGGTAAAATAACCTACAATTTTGTCTAGGTACATTCCGTAAGTGTAGTACTATTTTGGCTTACCTTTGATGATGTTTTTATTTCCCAAGGTCCTTTATGCGTTTCCCATGCAGTATTTGTATCTGGCTGTCCTGACAATTCACTTTATTAATTTTAACAAATAGTTTTACCGAAAGTTGTTTTTCAAAATAACAACTTCTAATTACGCAATAACCGATCAAGTACCATGACTGCGTATGGCTTTACATAGATGGCGCTCTATAGCATAAAATAATGTTTCAAGTACCTTGACATCTTATTGCAAACCGATCAACCATACAAACTGATTTAGTGTCAACATTTTTGTACATAATTTCTGGTACTTAAATATGTTTTCAGGTTAACACGTTGTTGCAAAACGTTCTTTATGTGCCGAAGCAGCGTTCTGCATACTTAGCTCACTTTTTGACTTTTTGTGGGTTGACATGTTATTGCTTATTAGCATCCAATTGTAATACACACAGTGTCAAAACTAGATAACTAGATCAAGAAATACAGCCTTGACAAACAATCCAAAAATATACAAATGTATCATGTTTTTGTATGGGCCCCCTTCAATTTTAATATCTAAAGTTATAATTTTATTATGTGTTGTTATGGAGTCAAAGAACACACATGTTGTCAGAACTTCAATTATCTACCTATCACGGTTTATGAGATACAGGCCACTGACAGATACACAGCGGAGGCTTAGTAATAGGATCCTGTTTGCACCCTTCGGGTACAGAACCCTAATAAGTAAGATAAATCCCCATCTTACTTTTCCAAATCGGACTCCACACTTCACGCATTCCTCCTGAACTTTTTGTCGAGTGTCACACTCCGTGCAGATCAGCTCTGTCACTGTCTTGCGGTTGAAATAGTGCTGCTCGCTCTCATCGTGGCAGTATCGGCATATGTACACTTTGTTGCAGCAAGGGGTCTGAAAATATGTTTAGAGTACTTTTTGGGTGTTATGAGCAGTTATTGTAGCCCAGGAGTGTGTTATTAGTAGCCCAGGAATGTTTCTTTACCTGAGTTATTGTTTTAAATGCATGAAGTTTACTCTATTGAATTGGTGGTAGGAAAGTACTGCAATCAAGTGATAGTACATACTGTTTATCTTTGATCTCATTTAATTAATTTAGTATAGTATATTATAAGGTTTTAAACAATGTTGTGTCCACCTATTATTAGCGTATATACCTAATAGAACCTGCCTAAATAAGTTAACTTTATGAATGCTTTATACGCTGTTGGCGTTCCTTTTCAATAAATAAATAGTAGGTACATAGGTAGGTATGTCCAATTGGCAGCAATCATTATGATGATTGGATCTTGTCTGTGCATGCGCGAACGATGACTTGTCTTTGTTTTATTCAGCAATTCATCACTCTGTAGACAGAAGACTTCGTTTATATTTAGCACGGAGATTTAGACCCATCTTTGTTTCGACCAAAAATCGTAGTATCGTAAATGAGAAGACTTACCACGAATTTAGCACGGCGCTGGTAATGAGCGCAACCTATACGCTTTTCATTGTTTACTGAGCACCCTGTGTCGCCACAATCATCATCGGGGGGCCTGTCAGGGCTTTTTACTCTTTCCTTGACTTCTCCCTCCGATGCCATCGTCAATGATCTCGTAGAACCAACCGAAGGAAAATCTTCAAGGTCCACTGAACAAGGCAATCAATAGAATACTTTAACGATACTAACAAAATTTTGCATTGGTTTTGATGGGATGGGAAATTGGGAATCGTAGTGGTTTTATTTTCTTTGAAATATGTGAATGAATGAAAAGAAAAATGAAACAAAAAACTTTGATGAAAACGACTGAACTGAAATCGATCGGAAAACACAAAAACACAGACAGGACAGCACTGAGCACAGCACAGCACAGCACAGCCAGCGCAGCGCGCGAGCGAATCAAATCAACGTCAACTTCTTTTCGAATGCATTGCTATTTGCTTTTGCTTGCTTTGCTCACTCATGGTAAAACACAGATTAAATATTCTCTTTCTACGTGGTAGAATAATACAAGGCTACTCCGAGGCGATATCTTCCCAATTCTACGTCACTGTCCACTTGCCATGCCACAAAAAATGGGAGGAAGTTACGTTCATTTGCCGGTGACTATCAAATACTTATTGACGTCGGTGAATCACTCGCGTTATTAATCGGTTAGATCTTTAAAATAAAATGGGCGGTTACTCTATCCGTAATGTAAGTGTGAAAGGCAGTAAAATAAGGTTCTTTAAATTCCCGAAAAGAAAATCGGTGGTAGAAAGATGTTCCTGCGATTAGACTAAATTTCATTTTAAGGGAAAAATTGATTTATGCATGTGCTTGTGCAGAGCTCATTAGCGTTGCTCAATTTATGGAAACTAAGTTTGAAGAATTTCATGGAAAACCTAAAAGCTAGATCTAGATCTCGAATCTCCCAAAACTAAAAAGTCTGAGAACCACCGTAGCGTTTCAAGTCTGGCCAAAATGGTCTTTCTGTCAGTATGTCCGCACTCCTTTACAGGTCATATTTTACAACCGATCGGTACGAAACTTGGTGTACAGATGCAACGATTTTATAGAAATTTTTTGTCGTCGGGGTTTTTTGAATAAAGGTGTACTTCCTTTAAAAAATGGCAAAAAGGGGGCTTTAGAATATCTCGGGCTTAAGATATTTGATTTCGATAATTATATTTTTAATTGAAAGGTTGTTGTTTATAATTCTTCTCATAAAAATTTGGTTAAGATCTGATCAGGATTTTTGGCATGACGAGCAATTGCTCCGCAAGATGCAGTATAATGCAAAAGAATATTAACAGTACAGCGCCATCTATTAGAACATCTTTGTAACACTTTGTACTTACCTACTACGTACGTAGCACGGCCACGCATGCTTGCCACTTTGTGCAAGAAATAAATCAATTTTATAGATAGCGCTAATGCTACCGAACTTTTTTTATCTATTATGAGATTTGATTTCGATGATTATTTTTAATTTTTAGTACCTACTCTACTTTACACCAGGTCTGAATTCTTAAAATTGGTGGAAAATATATCGCAAAATTTTGAGGTCGTACTATTTTTTTGTTCCATCATCAATAGTTTCCGCAGCGCATGTGATGATAGACATTTAATGGCTAATTTTTGTACACCTTGGGATACATTATTGAAGTTTTATAAGTTGTTTTCATAAAAATTTGGTGAAGATCTGATGAGGCTTATCAATATGATAAGCAGCATAGCTTCTCAAAATGTTGCGATTCGATTTGCTAATATACTCGTAAATCTAGGTAATTTTCGAGCTTCAAAAAGCTTATTGAATAAACTAAAAAAGTTTTTTGACGTGACAACGTCTTATAAATTGGTTTGCCGGCATTGATGTAGAAAAGGGGAAGATGAGGCACTAGCTTCTCGAAACCGGCAGGCTCAAATGAAGTCCAATTGTGTGCTCTCGCCGCAGTCATAGTAGGACCGGCGGCGCGGGCGGACGTGATTCGCGTGCTTGCTACGACGTACTGACTGTGTTTTACTGACTAAAAGACTAAAGCAATGCCTTCGTGTTCGTTCACAAGGTGTACAAATAGCTCAAAAACCAAAAACAAAGCCCAAGGCATCACTTTTCACGCGTAAGTACACCAAAGAATTTAGTTTTTTGATTAATTTACTGCCTTTTTTCGCCATTTGCAGAGAGGGATAGAAATATACGAAACATAAGTGTGTAAACAGAGATAGCAATAGCCTTATTGCGAGTCGAGTCGTTCTTCAACTCGCACCATCAATTTTGTCCCAACCGGTGTGAGTTGACAAAATATCGTAAAGATGATAGGTATTATTTTCAATCTGCAACTCGCATCACTCTTTGTTTCTATTGAATTTATACGTCGAGTACAATCACAAACTCTATGTGGAACCTCTATCATTTGTATTCATTTCACATTATTTTATGTACAAAACACAAAATAAATATACCTCTTGCCTATTATTTTACTAACTTTTTTTGGTTGACTGTACTAAAATTCAAATTACTAACGAAGCGTATAACATTTTTACGATTCGTCCGCTCATACCAGTTGGGACAAGATTGATGGTGTGGGTTAAAGGAACGACTCTACTATTGTACCTACCGTAACTCGGGGAAATCCCGAATTTGTTTTATTATACCTAGTGGGGTCGTACCAGAGATTAATATAGTTGTCTCTGTCTCACTTCGGTCTTAGGTACATCTTGCCATCTTTGTTGTTCTTTATATTGCACAGGACTGGAAATGTAACTGTGAGCGTATGTGTTTGCGTGTAGTTGTAACACAGGCCAGTTAGTTGTTGAGTACGCGCTGGGAGAACGTAACCCATCTTCCCTTTTCTACATCAATGTTTGCCGGGTGACACTTCAAGAAACTGCGTTACGCGTTACGTTCCGCTCACGTTATGCGCTCACAATGTTTTACCACTCAAAGTCGTTGTCACGTAAAACTTTCGCCCGTATACCGACTTTACAGGCAACCAATTTTTTGCTATCAAACAAGTGAAGTGAACTGTACCTAATACCTACCTTTCCAAGTGTATAGGCAAGTACGTACGATAGCTATTAGCTACAAACAAGATTTAATCCGCTCTGGAGAAACAGACGCGTAGGTAGTTTTTCTACCTACCTATTCTTGCATGGTGTGCATATTTCAAAGGTAAGGAAATCGTTTCATTCGTTTTGAGCTAGGTACCTATATACTAAACAATTACCTGGGTAGGTATCCACAGTTATCTTACCCCAAAATGTTCTAAGAAAAAGGATACTTACAGAATTTATAAACAAAGGTTACACATTGGTTTCTTTCATTTATCCCGCTACATGCAAACGTTCACCATTACTTATACTTACTTAGAAAGACTCGCTTAGGTAATTAATTTCCTACAATGATTCATAGGAATTGACTTTACATGGGTGGATATCTGTGTCCACCTAATCTCAGTTCTTACTTATTGGTCCATGGTTCTTACGGTCGAATCCACCTAACCGTATGCTAGGCCAAGTGTGTGCCACGGTTATGACCGAAGATCTGCTTGTCAAGACAGGCAGGTAATGGGTGCGCGAAGCGCCTCTGACCGCTCCTGCTACCTACTTAGGGGCGACACCTCTCGTCAAACGAACCAAACGTAACTTTAGTCTTTGAACAGGATTGGATAAACTTCAATGTTTCCCCTGTAGGTGGAGCTAACGGCGGCGCTTGAGTCCGTAGAAAGTCGCAAAGATTTTCGACTCCTACGTCACTTGACTTCGTGGTGTAGTTGGTTATCACATTCCCATACTGAGGGAAGGATGCGGGTTCAAGTCCCGTCGAAGTCGAAAATGTTTGCGATACTATTTGATTTCTTAGAAATTAGCCAGAGTGTGAGGCTTACGCACTCTAATAACAAAAACCTTAGATTTTGAGCAACGCGACACCTCTCGTCAAACGAACTAACGTAACTTTAGTCTTTGAACAGGATTGGATAAACTTCAATGTTTCCCCTGTAGGTGGAGCTAACGGCGCTTGAGTCCGTAGAAAGTCGCAAAGATTTTCGACTCCTACGTCACTTGACTTCGAGGGGTAGTTGGTTATCACATTCCCGTACTGAGGGAAGGATGCGGGTTCAAGTCCCGTCGAATTCGAAAATTTTTGCGATATACTATTTGATTTCTTAGAAATTAGTAGCTACCTATCCACATGTAGACATAGGTATTTGATGATGAATGGAAGGACATTATTTTATTAGTGAATGCATGAGATTTTGTGAGATTGACGGATGATAATTTGGCTTTGTTTTGACATTTAACAACTTATTAATATTATTTTTATTTACTAGGCGTTGACAAATGCATGTACTTACTAACTTATTGAATTTGAAATTAATTGTGTCATTGCTTTTTTATTTTTTCTTTGTTTTTATTGTGAATTTTTTTTATTGATTTATTGAATCCACATTATATTGCAACTTTTTATGTGAAATTTGCATACTATTTAATTTTAATTTGTTAGTGTAAGTGATTCTCAATGACCGTTCTAATTAAATAAATAAATTGTTAATGAGGATCCGTAACGTTGCTAGTTGAGAATGCAGATTTATAGAAAATTGTGCAAAAAGTGCAAAAATTATTGTTCTACGACAAAAATTGACGAAGTTATGACCAAATTACTAGCGAGGTTCACTGAGTGACCGCCGCGGGCGCGTGTGACGTCACTGGGTCGCTCGCCGCCGTTTAACCGTAGGCAGATAAGTTTTTACTGATTTACTCCGAAACTATAAGTTTGGGAAAAAAGTACAGAACCAAATAGACTTGGTTTTGAGAGACCCATCGAATGGATTTTTTTATTTTTTTTATTTAATTTTTTTTTTATTATTTTATGGGTCTCTCTAGTTCTATTGAAATTGCTATAACGTTACGGATCTCATTGTAAATTGTAATTCAAAAGTTACTTACTTTTAAAGGCTCATTTTTTTGTGACATCTTAGCCGAGAGCCGAGTGAGAGGGCTTGAAAGTAGTAGTTGGTCCTTGTCTAGCACGTCGCAACATGGTGTAAGATGTCCATGAAACAATACGATGTCACAGGGCTTTAGAACAAAGATTCTGATAAGCTTACGTCTGGAATATGTACCAGGTGCGGTCGCAGCCCAAGACTTTGGGGGGGGTCACACTTGGTGCGGGCCGTAGCACCAAAATGTACTTGTAGGCGGTTGCAGACCCCACTGAAAACCACTAAACTTTATCGGCGAGCGGAGCGAGCCGCGGAAAATTTATACTCAACTCCCAACAATAGTAGGTATAAGTTATAGCGAGCGAAGCGAGACTCGAAATTTTTGAGATGTTTTCTGAAGTTTGGGCAAAAGTAAGCAAGAGTAGGTTGCCACTTGCTTACTCTCGCCCGCATTATTTATTTTGTTGTTGATAGGTATCTATAAAAAATAAATGATAGCGAGCGTAGCAAGCCCCGAAAATCTTAGAGACTTGCGGTAGATGATATAAAGCTATGAATATAAATAGGGGCGAGCGGAGCAAGGGCATCAACAAAAAATTGCAAATACAAAAAAGACATGGAAAAAATGTAACGGCGAGCGGAGCGAGCCGCCGAAATTTTTCTTACTTTTTCGGGTAACTACCCGAGCAAAATGATGTTAAACAAGTGTCAAGCACTGGACCAAATACAGAGAAGGACAAAATACTATCGGCGAGCGGAGCGAGCCGCAAAATGCTGTGTTTTGCATATTGGCCGCAAACATCCCTTACCCAAACTCCCAACCCAACAATAGGAAGTATAAGTAATGGCGAGCGAAACGAGCCTCAAAAATGTTGGAGATTTTTTCTGATGTTTGGGGAAAAGTAAGCCAGAGCCTATGACAAAAGAAAGTGAGAGAAACCTGCCCCGAAAATTTTAAAAAGTTTGCGGTGGTAGATATAAAGCTATGAATATAAATCGGGGCGAGCGGAGCAAAGGAGATTAACAAAAAATTATAAATACTAAAAACACATCAAAAAGGATGTAGCGGCGAGCGGAGCGAGCCGCCGAAATTTTTGTTCCCTTTTTCGGGTTGTCACAAACTGGTTCTGAAAATAAATAACAGCGAGTGGAGCGAGCTCTGAATGAGCCGCAGCCTTTTTTGAAATTGGTGAAAATTTTTATGATCTGGCTGTACGTGTGAGTTGTTTGGTATTAGATATTTTGCAGTTGCAAGCTCGCCTGAAACGGAGAAGGAGTCCTGAACTAAAGCAAGCCAGAAGCTTATCAAAACAGCAGAATTTTATCAGAAGCAAGCAGAGCGTGCTGCGATAATTTAGTGGTTTCGTTAGATTTTTGGAGTGTTTGGAAAACTGACCTCAAACGAGGGATGAGCCCATGACAAGAGGCAGACAGTGTAAAGTTGCCGGCAAGTTGAGCGAGCTGCGATAATTTTTTGTATATGTTAGATTTTGGGCAACTTTTTAGAAAATTTGGCAAAGTTTTAAATTCAAATGCTGGGTTCTGAGTAACAGACCCAATTCAGGCGACACTTATGAACGGATGTGCGAATCTCGCAAAATCTTTAAAAGCCGCCTGAAGTGGTGTCAGAAAAACCAGGACCAGCTTATAATGGACAAGATTGCTAAAGAGCGTGCAGCAAAGGATTTTAAGACTTTCTGGAAATCTACGAGCAAACTGAATATTAGGCCTGGCCCCCCCGTGAGCGTGGAGGGGAAGAGTGATCAAAGGGAGATAGCGCAATTGTTTATGGAGCATTTTAAAGTTCACTCCGCCCTTGGTCCTTCCACAGGAGCAATCGATGTTGGGTCCGGCGCGCTGGGTGACGAACCTCTACTGCATGTGTCTGCGGACCAAGTCCGTGCAACAATCAAAGGTATGACGCGAGGCAAGTCTCCCGGTCACGATGGGCTCAGCATCGAACACCTAAAACACGCGGGGAACCACTTGCCCGGTCTCCTCTCCATGTTCTTCACAATGTGTCTTAGTCACGCGTACTTACCGGCTGACCTTATGAAGACTGTAGTAGTACCAATTGTGAAGAACAGGACGGGGGACATATCGGACAAAGGGAACTACCGTCCAATTTCTCTTGCTACAACAATAGCGAAAGTGTTGGACAGTATGCTTGAATCTATGCTACAAAAATACCTTAACCTACATGACGCACAGTTCGGGTTTAGACCCGGACTATCTACAGAAAGCGCAATATTAGCACTCAAGCATACTGTCCAATACTACACCAGTCGCAGGACGCCGGTGTACGCCTGCTTCCTCGATTTATCCAAGGCATTTGATCTTGTTTGCTATGACGTGCTATGGGAGAAGTTGAGGGACAGGGGCGTACCGCCGGAGGTGCTTAAAATATTTCAATATTGGTATGGGCACCAAAGAAATATTGTTAAGTGGTCCAATGCCTTCTCTGACGCATACGGGTTGGAGTGCGGAGTGAGACAGGGGGGGGTAAGCTCTCCCTCGCTCTTCAACCTGTATGTTAATGATCTCATTGTTGGGCTTAGCAGCATGCGTGTCGGCTGTCGTGTTGATGGTGTTTGTATAAACAACATCAGCTACGCGGACGACATGGTGCTGTTGGGCCCAACAGCGAGATCTGTCGACGAGATGCTGAAGGTCTGTGCTCACTACGCTGCTTCCCATGGCCTGTGCTATAATGTAAAAAAATGTGAATACATTGTCTTTAAGGCCGCCGGAAATAATCTCAAAGACTTCCCAGAGATAACCCTGAACGGCGTTATAATAAACAATGTAAAATCTTTTAAATATTTGGGGCATTATATCACCGACGACCTTAAGGACAATGTTGACATTGAAAGAGAGCGTAGGGCTCTAGCGGTGAGGGGTAACATGTTGATTCGTAGGTTTTCCCGGTGTTCAGAGGAAGTCAAAATAACGCTTTTTAAAGCCTATTGTCAAGGATTCTACACCGGGAACCTATGGATCAACTACACCAAACGGCCGCTGGAGACCCTACGTGTTCAATACAATAATATATTTAGGATGATGTTGGGACTGCCTCGATTTTGTAGTGCATCGGGGATGTTTGCGGAATACCAGACGGATGGCTTTGCTGCCATCCTCCGTAAAAAGACGGCATCCCTGATGCGCAGGGTACGGGACAGCTCCAACACCATCCTAAAAACTATAGCTGGTAGAATCACCTCACCCCTGTGGAAATGCTTCATGGGGAGAGTGATATAATTTTGTATTTAAATTGATTTGATTTAATTTTGTATTCATTTTTAGTAGATATTAGTTATAACTAACCCTAATTATAAGTTCTACCTTTACTAACAAATTATGGATTCTAGTTGTCCGAAATAAAATATTGAATTGAATTGAATTGAAAAGTGACCTAAAGCCGGGTTTTGAGCTTTAGATTATAGTCAGAAGGAACAAATGTTATCAGCGACCAGACCAAAACGCGAAAATTTTGTTGTCTACTAATTTCTTGTACTGGTTGACAGTGACCTCGCAGATTATTTGTTATATTTTGTGCTTTTTATTGTGGTGGTTGGATTGATACAAACTGACAATAGCGGACCAGCCAGACCAATAAAATTGGGAACGTTGCCTCTGTGCTAATCAAAACACAGAGCACAAATAACAGTCATATCGGCGAGCGGAGCGAGCCGCGATTTTTTTATTGCTGCAGTTGGTAACCATAATCAATGTAACGGAAGTAAACAGGATAATATAATCATCAAGCTGTGGGTTGCAATTTTTTAAGTACCTAAACTAAGATTTTGGGGGGGGTCATGACCCCCGTGACCCCCCCCCCCTGGGACCGCGCCTGATATGTACTTTTTAAAAAGCTGTCCAATTTACGCAGCAACATTACCGTAAGAATGCACTATGAAAGAAGTACGTAATAATGGCTAGCAGACAGTGAATACTACTACAACTTAGAACTTAATTATTAAGTTATTATGTTATTTTAAAGTACCATTTTTCAAAAGAACAATTTTCTATTACCAACACAACACATCACAGTTTCATTAGAATTTATAAAGAAGTACAGATGTATGGACATCCTACTAGAAAGAGATGAACTACTACTTTGGGGCCTCTCACTCGGCTCGTTTTTATGAAACACGTGCACAGTTCAGGATAGTTATAGGTTCATGGACACCGTAGACTTTATATATTTTACTACGTTTGGTGACGCAGAAGTACGCAGAAGGTTCTTTATTGGTACGTTATGTATTTTTTAGAAGAAGCAACACTGAAACGTCATTAAATTAATTTGTCAGAGACGGAAAAAAATTATTATGTCCGATCTGACCATAGACCGAGAATCTAGGCTTACCTCTATTATTATCTATGGCTTACCATAATAGTCATTCATTCTTTCTTCTCATTTCTCTCTCTCTCTCACTCACTCATCTCACTCAATTCTCCTCCCTCAGTCAGTCAGTCAGGCTCAGTCTACGCGTGCGTCTGACCAACAAACAACGCGCAACGGCAACGGCAACAACCAGTAAACAAGTGTTTCCAAGTGCGTAGAATAGTGTTGGGTAAGTAATTGATTTTGGTCGTTTTATTACATAAATAATATATCAAAAGACGCGTGACATTGTAACAGATACGTGAACCAGCGATTATGCTCGAAATTAAATGTAATTTTTGAAATCTTTGCCGATAAAATTACCTTGGTAGTCGCACGTGGTATATTCGTGTGTATCAGAATAGCGGGTGTAATATTGCGAATAAGCATTTAATAAATGTGGGTCGAATCTACCTTAAATCTACCAATAGTGAATATAAAAGTACCTCATTGAATGCAGAGTTAATACAAAATTATTATGAGCCGCCAACCTAACGTCAAAATGGCGGGTGTATGTATTTCTGTTTTTGAAAGTTATACCAATTCTTTTTGTATGGATTCTTTGTCATATAAATCTATCTGTTTGGAACCTACCTTAAAATACCATAATCAGAACTTGAATTAAAGGTTTGGCTAAAGAGAACTTTTAAAATAAAAATTGCCATGCCAACCGATTGCAAAAATCGGTTGGCAATTTTTATTTTCAAATTTCTTTTTCAAATTGTAACGCTCCACCTGCGTCCTAACGCCATAATTTGGGCGCTCAGATTAAATATAGGTAGATCTTCAGCCAGCATGCCAGAGAGCAAGACAAAGTATACGAGGTGGTGGGGGAAAAGTGTTGCCATGCAATTTTCTTACCCCGATTTTAGGTTCCTTATTTCATGTCTTAGTTGGTAGATCGGATTTGCGATTTTCCAGTTAATAAATTTAAAAATTAAATTATCTGAGCGTCTGGTCGAAGCGAAGCGTGACCCGAGAGCTAGTGAGTATCGGGCACAGCGCATCAGCATTGCCATACAGCGTGGCAATGCAGCCAGCGTCTTGGGGACGCTTCCGACTGGTATTGATATTGATCAGTTGAGCTACCTGCAATAGTCTGAAAATAGCTCAATTGTTTCAATTGTAAATACTAGTATAATTTTCTATTTTGTGAATAAAGGCTATTGCTAGGTGATTATAATTATACAAGTAAGTATCACAATGTGAACCCTGTTTGGCGTTACAAGTGGAAGGCAGGCAGACCGAGGTTGTTTTTGGTAGGTAAATATAATTATGAAGGTATTAAGGTGAGTAGTACAGATAGAGAAACAAGTGTTTTTGATATAATCAATATTTATTACAATAATTAACGTTTATAAATTTTACCGTTTAAATCAGTCTTCAACATTTCGTTTTATTACTACTTAATCATAAAATCACAGTTTAATTATAAATGTCTTAGTTATATTACCTATACAATAACATTTACATAAATTAATAAAACTTAAAAAAAAATGGTTACTTACGAACGTAACATCGTATATTTGCTAAAAAATAGTAATGTTGCTATCTAAAAAGTACTTAACTTTCTTTGTACTTGCGTATAGGTACTTATACCTAGTTAGTCACAGCATTTTTTTTAATTTAAAAATACATACGCATTTACACAGAAGCATTTAAAATATCGCAGAATCATTATAAAAATCACAGAATCATTTTAAAATTAGCATACCAATTTCTACAAGAACCTACTTACGATAATTTTTTTCTTATTTATATGGGACAGTTAGATTAGATTTGGACAGTTGAATTAGATTAAGAACAAAAATCACAGAATCATTTAAAATATCACAGAATCATTAAAAAATTTTTTATTACGAAGATTTTTTAGGTTCCCATACTTTGCAACCCGTTGCTTTGATCCAATGCAAACGTAATTCTTTATCTTCGGGAAATCTGTAACAAATAAAAACACTAATATTATAAATGCGAAAGTGTGGATGAATGGATGGATGTTTGTTATAGTTGTTCTATCTCACGAAGTCCGATGGGCTATGTGTGTCATAGCAACAACTTACATATTACCTCTTCAAGCCAAAACTACTGAACGGATCGGGATGAAATTTTGTATACAGGTAAGTAATTCTAATCCTGGAATCTAACATCTATGTTAGATTCCAGGATCTATATAAAAAGCTTTTTATCCCACAAATCAGTTGCTATGGGATAGAAATGGCTTTTAAACGTTTCCATAGAAACAACGCGTGCGAAGCCGCGGGCATAAACTATTTTGCTATGCATAGCGAGCTACATTATCTATAAACTAGCTATGTAGGTACCTATTAAAAAATATTTCAATGCGCCATTCGGGGAATTTTATCATCGGGTGCAGGCAACCCTAAATTTTCACAATTACAAGTTAGATGAACTAAAAATAGCATAAAACATAATGTTTGAGCCTTGTGTGTATGTAAATCTATGAAACTGTAAATTTTGAACCTTTTTGTAGTCAAAAGAACTTGTACTTACGAGTGGAATGATATATTCGGCACTTTTTCTTCACTATCACTTCTACATGCAAAAACGCTGCACCGCACCATATTTGTCTCTCTATTTTATTGTTTTTAGCTGCGGGAATGTCCACATAAACACATTGATCACGTTCAAACATAAAAAACAAAAGTTTAGAACTTTTAAAACTTTTTTCACCAGTCTCGTGTCGAGCTCCGTCGATGGATAAGGAAATTTGTTTAGCACATGGAGGTGCTAAACAATGCAAAAACCGGCACGCTGGATGAGATAGAGAGCTAATCGTCCTATTTCATTTCTTCTTAGGCTTTAGGCATAAGTCGTTCTCTCTTTAGTGTGAATGCGATGGCAATTGCGCGAGTTCTATAGGTTTCTCTTTCTACGTTTGGGCGTTACGCAAATGTGGCTAAGTGTTCATTAATAACTGCATTAATAATGGCATTAGATTAGACGCTAATCCTACTTAAATGTAGCCAAGAAGCATTTTTAGCGCCTTATCTAACGCGATAATGGACATCAACACTAAGGTCAACTCTAACGCAGGTGGATTAGCATGCTTATACCTACTAGGTACTAAATAGGTAGATTTATATGACAATTATTAATCCATACCTACCTACTTAAACAATTGGCTTTTTTTAAAAAATCTACCTACATTTGTAAATTTATTTTGGTACCTATTCGATTCTGTTGTTTTTGGATTCCTAACTTAAATTTTACGATTTCTAAATTTTCTAAGATAAATTGACCTAAAATTATGGTACCTACATATTCTCTGTACAGGTCCTAAAAATACCACGAAATCCATATTTCACTTTTATTTTGATTGAAAAATCAATGAAGAAACAGAAGCGCTTTGAGTTGTAAATGTGAAGTGTGACGTCACAGAACAAGGGATTCAACAGTCACGGAACAATATTTATTTTACGACTAGGTTCAATAGTGTGACCAGATTCAGTATTTTAATACTTTTTCGGTATATTTTGTCGATTATTTTGAATATGAGTATTTTTGTAGGTATATTGCCGGAAGTCGGTATTTTTGGGTTTATTTTGGTAATGAAGTTAGTAGCATAGCACTGTAAGCAATGGTCCTCGCGAACGTCGGTTGTCGCGAAGCAATGTTCGGGGAATCCCGTGAACATCAACTAAAACCCCGGATTCAGTCTACCTTAGGGATGATCGATATTCATCGATGGTGAATAAACATCGATGTGTTAGTTAGTAGTTAGAAAACATCGATGTTTTGACATCGATGTGTTGATTGACTTTGATATCATCGGATTCGAT
This sequence comes from Eupithecia subfuscata, assembly GCA_963564075.1. Lineage (NCBI taxonomy): Eukaryota > Metazoa > Arthropoda > Insecta > Lepidoptera > Geometridae > Eupithecia > Eupithecia subfuscata. Next base: position 14,256,406 of record OY751114.1, read on the forward strand.
ATCACACTTGGATGTTAAAAATTTAAAATTTTTCGGGAACTCAAGTTTCTTGACCCGCACACTGCCGTGCATAAAGAATTTCATAGTTTAAGAAATGTAATAGAAACTTTCCCAAACGAATTACAGCCAGTACCTACAAATGCAGTTGATCGACGAAGAATATAGAACCCAAAAACTTGATTGCGAAGTAAGTAATTTGTTTCAATCTTCAAGTACTGGCTCACCCCTATCTTGTGAACAATTTTTGGTGGAAGTTGGGAAAATGTCTAGTAGTGATGGAATGTTATAATACAAAAATATAACTAGCTCCAGTAAATCTCTGCTATGTAATACCGGTCTCTAACGCTGCATGGGAACGCATATTTTCACAGAAAAATATAATAAAAACGGACCAAATAAACAGATATATCAACAAAAATGTATCAGCTATTTTAAAAACAAAGCAAGGTGTCAAAGATGAAGGAGGTTGTTGTTGAGGTTGAATTTTAATCCTTCGAAAAGAATGTTAAAATATAATTCCAACATTTAAGTATAGCGATGATTGATGATGATTATTACAATAAAATATGTTAAGAAAATCAGTATTTTTATTGGTAGGTATATTTGCCCTGCATAGGTCGGTATATTTCCGTATTTTCTCGACGTGCCTCGGTATTTTCGCAAAAATTAATCTGGTCACACTGACGCCTAGTTCAATATGGTAGCGTTTTTATCACCCGAAACGGCCGAAACTCAGTGCAGTTTTACTTTTTCCCTCAACACCTAATTTAAAATTTTGCGTTTGATATATTCTTCTCGGAAATGTATGAACCTAAATAAAGGCACAAAAAATAAAAAAAAAATAGAAAATAATTTTTGTATTTACGCATCACCCGATTTCATTAATATTCACAAACCATAATTTTTTTTAGAGAACTTGAGCTGATCCGTCATGAGTACTAAGAAGGCGTCGGCGAAAAAGGCCGCATCATCGGTCAGGGCAGAGTATCTGCATATTATAACTCGAAAACTGGCGCAGCAAGCGGAGCGCAGCCTTTTGCCAGACGCTCCTCCACGCAAACGCGCACGGTAAATATTAATATTACGAGTACAATCTTCGCTTGTTTGATAAGTTGTAAAGACTATAACTTCATCTTTCGAATTTTAGGAATAATTCACCAGAGCGCGTCCCATGCCGCCTCGTGGAAGGGACACCAGCAGTTCCACCGCCACCAAAGCCGCAGTCCTGGCAAACAAAGTAAGTTATTTCAACTTTTAACTTTTATTACGTTATTGAAATAAACAGATCAAAAATAAATTAATATATTTAATACAAAATATCTAATAAACATGAAAACACGATAACATAATACAAAAACGATTTTGTTCGGCGATACACGCTATATACAGGGTGGAATTTTGTAATGCCACCTGGAGGGAAAGTACTCTTAATACTGTAGATAGAAAATTTTACTCAAAGAAAACATTCCTTTAATTTTGAAAAGAAAGAAAACTGCATTCAAAGATTTTCGAAAATTCGCTTGCCACACTCGGGAATCGAACTGACTAAAATCTGTAAAAATTACACCCTGTATTTTGATTGCATAGATCGGTCGGGTCAATTATAAGGATGAAATCTCTCTAACAAACTTAATAAATTAAATGAAAGGAAAACCATGAAATCTTAAATTATTTTAATTATTTACAATAAAAGTCAACTAACTACTGCTACTAATTAGTTGCTCAAAATGGGCTCCATTTTCTTGGATACACAAATTTATTCTTCTTATGTATTCATTTCTAGTAACTTTTAATAACGTGTTGTGGTGAATATTATAAATCGTATTCTGAACTTCAACTCTCAACTCGTTTACATTCGCATAAGATTTCATGTAAATTAGATTTTTTACATATCATATTTTTTACATAAATTAGATTTTTTACATATCCCCACAAAAAAAAACTAAAGAGGTGAGATCTGGTGATCTCGCAGGCCATCTGATTGTGCCGTTGGTACCAATCCAGGTATTAAAATGGTTATTAATGTAGGCAGTAGTGATTCTGCTGTTATGGGCTGGAGCACCATCTTGCTTATTTGGTTTCGCTCCGCCTCGGGGAAACCATTTAACTAATTTCTTAAGAGATCCAGTATTTTAAGATAGAAGAACACGTAAACAGATGGATCTCTAAGTTAAAGTGCTTAACTTGACCCATTCAATTTATAATTTAAGATTTCATGGTTTTCCTTTCATTTAATTTATTAAGTTTGTTAGAGAGATTTCATCCTTATTATTGACCCTAACGATCGATGCAATAAAAGTACAGGGTGTAATTTTTACAGATTTCAGTCGGTTCGATTCCCGGGTGTGGCAAGCGAATTTTCGAAAATCTATGAATGCAGTTTTCTTTCTTTTCAAAAATAAAGGAATGTTTTCTTTTAGTATAATTTTCTATCTACAGTATTAAGAGTACTTTCCCTCCAGGTGGCATTACAAAATTCCACCCTGTATAATATTGACAGAGGTGTGATACCCGTCATGTGAGGCACGGTAATATTATTATAGGATAATATTACCGTGTGTGAGGTGTTGTAGGCAACGGAAAAAAATCTGAAATGCAGTCTTGTTATTTACAGGGCGCTTATTGTAAAGAAAGAGGCATCGCTTAGCCCGAGCACCTCACTTTCGTCGGTTCCAGCGCCACCAAAGCCGCAGTCTCGGCCCACAAAGTAAGTTCTTTCAACTTTTAACTTCTATTATGTAAGTTATTGAATTCGGTCGAGTCTTCTCGTCCTCCATACCGCAATGCTTGAAAACGAAAGTTTTCAATCAGTGCGTCCTACCTATCATGACCTACGGAGCTGAGACGTGGACACTCACGGTAGGGCTGGTCCACTAGTTCAAAGTCGCTCAGCGAGCTATGGAAAGAGCTATGCTCGGAGTCTCTTTGAAGGATAGGATTCGTAACGAATACATCCGACAGAGAACCAAAGTTATCGACATAGCCCAAAGAATTAGCAAGCTGAAATGGCAGTGGGCCGGCCATATCTCGCGAAGAACCGACAACCGCTGGGGTAAACGTGATCTTGAGTGGAGACCGCGACTAGGCAAACGTACAAACGTAGTGTAGGACGCCCTCCAGCCAGGTGGGATGACGGTTTGCAAAAGACTGCAGGCAGATGCTGATGCGGCAAGCTGAAAACAGGGCGCTATGGCGCTCATTAGGGGAGGCCTATGTCCAGCAGTGGACTAATATAGGTTGATGATGATGATGATGATTGCTTAAACTACAGCTTTTAATTTTGCTCCATAAATCACACTACTTATATGATTTACAGACATTCATTAAATAAATATTTACATCACGCAAATATTATAAAAAATCTTAAACATAAGTAAGTACCTACTTTTAGCACGCTCATTCTTATAACACAAACTACGCAAACTTCACTGTATAGATAGGTACGCAAAAATATTCGTTAAGGGTTATTTGCTTTTGTTTTACTTATTTTGTTGTTTAGTTTTAGTCAAGTTTCCTTTTTTCTGTTTGATGACTTTTTCTATTTAACAACTAATAAAAAAACTGTTTACTAAATCGGTTCCTGGGGTACCGAGGGTCTTCGGGTTTTTTAAAAATTATGTAAGCGTCTGGTCCAAGCGACGACGCTTGACCCGAGAGCTGGAGAGTATTTGGCGAAGCGCATCGACATTGCCATGCCATACAGCGCGGCAATGCAGCCAGCGTCTTGGGAACGCTTCCGACTGGTATTAGTTGAGCTACCTGTAGATTGTTCGCAACCGTCTGCAGTTAGCTCAATTGTTTTAATTGCAAATCTAATTGTAATTTATTTCTATTAGTTGATTGTAATTTTCTTTGTGATTTCATTCAAATAATGCTAAACCAAATGCTAAACCTGCACTCTCTGGGTCTGCCGAGGTAGAGTTAGCCCTCGCGTTTTATCACAAGTTCTTACTTAGCAAGAGCGAGGAGACGATGCATTGTAGCACTAGGTTTTGGTTAGAGTATCATGTACAATTACTGGTAATTTTAAACAATATAGAACCTAAATCACAGAAATCTAAATAACAAGCATTTAGATTTCTGTGACCTAAATAGATACTTACAAGTACCTACTCTGTAAACCATTAACCATTTTTTGAAAAAAAATTGGTTGTTTGTAAAGTAGGTTTACGATCGAGATGTTTACGTGATAACGTCTTATTGCATGACGTCACGCGCTCGTGAGGTTTTGGTGTGACACAAGTTTCTGAACATGTCACCCGACTAAAACGATTTTAAAGACGTTATCACGTCAATTTTTTTTTTTATTATTAATAAATAAATATGTAATAAATATAATTTAATATATAATGAAAATATAAGAAAAAAATCGATTAATTTTGTTCAGCGATGCACGCTAATTATATTCATAGAAGTGTGATTGATAACCAGGTCACGTGAGGTTTTGTAGGAAAGGGAAAAAAATTCTGAAATGCAGTGTTGTTATTTACAGGCGGCCCATTGTAAAGGAAGAGGCAACACAAAGCCCGAGCACCTCTCTTTCGTCGGTTCCAGCGCCACCAAAGCCGCAGTCTCGGCCCACAAAGTAAGTTCTTTCAACTTTTAACTTCTATTACGATATTGAAAGAAAAAAAATCGAAAATAACTAAATACATAAATACATATGAAATAAATTTAATTTAATAATTACTAACGATCTAGTAAAGAAATCGATTAAGTAATTTTGTTGATAGAGGTGTGATAACCAGGTAAGTAAGTATGTGAGGTGTTGTAGGAAAGGGAAAAAAATCTAAAATGCAGTGTTGTTATTTACAGGCGGTCCATTGTAAGGGAAGAGGCAACACAAAGCCCGAGCACCTCTCTTTCGTCGGTTCCAGCACCACCAAAGCCGCAGTCTCGGCCCACAAAGTAAGTTCTTTCAACTTTTAACTTCTATTACGATATTGAAAGAAACAAAATCGAAAATAACTAAATACATAAATACATATGAAATAAATTTAATTTAATAATTACTAAAGATCTATTAAAGAAATCGATTAAGTAATTTTGTTGATAGAGGTGTGATAACCAGGTAAGTAAGTATGTGAGGTGTTGTAGGAAAGGGAAAAAAATCTAAAATGCAGTGTTGTTATTTACAGGCCGCCCATTGTAAGGGAAGAGGCAACACAAAGCCCGAGCACCTCACTTTCGTCGGTTCCAGCACCACCAAAGCCGCAGTCCCAGCACACAGAGTGTAAATAATTGGTCAGGTAGGAAATAACAACGCTGAATTGTGTATGGTAAAAACCGCTTTATTTAAGAACCATTGATTCTACCTGGCTGAGAACCCGAAACGCTTCGTTAGCGCGATCTAGCGCTGGGTCAAAATTAGCAACGACATCTAGTTGTGCGCGGGACGAAAAAGTTTACAATTACACACAACATACCGCCCACCAAGGACATAAACTAAATGTTCTTAACTTAATTAATTATGACCCGCCCACCATGACATGAGATAGGGTATACCTTCACGCAATGGGTAATATCAAATGGGTAACTTCATAAACAACAACAAAAAAAACCTTACTTCTTCTGACTGACTGAATGAATAACAATTTTATTTAACAACTTCTTCTATGTGGACTGTATAAACAACTTAATCTAACAACTTAAACTTAACAACTTAAACTTGCCAACTATTCAATCTGATACTGGTAATATACACAGTTTGGAAATTGGACGTTTGATCAACGATCCATTGCATTTAAGTGTTACAACGCGACAAATTTTGTCCAAACCAGGATGCCGTTCAACAACCTTTCCCAAGAGCCAGCGAGCTGGAGGCAAATTGTCCTCCTTCACCAGAACAATGTCGTTGACCTTTGGTTCAGGAGTGCGTTGGTTCCATTTGTACCTGTGTAAGAGATACACCAAGTACTCCTGAGACCACCTCCGCCAAAACTCCTGCAGCATGCGCTGCGTAATTTGCCACCGTTGCAAAGAACCTAAACTGCGATCCTCGTAATTCCGATCGGGGACTGTTACCAACGGTTCACCGATGAGAAAATGACCGGATGTCAACGGTACGGGATCTTGTGGACCGTTCGGAATCATGGATAGGGGTCGAGAGTTAAGGCACGCTTCGATTTGGGACAGAACTGTAGATAATTCTTCATAGGTAAGAGTTGAGGTACCAATTACTCGTCTAAGGTGGAATTTGGTCGATTTTACCCCAGCCTCCCATAGTCCGCCAAAGTTTGGAGCGTGCGGTGGGATAAAATGCCAAGTCGTTCCATAATTACCTAGCCATTCCCTAATTTCAATAGCGACAGAAGATCTTTCTACCTCCACCAACTGGCGCAACTCCTTTGCGGCACCAACGAAATTAGTGCCGTTGTCGCTCCAAATGTCTGTGACCACTCCACGCCGTGCAACAAATCGCTTAAAACCCGCTATGAAACCCTGCGAAGAGAGATCACTGATAACTTCTAAGTGGATAGCCTTAGTCACCATGCAGACAAAAAGACATATATAGCCTTTATAGGACTGGTGTCCACGACCCTTAGATGCGCGAACACTTATCGGACCTGCGAAATCTACGCCACTATGGCGAAAAGCTCGTGCTGGAGTAACTCTACTGGTCGGCAGCTGGCCCATCAATTGTGTTTGAGAAGCTGCTGCGTGTCTTTTGCATGTTACACATTTGCGGACAAACATCTTCACCAAAGTTTTGGCCGAGACAATCCAAAACTTCCTCCGCAAATATTGCAACATCAAAGTTGGACCTCCATGCAGTGTTGCCTTGTGCGCTTCCGCGATCACCAAATCAGTGAAATGATTCCTATGAGGCAAAATGATGGGATGCTTGAGGTCTTCCTCTATGTCTGCGTTTTCGATGCGACCACTGCTGCGTAGAATTCCGTCTTCATCGATTGTTGGACAAAGAGACTTGAGGCTACTCTTATTTTTAACCCTTCCAGTCTTTCTTACTTCGTCTAGATCGTCACCAAACTCTTGCCGTTGGACACATCTTATACAAACCCTTGTAGAGTCATCTATTTCTTTCTTAGTTAAATAAGCTTCCACTCTCTGGTCATTGTCTTCTCTAGTTTTCTTCTTCCACTTCAAAACTCTTCTGCAATAGGCAATAACTCGCACTAATTTGGTGAATGAAGAAAATCTAACCCAGAAACAATCTTGCTCTGGGGGTTCATGTCCTACCAAAGCCTTAATGGACCTTTGCTCTTCTTTGGTCGCAATAGACCTTGGTCTTGAGTAGTCGATTGTCTCATTTTTCAACCACGAAGGACCTTGCGCCCACAGCTCACTGCAGGCAAGTTCTTGCGGGGTCACTCCTCTGGACGCCATATCTGCTGGGTTATGCTGTGTTTGAACGTGAGCCCAGTGTGAGTTATCGAGTTGAGAGAGGATTGATGAGACTCTGTTTCCAACGAATGTAGACCAGCGGCTTGGATGGCTGCTGAGCCAAGCTAAAACCACTGTTGAATCAGTCCAGGCATGAATATGAGTTTCTGGAACTTTCATGACCTTGGCAACTTCTATGAGTAACTCTGACAGTAATACCGCTCCCATCAGTTCTAACCTGGGAACAGATTGCTGTTTTACTGGAGAGACTCTTGTTCGAGACGTGATAAGACTGATCTTGATGTTTCCCTGAAAGTCCACTACCCTAAGGTACACCACCGCAGCGTAAGCAGCCAACGATGCATCACAATATCCTTGTAACTCTACCATTTGATCGTCAGCTCTCGTATTTACCCATCGTGGTATTGTGAACTTACTCGTCTCTAGAAGGTTCTTCCTGTATGTCTGCCATTCCGTCAGCAGATCTGGTGTGAGTTCATCATCCCAATCCAGTCCGGAAAGCCAGAGCTTCTGGATGAACATTTTGGATACTACCACACAAGGTGCTGCCCAACCCAACGGATCGAACAGGCGAGCGATATCGGAGATCACCCGTCTCTTTGTGATTGGAGTCTGCTGAGGGGGAAGTATTACTAAATACTTAAACTCATCGCTATCACGATCCCAGCTTAATCCTAGCATCTTCACAATTTCATTTTCCCTTATTTCCTTACCTGCTTGTGAATGATCCTCACCTTTCTCCGCTTTCTTTTCTCTGCTTGAAATTTGCATGTCTAGCTCATCACAGCTACTCACCCATTTCTGTAATTGGAAACCTGCCCGGCTTAGTATCTCATTCATGCTTCGCTGCAACGCTAATCCATCACTAACTGACTGACAACCTGTCATCAAATCATCAACGTAAAAATCTCTTTTTATTTTTTCAGAAACTTCAGGATTCTTGGCGCCATCTTCGACTGCAACCTGCTGCAAGGACTTCACTGCAAGGTAAGGAGCTGAAGCTGTCCCAAAGGTAACTCTCAATAATCTATACTCATCTATTTCAGATTCGGGGTCATCGCGCCACACTACTCTCTGGAAATCGACCTGTTTTGGATTAACCTTTACTTGCCGGTACATCTTGACGATGTCTGCACACAAACTGATGGGATGTGTTCTCCAGCACATGATGATGTGACGAAGTGGCGGCTGTAACGTGGGACCTACCATAAGATCGTCATTCAATGATACTCCAGTAGTGCCTTTCATAGATGCGTCGAACACTATTCGAACCTTGGTTGTGGTTTTGTCGTTGCGTATCACAGCATGATGTGGCAGGTAAACTGCTGTTGGGTCTCTCATCATGCTTGCTGGGACCCGCTCCATGTGACCAAGGTTTAAATAGTCGTGAAACACTTCCGAGTATTTTCTTTTCAGTTCAGGATCTCGTTCAAACTTCCGCTCAAGGTGATGAAATCTTTTGATTGCAAGATCTCTGGAATTACCGTATCGGCACTGTGGATCGTCAGAATTGAATGGAAGATTGACTACATACCGACCACAGTCATCCTTGACTGTGGTGAGAGAGTAAATTTCTTCACAGCGCTGCTCGTCTGAACTCAGTATCTTCTTTTCCGGAACGACCGACTCAATTTCCCAAAATCGTCTCAAGAGCGCGTTCTCATCATCCTGGAAATTATTAACAATTGAATTGTGGTAACAATGTGTCGACGAGCTCTGATCATGGTCTAAGCGATGTGTAGGACCCGAAATAATCCATCCCAAGGCTGTACATTGAGCTGTAGGCATTCCTTTGGGACCCTTGATCAGACCTTCTCGAATTAGAAGGCCATAAACGTCTGCTCCAAGCAAAATATCGATTTTGCTCGGCGTATGAAACTGGGGGTCGGCTAGAACAATGTCTGCCAACTCTGGCCATTCCACATGGGTAACACTGACCCTTTCTGATGGCAAAAGGTTGGTTATAGCACCAAGAACATGTGCACGTACTTGAACTGAGAAGTCGGGATCACAGCGCGACTGAACCTTCATGTTGACGATGTATCTTGATGCTAAAGTACCTGTATTGCCGCCTAATCCTGAAATGCTGCTCCTACTTTGAATCTTCTTTAGACCGAGTAACTGCGCTGTGGATTCTGTAACAAAAGATGCCTCGGAACCCTGATCAAGAAGAGCCCGAAGAGTGTGAGCGTCACCGTCTCGAGATTCAACGTTTACTAAAGCCGTAGCTAACAGAATCTTTGTGTTGGTAGTCCTTTTGGAAAAGTGTGCTGAAACATTCGATGTGGACGCAGGAGAATCTAACGATGCCTTAACTCCGGACACCGTCTCCTTAACTTCTTGCTCTAAAGCGGGTTTGCCTGATTCTGTAGAACCAGACTCAGGTTGTGGATGAAGTAAGGAGTGATGCTTTCTCCTGCACACGCGACATCTAACTGGTGACCGACAATTCTGGGCGGAGTGGTTACCGAAACAATTGAAACATAGCTTGCTGGTTTGGACATAATTGTGACGCTTAGAAATATCCTGTGCCGCAAATTGTTTACAGTGTGCCATTTTATGGTCACCCTTACAGTAAGTGCAACTGACTGAGGAAGTTTGTGCAGTGGAACCCGAGGCAGCATGTAGAGTATTTTTCTTTTGAGTTGTAACATTTTTAGATTTTCCCTTTACATCTATAAATTCAAGAGACCTAAACCGTGTTTCTAGAAACTCCCTAAGTTGTCTCAAAGTTGGTAGCTCGTCAGAAGATCCAATAATCAATTCCCATTGCTTGCGCGTGTCGGCATCCAACTTTGAAACAGCTAGGTATATTACAATGGTGTCCCATGAACTAACGTCTATGCCCAAATTCCTCAGTCCGTTCAACGTATCATTGGTCACATCAAGTAAGTTTTTAATGGCGCTGCTCGACTCTGTTCCTAAATTGGGTGAGCTTACAAAACGTTTCAACAAACAATTAGCAAGATATTTTTTATTATTATACCTACTATTAAGAGTAGACCACGCCTCTTCATAATTCGCGGCTGTGATAGGAACATGCCTCAATAATTGTTCCGCTTCTCCTGCTAAATAGCCTTTGAGGTAGTGCATTTTTTGCACGTTCTCTAAGGACGCGTTATTATGCACTAAAGAAACATAAAGGTCCTTGAATGTAGTCCACTCGGAATAAGTTCCGCTAAATGTAGGAATTGATATTTTAGGTAGTTGTATTTGCTCAAACCTTGAAGGAGCCTCCGAAGTGGTACCTTGCTTGCTATTGGACTGTTTGCGATTGGACTCCAATTTCTCTCTAATTTCAGTTTTGCATTCTATATAGATCTCCTCTGCCAGCTCATACATACAGGTTTTAATATAAGGGCTGTCCGCTATAGCCTCTAGATCGCTTTCCATTAGTAATTTCCTGTGATTTTCTGAGAAAATCTGCCATTTTTCTTCCAAATTCTCAAGTCTAGTAAGTAGGTATGAGTCCTTATTAAGCCTCTCTTTTGGGGATTTTTTAAAATTCTCATACGCCTTTTCTATCATTGATTTGTAACCTAACTGCGCCTTTAATAGAGCGGAAGAAGACATTGTAAAATAATTTTAATTAAAATACAAAAGTCAACAAAAAATACAAGTCTTTGAGATTTTATAAATTCTAACGAAAATTGGGCATAGGTTCCCCGTCGGATCTCTTTTTGCAAAACTATTCTAAGTCCTAACTAACTACACCAAAATTATTCTAAGTCTAAATCAAAGTAAAATTTTAAAGTCCAAAAGCTGCTTGATATAAGGTAGACCTTTCTGTAAATCTTCACTGCACTGCACTACTTCGTATAAATTCAAAAGTACTCACTATTTCACTCCGATTACCACTTGACACTGAATCCGCTCCCAGAGACCGATGTACCCTCTACGTCACTGCTGTGACGTCAGTAGCGCAGGCCAACACGTCGCTCCTTGTGACGTCACCGATGCGCTTGCTTGTAGAATCGTGTCCGTCCAGTGTTACGTCAGCCACGTGACGTTACCTCAATGTCGTCACGAACTGAACTCCTTCACCACGGCGCCACCAGATGGCGCTGCTGGGGTGGGTTTCTACCACCTTTCTCCCTTCCTTGGTTCGATGATGACGGGGTGCGCAATACTAGCCACCCGCACAGGACACCATAGATGCCACTGTGATCAAACCCGGAACACCCGCGAGTAACAATCGGTTACTCTTGCTGGGCGTGGTAGTGCAACTTAATGCAAAAAAAAAACAATTCACAGCGAGACTTCAACATCCGGCTCGAAGGACCATGTAAATAATTGGTCAGGTAGGAAATAACAACGCTGAATTGTGTATGGTAAAAACCGCTTTATTTAAGAACCATTGATTCTACCTGGCTGAGAACCCGAAACGCTTCGTTAGCGCGATCTAGCGCTGGGTCAAAATTAGCAACGACATCTAGTTGTGCGCGGGACGAAAAAGTTTACAATTACACACAACACAGAGTAAGTTCTTTCAACTTTTAGTTTCTATTACGTTATTAAATGAAAAAAAAAAAAAATAACGAATTATATAAAATGAAATGAATATAATATTAAATTATATTAAGGCAATTAATAAAATTAAAAGAAATAAATCGATTAGTTTTGTTCGGCGATGCACGCTAATAATATTCATAGAGGTGTGATAACCGGGTCATATGAGGTGTTGTAGGAAAGCGAAAAAATTCTGAAATGCAGTGTTGTTATTTACAGGCAGCCCATTGCAAGGGAAGAGGGAACACAAAGCCCGAGCACCTCACTTTCGTCGGTTCCAGCACCACCAAAGCCGCAGTCCCAGCACACAGAGTAAGTTCTTTCAACTTTTCGTTTCTATTACGTTATTAAATGAAAAATAAAACAAAAATAACGAATTATATAAAATGAAATGAATATAATATTAAATTATATTAAGGCAATTAATAAAATTAAAAGAAATAAATCGATTAATTTTGTTCGGCGATGCACGCTAATAATATTCATAGAGGTGTGATAACCGGGTCATATGAGGTGTTGTAGGAAAGCGAAAAAATTCTGAAATGCAGTGTTGTTATTTACAGGCAGCCCATTGCAAGGGAAGAGGCAACACAAAGCCCGAGCACCTCACTTTCGTCGGTTCCAGCACCACCAAAGCCGCAGTCCCAGCACACAGAGTAAGTTCTTTCAACTTTTCGTTTCTATTACGTTATTAAATGAAAAATAAAACAAAAATAACGAATTATATAAAATGAAATGAATATAATATTAAATTATATTAAGGCAATTAATAAAATTAAAAGAAATAAATCGATTAATTTTGTTCGGCGTTGCACGCTAATAATATTCATAGAGGTGTGATAACCGGGTCATATGAGGTGTTGTAGGAAAGCGAAAAGATTCTGAAATGCAGTGTTGTTATTTACAGGCAGCCCATTGCAAGGGAAGAGGCAACACAAAGCCCGAGCACCTCACTTTCGTCGGTTCCAGCACCACCAAAGCCGCAGTCCCAGCACACAGAGTAAGTTCTTTCAACTTTTCGTTTCTATTACGTTATTAAATGAAAAATAAAACAAAAATAACGAATTATATAAAATGAAATGAATATAATATTAAATTATATTAAGGCAATTAATAAAAATATAAGAAATAAATCGATTAATTTGGTTCGGCGATGCACGCTAATAATATTCATAGAGGTGTGATAACCGGGTCATATGAGGTGTTGTAGGAAAGCGAAAAAATTCTGAAATGCAGTGTTGTTATTTACAGGCCGCCCATTGTAAGGGAAGAGGCAACACAAAGCCCGAGCACCTCACTTTCGTCGGTTCCAGCACCACCAAAGCCGCAGTCCCAGCACACAGAGTAAGTTCTTTCAACATTTAGTTTCTATTACGTTATTAAATGAAAAAAAAAACAAAAATAACGAAATATATAAAATGAAATGAATATAATATTAAATTATATTAAGGCAATTAATAAAATTAAAAGAAATAAATCGATTAATTTTGTTCGGCGATGCACGCTAATAATATTCATAGAGGTGTGATAACCGGGTCATATGAGGTGTTGTAGGAAAGCGAAAAAATTCTGAAATGCAGTGTTGTTATTTACAGGCAGCCCATTGCAAGGGAAGAGGGAACACAAAGCCCGAGCACCTCACTTTCGTCGGTTCCAGCACCACCAAAGCCGCAGTCCCAGCACACAGAGTAAGTTCTTTCAACTTTTCGTTTCTATTACGTTATTAAATGAAAAATAAAACAAAAATAACGAAATATATAAAATGAAATGAATATAATATTAAATTATATTAAGGCAATTAATAAAATTAAAAGAAATAAATCGATTAATTTTGTTCGGCGATGCACGCTTATAATATTCATAGAGGTGTGATAACCGGGTCATATGAGGTGTTGTAGGAAAGCGAAAAAATTCTGAAATGCAGTGTTGTTATTTACAGGCAGCCCATTGCAAGGGAAGAGGGAACACAAAGCCCGAGCACCTCACTTTCGTCGGTTCCAGCACCACCAAAGCCGCAGTCCCAGCACACAGAGTAAGTTCTTTCAACTTTTCGTTTCTATTACGTTATTAAATGAAAAATAAAACAAAAATAACGAATTATATAAAATGAAATGAATATAATATTAAATTATATTAAGGCAATTAATAAAAATATAAGAAATAAATCGATTAATTTGGTTCGGCGATGCACGCTAATAATATTCATAGAGGTGTGATAACCGGGTCATATGAGGTGTTGTAGGAAAGCGAAAAAATTCTGAAATGCAGTGTTGTTATTTACAGGCCGCCCATTGTAAGGGAAGAGGCAACACAAAGCCCGAGCACCTCACTTTCGTCGGTTCCAGCACCACCAAAGCCGCAGTCCCAGCACACAGAGTAAGTTCTTTCAACTTTTAGTTTCTATTACGTTATTAAATGAAAAAAAAAACAAAAATAACGAAATATATAAAATTAATTGAATATAATATTAAATTATATTAAGGCAATTAATAAAATTAAAAGAAATAAATCGATTAATTTTGTTCGGTGATGCACGCTAATAATATTCATAGAGGTGTGATAACCGGGTCATATGAGGTGTTGTAGGAAAGCGAAAAAATTCTGAAATGCAGTGTTGTTATTTACAGGCCGCCCATTGTAAGGGAAGAGGCAACACAAAGCCCGAGCACCTCACTTTCGTCGGTTCCAGCACCACCAAAGCCGCAGTCCCAGCACACAGAGTAAGTTCTTTCAACTTTTAGTTTATATTACGTTATTAAATGAAAAAAAAAAAAACAAAAATAACGAAATATATAAAATGAATTGAATATAATATTAAATTATATTAAGGCAATTAATAAAATTAAAAGAAATAAATCGATTAATTTTGTTCGGTGATGCACGCTAATAATATTCATAGAGGTGTGATAACCGGGTCATATGAGGTGTTGTAGGAAAGCGAAAAAATTCTGAAATGCAGTGTTGTTATTTACAGGCGGCCCATTGCAAGGGAAGAGGCAACACAAAGCCCGAGCACCTCACTTTCGTCGGTTCCAGCACCACCAAAGCCGCAGTCCCAGCACACAGAGTAAGTTCTTTCAACATTTAGTTTCTATTACGTTATTAAATGAAAAAAAAAACAAAAATAACGAAATATATAAAATGAAATGAATATAATATTAAATTATATTAAGGCAATTAATAAAATTAAAAGAAATAAATCGATTAGTTTTGTTCGGCGATGCACGCTAATAATATTCATAGAGGTGTGATAACCGGGTCATATGAGGTGTTGTAGGAAAGCGAAAAAATTCTGAAATGCAGTGTTGTTATTTACAGGCGGCCCATTGTAAGGGAAGAGGCAACACAAAGCCCGAGCACCTCTCTTTCGTCGGTTCCAGCACCACCAAAGCCGCAGTCCCAGCACACAGAGTAAGTTCTTTCAACCTCTATTACATTTTAGAATGGAAAAAATCTATAATAAATAAATATATTTACAGGGTTAACAAAAAGTAGGTACCAAATTTTTTTCTTCGATATCAGAACAGGAAGGGAAAAATATTTTGAGAAAATCCCTACTTTTAGTTTTCGAAAAAATAAATATAATTTATGTAGATGAAATGTCACTAGACCAGGCAATGATTGATGCATGTGCTTATTGTCATATAGCCGAGGAAAAATTCATTTGTGGTAGCTACCTATTGCATCGAACGCGCGTCGCCCACTCCGATGATGTTGCAGGTTGTTGACCGCCTCGGTCAACAACCCGAGAGGAAGGTGTTGTGAGTTTTAAAAGATATCTACACAGGCTACGTTGGCCTTTTTTATTTATTATTATTAATGACAATCAACACATGCATCAGGCATTGCCTTGTCCAGTGGTCATTTCGTTTTTATTTATTTTTTCAAAATGTTATTCGGATATTTTTAAAATTATTTTTCCATGGTTGTGAGTGACAGAGTCTGAACCACTCCTGAAAGTTTGGCCCTTACTATTTGTTACACCCTGTATAAACAAGATCGTCAAGTGCGAGAGTAACTCGCGCGCCGAGGGTTTCGAACGACTGTCATTAATGAAACAAATATGTACCGGTACCTACCGGTTAGTTCGCAATTAAATAAATGGTTACCTAAAAATAGTAGGTAGGTACCAATCTATGGATCTCTCTGCATGCTTCGGTGATAGGTAATGGTAAATTATTGTGACTTTTTTCAAGATATTTAAAAACTATGTAACTTAGAGAAATTAAAAAAACTGTTTTTAAATTTACAAACCGATACCTTTCATTTGATACCCCACTTGACTTTGCAGGTCTCTTAAAGCTTCGGCACCACAATTTGTATGGAAAATTTTCATTTTTAATTTATTCTAATTTTGTGTACCTACTGCGCACGAAATATATTTATTTTAAATTTCAAGTTAATAGCTGCGGTAGTTGCTGATATATTCAATAGGGGTAAAAGGACAGACAAAGCGAAATAAAGGGTTTTTTAACCGATTTCCGATCTCGAAACGCTAAAAATATATAAATAAGTATAATAAGTTGTGCTACCTGTAGACTGCAACAGTCAGCAGTTAGCTCAATTGTTTCAATTGTAAATACTAGTATAATTTTCTTTGTGAATAAAGATGTTTATCTTTATAAATACCTAAGTCGATTAATTTTATTCGGCGATGCACGCTAATTATAGAGATGTGATAACCAGCTCATGTGAGGTATTGTAGGAAAGGGAAAAAAATCTGAAATGCAGTGTTGTTATTTACAGGCGGTCCATTGTAAGGGAAGAGGGAACACAAAGCCCGAGCGACTCACTTGCGTCGGAACCTTCGCCTTTGATATGTGACTGG
Organism: Eupithecia subfuscata; assembly: GCA_963564075.1. NCBI lineage: Eukaryota > Metazoa > Arthropoda > Insecta > Lepidoptera > Geometridae > Eupithecia > Eupithecia subfuscata. The sequence goes on from OY751114.1 coordinate 14,273,108, forward strand.
ACGACGGGTGGCCTCAGTAAGTTTCTTTGTGTACAATATTGTGTACAATATGAGCGGCAGATCATACAATATACTGGTCTTCAATGTAAAATTTCATGTTCTTCCTTTGATTGAAGATGCTTTGTTATTTGATAATAAATAATCCTTATTATGATTGTGCCTTTTGATCGGTATCGTTAAATAACCGGTGTTTTTTTTACAATTTGACGGGTTCGATTCCCGGTTCAGGCAGGCGATTATACATAAATCTTTAAACGCAGTTTATATGGTTTTTAAAATCAAAATGAAGTCTTCTTGCAGTAAAATTGTCTATCTACAATATTTATGATACTTTCCCTCCATGTGGCATGGCCCACGGACGCCCTGTATATGTCGTAGCGTAATATGTATAGTTTAGATAATAATAGCGGTCAATTGTTTCTTCATCATTAGCGCACATCATCTTACCATCCTATGGTCCAATATTTGTTCCAAGATGAACTTTTGTCTTTGTCTATTAAACCTGTTTAGACAAGTTTCCTCATTAAGGCGGTACCCTACCTCGTTATTGTGTGAAGAGGATAGGCATAGGATTTCGCATTCACAGGAGCGGGACAAAGCAAAGCGGCGTAAGCCCAAAAATCAAGTTTTTAGTAGTTATTTGCTCCCCACAAACATTAGAATAGTTAATTGAAAAAAAGGCAACATATAAAATGTTCTTTATACTTAGTTCAATTACTATGCTTAATCTCAAGATCGTATCATCTGTATTTATTGAGAAATTAGGGTTTTAGTAAAAAAATAGAGGTAACTTTGCGATTTTTTTCTATCGAGAAAATTTTATGGCATCGTGTTTTCGAAACATATGATCGATAGAATAAGTCCTGAACTTTACCATATATAAATTTCAAAGTTAAATATTCAGTAGTTTGGAAGATATGGAGGTCCGACGGAGTTGAAAATAAGCAATTTGAGGTACTATACCCCCTTAAGCGCATTACTGCGTTATTAACAGACATACATGATTACAATCTTTTAATAACAGGCATTGCTTCAGATGAACCGGATCAGGGGGTATTGGAGTGGCTGGAGCAGCTCAGTGATGCTGAAGAAGAGGAGCAAGTTGTTCCAGAGATCTTGGGCGATTATACAACAGAAGAGCCGGCTTATATCCCTTTTGACATAGACGATAACTGTGCCGACTTTTTACAGATACAAGATGACCACGCTGACCGACTCCTCACTCAACTGTTGACAAGAGACAGGACAGAGGACATTACATTTGACTGGACCAACGATAAGGATTCCTTTCTGGGACGACGGGAGGACTTTGTGGGTCCATCTGGGCCCACATTTTCTCTCGAGACGACCGACAGACCTTTAGACGTGTTTCTGAAGTACTTTGATGATGACGTTTTTAACCTAATTATCTCAGAAACGAACCGTAACTGTGACTATTTCAAAACAAGGACTTTTTCGAAACAAAGCCGGTTTAGCAAGCTGAAGGTGACCGATAAGTCAGAGATGGGCATTTTCCTTGCAATGCTAATACTGCAGGGCCTTCTCCCGCTACCAGTAGAAAAGGAGTACTTCAAAGAAAATGGCTATCTCACCCTGAAATACTTCAAGACCTTAATGACCTATAACCGGTTTATTTTTTTGAAAAGAATCTTACATTTTACTGACTCTAACGACACATCTGTTACTGTCGACGACATTAAGCTGCGGAAGTTAGGGCCATTATTAAATTTACTTCAAAGTAAATTTAAAGGGCTCTATCTACCGTCGCGCGACATCTCTATTGACGAATCACTACTGAAATGGCTCGGACATCTTAGTTTCACCCAAAAAATCGAAAGAAAAGCTGCGAAGGTCGGAATTAAGACGTACGAGCTTTGCGAATCCAAGACTGGGTATTGCTGGAATTTTTTTATTTACACCGGCAAAGGATATACCCATGGCGGACAAGACAGACAGGAGACTGACAGACAAGACTTTGACAGACAGGAGACTGACATACAGGAAACTGACATACAGGAAACTGACAGACAGGGAGATAAGCCGGTAACGAATTTGACGGCTCAAATCGTCCTCGATCTCGTCCGGCCGCTGCTTAACCGTGGTCATACGCTAGTAATGGATAATTTTTACAATTCTCCATTACTAGCGAGATACCTGAAACAGAACAAAACCGATTGCTTCGGGACTCTTCGCGTAAATCGTGAGTTTGTCCCAGAAGCTATCAAAAATTGTTCTAAATCGATGCTGCGACCGAGCGAGATGATACAATGTTATTGCCGCGACTTATCTGTCACGTTGTGGCGGGACTATAAAATAGTGGCGTTGATATCCACTATACATGCGGGGGAAGTGGGAGGGAGAGAAAAACGGGGACACTACAAATATAAACCTCAGGTCGTATTAGATTATAATCAAGCCATGGGAGGGGTCGATAAAAAAGACCAGCTCCTGTCGGCCCATCCCATAGAAAGGCTGAGAAACCAGGCTTGGTACAAAAAGGTGTTTAGGCGCCTTTTGAATGTTACCATCCTCAACGCCTACGTTATATACAAGACACGGCACCCACGCATTACACAACGCGAGTTCAGGACGAGCTTGGCCAATGACATGATTGCTACGTTTAAGCCGCCTCAGGTAGAGCGCCCGCTTGAGGACCAATGTCCTACTACGACTAATGTCCAGGTACGTTTTGTGATACAGAAGCGCAACCTTCGGCGGCCCATCCTAACGGGCAATCATTTCGTTGGTGCAGGCCGTGCAAAGCATTTGAAATGCGTGTTTTGCAAAAACTCTCGCACAAAATACATCTGCAAGCAATGCGATGTATCGCTGTGCTTGGAGATCTGTTTTGAAAAGTTCCACACGGTAGCGAAAGATTGACGCCGGGCAGAGAATTTTCAGTAAAAAGCCTATAACTCGGAAATCATCGAAGATAGACCCATGATTTTCTGGTTTTTCTGGGTCGTCATGAACCCACTTGTCGTTTGTTTTCGGCTTGACGTTGAGTTTCGGGACATACTATATATATCGTTACCGGAAATTTCAATTGTCGTAAAGGACATTTAGACGAAAATGAGTTATATATATATTCGGAATCAGCATAGCGAGCTCTATCAATTGGTTTACTTCAAAAAATCCTATCTTAAAAAAAAAGTCTTTTACGATCCTGATTTTCAACAGCCATAGCACATATTTTTTTATGATTAGGGATGTATCGTAAAATTATTTTCCTAATAAGAGACGTAGTCATGTTTTTAGTATGTATGAGGTCGTAATTACCATTTTTCATAAAAGCGTTTGTGTATGAATGGTACTATACCAAAGCGTTTCCATAAGGAGTATTTAGATCTACCGGCTTTAGGAACTGTTAAAGACAGTCTTCCTGAAACTGACGAAGAAGACGATAGCGACATTGATTAAGACTTAAAGTCATCCACATCAGTTTCAGAAGGAGAGTCTTTATTAAACGACATAATTGATTAAGTCTTTAAGATTAGAAAACAATAATTAATAGTGATAGACAATACAATAATTAATAGTGATAGTGATAAGAATGTCAATTGGCCGACATTATAGTTCTTTGGTATTGAAAATTTTTGTTTAATAAATAGAGATAAATAAAATAAATAATAAATATATATTGCTGGACAATCCACACAGCATCATCTAGTCCCAAGCTAAGCAGAGCTTGTGTTATGGGTACTAGATACATAATATAATACATTACATAAATAGATATTTTTTCATTATATATAGAAACGACCAGAACACCCGGAACAAATATTGGCAGATCGTAGAAAATAGTAAAACAACGTATTTCATCCAGTTTTGCTACCTCAAGAAACCCCTATTGTAGGTAGGTACATATTTCTTAACTAGATATTTAGTTTTTTTGTTCCTTTTACCCCCATAATCTTTGATTTAATTGATAAGTACTACCCATTGATGAAGAAGATTAGTACTTTAATATCACAACCAATTTTTCGTGGTCGTAAAGGACATTCAGGTCTATTTTATGGGTCGTAAAGGACACTCATTTTCGTTATTTATAAAGTTAGGTTTATTTTGTTTATTTAAATGAATAGAACACGAAAAAATAGTTAGGGTTCCCTTTGACACCATTAATATATTACTTTGTTTAAAAAAGTTATAAGCAAAAAAAAATTTTTTTATCGTTTTTTGGCTCTCCTGAAAAGACGTGTTTTGTCCTTTACGACAATTGAAATTTCCGGTATCGATATATACATATATAATAAATAATATTTAAATTATGGTATATTATGTCTACTATACACTACTAGGCACCAAAATGTTAATGTACCTATTAAGAAACGAAGTTTTTGGCCTTCTTAGTGAGGTACCATTAGCAACACGCCAAGGTATGATTTACCAACATGATGGCTGCCCCGCTCACTACAGGACTAGTGTGCGTCAATGGTTCAATCAGCATTTTCCGAACCGATGGATTGGTAGAGGAGGTAGTATTCCATGGCCAGCAAGGAGTCCCGACCTTACCCCATGTGATTATTATGTTTGGGGTCATATGAAGAGCCTAGTCTATGACGATTTGACGTCACCTATCTCATCAGTGGATGAATTAAGACGCCGAATAATAAGAGCTGCCGAAAAAATGAAAATAAATTTGACAACAAGGGTTGTTAAAACTGAGTTACGCCATCGTATGCGGCTTTGCATACGGAATAGAGGTGGACATTTTGAAAACGAATTGTAAATTGTAAATTAAAATTTGTAAATTGTAAATTAATAATGTAAATTGTAAATTAAATAGTAAATTGTTTTGATAGTAATAAATTTTTTGTTTGTTTTACAAAATTCATAGTTTGATTTATTGGAAGTTACTACCTGCTTATGGTTTATCCTTTTTTCTGCAATTATGTTACAAAGTGCATTGATTTATACCTCTTTGGATAGCTAAAGATGTGTAGATGTTTTTTAAATAACATGCCGACCAAATTCACTGGAGTATTTTTTTTAAATGGGGTTTTTGTAAGGACTTTACAAAAAAAATAAACTTTGTTTTTATAAACATGTCCTTTAGCTTCCATATGGGTACAGATTCATACGATTGTGTTAGTGGTTATTAATAATTAGACTTCAGGCTATCTAAATCAGTCACTAAAATTTGAATTGGATGATCACTTTTTTTTTAATTTAATTTTGAAGACGTAAATCAGGGTTTTCCCAAAAAGTTAAGAATTTGCGAATATCTCAAAAATGGTTAACTTTTGCATAATACGATATAGGGTCAAAATAGTTGCAAATGGCCTCCCCCATCACCCCCTAAAAGGATCCGGTCTAATTAATACCCTTTACAATATAAAGGGTATACGCTTCTAACAAAACTCCTAGTGAGTTGCAAAAATTATCAGTAGGTACATAAATTATTAAATTAAAATATTCTTTGTAAAAAAGCTTGCTACATAATTTCTTTGCTTAAAAAAAATTAAAACCGACTTACTGACAGACTGATTTCCCCTGCATGTATAGTGTGAAAATGAAAATTACCACACTGTAGGTGTAGTGTAAACGTTACATACTAGGCTCAAAAAAGTTCATGTATATTTTAAAGGGCACAATGTATACGATTCTACAACAAAACTCCAAGTGATTTGCAAAAATTATCAGCAAATAAATTCAAAATTATTTAGTAGGTAATATCTTCGACAAAGAATATATTACTTACTACATAATTTCTTTGTTTTGAAAAACTTAAACTGATTTCAATTTCTTTATAAACACTATTTTACAAGTTTCGCGGGACCAACCCAGCCTATTTTGGCAATTGGAAAAAAGTTCATTTATTTGGGCAAAAATCGGTTACTCAAGTACTACTCATCGTTTTTTTGTTATTATAGTGCGTAACCCCACACTAAGGGTAATTTCTAAGAAATCAAATAACTACTCATCGGTTTCATAAATAGCGTTTAAACTTCATATTAAATTTAATATACATTTATTATAGTCTGTAATAAATATAAATGAAACGAAAACATTCATTAAACTACCCACTTACTTAAATACCTATTTAAATAATACCTACATTGTATTAATTTAGTAAGTACCTATCTATACAGGTACAATTAAATTTACAACATCATGTAGACCATGTCACAATAGATAAATTAAATAGTAACCATGTACAGTCGGCTGCAAAAATATGTATACACTCCCAAGTTTTCAATTTGACTAAATAGTAAGTGTATAGTGTTGGGTATTTGTAGGTACTTCCGAATTATTATTTTACGACCTACCCGCTGGTACCGAATAAAGCAGTCAGATTCGAGCCGCAACTTGTGTTTCCTTTAAATATCTCACTGGCGACGATTTACCGAATTATACAGTTAATTTCGCGATGCCGTACGGTAAAATTGATTGTTTTGATTTGTCTTCGCGAAAATGGACTAAATACGTAAACAGAGTGAAACAGTTTATCCAATTAAATGAAATAAAAGAACCGCTGCACGTGGCCACGTTGATAACCGTGGTTGGCGAACCGACCTACGATTTGATGTGTGATTTGTGTGCTCCGATCACGCCCGAAAACAAAACCTTCAAGGAGCTGGTCACCATCGTCGAACAACATCTAGAACCCAGGCGATCGGATATTGCGGAGCGGCACATTTTTCGTTTGCGTCGGCAGGCACTCGGCGAGGAGCTCAGTGTTTATCTACAAAGTTTGAAGCATCTCGCGTGCACATGTAACTTTGGTGAGAAACTAGAAGAGAATCTGAGAGACCAGTTCGTGTCGGGCCTTGCAAGTGACGAGATGCGTAGTCGACTTTTCGCGGAGAAAAATTTGGATTACAAGCGAGCGGTAGAATTGGCTCTGGCACTGGAGGCGGCGGAGAGGCACGCGGAGACCAGCGGCTCAGCGCGCGCGGCGGGCGCTGCGTCGGCCAGCGCGGTCCCCGGCGGGCCGGAGCCTCCCGTGCACCGGATCGGCGCGGCGCCCGCGGCGCAGCAGGCGCGCGGCGGCGGCGGCGGCGGCGGGTCTAGCCAGAAATGCTGGAGGTGTGGCCGCCAGCACGCACCGGATAAGTGTCGCTATAGGCGTTATAATTGTGATGAGTGCGGGGCCCGGGGCCACCTTAAAGCCATGTGTAAAAGTGCGCGCTCATTCGGTGATAAGAGTGATCGTTCTACAGGTAAAACCCCAAGGAAGAATCAGTTTTACATCGAGATGGACTCCGATAGCGAGGACAGTGACTTCTTCAATATTGTGGTGGATGGAGAGGACGATAAAGCGTATGTAGTTTCAATTTTTGTAAATAATATGCCTATGAGCTTTGAAGTGGATACAGGAAGTAAAATATCTGCTATCAACGAAAATGATTTCAAGAAGTATTTTAAGGACTGCCAGCTTTTTGATTGTAACTTAAAATTCAAAGGTTATACAGGTGGGAATATACTTCCTATAGGTTACATTAATGTGTCTGTTTGTTATGCCGGCGCGGGGGAGAAACGGGAGGCGCATGACCTGCGTTTGTTTGTGATTCCTCACGGCGGGCCTCCGCTTCTTGGTCGCGCCTGGTTACGTCATTTAAAACTTAAAAATATTGAGATTCAAATGAATAACATTGGCTGCGACACAACGATCAATAGAAACGATGACATTGTTTCAAAATTACGACGCGAATATCCCAATGTCTTTGCTGAGGGCCTAGGCACATGTAAGAAAATGTTTTCTTTAAAGTTATTGGATAAGGAACCTATATTTCATAAAGCGCGAAACGTACCCTTAGCGTTGCGGGAGCCCGTGGAACGAGAACTAGACCGCCTGGTTAGGGAAGGTACCATAGTTAAAGTTGAGCATTCGGAGTATGGCACGCCTATCGTGCCTGTTGTTAAAAAATGCGGGAGCATTCGAATTTGCGGGGACTATAAGGTAACCATTAATCCGAAAATAAGACGCGAGCCATACCCACTACCGCGAATAGAAGAGCTGTATGCTTCGCTGCGTGGAGCCCAGGTTTTTACCAAAATTGACTTAGCTCACGCTTATGAACAAATAATTTTGTCCCCGGAATCCAGGCCGTGTACTTCCATAAGTACCCACGTAGGTACGTTCCAGTACGTTCGCGTTCCCTATGGTATTTGTAGCATTCCCGAAAAATTTCAAAAACTAATGGAGGAGGTACTTAGGGGAGTACCTATGACTGCTGTTTATTTTGATGACGCGTGTATAGGGGGGGTTTCGAAAGAGGATAATATTAAAAATGTCCGCGAGGTGTTGAAACGACTACAGGCTGTCGGCCTAAGGGTAAAGCTAGAAAAGTGTGAATTTTTCAAACCAGCTGTATGCTACGTAGGTCACGTTATAGATAAGGATGGATTGCACCCGGATAGTAAAAAGGTCAATGCCATCGCTAATGCTCCACGTCCCACCGACGTACACCAATTAAAAGCTTTTTTAGGTCTTGTGAATTATTACGGAAAGTTTGTACCAATGTTGAGTACAATGTTAGGCCCCCTGTATAGTTTGTTAAAAGCTAAAGTCAAATGGGAGTGGAGCCATGAATGTGAGCAGGCATTTAAAAACATAAAAAAAGTAATGTGTAATGAGCAATGCTTGGCTCATTACGAGCCTGAGCTGCCGCTGGTCCTCAGCGTGGACAGCAGCGCGTACGGGCTCGGCGCCGTGCTGGCGCACCGGTACCCCGACGCGACGGAGCGCCCTATTTGTTACGTTTCTCGCACACTAAACAGCGCCGAAAAATCCTATAGCCAATTAGATAAAGAAGCGTTGGCTATATTTTATGGGGTTACAAAGAATCATCAATATGTATACGGCCGGCGTTTTATCATACGCACTGATCACAAACCTTTGTCATACATCTTCGGTGATAAGGTAGGCATTCCGCAGACGGCGGCCAGCCGGTTGCAGCGCTATGCGGCGCGACTAGCAGCCTATGATTTTTCTGTGGAATGGGTAAGCTCAGCACAAAACGCAGCTGCCGATTGTTTATCGCGATTACCGTTAGGGCGTGACCGGGAGGCGAGCGCGGCGGGGGGCGCAGGCGGCGGCGGCAGCGACAGCGACCGTCGACCGCCGGCACTTGACAACGCCGTATCATACCTAATGTATATTGAGAATGAGTTTCCCATTAGTCACAAAGATATCGCTGAAGCAACCCAAACTGATCCTGTTTTACGTGTGATTTATAAAAATATAACATTTGGATGGCCGGATAATACAGACGTTGAACAAGAGAAAGCGTATTTCAATAGAAAGGATAATTTATTTATTGAGCATGGTTGCATTGTTTTTAATTATCGCATTGTCGTACCGCCTAAATACAGACAGTACATATTACGCGAGCTACACGAGGGTCACCTCGGCGTAGTAAAGATGAAAAGCATTGCCCGTAATTATGTGTACTGGCCCGGCTTAGATTCGGAAATAGAAGCGACGTGCCGCGCGTGCGGCGCCTGCCTGCAGCAGCGCGACGCGCCGCCCCACGCGCCGCTGACGCCGTGGGCCTTCCCATCGCGTCCCTGGCAACGCTTACACGCCGATTTTGCGGAGTACAGAGGAAAGCACTACCTTGTGGTCGTCGATGCGCACAGTAAATGGATAGAAGTCTTTCAAATGTACAGTACTGCCGCCAGATTTGTCATAGATAAGTTCAGAGAAATGTTTTCTCGTTTTGGACTTCCGTTACAGATAGTGACTGACAACGGACCTCCTTTCTCATCTTTCGAGTTGAAGGATTATTTTGCTAAAAATAATATAGTTTACACGCCAACCAGCCCCTACCGGCCCAAAGGTAACGGAGCGGCTGAAAATGCCGTCCGTACAGTTAAAAATTGTATTAAAAAAGCTTACAGTGAAGGAGTAGAAGTGAACCAAGCCTTAAGCAAGATGCTTTTCCAGTATAGGAATTGTGAACAAGCCACAACTAACGTAGCTCCGGCAGTAGCTTTGATGGGGCGCAGGCTGCGGGGGCGCCTGGACGCCCTGCGTCCGGGGGGCGAAGACGCGGCGCGGCGCGTGTGCGCACGGCAGGCGCAGCAGGAGGCGCGCGTGGGGGGCACGCAGCGAGACGTACAGCTCGGCGACACCGTATACGTTCGCGAGTATAGTAAGCATAAAAATAAATGGGTAGAAGGGCAGGTTAAAGAACGCGTGGGACCTTCGTCTTTTTCGGTAAACCTACCAGCTGCTAAGGGTACTGTTAAACGCCATGTCGACCAGATGATTGTACCTAAAGCTATTAATAGGAAAAGATTCTCGCTGTCCTGTAGCAAGACAAATGACAATCCCACAGATGCCAAATGTAAAGAGTTGCCGGTTGCGACGAGTCCTAAAGCCCCGGTGTCGTGTGCGCCGCAGGAACGCGACCTCGTCGTCGCGGACGCCAGCGCCGCCAGCGACGACGGCCCGGACTCTATTTCGGAAAATGATGAGTTCACAATGGCCAGTTCATCACCTCTTTCAAAGCGCGAGTATAATTTGCGCCCTCGTCACAACAGACAACTCTCACATAACTAAATATTGTTTTAAATGTACTTTCGTTATTGTAAAAGAAAAGGCATTGAATTCGTGTTATAATGTAGGTAGGTACTTATCATAAAATATTAGTTTTTTTCAGTAGGTTGTTCTATATTTATTGTCATATTTAGGTAAGGAGGTGTTGGGTATTTGTAGGTACTTCCGAATTATTATTTTACGACCTACCCGCTGGTACCGAATAAAGCAGTCAGATTCGAGCCGCAACTTGTGTTTCCTTTAAATATCTCACTTATAGTAATTGTGATAATTTATGTACCGCATTCTGGCGATGTACGATGACTACTTTGTACGAAAAATGTTTGCATGTTCTGTTATTTGAAAAGTTCCGAGTAAAATAAAAGTTAAACCTTGCAAGTGTATACATGTCTGTGCAGCTGACTGTACTCATAAGTAAATGTAGGCACGTGAACACACTACCCATACCCTAGAGACTTAAGTTTAACTAAGCAATACCACGGTAATATTATCCAACAGTATTTGAACTCGGCCGTATCTTTGAAATAAATGCCTACAGCCGCGCGGTAGGTAAACATGCGATAGGGCTGCCCGCCTCCACCATTTTAATTACATTTGCCTACATTGTTTGTGTTTCCATTTAGTTTTGGGATTGTAAATATAGGAAGGTACTTTTTTTATATAAACAAATAAAATACTTTGTGAATTGAATGGGAAGTGTTCAATAAAAATGCGTGTTGTTTTTTGGTTGGTAGATTTAATTAAAAAACCTGTTTATGTTTGAATAACAAATCGGTCTTATAAATTTGCGACCGAAAAATATTTGCGCCTCGACTGAGACCTACAAAATGCTTTATTATTAAATTTTAGGAGATTTTTTTGGGGAAAAAGGAATATCTTTTACTTGGTTATAGATATCTGCAGCTACTTTATTAAATATGTACCTGAACTTATTTTTAGAGAAAAAATCGCGCGGTTATTGTTAAAAAAACATCACACCATCCGTTCGTCACTGCGGCACAGCCGCGACTGTCTGCATGCTGAGCGCATGCCGAGATCGAGGCGCGTAGGTATAGCTCGCGTTTCGCCCGTTTGTATGAAGTCGGATTACTTATAGGATAATATTACCTTGGCAATACCTATGCATATGTTTGTTCCAGTCATTCAAAATTACAAAACGTCAAGTGTGAGTCGGACTCGCGCACCAAGGGTTCCGTATAATTGTAAAACTTTGGTTCTTGCCAAATTTCATGATTCTATGTCTACGGGAAGTACGGTTTCGTCCATGGCCAGAATGAAAGTATTTTTTTGTGGATAAACTACAAATTTACAATTTTCGGGTTTTTCCTTCACTTGTGCTATAAGATCTTGCTTCCTACCAAATTTCATGATTCTAGGTCTACGGAAAATACCCTATAGGTTTTGTGTGCATATTTATAATTTGTTGAATAAGAAATAATAAAATATAAAAAGTGTATATTGTGGTAAACAGAAGGTTCCAAAAGATATTCAATAATAAAATGTACCATGCCAATGGCTTGATTTCCTATCTGTTCCCTCTCAAATTCAAATACGAGAGAAATTAATTTTATTTAAAAAATAATCTATTTCATAGTGCATCAAATTAGATGTCCCAAGTATTTAATTGTTAACTTAATATTTAAGACCATTTGTCATGAATATATTGTCATATTAGAACATATTTCAATGTATTTGGTTGTAAAATGTAATAACAAACGATCTTGCCGATGTTTGGCGGAATGGCCCGAGGTATAACGACAGCCAAATGTTCGTTAAATGTAGGTTGAACTAATTATATTTTTAAAAGCTGGTACTGCCACTCTTTGATACGATGACTCTGTAAGCTAAAAGCATATCTTATTATGGTAAGATGTTTTACATTGTAGAACCCTTACAGATAAATAAATAAAATAAATAAATAAATAATGCTGGACAATTCACACAGCATTATCTATTATTAGATGTGTCCTACTTTGTTTTAGCATTGAAATTATTGAAGGTAAAGATTAAATTATATGGTTATCTACATATTGTTTTTGAATGTTTATATTTTTATGGTTTAACAAGCTTCTGCCCGCGGCTTCGCACGCGTTATTTCTACGGACACGTTCAAAGGTAATTTCTATCCCATGGGAACTGGTTTATGGGATAAAAAGTAGCCTATGTTTGATTCCAGGTATAGAGCTACACCGGTGCAAAATTTCAGCTTAATCTGTTCAGTAGTTTTGGCGTGAAGACGTAACAAACATCAATCCATCTATACATCCATCCATCCAAACTTTCGCATTTATAATTAGTGTGATGTGATGCTTTTTTTAATAACAAACATGTATTAGACACATATGTGATGGTATAAATGGGCTGGTGGTTTCTTTTTCACTTCTTCCACTAAGGGACAAAAGATTGAAGTGAAGAGAATTTCAATAGGTAACACTGTTTCTTATTTGATAGTAGGTAATTGATGGGTATACTTGTCTACGTGTGTATCTTGTAAGCCTAAAGAAATAAAGTTATTCAGTTCTGTTCAGACTTCCGATTTCAAATTCAATATTTTCCATTCCCAAAATGTTAGGTTACATTGTAAGGTAGGTAATTTCATGATTCTATCCAAATAAGATAATTTACTAGGTAGGTTATAGCCCATGATTCTATCACATTCACTACTAAACAAATATATTAACACAAAAAAAAAACAATGGAACAGTATCTTTTATAAAACGATAAAATGAATGCAAAACATTTTTCTCATAGTGAGTGAGACTATTGAAGATCGGGTACCTATATGTTATACTTTTATGCGAGTTATTAATCGTAAACAGTTTTGAGATCTCTGTTGTTTCATATTTTTTGAAATATTTTGATAATTAAGTCAAAAAATATCTACTTACCTATTCCCCGCCCCTATCTCCGAAGATTGAAAAGCGATCCATGCAAATTGTATGCAGCGTTTAGATATGGATCTATATTTCACAGGAAAAATATAGAGAAGTCTGTAAAAGAACACTTTAAAAAATGGTCAAAAAGGGAGGAATTATTTTCTAAAGGGAAGGCTAACTCATCGAATGGGGTATCAAATGTAAGGTATCGGTTTGTACATTTCAAACTAGTTTTCATACTTTTTGAAATATTTAGATAAAATTCAAAAAAATACTACCCATTCCGAATATACCCCCCATCTCCGAAGTTTGCAGAGCAATCCACCTGAAATAGATGTAGCGTTTGTAGATATTGATCTTTATTTGGTGGGGTTTTGTGTCACTGCGGCCATGATAGGCCTATTGTGATCGCCACTTTGTGTGTTCCGCCTCGAAGCAGCGGCGTTCATAATTCGCCACTAACCCTTGCAGCTGCTAGGAACTGTAGGATTTTCTTCGGGGTGGAGTCTCTTAGCTCGTCTGGGCTAAGCAGGTGCTTGCCCAGGTGGATGGTACGTTTTTGCATCAGTGCTCCACACTCTCCTAGAAGATGTAGAGGCGTTTCCTCCACCTCCTCACAGAACCTGCAGAATTGTGTGTCGCTTAGCACCAGTTTGAACATGTGCTTGTTGAGGCGACAGTGTCCAGTTAGATAGAAGGTTGCTTCTGCTTAGCGCTAGGATTCGGTTAGTGTACCGTTTACCGAAGGCTTTTATTAGTGACTAGCTGCGCCCCGCGGCTTCGCTCGCGTGGAAATTTATGTTTCCCACTTTCTTAATTTTTTCTTTGCTATAAACCTCACGGAGCCTGAGACCTTTCCAACGAATGCAAAACCGTGGAAATCTGTTCGTGCGTTCTGGAGTTATAGCGTCAGGAAGGAAAACCCGACTTATTTTTATATAGTAGATTTTGAGTGGCTTATGCCCGAGGAATTCTTCCAGAGCTTGGAAAATTCCTCGTAGCAGGAGTCCAAGCGGGTTCTGAGAGCCAGGCTTTTCGGTATGCTGCAGAAAGGCTCGGGGCCCAGCTGAGTCCCCTTGACCTCGGAACGCACGAGTTCGTCGGCACACTCATTTTAATTTTTATTTATTTACAAATGGACTTACAGTTGAAACCAAAACGTCCAGGAGTCAGATACATAAGAATAACAAAATAGTCACAAAGTAGGTAGTCAAATCTTGAACAATACAATACAAACAATGAATACAAATAATTATCAATCTTAGTGTCAATCTCGAGTCAATACAATCATTAATTTAATAAAATATCAAATACTTTATCTCTAATATCTATTTACCTACCTGAATAATAAATGAACAGCTGACATCATCATCACATCATTGCCGTTGACTCCCGCGTGTCCCGGTCCCGGGTACCCATCTTATAAGATGGGTACCGGTTTAGGCGTGACAGACAGTCCTCGACTAGCCTGGACGTGATGACCTTCGAGTCCAGTGCTAGGAGGGCCGCCTGGCTGTCAGAGTTAGCGCGAGTTACACTCGCACTTGACGGATCTTGTTTTGCATGAGACCAGAAAATAAAGATTTCAGTTCATCATTGTCGTTTCCTTTTTTTACGATAAGGTCTATACAAAGGAAAAGGCGGTTAATTGCACCCTTAGGATTGGAAAATAAAAATCTCTAAGTTATTTTGCAACAGTCTCACTCGCACAATATATTCATGAAATGACCCTAGAGCTAGACGTCACACAGTTGAACGTGTAACACAACACTGTTGCGCATGTAATATTCTGAGACGCGACTTTTTAACCCCCGACGCAAAAAGAGAGGGGTGTTATAAGTTTAACGTGTCTGTCTGTGGTAGGTATCGTAGCTCCCAAACGGATGAGCCGATTTTCGTTTAGTTTTTTTTTGTGTCATAGATAATTTTATCCCGACTGTTCTTAGCCATGTTTCATGTAAATCTGGCCAGCCAATTAACGTCGGCGGGTTTTCAAAATTTTTATTTTGCGTTTATAGGAGATATGGCCAGTGCCCGGGTGTGCCTATATCTAACACAAGTCAAGTCAACAATAATATCAAGGAGGTAGACCAGATGAGTGTCGAAGAGCTCAGTGACCGTGACCACATAGTGACTTAACTAATACCTATTTGCTTTAGAAAACAGCACCATTGTTACTCAAATCAGTGACAGAAATCGAGCACCTCCTTTCTTACCTACCTACTGACTTCACGAACGCTCGCTGTGTAACACATATTACATTACCCAAGCCCCCCGTAACGCTGGTCAGTAGGTTTGTAGGTACCTACAGTACCGCGGCCTTACAGTGATTATGGGACTGTTTATAAACATAAATCGAATTGGAGTTAAAAACAATTACAAATTTAAATGTAAGGGCTAGGGCACACTCTTGTCAAATATTTTAGAATAGAACCGGCTAGACCGTGTCGTCTCTAGGTAAGTAGGTAAGTATTCATGTTTTTCAGAAAGTGCGAGTGAAGCACCGCTGCAGCACAGAAAAAATGTGCATTCGAACGTGGCTTGTAACTCGTAACATTAGGATGAATTTTATATTGACGGCATCAGATGACAGCTCGCGGCCTCGCCGTTTGAAGCTTGTGGGATGCCATATAACATTAAAAATTAAAATAAATATACTTAACATTAAAAATTTTAAAAGCTTGGCGTCGTTTATTGTCTGAACAGATTTTCATGAAACATGGCTTAGAAATCTCGGGAAAAATTATCTATGACACAAAAAAAAATACTAAACGAAAATCGGTTCATCCGTTTGGGAGCTACGATACCACAGATACACAGACACGTCAAACTTTTAACACCCCTCTCTTTTTGCGTCGGGGGTTTAAAATGTATCTAGAGATAAAGAGTTTAAGCCCATATTCGAATTCACGTTTTTGTGCTGTGTGTAGTAGCACTACATTTATTGGTTTAATTGGGGCAGACCTTACACCGACTTCAAAAAAGGAGGAGGATAAACTATATTCGGCTGTAGGTGTGTGTGTATTTTTAATGTAGGCAGGTACCTACGTTCGTCGATTATGTTCTCAAATTCACCGTCCTATGATTATAATACCTAATTTCTACACAAGTTAGACTAGCCCTTATAAAAGGCGTCTATAAAATAATGTAACAGATTAGTCAAGACATCAGATTGCATAACTACTATCTACAGTACAAAGCAAATTTATAAATAGATTGGGAGCATTGTGAGTTGTAGACAGTGAACAATTAATTGGAAAGATGCCTTGTCCGTAAGTAAAACGAAAAATAAAGTAGTACCTACCTTGCTGCTTGTAAGTAATAATATCTAGATACATGCCTACTTCATTATAGAATTTGTAGAAATCGGCTTTACTATTTCCGTAGTAATATACAGGGTGCGTAGCATGTGTAGTAGCCGGGGGTGATTCTGGACCCCAAGGGGATCAATTTGTATAACGATTTTTTTAATACCTGTCGTTTATTTCTTTTATTAAGTTTTTTATTCGTATTCTTTTCATGCACTTTTCATTATTTAACATTAATATTTCATAAGTGTTTTTTGCTTGTTATTTCAGCAAAGTCAGTGTTTTGTCATGAAATTATTACATAAAATTGAAAATTTCAAAACATGAATATTATGCCAAAGAACACGAATTTGCAGAAAAAATGTCCCATTTTTTTTCTAAAATAGTAAAAACTACAAAATTCTAAAATTCGTAGAGCAAGAAAAATCGAGTTGATCGCCTCGGGGTTCAGAATCACCCTTTTTCGGCTTAGTACACTTCTTTCGTGGCACCCTGTGTTAGTCTGTTTCTCTACTACGTAAGATAATTCTTATACAAGGTGCTAAAAAATAGGTGTATGTACCAAGTCAAAAGTGGAGATCCAGGACCTACTTACCTGACAGATTTTTATACTTACTTCCTTTTCATTTTAGTGACCTTTGGAACTTATTTTTCTTTATTTATTCAGTTCATGTGTACATTGCAAGTTCTTATTCTATGTTGTGATCATGACATAGCCCCGCTGTGGGGCGCTACGAATTAAAATTATATCTAGGTCGTATCTATATTATATCTAGGTAAAATTATACCTACCTACTTAAGATTAATGATAATGAGGAAAGCTTAATAAGCTAGACATGTTTAAAATTAAAAATTAGTATTGTTTTATTCTATTCTAAATATTAAAATGAGATTTAGTATTGGATTTGATTACTTACTATATGTTTTGTAGGGTCTCTGCCTGGGTGTTAATGGTGTGGGCAAGTTATTTAGCACTTAAAGCAGCTAATATACTACATCTATAGCAACATTCGTAGAGATTGTGTGGAAGAATAACATTATGTACCTACTGCACTGCACAGACAGGTTTGTTTATTTTATTTTGTTTCATTTTGACGACCTCTGTGGCGCAGCGGGCGAAGGTCTGCCTGCGACGCAGGAGGTTGCGGGTTCGATTCCCGCCTCGGGACAAATGTTTGTACGATCTGCAGACATTTGTCCAGGGCGTTCTGGATGTTTTCTATGTGTAATAAAAAATATCTCTCGATGTATTGTATTAAGTATATCAGTTATCTAGTACCCACAATACAAGCTCTGCTTAGCTTGGGGCTAGATAATGCTGTGTGAATTGTCGGGCATTATTTATTTATTTATCTTTATTATACATATACATAGCTCTAACTATACTTACTTTTTCAGACCGCCCCGCGCGCCGCAGCGTGCGCCGCATTGCCAAACGAACTGCTGGGTAAAGGCCTCCCCCGCACCCTTCCAGACTTCTCAGTCTTCTGCAGACTCCCACCACTCCGGGTCGAAAGCTACCAGATCGTCCCGCCACCTTTTACGTGGCCGACCTCGTCGTCGCCTCCCATCTTCTGGCTGCCAGGGTGTTATAGCATCGGCCCATCTTTCCGGGTGCATACGACTGACGTGGCCGGCCCCATGCCACTTTAACCTGGCGGTATTTTCCCCTACATCGGCAATGCCTGCCCATCAATTAAAAAGCTTAATAATGAAGATATCATGAATCGGACAGGACAATAGCAAAGTTGTGAATAGAGTTCACAGCTGTAACCTCCTTGAGTAAAAATGAACCTAAATGATTAAAATACTACTTGTTTATATAATAACTTGAGGTGCTTCAATAGGAAAATATGTTTGCCGACATACATCAGTAAGTAAACGATTTTTTTGCAATCGATAAAAACCTAAGCCTAGAAATACCACTTCTCGGCATACATTAAGTAATATGTATTTGGTGGAGTATTTTGTGGCACCTTGTAGATACTCGACTCGACTGGGCCGTAAATTATGATTATTGTATTATAATCTAGGCATCTACGTAATCATTCTAATTATTCAAGACTAGATTCTCAAATTACTTAGGGCTCCGATTCACACACGTTTTTTTCGCCCTGAAAATCTACTGTTAATTCGCTGTGTGAAGGTGCGAACCTCAATGTTGTATGGATCACAATGGAAGCTTGTTGACGACGCCGCCGCACCCGCCGTGCAAACACACGTCGAATTAACCGTAGATTTTCACACGCGAAAATAAAGTGTGTGAACAAAGGTATTAAGACAAATAAAAATACAAAATAGGTAGGTATCTACTTCTGACGTAACCATGTCCTTATATCATAGGAACTAAGTACTAAAGGAAATGACGTAACCTCATCCAGTTCGGATTTGTTTTCCACTTTGGTCTTGCACTTTGGTAAAAGCTTGTTTGTAAAAAGCTTTTTTTAAATATTAATACTTAGGTAGGTACTTATTTATTATACTATAGGTAGGTACTTGACACAAATCATATTCTTGTACTATTGTTAAAATAGATAAGGTAGGTATTATAGTATGATTGTGGTTTGATTTTCTTACCTTATTCACATCACGCGTGAACAGCTCGACCAATTGCGCTAATTCTTTTTTTGTTGTGTTTGTGATTGTCATTAGAAGGTTCTTATAACAGAAAAAAATAAGAAAGTTAAAAAAAAACATATAAATTTCCACGCAGGCGTAGCGCGGTGCGCAGCTAGTTGATCTATATATCTTTACTTACAATTGAGACTCGAGTTCATCAACAATTGGTTAAATTTTTAACAGTTGTTTTGCAGTTTTTGACAAGATTTTTCAAAGTTAACCGAGAAGCTGCCGTATTGAACGATTATCTTTTGGTGAACAACAGCATATAACAATAATATAACAAAACCCTTCACTGTTTTAGATTAAGTCTAGGCTCTAGTTACTATGCTGACTAGACAGCACATCGTGTTCTTAGAATGTAAGTGCTTGCTCGGCGCTACTCTGGTGGCCGACGCATCTAGGTACCTGTGTGGAGACATTAAAGTGCGCCTCTGAATCGGCAGGAAGTATCTTTGGTATTTTTATTCAATTTCCTTCAGTTTTCATCAAAAAGATCCGTAAATGCGTTCCCAATTCTCTTGATTACCCACCGTTTCTCATTTAGTTGTTTTTCACACATATACATTAACCAGCTGACAGAAACTCAGCTACCTTGGCGTCGCATCGTTTGACGCAGTCTATTATGAATAGAATGATGACTACGAAAGTTGAAGATGAAAGGTCAAGTGGGGAGATAGCTTATGGAAAACCGCAACAAAGGCACAGAATAAATATATTATTTTTCACACTACGCAATTTAGGGCCCGGTAGACTTAATTTACCTGGAGTAAATTACCGGGGTGTATTAAGTGCTTCGCACGTTGGACTTGGGGTGTTGTCCTGTGCTGTAGATCTGTGCACCGAAATTATATTACTGGGCAATAGTTCAGCGAATGTCAAAATAACAGCAAATCTCAAATAACAGCATATGTCAGAAAATATCGAAAGTGTTTAGTTTGTTGTTTATAAGCGAACGTGCGTTGAAGTCTTTTGTAGGTTACGGGGGTATGTCGTAGCGCTATAGCAAGCTCTACGAAGTTGGCGTAGTAAACTCTACGAAGATGTTGCAAGCTCTACGATGTTTGAGTAACATGCTCCACGAAGTTGGCGTAGCAAGCTCTACGAAGTTGGTGTAGCAAGCTCTACGAAGTTCGCGTAGCATGTTCTACGAAGTAATCGTAGCTTTGTAGCACGTGCTACGAAATTTTACAACAAAACATTATTATCTTCATGTGGAGAGAGGGGCAAGTTACACGACGAAAAGGACAAAATTACCTACACAATTTCCGAAAGGTATAAGGTATATTTACTTTACTTCTTACTTACTTGCCTAAATCCTTACTCACCTAAGCTAGGAATACAGGTAGGAGACAATCCTGTCTTCCTTCTATTGGTGGTCTCTAAATAAATACGTAATCATGACTATGACAGACGACCTAGGTAGTATACAAATATAAGCTATATAGGCACCCTCATCAAAGGTTCCTTCTATTAGATACCTACCATGTGTCGAATAGTGAAATTAAATTAAAAACGAAAATGAAATGAAATAGTTTACTGTACAAATACAAAGTACACAAAGTTAGGAACCTGCAATAACTTTAGCTAAATTTACAATAAAACATACAATATAACCAGGTAGATTACACAGAGACCTATGTACGGTCTACTAGCTAAAATAACAAAATACGCACGAGAAAACAAGCGCCGCGCCGGCCCGACTATCACTAAGCAATAAGGTGCAATTAGGTCCACCCAACCTAAGTTAGTAAGAGATACTAGTACCCAATCTCCCAAATATTACTAAGATCTACGAAACAGGTAAACTGTGGGAACTAAGCAGCTCATCCGTGCTCATCCGTACACATAGAGCGTGTGTAGTGTGTACGTAACAATAATAACATTAACATCATCCATCGCCTTCACAATGGGTGGTACCTAAAGGCAGTTACACAACTATAATAATAACAAGTTTGTTTAAAAACATATTGATGGTAACAAGACAACAATCGAACGGTTCGCCTCATCTTTTCTATTGTAAAGATAAAGGTAAGTATAGACTAGAGCATTTTCCTTGTAACAGAACATCGAGCATCCGCTGTTGTTTAATTTACTCGAACCGCACTTCGAACAGGACGCTCGATGTTTTGTTACAACCTGTTTTAAAAAACCAACGACCGTTTTGGTGAATAATTTTATCGAGCAAGGCACGAGCGTGGGGGACGGGCGACGGCGGGGAGGGAGGTGCGCGGGCCGAGGGATAATGTACGCAAGGTCAAAATAAATGTTACAGGTATATGTTCACTCGCCGTGAGCATTATGGGCCTGCCACACACTCGACGAGTGGCGTGGGAAGTAGCGAGGAAAGTAGGCAGAGACGAGTAACGTTGCCACACTGGCAACGTTACTCGTCATGCCACTCGTCATGCTCCTCGTCCTGCCCATCGCTCCCTATTTTGTCGGTTTTTGGACCGCGAGTCAAAGGACCGGCAATACGAGCGCGAGTGACTGCTGTGAGCGCTCACGCGAGACGCACGTCTTTGTTTTCGTCATGTCGTCGCCGCGCAACAGAGAATGGTCGGAAGAAAAAACATTAAAATTTATTGAATTGTTATCAGCGGAGCCAGTAATTTGGGATCCGAGGCATAAGCAGCACAAATTATAATACATATACATAATGCGTAACATTGATATAATTAGCTATACTACAAATACACGCACTCGCTGCCACCACAGTTTAAACGTCCATTGTGTAGCAACGACGAATAGACAAGTGCGGCGCGTAGCGATTAATTGCGCGAGTAGAGCAGTGTGTGGACAGACAGGGCAACATCGCGGCAGCGATGCGGCAGCGCGAGGAGCATGACGAGAAGCATAGTGTGGCGGGCGCATTACGTCGAACTCCGCGTCAAGCATTCGCAAGAACGATACACTACATGGAAATGATCTAGGAAGATGAAAATTTGTCTTCATTGTACCGTTTGTTAGAACGTTACATTACACTGTAATGCTCTGGCAAATACTATAATCTATACTCACCTTAAGGCAAACCGTTCCATTTGTCATCCACATTGGAAATCACTTATATCTCATAAAGGAAGGTATATAACTCGGATAACTCCCCCACTAGTCTGACTTTAGACAGCGTTCGCTGTGTTTTTGTGAATACATTGAATACCAACAGTGAATTAATATTTTATTTGAAGATGCTTGAACTGTGAGTATAAAAACTAAATAAATTATGTACGGCTGCTAGGGGGGGTACAGAAAGACCCAGTTCTCGTGCAAATTTTTATAATAAAATAAATTAAATTACAAATTATCTTATAGTACTATCTGACTCCATCGATGTTAGATTGAAACGATGAACGAAAAAAGAAGATGACCGCGACGCACATTGTAACTAAAACTCGCGTCAGCACATAATTGTCTCATTCGTGTTAACGCGCCCGGGTGATCAAACTGCATGGATTCTTGGTAATCGGTAACAGCGGTAACCGAGTGCCCGTCGTGATGTCGCAATGGTGTAACAAATAAGTAAATATTTATTTGTAACAGACTTTACAAAAGCGAAGTATCTGATAGTAGATATTTGTCCAGAATCAGAAACAACATTCATTTGGACACAGGTAGGTACAAAAAAAGTATAAAATAAGGTAACGAAAAACATAAACAATATAACATGGAGGTTAGTGACAAGAAAAGGTGGTAGTTTAAATTTATGGTGGCTCTGCCTCCACGTCCCTGCGCCGAAATAGGGGTTGGCTCAGCGTGTGCTGAACATTTTATGTTCAGCGCTGTTTTTCAGCCAAAGCTGTCTTATTGACAAAAGTTTGAAACCCTCGGCGCGCGAGTCACACTCGCACTTGACGGATCTTGTTCCTTAAGAGTCCGGCGATGGATGAATCTCCCATACAAACGTAGTACCAAAATGATTAAATCATTGATGATTAAATCAAATGAATCGATCGATAAATCGGATGAATCTCCCATACAAACGTAGTACCAAAATGATTAAATCATTGATGATTAAATCAAATAAATCGATCGATAAATCGGATGAATCTCCCATACAAACGTAGTACCAAATTTGATTTAATCATCAGTGATTTAATCATTTTGGTACTACGTTTGTATGGGAGATTCATCCGTCGCCGGACTCTTCAGGAACAAGATCCGTCAAGTGCGAGTGTGACTTTGTAATTTGACAATATTTTCACCATGGTTTGCTATTATTTGTATTAGAATATTATTTATTTAGGTTCCTGACACAAGCTTTTTTCAAAATACTTATCTACACAAATACTAAGAAAACATTTATTCTTTGATGTAAAAATGCGATTGGGTTTAATTTCATTTCAGAAAGGTATTTTGAAAAAAATTGTGGCAAGAACCTAGATAAATACTATTTTAATACAAATAATAGCAGACCATGTTGGAAATATGGTCAAAATACAAATCATTTTGGTATTACGTTTGTATGGGAAATTCATCCGTCGCCGGACCCTTAAGTTAATAGAAAATGGTTTACGATTTGCGGTAAAGTACTTTTTCGCTAGTTTTATTCCTTGAAAAAATTAAAATCACTTAGAAAATAATATTGCGCCAAGACGAAGCGATCAACCTTAATTGATTGCCATGATTATTGGGGCACACAACAAGGGCGCAACAGCAAAAAATTATCTTATCTTAACTTAAACAAAAGTAAAATTACCATTTAAACTTAACAACTTCCTAAATCCATAAACCTACCTTACATAACTGTTTTGTAAAATCTTAAACCAATATAAATACTAATCCCTCGTGAGTATTTTTTTAAATTTTTATCTGACCGCCTTTGGATTATCTTTTATACATTTGCTAAATAATCATCCGAATCAATCCGTAAAGGACGGTACGTTTTGTGGATTGTCCAGCATTATTTAATTATTATTAATATACAGCCGAACATAGAACCACTTACTTTTTTCGATTAAGTCGTATAAGAACTACAAGACACCGATAAAAAAGGAAAGACCCTCTAAGTATTTGCATACTTATTTATGCCGACCTATGCTTACTTACCTTGGGAGTAATTTGTTTGTAATAATTTTTTCTTTGTTTGATTTCAGTATCTTCACATTGGCAGTAGCGTGCACGGCGGGTTACTATATTCTTATAGCAGCTAACATGGTGCAGTAGCGTAGGTATTCAATAAATATATAAATAACATCATCTACTAACCCCAAGCCAAGCAGAGCTTGTGTTATGGGTACAAGTCATGGTACTAGGTCATATATACATACATTAGGAATGTGGTATTGTAATTATCAAAGTTAAGATTAAATAAAAGTTATTTTGCTTGCTTACGATATGGAACATACCAACAACGGTCCATACTTCCATGGTGGCTTTTTTCAGTTGCTTAGTGATAGTCACAAAGTATTTTTTAACACGGGAAAGTGATAGTGACTTTGTCGACATCGAGAAAAAGTTTAGGTATTTTAAGTGTGACACTGGCAATTATTATTCTTTAACGAGCGAGATCAATGGGGCCGCGCCGAGAGACTCTGAAATGGGTAAAAGACATTTCGAAAGAACTCAAATGGCAAATTATTTGAAAGTTATCTAAACAAAGGTAAATTGCCAACTTCATAGTCGATTAATAAAATTGCTGACTTGGCTCTTCACAGGATCTCAAAACTTTTAACGGCGGAAGTTACAAGGTTAGTACGAGACGATACTTGGCATAAGTTTCTGTTTGGATCTTACATTACCGACGAAGCTCATGAGGCGCCTTTAAAGGTATCGACCTAACAGATGAAACTGCATATTTTTTCAACACCCATATCAACATAAGCCTCAGGACAGGAACCGAGCTTGGAATTTTCTTAATATGAGAACCGGTTCAGTTCATTATCCACTCCAGAGTTTAATTAATATTGTTTCTTTGCAGGTGAACAAAACGGGACTGCATGTTGGAACACGAATAACCCTTACAGCAAAGTGAACGCCCCTGTGATATTCAGCGATTGCAATGTTATGGAGGATCCACATGATGTTCAGGTAAATTATACCCATCGGATAGCCATGACGCTCACCGCCACCGGATACGTAGCCCTGCGTTTTAGGTTTCCGTAACTTATTAAATGAACTGATGATTTGAAACTACAAATATTAATCAGGCTCATGGCCAGGAGATGAAAAGTACATCCTCAACAGCCTGCAATGGTCCACTGCTGGACGCAGGCTTCCCCCTGATAAGCACCTTGTTGGCTTTTATCTCATGGGGTAATGCCAATAATCCCCACAAAAGTATACCTATAACATACCTACCTATAAGTTATTCATAAAAAAAACAATGAATTTAAAAATTATACAAGTACGCAATTTCTTCTCTCCTCTTACGCAATTTGACGGAATCCTTGATGATTTTTAACTATAAAATTTTGAGTTTTTTTTAAATAAATCGCAGTACATTACCTATGTGCTTACTTAATATTTTGTTCACCTTCCTCTCCTAGGTGGACGACGCAAGAAACATTTGGATGCTTAGCAACCGGCAGACTCGGTTCCTCAACAATTCAATGGACTTCTCCGACTTCAGAGTACTGACCGCTCCTGTGGGTAACTTCATACAAGGCACGACGTGTGAAAAGCAAGTGTTGTAAATGGTTTTCAATAAGTCGACATGATATTACAAAAATAGAAAAACTTTGTCAAATTCTGTGTAGGTAGACAGACGTTGAAAAGAATGTAGTCAAAATCTACTTTTATCATTTTCTATTCACTTATTTAATTTTTAAGACAGTCAAATCATGTATTTCCTACTAAAATAAAGTATTATGTATAAAATCTCCGGTCAGCTATGCGATTACGCAAAAACCGGCCATTCTATACTGATATTAAAAAGCCCTTTGAATGGCCTTCGTAACTTGCAATCGGCTTTATGTCAATTATAGGATGGGTAGTTTTAGCGTAATCGCACAGTAGGTCTAAAAGTCAATTGTTATCTTTGCTGATTAAATAAAAAAAGTTATATTTAATAACGCATAAGTTACAAATAAGTGATTAATAAATAAATACTAAGTACCTAGTTATGGAAACCCCTCACCCCTCTGTTTAAGATTAAGTTTAAGCCGTAAGTTACTACGCTGACTATACAGCACATGGAGTTCTTGGAATGTAAGTGCTTGCTCGGCGCTACTCAGGTGGCCGACGCATCTACCTCTGTGGAGACAGTAAAGCTTGCCTCTGAATCGGCACGACATATTTTTGGTATTTTTATTCAATTACCTTCAGTTTTCATCAAAAAGATATCCGTAAAAACGTTCCCAAATCAAGACTACCTACCTAATGTTTCTCATTTACTTGTTTTTGTTAAGATAAATCGAAATCAAAAATTATCAAAATCTTTTTATTTCCATAAAAACAATAAATGTACACTAGGAAAAGGTCAAATTATAAAATTGAACACTGACACGGAAATAAATAAAGTGATAGTTTTGATTTCTGTCACTTCGGTATGTAGACTAAAGTAAAGAAGCGACGAAGAAATCTTTAGCCTGTTAGCTGTTATTTTGCGAGCATGAGATATACGCTTAGGTTGGGTTAACTAAACTGAAAAGTAGGTAAACTTTATTAATTAAATACCTACTACTCTATAACATGGACATTCCATTCATGACGTTGGTATCTACCTCCTCTATGCCCAGGCACTTGATGACGCTGATGATGCCAATGCCAGAAACTCTAGAAAGCTTCTTAGGTCGATGCACTTCACACACAGTTATAGTATGATGCCCTCCCAACTAAAATGCTACAGGTTTCTTCTGCGCTTTTTTACTTTAGCTTATAAACTGAAGCGACAGAAATCTGATATATCACTTTTTTCCGTGTCAGTGTTTAATTTTATAATTTCACATTTTTAACCAACTTCAAAAAAGGAGGAATTCTCATTGGCTGTATGTTTATTTTATGTACCTATGTATGTTAGGTACTTGATATCTCCGCCATCGATAAACCGATTTTCCTGATTCTCCAGAGGTGGTTCCATACAAATGGTATTCCCGAGGGATGACTATTTTTCCCGTAAAGCTTAAAAAACAACATAATACTTTTGAAAAATCACGACTAGCTACAACAATTTCGGTGATATCTTCGCTAAATCTTAACACGACTTTGATGATTTTTTCGTCTTTGTCTGAAGGTTGTTTTTGAGGTGGTCCCTTATAAGTTTGAGTCTCGAGGAATTTAAATGTGCGCCGTAAAATGTATGTAAATATGACAGAACGGAAACGTCAAAGGAAAACTACCATGATTTGTGGTGTTGGATCCTTCAGTTATTCAACGGTCATGATCCATGGCTCATGCAACTATGCGCCACGCCCAGCTTTCAGACTGCCACGGCAGTTGCCGCATCGCTGCTGCCCCGTTCCGGTGTGAATTGAGCCATGAATAAAGAATGAGAACTTCTTCAAAAGAAGATTTTGTTTTTGGCTCTGCATCATGGTTTGAATTAAGGCGAATAGTAGGGTGGATAGTGGCGCCACTACATATTTAATTTAATCATTAAGTTATTCAAAGGAATTATCAAAAAATCGGACCGCTGGTAGACGATACCTATCACAAGCTTTTATTTGATGTATCTGTAATAGTTTTGTTTTGTGTTATTCAATCAAAAACCTTGTTTGGAGAGCTTGGTGGCACTAAACTCTTGAAACAAGTATCTGCCTAAATAATACAAGTACAAAACTATTAAAGATACATTTAAAAAAAGCTTATGATAAACATCGTCTACGCGCGGTCCGATTTTTTGATAATTCCTTTGTATAACGTAATTATAAAATTAAATATGTAGTGGCGCCACTATCCACCCTACTATTCGCCTTAAGAACTCTCTTCTATTGTACTATTGCTATGCCCACACCACAGATGACAGAATTTTTTACCTGTGCTCTACACTGTACTCTTTTACGTTCACTAAGGTTTCGTTATATGTAAAGCAGCGAGTAAACACCGGTGTACACCAGAAGCCACCGCTGAATACCATTTGGCTGCGAATAAAAAGCGGGTGGAACTAGAAAAGGTGGGATATGATGATCGTTCTGGAATGGGTTCTTACGCATACTTGGCATTTAATATTGAATAGTATTTAATTTTAATATTTTCATGTCATTCAACAATGTCAAAAAGAAATTGTTTTATTAAAAATAAATTCGCGGCTTATTTTAGTTTTTTTTTTTCTTTTATATGTAGTGGTATAAAATTTTAGGGTAATGGATGCAAACGACATAGGTAGGTAAAATCAAATTATAAGCTTCTTGTACATAGTTCACGCATAATCACATTACTTGGAATGTTATTATTTATTGAAAATAATTATCCTCGAACCAATATTGATGTTGGTTTTTTTCTGAAATTATTCTTTCTTATGACCAAACCAAGTAAGCCGTAGTAGGTACACATACCAACAAGTAGATTGTTCTCTGTGCACATGCATTAATTAACCAGCTGACATAAACTAAGCTATATACCAGGCGTCGCATCGTTTGACGCGATCTAATATGAATAGAATGATGACCACGAAAGTTGAAGATGAAAGGGAAATGTGGGGAGATAGCTTATGGAAAACCGGAAAAGTGCCACAGAATAAATATAGTATAGTTCACACTGCGCACTACAGTTTCAGATTATGATGAATTAGTTTGTTGTACAAAAGCGAGCGTGCGATGAAAACTTTTCTATGTTACGGGGACATGTCGTAGCTCCGTAGCAAACTCTACGAAGTGGGCGTAGCAAGCTCTACGAAGTTGGCGTCGCAAGCTCTACGAAGTTGGTGTAGCATGTTCTACGAAGTAACCGTAGCCTCATTACATGTGCTACAAAGTTATACGACAAAACGTTATTATCTTCATGTGGAGAGAGAGTAAAGTTCGAAATAAACGAGGAAAAGGGCAAACTAACCTACACAATTTCCTAAGCGTCGTAAATTTTATGTAAGGAACATAGGACAGTTCTATTGGTG
This sequence comes from Eupithecia subfuscata, assembly GCA_963564075.1. Lineage (NCBI taxonomy): Eukaryota > Metazoa > Arthropoda > Insecta > Lepidoptera > Geometridae > Eupithecia > Eupithecia subfuscata. Next base: position 14,302,409 of record OY751114.1, read on the forward strand.
GTCTCGAAATAAATACGTAATCATGACAAAGGCGCGATAGGTACAAATAGGCGGCGCCGGTCCGACTATCACTGAGGAATAAAGTGCAATTAGGTCCAGCCAACCTAATTTCTCGCCAACGCGTCCTAGAGTCTAAAAATAGGTAGCTTGAAAGATTGCAACCAAAGTACCTATTATGATTAATATACCTATTAATACCTCCTATTAAACCAGGTGAGAACTCTGTGTCTCTTTAAACCTAACATAGGCTTTAAGGCACTTCTAACCGAAATGTAATGTTGTTTTTTTCTATTCTAATTGCACCTAATTTAAGCCTTTCACTTTCAAGATGCTAGTACCCAAACTCCCAAATTTTATTTTTATTTTACTAAGAAAACAGGTAAACTGTGGGAACTGCGCGGGCAGATGAGCGTGTGTAGTGTGTACGTAAGGGCGATTGTGCACTACAATGAATTTTACTTTACACGCCATATAATGTATATACTAGTTTGTGCACTATACGTATTTTTACCGTCCGATATTTTACTTTTCCCCATTCCGGAACGGTTTTGATCGAGGTTTACGTGGCGTGTAGTTTACTGACGGAGAACTGAAAAGAGACTGAAAAGACGGAGCTAAACTGAGGCGTATCATCCGAGTAAAGACGGACAAGTGCACAAGCCAATCATCCGTTTTTTTCATGCCACTTCGGACGGTAAAAAATCGGATGTTCGGACAGTAAAATTCCTTGTAGTGCACAATCGCCCTAACAATAATAACATTAACATCATCGCCTTCACATCGGGTAGCCTACTTAAAGGCAGTTACACAACTATAATAATAATAGGTTTGTTTAATAACAAATCGATGCTAAAAAGACAACAATCGAACGGTTCGCCTCATCTTTTCTATTGTATAGATAAAGGTAAGTATAGACTAGAGCATTTACTTGTAACAGAACATCGAGCATCCGCTGTTGTTAAATTTACTCGAACCGCACTTCGAACATGACGCTCGATGTTTTGTTACAACCTGTTTTTCAAAATCAACGACCGTTTTGGTGCGACATTTTATCGAGCAAAGGCACGAGCGCGGGGGACGGGGGACGACGGAGAGGGAGGTGCGCGGCCCGTCTGAAAATGTATGCAAGGTAGAAATAAATGTTACAGGTATATGCTCACTCGCCGTGAGCATTACGTCGAACTCCGCGTCAAGCATTCGCAAGAACGATCACTAGACAATGCTCTAGGAAATTTGCCTTTATTGTACCGTTTGTTAGAACGTTACATTAGGTACACTGTAATGCTGTGACAAACGGTACAATAAAGGCAAATTTTCATTTTCCTAGAGCATTGTGTAGTGTATCGTTCTTGCGAATGCTTGACGCGGAGTTCGACGTAATGCTCCAAGCAAATACCATAATCTATACTCACCTTTAGGCGATACCGCTATATTTGTCATCCACATTAGACATCACCTATATCTACTATCTCAACCACATAAAGGAAGGTATTTAACTCGAATATCTCCTCCACTAGTCTGGCTTAGACAGCGTGTGCTGTGTTTTTAACAGTGAAATTATATTTTGTTTGAAGATGGTTGGCTTGTGAGTATAAATAAGTAATTTATTTTGTTTTTAAGTTTCAGAAAATAAAGAATCAATAGAATAAGAACAAAGTTATGTTTGATACTTGAACAACTTTTTGAACTAATTAAATTCTAAGACTAAATTTTAGAATGGAAATGTAGGATCGAATGGACTAGATAATAATGAATTTCCAGCCACTCGCGAACAAACCACCTTGTGGTTGATCATTTCATTCGTGTTTCGTGATGGCGCGAGAGGAATATTTTTGGACCAAAATCTCATTTTTTTCTTATGCTCCAAAAATACTACTTAAAAACAGATTGAAATTTTGTACGGTTTCTTACTTTTTGAAATATAATGAAAAAAGTGAAAAAAACAATTAAGTACCGCAGTTTGCAAAGCGAACCATCTGAAATCTAGGTAATCAGTATTTTTATTGCAAGACAAAAATAGGTAGGTTACCTATTGTTGTAGATATTCATCAATAGCGAAGTCTCTTACTGGTATTGTACATTGAGTGAGTACATTTGAGTAGAACAGAATACACATTTATTTGTCATAAATCTAACATTTATTTGGACACAGGTACAAAAAAAAGTATGCAATAAACAAATGGAAAACAGAAACAATATAACATGGAGCTAAGTGCCACGAAAGGGTGGTAGTATAAATAAGTTGGCTCTGCCTCCACGTCCCTGCGCCGAAATAGGGGTTGGCTGTAGTGTGCTGAACACTTAATGCTCAGCGCTGTTTTTCGGCCCTCGCACTTGACAAATCTTGTAGAAAATGGTTTACGATTTGCGGCAAATTATTTCACCGCTAGTTTTATTCCTTGTAAAACGCAGCAAAAATTAAAACGACAAAAAAAAAATATTGCGCCAAGACAAAGCGATCAACCTTATTGATTGCCATGATTACTGGGGCACACAACAAGGGCGCAACAGCAAAAAATTATCTTACCATATAAATTAAAATGTTAACTTACTAAATCCATAAACCTACTTTACATATAATTGTTTTGAAAAAACTAAAATCAACTTCGAATCCCCTAGTTTTAAACTGTTTTTTTATATTTTGCGGTATAAATCCTAATCTCTCGGGAATATTTTTTTAATTTTTATCTGGCCACCTCTGGATACATCTGCAAAAACATACATAAAAAAAATTATATTAATTTTTGTGGATTGTCCAGCATTATTTATTTATTATTATTATACAGCCGAATATAGAACCACCTCCTTTTTTCAAAGTCTGTTAAGAACTATAAGACACAGATAAAACTTACCAAAGGAAAGACCCTCAAGTGTTTGCATACTTATCTATGTCGACCTATGCTTATTTATCTTGCGAGTATAATTTGTTTGTAATAATGTTTTCTGTTTGGTTTCAGTATCTTCACATTGGCAGTAGTGTGCACGGCGGGTTACTATGTCCTTAAAGCAGCTAACTTGGTGCAGTAGCGTAGGTATTCAATAAATTAATAAATAAATAACATCATCTACTAACCCCAAGCCAAGCAGAGCTTGTGTTATGGGACATGGGTACAAGTCATGATAGATATTTATACATAAGGTGGTATTGTAATTATCAAAATTTTTGCTTGTTTACGATATGGGAAATACCGACGGTCCATATTTCCATAGTGGCTATTTCAGTTGCTTAGTGATCTGTTTTGTTGACATCGAGAAAAACTTTAGTTACCATTTTTATGGGTGACACTGGCAAATCAAATTCAAGTGGCAAAATAGATTGAAGTTGACGCGTGTTGCGCTTTCAACCCCGTTTCAATCAAACTTATCAGATTTTTATGTATGTAGATAAAAATGTGAAAAACAATAAAAATTCAAACGTGATTCATGTAACGTGTTATTTTCTACAACAGCTAGACCAAAGTCACCGAGCCCAATGGAACCTCTACCAAGTCGCCAAGCATTCTATATCTTTTCTTCATCCGTACTTCTCTTTCTCCAACAAATAAACTCGCTGATCCGAAAGACATAAAAAAACTCCAACCGAATCATAGTTTCACAGAGATTTGGAAGATTACAAGATTTTGTATCACTGAGACAGGCCCACTGATTCTATACCAAACTCTTTTTATTCAAAAACAAGCTTGAGATCGACGAGATCGGTTTGGAATGTGGCCATGCAGTTTGCACCTAACGAAATTCTTTCTTCTTGTCCTATTCATCCATCAATCATCAGGGTTGATCCCTCCCAAGTTCCAATGGAAGACGATAGACTTCGCTTGGGCAAGACTCAGTCGAGAAGCGGTGCTTCGCAGCGGGGATTACATCCCTAAGAATAATATGCCGACTGGTATTGCCCGGTGGAAGGATAAATTGTTCATCACTATTCCTAGGTGGAAAACAGGTTGGAAATTGAGACATATTTCTACATGTTAGAATGCCGTCTTACTTACTGCCGAGTCATAAACGTGAGGGTCGCCAGCGGTTGCGTTATAATGAGTATAACGCATCACCACTGCGTATATCCTCTCCCCCGGCAAGCGTCCAAAATTTGGATTGTCAAAATTTATGGTTGACTGGCAAGCGGCCAAATTTTGGACGATTTTCGACTCGATTTTTTTGTCGAAATTTTGGGTACGGAGGGTCAACCTTTAAGCCAAGAAGACTGGACCACCATTGGAAGAATGCTTCTTACCCATAATGTACTATTTTTCTGCATGCCTCTAGGTAAATAATTGTTTATTTATTAATCCAATTTCCCTCAAGGAGTTCCATCGTCACTAAACTTCGTGTACGTCGACGGGCCTCAGTCGCAAGCCCTGCGCCCGTACCCGAGCTGGAGAGAAGGGTTCCTATCGCACAAGCAATGCTGCACAGAATTCAACAGCACCGTGGTCAATGCCTTCAAACCACACGTGGACGAGAACCATAGATTGTGGGTGGTCGATAATGGGATCTCTGATATGTTGAGTAAGAACCTTTTTTATATCGAACTGGCTTCGGAACTACATCTGGGCTCGAAATCTTAAAAACGAAATCGATGTTTCTGATTCGTTTTCGTGCAAACGCTAATCTTATTCAAGCGACATAAGAGTTGGTTTTGCATGACGACGAAAACGAAACTTCGATTTACGTTCCTTATCGGTTAAAGCGATTTCCTCCAGGTAACCAAGGTTGGCAACCGAAAAAGATCGTGATTCTTAAAAATATATTTAAAATTTCAATCTTTCAATAGTTCGGATAAAACGGAGGCGATAATTTTCAAGTAATCAGTAGATAAAATTATTTTGGAGTTAAAAGTAGGTATTGGAAAAGTTATATGACTACCGTTTGTTGCCAGCGTCTGTGCCCAATTCTGCATAACCAGTCGCTTAGCTCACCTCCTCACCTCACCTCAACAGCCTATATTGGTCCACTGCTGGACGCAGGCCTCCCCCTGATAAGCGCCTTATTGGTTTTTATCTCATGGGGGTTAATGCCCGTAATCCCCACGCTGAGCATGCGTGTTGGGGATCGTAGTTCGGTGATAGAACTTTTCTGCAGTAGGCGCTGCTGCCCGCCCCCGGTGGATATCCCTTAGTCGTCTCTTACGACACCCTCTTGTCGCTTCGCTATGACAATCGAATCGCCACTCCTTTTGGTCGGGTTTAGGGACCTCACGGCCAAAACTAATAATCGGTCACTCCAACTCGGCCCATGCATGTCGTAAGAACCAACTAAGGAGAGATAACCTACATACCAGAGGAAGGGGGGACCAGCTTTCTTCTGTGTATTTTAACACCTTACTGCGATCACCAAACCGCCTGCCAAGCGAGGTGACTATGACACCCCCCTTAGCAGGCATGTGCTGATGAGTGGAAACCTTTTAGTACTACCTACGTGGCGAGTCTGCGACGATACCATGCTTGCAGTATTCATGTTGGCCAACCCCACTGCCGCACAATACAAACAAGCATTCAAATACTAGCTTAAATTCATAACATTTAGATTATAATATGGTCAATATTATAAACTATATTGCTTACCTTATTCCGTTGTGACTTGTAACTTGGCGCTATTATTAAAGAATTGTATTGTATTGTATATTTTTTTACAGTGACAAACTTGCTTACCGCAAGCTTTAAGCGGGTAGCCTGCGCGCTGTCTGTTAATTTATACCGTCAGCGTAAAATCAAACATCAAAGTGCTTTATTTCCTTTATACTTACCTGACGAGACTCTTGGACACGTTAGAAAGGGGTTTTTGAACATAACATTTTGTTTTTTTTTTCAAAATCGCCCGCGCACAGGACACAAACGAAATTTCTTGTAAAATAATGTCCTAAAGCAGTCAGGTTTCTGAAATACTTATTCACAATATGAAAAAAAATATAGTGAGAAAAAATATTGTGAAGAAATCTGATGCTTTGATGAGATACTTCTTCACAATATATGAAGAAAAAATATAATTATCGTCGTCCGTTAATATCTCAGAAACCTGACGCTTTAGGACATTATTTTACAAGACATTTTCTTTTTGTCATAGAACATTTTTTATTTGTTTTAGTGGCAAAATCTCCAAACCCCTTTGTCACGTGAAATTGTATTTAAGTGTTGAGAGTTTAAGCCCATTATTTGAAAGCTCATTTTTGTGTTGTGCGGCGGTGGGGTTGGAAGTGTGATCGACAATCTAGGTCCCCGATGAGCTTGTTGGTAATGTTCCAGAAAACCCGAAGCAGATCGCATCCCCAGCCATCCTGGTATTCTGCCTAGAACGAGATCAGCTGTTTCACAAGTACGAGCTGGATAGCAGAGTTCTGAGACAGAATTCTGTGCTGACCAGTATTGTAAGTTTATCATACAAATTAGGTACATACAAATTTTTAACCGATTTCTAGATCAAAATAAATATTTAATAACAGGATCTAAGTAAATATTTAATAACAATGCCACGCAAAAACTTCTCTGATAAAACAATCAATCAAAGTCGTCAACTAGTTTCGTCCACGAGACAGGCGCGGTCCCAGGGGGGGGGTCACGGGGGTCATGACCCCCCCCAAAATCTTAGTTTAGGTACTTAAAAAATTGCAATCCACAGCTTATATTGTCCTGTTTACTTCCGTTACATTGATTATGGTTACCAACTGCAGCAATAAAAAAAATCGCGGCTCGCTCCGCTCGCCGATATTACTGTTTTTTGTGCTCTGGGTTTTGATTAGCACAGAGGCAACGTTCCCAATTTTATTGGTTTGGCTGGTCCGCTATTGTCAGTTTGTATCAATCCAACCACCACAATAAAAAGCACAAAATATGTACAACAAATAATCTGCGAGGTCACTTCGTCAACCAGTACAAAAAATTAGTAGACAACAACATTTTTGCGTTTTGGTCTGGTCGCTGATAACATTTGTTCCTTCTGACTATGATCCAAAGCTCAAAACCCGGCCCGCTTTAGGTCACTTTGCCAAATTTTCTAAAAAGGTGCCCTTTTGGGCACCTTTTTAGAAAAACCTTTTTTTGTTAGATTTTTCTAACAAAAACCAAAAATTGTCGCAGCTCGCTCAACTTGCCGGCAACCTTATACTGTCTGCCTCTTGTCATGGGCTCATCCCTCGTTTGAGGTCAGTTTTCCAAACATTCCAAAAATCTAACGAAACCTCTCAATTATCGCAGCACGCTCTGCTTGCCTCTGATAACATTCTGCTGTTTTGATAAGCTTCTGGCTTGCTTTAGTTCAGGACTCCTTCTTTTATTTTATTTTTTATTTGGACAGTTTCAGGCAAGTTTGCAACTGCAAAATATCTAATACCAAACAGCTCACACGTACAGCCAGATCATAAAAATTTTCGCGGCTCGCTTTGAGCTCGAGAGCTCGCTCCACTCACTGTTATTTATTTTCTGAAAGAGTTTGTGACAACCCGAAAAAGGGAAAAAAAAATTTCGGCGGCTCGCTCCGCTCGCCGCTACAGCTTTTTCGATGTTTTTTGTATTTCTAATTTTTTGTTAATCTGCTTTGCTCCGCTCGCCCCGATTTATATTCATAGCTTTATATCTACCACCGCAAACTTTTTAAAATTTTCGGGGCAGGTTTCGCTCACTTTATTTTGTCATAGGCTTACTTTTCTCCGAACAGCAGAAAAAATCTCCAACATTTTTGAGGCTCGTTTCGCTCGCCATTACTTATACTTCCTATTGTTGGGTTGGGAGTTGGGGGAAGGGATGTCATGTTTGCGGCCAATATGCAAAACACTGCATTTTGCGGCTCGCTCCGCTCGCCGATAGTATTTTGTCCTTCTCTCTATTTGGTCCAGTGCTTGACACTTGTTTTGCTCGGGTAGTTATCCGAAAAAGTAACAAAAATTTCGGCGGCTCGCTCCGCTCGCCGCTACATTTTTTCCCATGTCTTTTTTGGATATCGAATTTTTTGTTGATGCCCTTGCTCTGCTCGCCCCTATTTATATTCATAGCTTTATATCTACTACCGCAAGTCTCTAAGATTTTCGGGGCCTGCTACGCTCGCTATCATTTATTTTTTTATAGATACCTATCAACAACAAAATAAATGATGCGGGCGAGAGTACGCAAGTGGACCTACTCTTGCTTACTTTTGCCCAAACTTCAAAAAACATCGAAAAAATTTCGAGGCTCGCTTCGCTCGCTATAACTTATACCTATTATTTTTGGGAGTTGAGTATAAATTTTCCGCGGCTCGCTCCGCTCGCCGATAAAGTTTGGTGCTTGTCAGTGGGGTCTGCAACCGCCTACAAGTACATTTGGTGCTACGGCCCGCACCAAGTGTGACCCCCCCCAAAGTCTTGGGCTGCGACCGCGCCTGCCACGAGACATCATCAGAACACCACAATACTTTTTTTGCAATTGATCTCTGCAAAGTTGCACCTGAATGTTGGTATTATTTGATTTCTAGATCATTTGCTCCCCAAAATTCCTTTAATCTTGGAATTTTGTCTTGGAGTCACATTTACGACACTTACGACCTCTGGCGCAGCGGACAAAGGTCCGCATGACGCAGGTGGTTGCTGGTTCGATTCCCGCTTCGGGACAAATGTTTGTTCGATCTGCAGATCTGTTACCTTTTCAGCGACTACTGAAATTTGGCGAGCAGGCAGACGATATCCCGGGCAACAGGCTACTTTTATCCCAAAAAGCGCGTGCGAAGCCACGGGCAGAAATTAGTTTCAATATAAAGGCTTCAATTTTCCCAGGTCGTCGAAGTCTTTCCCGGTAAGAAAGGCAAAATCCCGCCGTGCACATACGCGTACATCACAGACGCGGGCTCGGGCGCAATTATAGTGTACAACCTAGAAGAGGACCAGTGCTGGCGGATCGACAACCCTTTAACGAGCGAGATCAATGGGGTCGCACTGTCGGAGAAGAAGAGTGATGGGTAAGGGATATTATAGTGTACAACCTAGGAGAGGACCAGTGCTGGCGGATCGACAACCCTTTAACGAGCGAGATCAATGGGGTCGCACTGTCGGAGAAGAAGAGTGATGGGTAAGGGATATTATAGTGTACAACCTAGGAGAGGACCAGTGCTGGCGGATCGACAACCCTTTAACGAGCGAGATCAATGGGGTCGCACTGTCGGAGAAGAAGAGTGATGGGTAAGGGATATTATAGTGTACAACCTAGGAGAGGACCAGTGCTGGCGGATCGACAACCCTTTAACGAGCGAGATCAATGGGGTCGCACTGTCGGAGAAGAAGAGTGATGGGTAAGGGATATTATAGTGTACAACCTAGGAGAGGACCAGTGCTGGCGGATCGACAACCCTTTAACGAGCGAGATCAATGGGGTCGCACTGTCGGAGAAGAAGAGTGATGGGTAAGGGATATTATAGTGTACAACCTAGGAGAGGACCAGTGCTGGCGGATCGACAACCCTTTAACGAGCGAGATCAATGGGGTCGCACTGTCGGAGAAGAAGAGTGATGGGTAAGGGATATTATAGTGTACAACCTAGGAGAGGACCAGTGCTGGCGGATCGACAACCCTTTAACGAGCGAGATCAATGGGGTCGCACTGTCGGAGAAGAAGAGTGATGGGTAAGGGATATTATAGTGTACAACCTAGGAGAGGACCAGTGCTGGCGAATCGACAACCCTTTAACGAGCGAGATCAATGGGGTCGCACTGTCGGAGAAGAAGAGTGATGGGTAAGGGATATTATATTGTACAACCTAGGAGAGGACCAGTGCTGGCGGATCGACAACCCTTTAACGAGCGAGATCAATGGGGTCGCACTGTCGGAGAAGAAGAGTGATGGGTAAGGGATATTATAGTGTACAACCTAGGAGAGGACCAGTGCTGGCGAATCGACAACCCTTTAACGAGCGAGATCAATGGGGCCGCGCCGAGAATACTAATGGGTAAAAGACGTTTTGAAAGAACTCAAAAAGGCAAATTTTTTGAAAGTTATCTAATCAAAAGTTATTTTCCCACTCATAGTCGAAGGTAGTAAAATTGCTGACTTGGCTCTTCTCAGGATCTCAAAACCTTTAACGGCCGAAGGTTACAAGGTTAGTACAAGACAATACTTGGTATATGTTTTTTTGGATCTACCTTACATTACAGACGAAGCTCGTGAGGGAGCGCCTTTACAGGTACCGACCTAACAGATGACTGAACTCCATGTTTTTTCAACACCCAGATCAACATAAGCCTCAGGGCAAGAACCGAGCTAGCAATTTTCTGAATAGGAGAACCGGTTCAGTTCTTTATCCACTGCGACACAGAGGTCGATAATTTTGCATTTTCTTTTACAGATTCCGAGATTTGTATTTCTTTTCAAGTTCTAAAGCGGAGCAGTTCAAGATATCCACAGAATACCTGCATGACAAGTCCCGCGGCATGGATGTCTTTCGGGGCATTGAAGTATGAACTCTTATTGGGGTTCTGTTGTCATAATGCTAAAACCCATTAACGTAACACTTTTTCTTTTTGTCCGTCGGTCACAACCATTTTTCTCGCTCGTTTAAGATGTTAACTTAACGAGACAAATATGCTTACGGCTGAAGAAATCTTATCGAAATTTCAGCCGTTAAGGCGTTAAATGGTAACAGAGAGAGAGAGAGAGAGGAAGAGAGAGAGGGAGAATTACTTTCGTATTTATAAAAGGGATAATAATAATAGCAAATCAAATTAACACCTATCAATTTCTGCACAGCAAATTATACTGACTGCACAGCAAATTAACCAGAGCGTACCGACCTGGAGGTGTCCCACCCCCGCAAAGCGGGCGGGGGTCTCTCAACATTAACCTTACTTCTAACGAAGCCCGCCCAACCCCGGGGGCGGGTTGGTGGCGACTGTATCACTGAAAGGGTGTGTATATGTATAATTACACCCAAAGCCTGATGTCCCATGGGTTCCAGAGCCCGATTTTGAGTTGAGTATTTTGCTGTGCAATGAGTAATATCTTGCTGCGTTTAAATAATACCCTTTATAAAATACAAGCTTCTGCCCGCGGCTTCACACGCATAATTTCGGTTCAGTAAGTAGCCTATTATTTAAGAAAGGCTTTGCTCTAAACGTCCGCCAAATTTCATCTTGATCTGATATTCAGTAGTTTTAGAGATCCTAGATAACAAAAATTCAGATTTCACAAACTTTCGGCTTTATAATAGGATAGGAGCAGGATATTATGAAGCTTAAATTACGTTACGTGCATAATAACGTTTAGTATACTACAAAAGAATAATATTACAATAAATAATACTTAACCTTTCAATAATGGTTCTAGGTAGTCGGGGAAAGGGAGGGCAGTTCAATCAAGACGGCGTGTGATTTCGACCGGCAGAACAATATTTTATTTTTCACTGAAGTAAGTACTCAATGCTCTTATAACCAAAACGTCGTCGGTCCCATATGGGACCTGCGTAAAGTATCAAAAGGGCTTGATTTGCACATACGCAAAAATCTTTTAGCATTTTAAATTTATTCGAATTTATCAGTGGTGTCGTTTACAAGCGCTTGAACATAGTTTCTTTGCAGGTGAACAAAAACGGGATTGCATGTTGGAACACCAATAACCCTTACAGCAAAGTGAACGCCCCTGTGATATTCAGCGATTGCAATGTTATGGAGGATCCACATGATGTTCAGGTAAATTATACCCATCGGATAGCCATGACGCTCACCGCCACCGGATACGTAGCCCTGCGTTTTAGGTTTCCGTAACTAATTAAATGAACTGGTGACTTGAAACGACAAAAACTAACCAGGCTTATGACCAGGAGATGAAAGTACATGGGTAAATAGTTCGTAAAAACAATATATTAAAAACTATACATTTAAGTACCTCTTACGCTCTTAATTTATAGTTCAAAATCATCAAGAGTTTTTTTATATTAGTCGCAGTAGGTAAGTACATCATGTGCTTAGCTACTTATTATTTTGTTCACCCTTCCTAGGTGGACAATGCAGGAAACATTTGGATGCTTAGCAACCGGCAGACTCGGTTCCTCAACAATTCAATGGACTTCTCCGAAGTTAACTTCAGAGTACTGACCGCTCCTGTGGCTAACTTCATACAAGGCACGACGTGTGAAAAGCAAAAGTGTTGTAAATGGTTTTCTAGGAAAAAGTCGAAATGAAATTACAAAAAATAGAGAAACTTTGTAAAATTCTGTGTGGTAGCCAGACAATGAGAAGAAAGTAGTCAAAATCTACTTTTATCATTTTCTTTTCACTTTGTAATTTTTAAAACAGTCAAATCATGTATTTCCTACCAAAATAAAGTATTATGTATAAAATCTTGTCAGCTGTGCGATGATTACGCAAAAACCAGCCATTCTATACTGAAATTTAAAACCCCTTTGAATGACCTTCGTAACTTGCAATTGTATGGCTATGACCACTGAAATGGCTTGCAAGGCCATCGAAATAGCTTTCAAATGTCAATTATAGGATGGGTGGTTTTAGCGTAATCGCACAGCAGGTCTAAATGTCAATGTTATTGTTAACTTTTCTGATTAAATCATTAAAAAAATAGTAAGTATAAATTACATTAAATTTTGTAAGAAAAATACTCTTTTGCCTTTATCATTTTTCTATCAGACACCCAGGCAAAGATTATTATAGGTATAATACATTAATTTCCTAACACCACAAATAAAACATCGAAAAAAATTATTCATATTTTATTTAAATATACAACATGATAGTTTTAACTATGTGATAGAACAATAATTTACGCACGTGTCAATACAATCGTTATTTTTCGTTCACGTTCCTCAGTCTTACTATCCTTACTATTATATCATCAACTTGGATTCGCGGGACATTATTTATTTATCTACAAAGCAACTGAAACTTGAGACTCAGCTGAAACAACCAGAGGTGAAACACAGCCGACTAGGCCAAAGATATGTTAAGTAGCACATCTCAGGTGGAAAGGCACCCTAAGGCGTAAATAACATGACTATGTTTTTGCTTTATCTATGTTATTGTTATTATCGTATTGACCAATGCATGCATTTTGCAAATTGCCTACGCAAAAATTATTTGGTACCAAGTCTCAAGTTGAGTCAGTCGCGCTACAATAACTTCTAAAACAATTTACATCAAAACTTGAATCATAAAAGCTTAGTTATTGCAAATATTTAACTTTAACTACATTGTAGAGTTGCAGAAGCTGTGAAAGTAATCGACCGAATTCCTTGATTATGGAATATTATTACTAAATTGAATGGTTGTAAAACCAAGAATATAACAAACAAGATTTTCATAACACTGCAGCTCGATGCCGCCATTTGTTTTTTTGACAACTGAAACAACATGGCGTCAACTTTTCAAGTTCACAAGAAATAATATATATGCTAATTCATTTTATTTATAGAAATTATATCGTTGTTAAATAATAATATACAAATAGATAACTAAAAATATTCCTGTATCCCAAACAACTCGTTTCCCTCAATTATATTTCGAGGATTACTTAACTATAATCCATTCAAATTCTGCTAAAATACCCGCACATCATAAAAGCCTGAAATCTTTATTTACAACGTTTATTGCTTTTCTAGGCCATAACGAGAATAGGAAATTTACAAAAGGGATTATAAAATAACCTTATACTTAGAGATCGTGATTTCAAACTCGATTCATTTACGATTTAGCTGCGCAACTGTGTCCAAAGTTTTCAAATACCTTTAATTATGAGAAATAGCTAGGTGCCTACACAAAATGTAGCTAGTTAATTTGACATTGGCCGCCTTAAATCCTTACGGAAACCAAGAGATCGGGAGCCGGTTTCACCTAATCACAGTAGAATGTAAAATCGATCAATAGAATCTCGAACACAAATTTATGTCGATGTGATGCTATACAACGTGACGAACGTGACGATAGCGGCGCGAACTTTATCGTTTTATTTTTAGATTTCTGTGATTTTTTAAGTAATTTAGCTAGCAGATAATTTCTTTAGCGATCTCTGCAAGCAATTGACGTCACTTTCCAAATAGTAAAAATATTTAGCGTGGGCGCATTTTGAGCTTATTCTCAACAAGAAACGAAACTGAACTGTCACGTTCGGGGTGGTGACGCTGAATCGGATATATTCGGCTGCTGTCGGAGTTGTATCTATGGTTGTTATAAGAACACGTACTCTTTTTAACTTGGAAACCGGCTATCATTCAGACCAACTTTTCTACAAGTTATATTAAATCTGTATTTTGGACGCAGTTCTTTCAAAATCGACTATTCAACCCAAAACAGAGACTAGCATTTCAGTTATCTAGTGCGATCTACTCTAAAGGTTCAGTGGTATTTTCTACCTAAACCAATTCGTATAGAGACAAAAATCAAACTACGGGATTCTTTAATTTACACCTTATTGTAATTTCGCTGTGCTATAGAGCTTTCTACCATATGCCACGATACATATTTGGCTTATGTCACTCAAAAAGTTTGCTACGTCGAGTTTCTGCCCGTTTATTTTATTTGACGTTTTTTACAGTGGGTTCTGTCATCATCAAAATTAACCGACGAAGCTACTGATTGTCCGATTAAGTTTTAGAGAACGCCACCCTCAATCATCAGTATAGGTAGCGGCACGCAAGGTTAGCGCAGAGCAAATGGTGGAGGGGGCACTGCGCACCCTGTGGTACCTAATTTTTGACTTCTGCGCAATAACGGTCAGCGCTAGAGTTTCGAGCCGCTACTTAACACGAGTTGATTATCTTTGGCAATAACATTTGAATCATCGTTATTTGCAAAATCATTATGATTTAATCAAACATTGACGAAATACTGAGATTAGATTATGTCGTTTTGATTTTAAAATATTTGATTTTCTAGTGTTTTGTGTTTCCAAGATAATCCACGTTCATAAAACCTTAGGTAATACGGTATTATACGTAAATTTTTAAAAGCTGGCGCGAGTCTTGTTTTTTCATACAATTATCCGCGTTGACGTCACCAATCCAGGCTTCCAGTAGACGAAAAAAAGGGATCGCGTCAGCTTTTAGAAAGTTACCCGTAAAGCATTTTGGATATGACAGTACAATATCTCGAGTGAACAAACAGTTTGTCCTGAGTGACACACGTCCACATACACCGGCCTTACCAGCTGGGATATTCAGGAATTCCGTTTCTGAGTCTCGACACGGACTCTGACACAGATTCGCGCGAAATTCAAATATTTTGGCGGTTTTTAATTATCATTCAAATCAAAATAAAAATCAAAAACTCTTTATTTCCATAAATGCAATAAATGTACACTTAGAAAAGGTCAAAATATAAAAGTAAACACTGACACGGAAATAAAGTGATATTTTTGATTTCTGTCGCTTCGATATGTAGATTAAAGTAAAGAAACGACGAAGAAACCTTTAGCCTGTTATTTGTTATTTTTCGATTACTTTTTCTTTTACTTTATAACTATCGTCGAATCCATTACGGATGTAAGCGGGTTAACTACGAACCATACTTATGGTTGAAGAATACCAAAGTTTTTAATATTTTCTGCGTTCTACAAGGAATATAAACAGCGGAAAAGAAGTTTTCCATATATAGTAAAACATTTTCTATGAACACATATTTTAACAAATTTTGATTTAGTGCTACTCTTGGAGCAATTAATACTCGTAATACAAGAGATTTATTACTAACCATCAATATATTACCAAAAGCTTCATTACCATCATACTATATTGTAACATAGGTTCATTCATAGAAAATAGTTCACAATTTGTTGAAACTACTTTTCTGGTAGCTCTACAGAATTTAGAAAATAATAAAAACCGCTAAAATAATTGAGTTTCGCGCGAACCTGTGTCAGATTCCGTATCGATAACTCGGTAATGAAGTTTCTGAATAGCCCTGCAGAATAAACTCTACAGGTCCTCGTCATGAATTCTACCTTACTATAAGGAGGTAATGTGGCGAACGCGGCGAAAGAATCGACTCTCCAACGCCCGTGGATGTCATAGGGGACGACTAGGGGAACGTACCAGAAGAGCTGCAGCTTCCGTCTGTGTCTTTCCACCAACACTGCGATGCTCAATCCGCCTGCCGACCGTCGTGATGACGACAAAGCCCATCCTCTGGGGACGGCATGTCCAGTGGACGTGGTTGTGGTGCTGAGGAAGGAGGAATGGTAGATTATCTCGCGCCCTCCGCGTTGTCTGATGATCTGTGCTGCGGCGTGCTGGTCGTTTCTTCGATACGTTTCTTCAGCGGAGTGTTGTATTCCCAGCCGTCTTCTCCTTTTGGACTGAATAGCTGAAAGAAAGAGAAGATAATTTTAGATAACCTTTGGGGGTTAAGGTTCCAAGGGTCTCTGTGACTATTGGGGGGATTTTTCCCCCAATAGACGCAGAGGGGAATCTCCTCGGAATCGGGCCCGACCCATCTGGTCCACTGAGGCCGGTGGTCTTTCGACCGACAGTTTGTCGGATACCCGTATATAGTCAGTTGTAACTGAATCAAGCGTTTGCGCGATCTAAGATTTATTACTTCTCTGTTGATTACTTCTCTGTTTGCTTTTTCCGATATGTTAGAATTTTGTCTTAGCGACATCTAGCGGACATTCATTGAAGCGCTTAGGTATGTTTACTAGCTTCAATTATTCGATGTTACTTTTTCTTTGACGCCCCTATCGACGTTAGCTTTGTAGTTCGGCCGATGTCGCGGAGGTCGCCTACAACCTTTACAAAAATTTTAGTTCTTTAAATTCCTGAATATTTATCCTACTTGTAAGTTTTACGGGACTAATAAAATTTCATTACGGATGTAAGCCGGTAAACTACGACGTTGCGTCTAGAACCGCACTCACCGCGAAAATTCCCTCGCTTAACGATGAAACGTTAGTGTTCTTTCAACACAAATAAGGTTCTTAGTTAACCCGCTTACATCCATAAAAAATTCGTCAAATAACGTTATGATAAAATATTTTCGGGAACCGACCGCTCCAACCCAGCCCGTGAATGTCGTAAGGCACGACTTAGGGAACCTACTAGAGGAAGCGATCACTAATCCGCCTGCCAAGCGTGGAGGGGTGATTATGGCAAAACCTATGTCCACTGCTGAACGTGCCAGCAAGGGAACGTGCTGAACGTGCAAGCAAGGGGGTGTTTGGCACGTTCAGCAGTGGAAATAGGTACGTGTGCCGATGACGGCGTCCCCTTGGACAGGACCACACCTACCTGTGTGTTCCACTTGTCTCCGCTCACGTCGCGTTGCTTGGCCTGTTCTCTCTGCGCTTGCTCGACGCTCCGCTTGGCCGCGGTGGCGCCCTCTGTGTCCTGCGCTCGCAGCGCACAGGTCACGTGGCGCCACACTCGGCGCGACTCGTGCGCCAGCTGGCGAGACACGGGCGAGACGCGCTTCTTGCGGGCCTTCATTGTTGATACTTCGAAGACTACTTCTGTGCGCTGTGGAAGAGGTTAGTTTGCATCAATGAGAAGATTTAACACTTATTGTACACTAGCTTCTCCCTGCGGCGTCACTCGCGCTTTTCAATAGCGATGTTCGCCCCGGAATACAATACCGTTTACCTCCCTACCAAATTTCATTACGATCTTTTCAGCTGCTTAGGTTTCAAAACCCGAAAGACAAGAGTTACTTTTGCTTTAATAATATAAGTAGATATGGATAAGAGTCAAAAATAAAGATTTCTCTTATCATAAATTAATTTAAAACAGTAAAATAGGCGGTCTTACCGCCGTAAGCGATTATTTTACTCTCACCTTGGTAAGACTAAGAGAGTGAATTTTAGGTTAAGTATGGACGGTTTGTTTACGAACATTCTACATCGAGTTTGGCTCGTGCATAGGTTCGTAGTTAACCCGCTTACATTCACAATGGATACTTCGACTAGTTATTAATAAATAGAACACCAAGTCAATACTTCATTATATTACGATAGATAGTAGGCTTTATGTTTTAAGGTAGATAATGTAATGCAGATTTTAGACCGTAATATTAGAAGCACAGAGTATATTGTCCCTTACCCCAGTCTCCGTCCAGCGGCCGTCCATCCTGGTGTTCCACTCTCCCTGCGCGGTGTAATAAGGCTTCTTATCATTTGCTCCGAACACCTGAAATAAAAACAAGAATACAATACATTTTATTTAAGAAGACAACTTACACTAGAAGTAGGACTTTTTACATTTTGTCATTTTGTGAGCATGTATCTTGTTATATGTTTACGAAATGGTCTCTTTCCAGCATGGGTTGGAATATGTCGCAGCATCGGTTAGACTCTGTCGCAGCATGGGTTGGTTGACTAGCAAGCTGTTAGCTTGCTAGTCACCGTGGAACCATTTGTTGGCGAAACGAATAAGTAACTTATAAAACAAGCTTTTTACTAGCTATGAAAGTTTACGGATAATCTAGTTGAAAATAATAACATAAGTAAAAATATTTTTTTTAGAAGCTTTTTACTAGTTATCACAATTTAGGTAGGTATGTAAATATTCATTTCTGAGCGAGTAACTGTGAGTTTCCTCGTGAGGAACACCATGGCAGCATCAGTTTATCTCTGCCACTTTAGAGTGTCATCAGAACTGAACAAGCATGGGAAAATTCAAACTCATAAGCTGTGAGAAAGTAGTAAAAATATGGCTTGCAGGATATTTTTTTTATAGTCAATAGACCTTCGTTTGACCAGAACCTCACCTGGTCTAATGCAAAGTGCCGACGACAAAGACAAAACATACAATCTGAAGGATCCATATACAAGTGAGTATAAAAGTTTGTAAAAGGAATGATCATTCTTTTATACCAATTTCGTACTGGCAAGAATTATAAATAAATTATCAGGATCCTGGTACTTATAAGTTGTTTATTTAGTGTGTCATTATCAGTTTTTAGTTTTTATATGAATCCTACTAATATTAAAAAGCCAAAGTTTGTGCCGTTGAATAGATGTTTGTCCGAAGACAACGCCAAAAGTACCCAATGGATCGGGCTGAAATTTTGTACACATAAAGATGTAGACATGGAATAACGTATAGGCTACTTTTTACTTCAAAAAACGCGTGCGAAGCCGCGTGCAGTAGGTAGTTGTAAAGAAGCGGCACCTCGCACGTGACTCGATGTTTCTTCCCGCCGTAGAAGGGCTTGGTCAGAAACTCGACGTTCGCCTTGTGTCCGGTCTGCACGCACTCGATGCACACCGACCCGCCCAGCTCTATCCACGGGACTGTTAATATTGATCTGGAATTATATTTATTGATAATTAAGCATAAGAATCGTATTAATATTACAATCAAATTGTCAAAACCTTTCTATGCAAAAAGGCTTACTATAAAATATGAGATTGTACATGGTGCTACGGAAAGGGTGTACTTGGCCGGAAGGGAGTGATTCTGGACCCCGAGGGCACCAACTTGTGGATAACAATTTTTAATTTAAAAAAAATAAAAATATTCTGTACAGGTGGTAAAAATACAGATGAGGAAGCTGTTACCCTTACTAAGGCCAGGTTTCCACCGCGAGCGGAGCGGACCCTTTTAACTCGCAAGAGTAAACAGCATAGGTACTTGTATTTCCACCAACAAATAGTCGAACGGAAAGTACTGAATGAGCGGTGTTAATTTCAACGCCTTCTGCTCGAGAAGGCGTTGAAATCAACACCGCTTATTCATCTCTCATATCCCGCTCATTATCCTTTCGCGGTGGATCCGGCTTCAGGGATATTCCCTCGGTCGACTTTTACGCCATTCGAGGCATGAGTTGGAGGGGTCGATTCTTACGCCGCAGCCGTCACGCCAATAGCATAGTAAATAAATAATGCTGGATTATTGGTTTTGAATTGCCGGGCGTGGAAAATGAGAGTACGGCCTTTAAGCAAAAGTGAACGGCAGAAAATTCTGAAAATATTCATAATTTGCCGCATCTTTTTCCAAAAAATCTTCTGAACATTAGAATAACGGAAAAAGAACTGAATTTTTCTTTTAGTTATTTATAAAATTAAAAAATAGCAGTTTGTTAGCACTTTTATCTTACGCATGGCGGAACTTCGTTTTGATATAAATATTTGTTACTAAAAAAGACTTTGGGGAATGATGAATCATCATTCCCCAAAGTCTTTTTTAGTAACTCTATATGAAGAGAATTTTTTTTCTACAATAATAAAAAAAATTAAAACATCATTTACTTAGCCCTTTTATCTTACACATGACGGAACTTCGTTTCGATATAAATATCAAGTTTTTATATGACTACAGATATTTTTAGGTACCTTACCTGCCATATCCATTAGGGAAGGTGAGTGTATATTCTTCCTGCGTGTCCAACAATGTTACTACTCCTTTCCCGATGTTGTGTACTCCTGTAAAGAACAACAAATTTGAGGCAAAAATTCTCATAAAATTTAGAGTTGTTGTAAACTCTAAGAACTCAAAGACACTATAAGACTCAGGAACAAAAAGTTTCGTGCTATATGACTGAGGATCAAACGTCGCTGTAACTGCCCCACAACACATACTTACAACGTTCTACATTATCACTCTCTCTCTCTCTCTCTCGTTATGAATGTAAGCGGGTTAACTACGAACCTAGTTTACATAACACACATAATGGACCTTCAGAATAAATAAATATTAAGTAATGCTGGACAATCTACAAGCCTCAAGCTCCTAGCTAAGCAGAGCTAAGAATTCGTCAAACTATGAAAGTTAATAGTCAGCAAAAATTACAGTGATGTTTTACTATTAAAAACATCACTGTAATTTTTGCTGACTATTTTCATAGCCATTTTTGTGAATTTTATACTAAATTCTCTTCCACTCACCTATAGAAAGTCCTAGAAACTTGCTCTTGGTCCAGAGCCAGGCGTCGAACTGTATACGTTTGTTGACGTGTTCCGCGTAGAAGGCGGATATAGGGGGGTGGTGCGAGACTTGCTCCGCCACGAACGAGAGCTGGTCCGGACTGCACCACGGGACGGGGCCATCGCCGACTTCCTGTTGGAGAAAGATATGCAATTATAAGAGATAATCCAGTCTGGCTGCGCCAATTCTTAATAATTGAACTTTTGTGAATTCGCTGAAAATGCAAAACGTCAAAAACAACTTTATTTAGAATTTTATAAGGTTGAAGCTCACATCCTCTTCTCCAACCAGGGTTTTTGTTTGACATTGTAGTAAAAGTCATGTAAATAATGATTGGGATAGATCATATTTGACGATATTCATTTTTGGTTGTGTGAGGGGTTAAGTCTAAGAGGGAAAGCATGACATTTTCAATCCCAATCTCTATCTAAACGACTTTTGATGATGTTTTAAATCTGACCTGGCTGCGCCAATAAAGGTTCTCTTACTTATTTCTTTAATTCATGCACCATCCGCTTCTTCTTTAATTTACAGTTATCTTACTATCAACTCTATCCCGCACGTCTAAGCGACTTATTTACCTTATCACAGGTTCATTGGGATATGGACGACCATATCCCAATTAAACCGGAACAGTTCGCCTAGAACCGGATTGTAAGGTTCTTTGGCGACCTGACTTATAATCAACTGTATTCCGTCGGTTTAACGTCTAGTATACCTTATCACAGGTTCCTTGGTCGTCCATGTCCCAGTGACATCGGAACAGTTCCCCCAGCACCGGGTTGTAAGGCTTCTTGGCGACCTGAGACTTGCGTCCCGCGTGGAATGAGCTGAGGTACCAACGGACCACTTGCACCATGCGGTCGCGCGGTGTCGGCATGTCTACTATCCTGTGAAAATATATAAATAATATTTCGTCAATTTACTTTGACGTACCTACGTATATGTCAGTATGCAATACATAAAGTAAATTGAGTAAATTCTGCCAAAAACGTCAATTAAAATGGAATCGTCCGATATTTTTTAGAAAAACAGTATCATAGGGGTAAGTACATTTTGATTAGCGTTTATGTCTGAATGGGAGAAATCGCTCTAAGCTATAAGGCCGCATTTTGTACTATGAATATTTGTCATTTAGATATAAGACTCTTATTAACCTTATTTACTTGTACAATAAAGTGTTAATTCATTAATTCATAAGTCAAAATTTTTCATACTTTAAGTAAAAGTCAAGGACAGACGTACATAGCCGTTGATCATCCGATTTTTTTAAGAACAGCAAAATTAAGGAATGTTTTCATAACTTACTTTACAAACTGATCTGGGTGTGCGAAGGAATCCGCGTACATTTCCAAAAGTGATCGCCTCTCCAATATGAATGTGGGCAGCACAACCTGGGAAATACCAAAATGGTTGTATCCACTGAGACAAAAAGATATCCTACCCTTCAAGGGGTTCGAGTAGAATTCGAGTAAAGAAAATTGGTGAGGGGTAAGGTGATTGGGGAGGCTTAGGTCCAGCAGTAGGCTAATACAGGTCGATGATGATGATCATGTAGGTAATAATGTATTTTTAACCGACCTCAAAAAGAGGAGGAGTTTCTATGTTCGGCTGTGTGTTTGATTATTTTTATGTACCTATGTTTTCTCTTTCATTTATCGACCGATTTGGATGATTCTTTTGCTTGGTCTTAGTTGTATAGAGGATGATCTCGAAGTTGTCCGGTGGATGAAAATTATTCCCGAGGGATTATTATTTACCCCGAACAACTTAAAAACTAAGGGATTCGAAGTTTTCTTTAATTCTTAATCAAATTATTACAGCCACACACGCAGTATTGAGCGGAAATGATGGACAGCTGATTCCACCAGTTCAAAGTCGCTCAGCGAGCTATGGAAAGACCTCGGAGTTTCACTGAAGGATAGGATTCATTTGATGATTTTGGTTTTCTGTTCGATATATGAACAGAAAACCAAAGTTATCGCTTAAAGCTCCAAGAATAGCTGAAGTGGCAGTGGGTCGGTTATATTTCATGAAGAACCGGCTAGGTGGGATGACGCCCTGCTAAAGTCTACAGGCTGATGCTGGATGCGGCAAGCTGAAGACAAGGCGCTATGGCGTTCCATAGGAGAGGCCTATGTCCAGCAGTGGACTATTAAAGGTTGATGACGATGATATCCCTTACCTTAGTGAGATCCATTCCAATCTTGACCTGTGAGAGTAGGTGCGTGACCACGGAGCCGTGGTTCTCCATCGAACCGAGATCGCTGTCCGACTCATCTTCGTATAGAGCTGGAAAACATGTACGTATCTATTTTATATAAGGATATATTTGTAGAATTACATTAAAAAGGTACAGAGATGACAGCTGATCGAGGAGAGTGGAAGAAAATACATTTTGTGCCGAACCTACCTAGCGTACAAAACTAGTGTGAGCACCAATACAAACCAACGCTGGTTTAATGGTGCAATATGGCTAAATAATATATGTATTCTTTTATGAACAATTAAATATTCTAAATAAAACATTATTTTATGAACAAATAAATATTCTAAATAAAAGATCCGGAAGAAGAAGAAGAAAATTGCATAAACACGATGGAACTTAGGAGAACTACTAATTGCGATTGTTTGCCACAGTCTGCGGTTTAAATTGTAAATACTAGTACTAATTCATTTATATTAATTGATTGTTTTTTTGTAAATAAAGATTATTAATTTGTTTATTGCATTTAATTTATATGAATGGTCTGGATTTGATTATATGATATATAAGTTAAATTGAATTTAAATACACTTATTAATATTACTTACTATTTTCATTATTGGATGGATATTGAAGATAACCTAAATATAAATCCTACTAATATTATGAAGCTGAAAGCTTGTTAAATATGAATTTGATTTTGATAAGTACCTAAGATCTCCTAAATGACTGAACAAATCAAGATGAAATTTAGAGTACATTTAGTACAAAGCCTAACTTAGATAATAGGCTACTTATTATATCAAAAATGCGCGTGCGAAGCCGCGGGCAGAAGCTAATAAATAATAACTATATAATTGCTAGACAATTCACATAACTTAAAAAGATCTAGTCAATATTTCCTTCTACTGAAGGAAAGATTAAATAAATAAATAAATAATAAATAATGCTGGACAATTCACACAGCATTATCTAGCCCCAAGCTAAGCAGAGCTTGTGTTATGGGTACTAGATAACTGATATACTTAATAAAATACACTACATAGATAGATATTTTTAATTATACATAGAAAACATCCAGAACGCCCTGAACAAATGTCTGCAGATCGTACAAACAATTGTCCCGAGGCGGGAATCGAACCCGCAACCTCCTGCGTCGCAGGCAGACCTTCGCCCGCTGCGCCACAGAGGTCGTCAAAACAAAGCGATCAACCTTATTGATTGCCATGATTATTGGGGCACACAACAAGGGCGCAACAGCAAAAAAAATTCTTATCATTTAAACTTAAACAAAAGTAAAATTACCATTTACAGTTAACAACTTACTAAATCCATAAACCTACCTTACATAACTGTTTTGTAAAATCTTAAACCAATATAAATACTAATCCCTCGTGAATATTTTTTTTAACTTTTTTGACCGCCTCTGGATCATCTTTTGAACATCTGCTAAATAATCATCCGAATCGATCCGTAAATGACGGAGAAATCGACGAACATGGATAACAAAAAAACATACATTAGGTACGTTTTGTGGATTGTCCAGCATTATTTAATTATTATGAATAGTATTACAGCCGAACATAGAACCACTTACTTTTTTCCATTAAGTCGTATAAGAACTACAAGACACCGATAAAAAAGGAAAGACCCTCTAAGTATTTGCATACTCATTTATGCCGACCTATGCTTACTTACCTTGCGAGTAATTTGTTTCATTCGATTCAAGATATTTATCCAGTTTCTTTAATACAGAAACTCAACTTTACCTCGGGGCTAGGTGAAGCTGTTTAAATGTCCATATATAAGCATATTTAAGCATTTACCCCACAGCCGCGATTTCGAAGCGCGTCTTGTGTCGCGCGATTTGTTGCGATTTTGTAGCGCGATTCCTTAACAAAGCTGCGTTTTTGTAAGCGCGACTTCTAGACGCCACGCGCCGCCGGTCAGACTATGACTGAGGTGAGTGGACCTAATTGGACCTAATTTGAGTGTTCCGCTTTCGAGAAGCTAGTACTCAATATCCCGAATTTTACATACATCGCTGTCGTAGTTTGACTTATTCGTTAAGTATGAATGTAACACGAGTTTTGAATATGCACGGAGATACGCAAAACGCCCCCGACCCTAGAACCGCACTCACCCTTAAGAAGTCTCTCGATAAAGGATGAAGCGTTTGTATTCTTCCCACAAAAACCACGTTCGTAGTTAACCCGCTTACATTCATAATGAACTCCAAATACCAACAGAACACTTACATTGTCAACGACAATACTTTGTATAAAGCCATCATAATAAACCGGTGCCCATGAACTCGCGATTTCAGAGATTACACCCGTATGCTCCCATTTCGCTACACGCCAACTTTCGATATAGCTGTTTACGAAATTTGAGTTCTATCATGAAGTTTTTAAACTGAAATTGGCTGATAACAGTTCGGTTTGTTCGGGAAAATAAACAAGAATAAACAAAGAGCTATTTGTTTGGTAAACAGACAAGTTTTTTCTCAATGGTTTTCTTCATAAATGAAGTTTGCGAAGTCAACGAATATTTTATTAACCCCCGACGCAAAAAGAGGGGTGTTATAAGTTTGACGTGTCTGTCTGTGATATCGTAGCTCCCAAATGGATCAGCCGATTTTCGTTGAGTTTATTTTTTGTGTCATAGATAATTTTATGCCGAGTGTTCTTAGCCATATTTCATGAAAATCTGTTCAGCCTATAAACGTCGGCGGGTTTTTTAAAATTTTAATTTTGACATGTTACCTAGACGTAAGGATAGATGGAATAAAATTGAACAGATGTAGATTAGTTTTCTAAAATTCCAACTCTTTGTTTGGACGCCAAAATTGGAACACATCACAATCGGTGCCGAGTTGATCCATGCTGAAATTTATGGTTCCAAGTGCAATACTTTGCTGGATCGAAAAGAAGCTATCTGATTATAAGCATTCGATATATTTTTCCGCATCGCTAGCTATTCGGTAAAGGTTATGGACCTCCCATAACACAATGACAATGAGCGGGATTCCTCTTCCAAACGCCACAAGCCCGTGATTCACCGCGACAACTTTATTTGAATTACGTGACACTACTCACTGATGCATTCGCATAGGAATAGTTTATTTACACTTTAAAGGCATGGTTTCCAAATTAGACTTATGCTACAGTGAAATGGCTATGCTACTGGTCCTGAATCTATTCTGTGTGAAATTTATGTGCACAACCCGTGACACCTGAGAATAAATAGGCGAATCTCCTCCCACTCGGAGTCGCATGCGCAGAAAATGGCGACAAAAAAGGCCTGTTCAGGGCTTACGAGAGTTTCCTTGTGCAGCACAAGGAGAGTCCATGGTGTCTGTCTCGCTAGGTTCACATCACACATAGCGCAACAAAAACACAAACTTTTTCATCCAGGGGCAGTTACGAATCAGTCGAGTCTCGATTTGAAAGAAATGTACATATTATATAAGCTACAAGAGAACAAGCTTTTGACTCACATGTTAGTTTTTAGTGCACACATTTTTTTTGCTCGTACTCGGGATAAGTTCAAACTTGAAGAGTATTTGTTTTATGAGCTGCGGGTATCGCATCCACGATGACTTGTCAACTGTATGCGTGTCCTAGCATTTAGTAGTTTGTCTCCACACTAGTCCTCTGCTAAACATGCCTTCTCTAACGAGGGGGGGTTTGTTACCACGCTACGCAGGCCGGATTGGTGATCGTTGTTAAAAATACAAGGAAGGAAGCTTCCTCCCTTCCTCGGGTAGGTTTTCTTACGACATTCACGGATGGATGGATTGGAGGGCTCGATTCTTACTCTACTCCTCGACCGCCACAGCTTATATAGTTGGTCGTGTAGAAGCGTTAAATTAACTTCAACATAGACATCGGCTATTAAGTTTATTATTATTCAAAAATAAACAAGTATCTTATTCCATGATGTTGATAGGTCTTGCTGAATTTTATAAATGTATGTTCATTGTGCTTTAGATCAAATCTAGTTATCGCAAGTTTTTGAATAAGCCAGGTGGCTTAAAAAGTTTCTGGCAGGTTCAAATCTACACTATTTTTTTGTTTCTTTATTTGTTCCTTTTATACTAATATTGTAAAGAGGAAAGATTTGATTGTTTGTTTGTATTAAATAGGCTCCGAAACTACCGGACCGATTTGAAAAATTATTTTACCATTAGAAGCCCATATTATTCCTGATGAACAAGGGCTACTTTTTACCACGGGAAAATGCTTCATTCTTACGGGAAAACGGGTAATAGGACAACGGGTACCAAGAATGCAGCTAGTTTTATGTTTAGTTTTATATCAAGTTTTGTGTTATTATGTTTTCTTACGTTAATTAAACTAGACTCTAGATGGATAAAAGGCTGATAACATGAAGCCGGAGAAAAGAGTATGTCTTACCGTCATAGTCGATCTCTCCATCCCTGGTCCTCGGCAGGTCGACGGCGGCGGGGGTCTGCGTGGAGTCGTTCTCAGCCGCGCTCTCGCCTGCGAGAGTTCTGCTGGCGCTGGAACAATGCAAAGGAATATGAGCTTACTGGGAGAGAATCAGCAGGAAAATGGACTTTTGGCAGGGTATTGCAAATGGTATGAAACTGCACAGTTGGCAGGGAAATGCTATTGCACAGAAAACACAGTTTTTGGCAGGACATTGCATAGAACATAATGTTCTATACCTATGCCGTTGAGCCATAGGAGTAAATAAGTATTATTTACAGATCTTAAACTCAAAATAACAACCAAAAACTTCGACTAAGGGCGGCTTGTGTAAGGATCGTATTTAAATTGAAATTAGTTAAATACGATTACCGACTTAAATACAATTAGCTTAATCCTATTTAGCATTGTCTTGCGCGAGGCTTTCGCAGCGGCCATTTAGCTAAGCGCGCTAGTAGTAGTAGTAGTAGTTTAGCTAATGGATCGTCATGCGTTCCGACATAAAACGGAACAGTTTTTGCGTAGAATGGAACATATGAGACCAGTGTCAAGTTGGGAAGTTTGTTTAAGCCTCTACCCCACAGCCGCGATCTTGAAGCGCGTCTTGTGTCACGCGATTTGTTGCGATATTTGTTTGCGTACATTTTGTACTAAGACGCATACAATCTTACACACTTCGGCGATAACAGGCTGCATGAGAACCACCCGGTGCTGGCCTAGATATTATTCTAGATCTAGAACCACTAGACCTGTAGGTACATACAACAAGAGACGACGATATCGTACATATTCTCTCCGACAGCGCTGCCATACTCAGGGCTCTGGAAGGAAACAGCTGTAACTCCAAGCTCGTGTACGAATGTCACTTAGCATTAGAGTGGATATCCATCCACCAAGAATAGGATCATCCTTCAATGGATCAAGGGACATTGCGGATCGCTAGTTAATGAGGCCGTCGATGAATTGGCATGAAGGGGATCGGAAACAGTGACAGAAGGTCCATCGCCTCTCCTACCTCTGCCATTCTCACTAGTCCAGACCTGGACTAGGCTGAGAACTAGAGAGATGCACAACCTTTTTTTGAACATTTTTTACTAGGACGCATGCCATCTTACACACTGCTGCGTCTTGCGTTTTGGGAGCGGCGGGCGGCGCGGCGGGGCGGCGCGCGGCGTCTACAAATCGTGCTTACATAATCGCAGCTATGTGTAAAGAATCGCGCTACAATCGCGCTACAATCGCAACAAATCGCGCGATACAAGACGCGCTTCAAAACGTGGCTGTGGGTAGAGGCTTTATGAAAACAAAAAGTTGATGTTGAATCTATTTTATAATAAATACCACAATTACTTTTGTAATAAATTGATGTTGCTCTTTTGATAAACGAAAACGTCTTACAAATTTATTATCAGATAGACTAGTAAACACACAACATGCACACAACAGACTACACTAAAAAATTTGTTCTCGGAAAAACTTGTCTTGCTTCCAGATTTGTCTTTCCATATTTAACCTCCAGGTCAAATACTCGGTGATCTCTTCATCATCATCTAATAGGTCCCATACATCAATTTCTAGTTCAACTCAACAGTAGCAGACACGTAAAGGAATTATCAAGAATACTTTGTAAATAATCAAATATTTACATGAATTTGTCCCAACAAAACATTTTTATGAAAACCACTGACAATGATGAGTGATGGATGACAAATCAAACAGCTGTCAGGCGCTAAATACGATTAGCAAAGATAAGTGGCCAATTTTGGGCATTTAAGTTTGACAGATTGCTAAATATGATTAGGAGCTTAATTTTTGTAGTGCAAGACAGGAATCGTACTTAACTCATGAAATTCATTCAGCGTCTATTTAAATATCCTTACGCAAGCGGCCCTTAAACCCTCTTTCTACAAATTCTCTCAATCCAAAAGTTCCATCCATCTAAGCGTTGTTCTACCGCCACGCGCGATTTCCCTTGAAAGCTGTCACAAATCCGCCTACATCCGCTCCCATTGTTCAACGAAACGCGGCCGTTTGGGCATGGTCGCACTATAGGATCGTAGCTTGGATGGTTATTTCAATGCTTGCTTCGCTATCCATAGTTACTAATATTATAAATTCTGTCTGTCAGGCTGCAGGGATTTTAATGAAATTTGATGTGGAGAAAGAAAAGATGGTATACCGAAGACGGACAGAGGCTACTTTTATCCCGGAAAAACGCGAGCGAAGACTCGGACAGAGTTTTCGTATAAAAAATATCGTAGTTTGACGACATCTATCTATTTGGACTGGACCATCTAGGCAACTATCGCGATAATATCCAGTAAAACAAGTTATTTAAAACTACCGGTCGTATTTCTTACTTTTTTGAATACCTATTGTACGATTAGCCCAACAAATTTTTTACAATAAGATTTCTCTGTAAGTGAATGTTAGATCTTAAGAGAAATAAATGATTTTAAGCCCGAGAACAGACATCTCATTTTCTCATCTACCATCTTGTAGTGCTGCTATGGCTTCAGACTTTTGAAATGAATATAGTGCCACCATTTTCTACGATGCCATTTAACGGCATCGGTTAATACGTGGTCAGCATTAGAAAACACGGCTTAATTCGGCTACAATTACTGTCATACGGTCTTCACCCGCGTCCGAACATACCACAATCCCTATCGTATATATATATATATATTACCCTATCGCTCATAGCAAACTTTACCTGAAAGATTCGATTGATATGTTGATTGTGAAGCCTTATGTATGGGCTACTTTATAAAATGTAGGTCGAATGTGGCACCCCTAACGAAGGTCAATTTCAATGTTAACACCCACGCCAGAATTTGGTCAAGGTTCAGATAATCACAATACATAATATTCGCTCATATTTCATCCAGCCGCTATTTCCTTGGGAAAAAGTTTTTATCGCGCGGAAAAATAAGTGGAGTAAGCTATTATAGTTTGAATAAGGATAGTGTAGTTATAAAGTACTGGAATTAACATGAAACGAGTTAAGTACCCATAATAATAATTTTCATAAGTGTGGGAGATACAGGCAATCGATTTTTTGATGAAAATACACAGTTATGAAAACATTGGAAAATCCTCGGTTCATTTTTAGAGTCATTCAAATTCAAAGTCGTCAGTGAGTCAGTAAGCGACGAATCTTAAAAATTTAACTCGTATCACGCCCTGCACACAATAATCCACTACCCAAAGCACAAATATGTGCATTCAAATATGGACTTTAACTCGTTAAAAGATATATTTCATAGTGACAAAATGTCTTCCCACAAGCTTCAAAAGAGTGGCCTACGAGCTGTCATCTGATGCCGTCAATATGAAATGCATCTAAATGTTACCGGTTAAAGCCCATATTTCAATGCACATTTTTGTGCTGTGTGGTAGCTTGCGCCTATGATCTGCGACAACCTTCACTTTACGTTTCAATACAGCCAACGACAAAAACCAAAAAAAAATTGATGTCTACAGATGTCACAATGAGGATATTTCTGCACTGAAGTATACAGAAGTATGTAGAAGAAAGTTTCCAACTCCTATAGAAAAGCAATAGAGTCGAGTCCAGCCAATCAGGGGCTTCATCGTGGTCCGAACTTGAAATCGATTGTCAACTGTCTTTCCCCACACCCACTGCTGAGTTATCTGTGGCAATGCCATACAAACTGGTATCTATTCAATACCGCGCTGGCATTGACCGAGCTAAGGCTGTTGGGGCCTTGGAACTGTATAAGTTAGTTTTTCAGGAATAACAAAAGCTTTGTGAAAGTGGGAATGTTTATTTATTTATTTATTTTTACTTGCATGCAGGACATTAATTCTTAGGTCTAAAAGAATGGTTAGTTATAGTTTTGTCACTAGCTAAGTACATGCACCCAGGAAGGGCACTGCAAAACTGAGCTCGTACGTACTTTATTTACACACTAGACGATCGCCTCGCGGTTTCACCCGCGTAGTTCCCGTTCCCGTGGGAATTCCGGGATAAAATATAGCCTATGTCACTCCCTGAAAAGTAAGCTTCCTAACGGTGAAAGAATTTTTCAAATCGGTCCAGTAGTTTCGGAGCCTATTCAATTCATACAAACAAACAAACAAAAAATCAAACCTTTCCTCTTTATAATATTAGTATAGACTAGACGATCGCCTCGCGGTTTCACCCGCGTAGTTCCCGTTCCCGTGGGAATTCCAGGATAAAATATAGAATATGTCACTCCCTGACATAGAAACGACCAGAACACCCGGAACAAATATTTGTAGATCGTACAAACATTTATCCCAAGGCGGCAATCGATTTCGATTATAGAAATTGGATTTTGTAACTGTGTATTTAAATGTGTATTAATCTCCTTTTTAGGCGCGGGGGGTGATTTGGAATCGTTTCTGCCATTTCAAAGAGGCACATGAAGGCCGATTACCACCGAAGTAGATCGGAGAATACAAATTTGTTAACTCTACGAATAGAATTTCAAATGCTAAATGACTCTACTAGCTTCTGCCCGCGGCCTTTCACTCCTACGAGTACAATTTTTTCCATCCAAAAGTTGCCTGGTAGAGATCTCTTCTAAACGATAAGGCCGCCCTTTGTCTTCTGTAATGTCTCTACGTAATGTTGTCTATTTGGTATGCAATAAAGCATTTTTATATTGTATTGTACATCTACTCAACCTCAACAGCCTGTAGTGTAGTGGTCCACGACTGGACGCAGGCCTCCCCCTGATAAGCGCCTTATTGGCTTTTATCACATGGGGGGTAGTCCCCATAATCCCTACGCTGGGCATGCGGCTTGGGGATCGCAATTCGGTGGTAGAATGTTCTGCAGGGGCCCGCCCCCGGTGGATATCCCTTAGTCGCCTCTTATGACACCCGCGGGAAGAGTTGGGGTGGTACAAATTCTGAACCAGCACCACTCAGCGAGGGAATATTGTCATACACCTAGATAATGTAAAAACTTTGCTTATGTGAAAGATGAGAAGGGTAAGAAACGGTGTGACCACCGAACGAAACGGCTGCAAAGGGAGAGTGGAAGGAAAAACATATTGTGTAGAAAGATGATGATGACTTCTACAAAATACCACATTACCACGGCCATGGGAACCGCCATGTGACGGTCACTGCCAAGGCAATCGATAGACCTTGAGACGTTCTAATTAAGCCTTATTACTGGGCAGTAGAGGTGATAATATAGCGAGGGCTATTCGAGCAAACATTCCATTTCTTTCGCTACAAACAGTCTATACTTAATAAGGTGGATAGTGCAGTGATGCTCGAAAAAACATCGAGTTTTTAACTATTTTCTACAAGTAATTTAGATGGCAAATATTGTAACCCATTTGCGGTGAACCCACGCTAAACAATCTACAAATCAATTGTCGTTTTGGAATCTTTTGATAATAAGATATTTTTTTTTATTTAAATCAACATTATGTCAATTATCACGACTCGGCAAACGTAGTGTAGGACGCCCTCCGGTCAGGTGGGACCTGCGAAAGACCAGATGCTGGATGCGGCAAGCTGAAGACAGGGCGCTATGCCGCTCATTAGGGGAGGCCTTTGTCGATAGACTCCAAAACTACAGTTGATTCAAGGTTTCTTTTAGCAAAGATTCACAATATTCTCATTAGCTATCTAAATGACTTGTAGAACCTAGAAAATAGTAAAAACACGACTTTTTAGAGCATCACAAACAACCTTAATGGGTTGTTGTCATTTTAACCTCAGATCAAAAAGTGCGTTTGCAACTCCATAACCTTGGCCGCACAGGGAACGTGTTAAAATACGCATATTGAAAAAAATTGGTTGCCTGTAAAGTCGGTATACGGGCGAAAGTTTTACGTGACAACGACTTTGAGTGGTAAACTTAATTTAACTTCAAGAATTTAACTTCAAGAAACTGCGTTACGCTCCGCGTAACGCAGTTTCTTGAAGTGTCACCCGGCAAACCAATTTATAAGACGTTGTCACGTCAAAAAAAATACCGCTACTATTCTCATTCAGGATTTTTAGGGTATGGTGATTTGACAGGGATTTGTAGTAAAAATAATTTGTTATCTACGGTAAACGTCATTTTATGAAGCGAAGAGGGGCATCCATAAATTAAGGAGTTTTTGGCGATTTCTCGACCCCGCACCCCCCTTGGCGAGATGTCGTGAGATTTTGCTTGACTCCCTCCTCCTCTCACGTGAGATTTTTCAAAGCGAGTTTTTTATGCGAATAAGATATTCTGTGCTTGATTGCATTTGCTTTTTTCTCTCACATCGATCGTTAATCAAATGAATCATCGCTGCTTGGAATTATGTGAATCACCTGAGCTAAGGCTTCTATAACTTTGGGTCATCGCTTGGTGTAGCAATGAATGAACTTGTACCGGACCAATGGAAAATGAGAAAAAAATTAGTCGTTAAATAATTAACATGTTCATTGCGGATGTAAGTGGGTTAACTGCGAACCATATTTGTGTTTGAGAAATTCATTACGGATGAATGTGTTCTTCCACACATTACACCCGTAATGAATTCGTCAAACTACGACAGTTTTAGGAGTAAAAAAAAATTCTGCTTCCGGGATTACCGGGATAAAAGTACCCATGTCCGTCCCCGGGATACCATCTATCTTCATGCCAAATTTCAATAAGAACCGTTCAACCGTTTAGGCGCGAAAGCGTGACAGACAGACAGACAGAGAAACAGAGTTACTTTCGAATTTAAAATGTAAGTACCTACGTATTATAAAACCGCCCAAAGTCCGTTCTGTACGCAAATTCTACAGCTGACCAAGCAACGTGCAAACGTATCGATTGTTCTAGACTTTGTAAAGGAGTTCCCGTCCTTGGAAGTAAGGAGTTAAGGTTGGCGCAGATCTGGAGTGGTGCGGCCACTGCGGCACAGCACAAAGATGTGCTTTATGCGATAATATTTAGTAGTATTTTTATTGACGGTATCCGATAACATGAAACTTGCGGTAAGCCATTTTGTTATAATTAATATCCTCCTAGCCGAATTTCGACCAAGGCGGCCAAGTCTCATCGGAAACTAGCCAGATGCGCAGGACATATTATAGTGCACAAGTGTGTGCGCAAACACAGGTGCACTCTCTATTCCTCTCATACGAAATCCAATGGGACGGCAGACCGACACGACTGGGGAAAGGTAAAGCGCAGGACCAATTACTTAACATGCTTTCCGAGGCATGGGGGTGTAGCACCGCCAACTTCCTGACTCCGGGCTGTTACTGTGAATTTTTCCTGCTAGAAAAACCCCAATAACAACTATTGCCTCAACGCAGGACCTGGTAACCAGCGGTTGAACAAGCTGACCGCCAGACCAACGAGGCAGTTGTCAGTCGGTAGTTTGAATGCTTATCGGCGTGCAGTGCAGTAGTGGTGCTGGATGTGTGTACGTAGTCCTTTAGCAACCAACAAGGGGCAATGTTGTGGTATACAGGGTCTGCCCTAAAGGGTTGTACTTACAGAAATGTGGTTGTACTATCCTATTGTTTATCTTTGACTGTTATACTATATATACTGAGGGTTAGGTTAGCCAAATGTTTGTTTAGGGAATTCTAGGCCTATTATATTTGGCTTGGACGTAGTTGGTATGTAACGTTAAGAATAATTATTTAAACTCCTTTGAAATGAGGGCACAGTTGAAAATTGTTGGATGTGAATAAAGTAGGGCAAAAAAGACTGTCAAGAAACAATAACGACAAAAGCATAAAGCATGCGACAAAAACCCTAGACTATGTAGAGACCCGAATAGATTGATTCTAAAGGAAACTCTACATTCAGTCAAGTATATTAAAAGCTGCTTGTCAATGTGTATTAAAATATATGTACCTATACTAAGGGAACTAAAATTAATGAACAACTATTTATATAAAATCAAATTGTTTAAATGGCTGAATGATACGATTTTTTATGATTTTTTATTATTAAATTATAATTGTATTTTTAAATCTTAAATTTTAATTGTATTATTGCACGCTAGACCATAGCGAGATATGAGCACATTATTCGTATTTAATTTTATACCACCTTTTGTACCACCATTTGTACGTACTTATAAGTACCATGATAGACGTAAATAAATCTTTGAAAAAACTTATACAAAACTATCTTTTGCCCGCGGCTTCGCCCGCGCTTTTAAGAAGCCTTTGTCCATCCCCGGGATACCGTTTGCCTGTCAAATTTCATTTAGATCCGTTCTACGCTTCGCTTTTCTACTATAAGTATGGATACGGACTTTTGTAAGGGGTAATTCAAATTCCAATCGCTCCAAATTTTTGTCGGTTAAAAATACATTCACTGCGCATCTTCTGTGGCGTATACATGCGCATCGTGGGCACCGAAGCGTTAAATAGCGAGCAAAAGTTCCATTTTATTTTACTCGTAAGTACTCATTTATTCGCCGTAGGAGCACGGCACACTTGGATATGTCTGGTTTAATAGACATGGGTTACAATATGTTACGCTTAAGTTATAGTTCAAAGCCACGAAACAGACCAGACAGAAAATAAACCAGGAACTTAGGAATATAGGTACCTACATACAAAAATAGGTAAATTGATAAATAGATCAACTGTAAATGGGCATCGTTAGAGTCATGTAAACAAAAATAATAATAATGAGGATCCGTAACGTTTTTAGTTGAGTTTCCATATTTATAGAGCTAAGAAACCCTTAACACACAGTGTAAGAAAATTTTCTTATAAATAAATAACTGAACTGAACTGAACTGAAAGTGCAAAAAATGTTGTTCTATGACAAAAATTGACGAAGTTATGACCAAATTCCTAGCGAAGTTCACTGAGAGACCGCTGCAAGTGCGTGACGTCACCGTCACTCGCTCGGTCGCCGCCCATTAACCGTAGGCAGATATCAGTTTTTAGTGATTTACTCCGAAAGTATAAGTTTAGGGGAAAAAATGACATAACCATCTATTCTTAGTTTATATTAACGACCTGCCTCATCTTGTCAAGAATAATCATGAGATTGTATTGTTTGCTGATGATACTTCATTAATTTTTAAAATGATGCGACAAAACACAAATTTCGACGATGTGAATAATGCAATCTCAAAAGTAGTTCATTGGTTTAGTGTCAATAATCTTTTGCTAAACGAAACCAAAACAAAATGTATTAGATTTATTCTACATAATGTTAAACAAGTGAAGGCTGATGTAAACGTTAAAGGAGAAACTTTAGAAATAGTAGAAAGTACCGTATTCTTAGGAATCACCTTAGATAATAAACTTCAATGGGGCCCACACATAGATAAGCTATCGAAGAGACTCAGTTCTGCAGCGTATGCAGTCAAAAAAATCCGTCATCTTACAGACGTGGATACATCTAGACTTGTTTATTTCAGCTACTTCCATAGTATTATGTCTTATGGTATACTGCTGTGGGGGAACGCTGCAGATATTAACACCGTATTTGTGCTGCAGAAGAGGGCTGTTCGGGCTATCTATAACATGGGTCCTAGAGAATCTCTACGTGATAAATTCAAAGAAATAAACATAATGACAGTACCATGTCAATATATCTATGAAAACTTATTGTACACTCATAAAAATATAAATCGGTTCCCTAAAAATAGCGATAAACATAATTTTAATACCAGAAATAAACATAAACTCGCTGTGCCCACAACTAGGCTACACAAAATAAATGTATCTTTTAGAGGGCAATGTATACGCTTCTACAACAAAACTCCTAGTGAGTTGCAAAAATTATCAGTAAATAAATTCAAACAAATTGTCAAAACCTTGCTGTGCAAAAAGGCTTACTATAAAATATCAGATTATCTAGAGGACAAAAAAGCTTGGGACGGGTTTTGCTCCAACTCGAAAAATAACAACTAACAGGCTAAAGGTTTCTTCGTCGCTTCTTTACTTTAGTCTACATACCGAAGCGACAGAAATCAAAAAATATCACTTTATTTCCGTGTCAGTGTTTAGTTTTTTATTTTGACCTTTTCTAAGTGTACATTTATTGTATTTATGGAAATAAAGAGTTTTTGATTTTGATTTTTGATTTTTGAACCAAATAGACTCAGTTTTGAGAGACGCATCAAATGAATTTTTTTTTTAAATTTTTTTTCATTCGATGGGTTCTCAAAACTGATTCTATTTGGTTCTGTCAGGTGGGAAAACGAAATACTGCAGGCACATGCTGGACGCGGCAAGCTGAAGACACGGTTATGCCTGTCTTCAGCTTGCCGCGCATTAGGGGAGGCCTATGTCCAGCAGTGGACCAATATAGGCTGATGATGTGTTTGAACATTCCGAACTGAATACCCCCACAGTTTGTAATAGCAGTCCCAGACTAAACGTCTGGTCGGCTTGCCAAATTCGCAGCATAAATTCCGTATTCACGAGTTACCAGGCAATAATGCGCGTTATTACAACGTGGGTGGGGTTAGTATCGGGTGATCGCTGAAAGAATTGGTAAGGAAAGCCCACTCGAGTCGCTTGTTCGGAGTTTTGTTCAGTTGAATATTGAGCAGATGTTTTTGTTTTGGTATGAAGAAGGGATATGGGAAGGGATATTAGGTCACAATGAATAGAGTGGGCACCTACTTAATTTCAACTGTTGCTTAATTAAATATTTTGAAAACACTAATAACAGAATTCGATACACTTATTTTTAAACTGTCTTCCTACGTTAAATACTAATATAATTATATAATAAATATGTATATCGCAAAAAAAAAAAAAAACTTTGTCGTTTGCAAAAAAAAAAATATCTAAATTCAAAAAATCGTTACTCACAAGTTGATCCCCTCGGGGGTCCAGAATCACCCCTTTCGGCTTAGTTTACCCTTTCCGTGGCACCCTGTATAGTGATACTTAATTATGTAGTAAACACCTCTGTGCACCGATAGAATGCAATATATGATAGAGTATTGAGTACTTATTAGTTTTTCCGAAAAAATCAGGGCTTCAATATCTGTTCAGCTATCCCGTATTTCATCTGTCCCGTATATTCCAGCACTGAAGTTCCATTCAGCTTATCATTCCATCTCGATACCCACAATATCCCGGCGGTCCACACAATACCTCAAAACAAAGCGGTGATCAGAACAATAGTTAGTTATTAAAGCTCAGGTGACCTGGCACGTAGCTCATGTATTTTAGAGGTGGTTTAATTAAAATTATATGGGATTTATTCGGTCGGTTGGAAATAATTAAATTATGTTACGGCGTTAATAATTTGTGTTTCAGAGTTTTCCAATAAACCTGCGTAAGCATTTCACCCCGCATAACACGATCATCATCATCATCAGCCTATATTAGTCCACAGCTGGACATAGGCCTCCCCTAATGAGCGCCATAGCGCCCTGTCTTCAGCTTGCCGCATCCAGCATCTGCCTGTCTTTTGCAGGTCGTCATCCCACCTGGCTGGAGAGCGATAAAACGATCACTAATCATTAATCATCACATCACAATCACGATAAATGAAAAAGTTTATATTGATATTATATTTGCTACCTAGAAGACAACGATGTACTTCTTCAATACGAGTACTTCTCCGTGTGATAAAAATCGGTGCAGCAGTTCTCATTTGATGGTATTTATCAGCTCGGTACGGATTTCCAGGTATAAAATATCGTTATTTTTTTGTAAAATTAGCTTGTCGGCCATAAAAACGCAAACGTAACCACGAGCAGAAGAGCTCGATAAAGAACCCTAAATAATTCAGCCCGAACATGTCTCGTTAGGTTTCGTACCCGAATTCTGCGGCCGTGGTTTCAGCTTCAGCTCGTCTCTTAAGAGGCTCATTAGGTGGTTTCATTCAGACGCGAGCTTGAAGAAAGATCTGGAGGGGTACTTTATAAGGGTATTCTCTTTTAAACACCCGTTCGTTTGTATTATTTTGAGGAAGATTAGAGGTACAGTAACACGAATTGAATATAATTCAAGTGGATTACCAGTTGAGTTTGGGCAGGTCAAATAGCTCTAAGAATCGATGGTCGTTCAGACCATAAAGCCGCTGCCCCACCGTTGCGCACGGAGCACGCACGTGTGTCTAGCTTCACATTACAGGAAAATGTATGTGATAACGTCCACTGCAACCCACGAACACGCTACGCATGAATACGAGGTTAATGACGTCATTGCTACACGCGCTATTACCCACGCAGCTCAACACTGTCAACGCTTTGTACGTGGTAAACGCGTGCATAGCTTCACTTCGGGAAAAAGTCAAATCGTTGCTGCGCTACATTTGTAAATAGTTGTGGGTTAATTTTCATGCATAGTGTATGCTGCAGTAGAAACGAAGAAACACGTTGGCAAACAAACGAATGCACGCCGCTAAATTGCGCCGCGGCGGGGCAGCAGCTTTAGGTTCTCGAGTGGCCACGTGCTGAAACTCTGAAGGCTCATCATGACAGCTATCATTACAGACACACCTAGGTAATGACAGACCACAAGGTCACGGAAGTGAAAAAAGTCGTTGGAGGCGCACAGCGACTGTTGTGGCAATTTTTCGGGGAGGCCTATGTCCAGCATTGCATGTCTTTTTACCTAGATGATGACGCTGAACGTAAATTGGCGCCGAACGCCTACCTATTTAACGATCTGAAACGTCGTGTTATGAAAATTATATCCAGAGGTGTTAAAAATGTATATATCTCGCTACGTGAGCTCTACGGTAATTAAAAATTAAAGAGGCTCTTGTCGTTGTTATGATACAATTTCCTCCACTTTTCTCTCTACAACACAATGTATTTTACTTCTTTATACGACATGACAGCGACTTTCTCCTTGATCTGACTCATTGTTTCTTCCCCTTCCTCGTCTTCTTTCTACTTTTCCTTATATGATGTTACTTGTGAAGTTATCATTTCGTTTAAGAGGTCCAATAATTCTCCCTCTTCTGTTTTGAATGGTATTCATCAGCTCTATGGTAGGTCCCCAGATTTACAAAAGGTCGACAGGTGCTCGGAGAGATGTTTTTGTGAATGTTATCTCGACTGAATGTAATAAAATATGCCCAAGTAAATAATACCTAAGCTCTGAAGTTGGTATAAAAGTAACGACCAAACAAACGTAAAAAGAAGGCTTTTGTTTGATATTGTTTGTAACTACGTTCTGCGGTTTCGCACGTAGGTATACGATACCCGTATGTTAAGGTAAAGAGGTATCATTTTACATACCATAGAATCAGGACAATCTTCATGCATGGGTTTAAATAAAGAAAATACTTTAATACATAAATACTACATAAAAAAATCGGCCACCACTCAGGATGTGCTATGGCAACGAAGATCATGCCTTATCGCTGATTCCCGAATCCATGTCACATAAAATAACAAGGCTTAAACTTAAGTGAATGTGTTAAAATATTGATATCTTGAACTTTGTTAGCCTAAATAAATAGGTACCTACTTCATTTTTACTTCCCTACCTATTTTTGACATTGAGTATTTGGATTAACCAAAAGCCCACCGAAATTTAATCATCTTAAAATTCCAAAGGCTTTTGTTTGCTCTTTGATTTAGTGATGTAAATTACAAATGGCTGGCGTCGTGTTGCTAAAGGCTGATTAATTCCGTCCTTGGAAGCAAGATTTATCTTTGCCTCAGCCTTCAAATAATGCTTCGTGTTCAGATTGCTTGGTTTACATTGCTTACAGGAGTTAGGCCCTGAACTAAACACCATATAGGCAATATTATAATGGACTCGCTTCTGCCCACGGCTACGCACGCGTTCATAAGGATAAAAAGTAGGTATCAAAGAACATGGAAACTATGTTAAATAAAACAATATGACACTTATACTATAACTAATCTTATAGATACGAAAGTTTGGATGTGGATGTTTGTTATGTACTTGTTCACGCCAAAACCACTGAACGGATCGGGTTAAAATTTTGCGTACCTACAGGTTATTCTTATCCTGGAATCAATCATAGGCTACTTTTTATCCCATAAATCAATTCTCATGGAAACGATCTCATCAAAACGTTTTCACAGAAACAACGCGTGCAAAGCCACGGGCAGAAACTAGTAATAGAAAATCCAAGTAATCCATTGTAAAATGGAGGATAAAACATATTTTGTAAAAATTCCGCTTAACGCGTTTAACGCAGAATCGTTTGTACCTAAATATTTTTTCATCCTAATATTAGGAATAAAAAATGTTTATCCACCTCTAGAACTGTTTCTCTAGCATATTGTAACCATCACCACAACGAAGCACAATTGCTTCTTACAACATCCCTATTAGGCTTTCCCATCCCAGCGTAGGTACTCAGATAGAAACCAACGATAACCCCGTTAATCAAAAACTGACCAGCCGTTTTAACTGCTACCCAAGCAAACTATCTATGCAAGTTTGCTTGGGTACAACCCAAAAACATTACCCTTGTTCGTAATCGGAGCAAAAAATCTACGAGTCCTCCGAAGCTAACAAACAAAACACTGTTCTAAACAGAAGTTCCACTCGGCGCGTGCGCTCCAAGTCATTATAACGGTCGCGTCACGGGCCTTGATCTTGAAGATTTGTATCCGGTACTTACCGAGTGTAGGTGCGATATGACACGGACAATGTATTCAACCACTCTAACATTATCCCTTTAATCCGTGCGCTATCAATATTGTACTTAAATATTATATTATTTGAAAAATTATTTCACCGTTAGGAAGCTTACTTTTCAGGGCTATATTTTATCCCGGAATTTCCACGGGAACGGGAACTACGCGGGTGAAACCGCGAGGCGATCGTCTAGTATTATATATTTATAGGGGGTTAAAACTTTGAATTTATAGTTTGACATTTGACGTGACTGAGACCTTATTTTGTAAGCCTAAAGGCCTAAAAAAAGGGGGAGGGGCATCATCGTAATCACCACGCTTATCAGGCGGATTGGTGATAGCTATATTCGCTATTCTTTTGTTTCTTTCTACACATTTCCGCTTTATTCTGTCTTTTTCCCTTTCTGTAGCCATGGCGGTAGCGGCATAAGAATCTACCCTCCAACTAGGCCCATGGATGTCGTAAGAGTAGTACGCAGTACGCTGAGTTATGCGCTATGCGGAGCTGGGCACATAATTGTATGAAAAACGTCTAAAGTGGTCTTTTGCGCCGTCGATGTCTGCATCACCGGTGAGGGAGTACTGATAAAGAAACCAAGGCGTAAGGCAACATACCAGAGTAAGGGCATCAGCTTCCTTCTGTGTATTGTGAACACCTCTCTGCGATCACCAATCTGCTTGATAAACGTGGTGATTATAGCATCCCCTTGTTGGGGGAAGGCCACCTTCAGCAGTTAACGTGCTGTTTTGTTTTAAATTGATTTGACTTTTCTTGGTGCTTCTTTTGTTGGCCTAAAGAATTAAAGTTATTGAAATCTCGGCATTGCCATACAGCGCGGTAATGCTGCCAGCGTCTCGGGGACGCTTCCGACTGGTGCTGATATGAATGTTTGCAACAGTCGGCAGTTAGCTCAATTGTTTCAATTGTAAATACTAGTTCTAATTTATTTCTTATTTGATTGTAATTTTCTTTGTGAATAAAGAGTATTCCTTGAAATCTGATAAAGCGATGTTCGCAAAAATAGCAAACACAAACATTTTACTTTGATTTTAATTATTTTGTTGTTTTTTTTTTATAAGTGTACTTTAAAATTGTTGTATTTTGTATGTGTGTGTCTGAAGACGCAAATAAATAATTTTATCAATCTATCTTAAACACTCCTTGGAGGGAAACTCAGCATACCAACGTTACGTAAATTAAACTAATGGATCCATTCGGCTATATTCTGGCAGTAGTACTAATTAGGTAATTAGTCGGATATTTCGGAACTAATTATGCTGAGGAATGGTACTCTTTACTAATGGTAAAGATAAGAGGACTTGGGATAAATTCTTATTTCTTTACGTGTTGGGCTAAAAGTAGTG
The DNA here is from genome assembly GCA_963564075.1 of Eupithecia subfuscata. Lineage (NCBI taxonomy): Eukaryota > Metazoa > Arthropoda > Insecta > Lepidoptera > Geometridae > Eupithecia > Eupithecia subfuscata. The sequence goes on from OY751114.1 coordinate 14,345,796, forward strand.
ACTTATTTATATAAGGCTAAAAGCTTATTGGGACGAACCAGTGTAGACTTGAAAAAAAATAATGTCGGAATATCCACACAGCATCATCTAGCCCCAAGCTAAGCAGAGATTGTGTTATAGATACTAGACGACTGATATACTTAATACAATAAAATGCATAGATAGATATTTTGAAATAAACAAGATGATTGATGACTGCGTAAAAAATTTATAAGCTGACAATAGGTTGAGAAAGCAACCCATCCAAAATTTCAGAAACCCCAGTGTACAATGACACAGCATAACTGTATACTCCAACTTACGTAGGAAGATACATAGTAGGTACCAACTATTTATAATATTAACTATATTGTACCATAGAGACTGAGGCTGACGGACAAACCGAATTACGGTTTATGTTAGCTGTAGATAAAATAAGTTAATAATAAGTAAAATAATTAAATGAAAAAAAAATACGTTTTTTTTATTGTAAACCAGCTGCGCCCCGCGACTTCGCCCCCGTGGAAATTTATGTTTACAACTTCTTACTTTTTTCTTTCATAAGACCTTCTCCTGACAATAACAAACACAACAAAGAAAGAATTAGCGAAATCGGTCCAGCCGTTCACGCGTGATGCCGTGACCAAGGAAAACGGGTTTCATTTAATTAGGTTATTTTATATTACATAAACGGGTTTCATTTTTATATATATAGATGGTCGGGCGTTTGCCCACCATCTCACTAAAGTAAGTAAAGATGTGGCCTAATATGGAGCACGCTTTCTCAAAGGGAACCTTTTCACTTTGGTTTTGAAGACTCCGAGATTGTGTTACGAAACAATAGGTATTTTGCTTTAATGAAAGGTCCAAGGATATATAGAGTATCTACATACTTAATTATTTCTACCTAAAAGTTCTTTAGAAAAGCCATCTAAAATTTTTCATTTTCAATCATAAGGACGTAATTACAAATTTGACACGCTCAAATTTAGGAATCTGAGCCTGCACACTAACACAAAAACTCCACGCACACATTGAAGCCGCTTTACGCTTGTATACATTAACTAACAAATCTTGATACTTGAAGCTTTTGTAGGATCGATGGCTACAAAAAATTGCAATAGCATAGCAAGTTCATCTTTTATCTATTCTATGCATAATAAAATAAACAAGATCCGTCAAGTGCGAGTGTGAATGGCGCTCCAAACTTTTGTCAATATACTTCTAGTATTAAAGGTAACAGGTACTTCGGAGATTAGTGAGTAGGAGGTACTGAGGGGTGAGTCTCGGCAAGGCGTGATCAAGACGTCGATTGATTCTGCTGCTCAACAAATTTCATGATTCTAGGTCTAGGGGAAGTGTCTAGGTTTTGGGTGCATGTGATTCCCTTGGAAATTTGAAAATTTTCGGACATAAACGGCTGTAACTTTTGAGTGCGTTGACTTAGCAGTTTAATTTATATCACGGCTTCAAGAAGTTACGGACTTGAGTATTTGATGTTAATTTCAACTCAATACCTTCATGGGTTCCTGAGAAAAAAGGGTTGACAGACGGACAGACAGACGGACAAAAGTGATCCTATCAGGGTTCCTTTTTTCCTTTTGAGGTGCGGAACCTTAAAAATGGTTTTTATGTGAAACGCAGCTTATATACGAACCATTGATATTACCTACCACTTGACGACTCAAAGGCAAGCTTATTTGATTTTCTCGTCTATTGTAAAATAAAATGAGCGCCATCAGTTCTGCGTATTTTTTTTGTAAAAGTTATTCTAATTGTTAAAATATCATAATAAACAAGCGATTTTAGCACTGTGTTTTGGTAAAGTAAAGAGCTTCACCGTCTTGGAAACTAGGGGGTATCTGTAGTTGCTTTGATAAGAGATGGCTTTGGAGTCGCTAGTATGATTATTATAATAATAATAATATAATATAATAATTATTTACGCCTTATTTTATAGGTGTCTACGTGTTCTTTATCAACTGATATGATAACACCCTGACAAAACTGAGGTAGGTACAGTCAGCAACGAACGTAAAAAAAATAATTATTTTGTAAAAGATAAAAAGAAAAAACCAAAAAATTGTTTTTTTCAATTTTTTACATAAATTTTGAGGTTATCTGAAAAATGTGTATAAACAAAAGTTGTAGATCTTTTTATTACCTACAACTTTGCCATTTGATTTTTTTCCATAGGACTTGTAGTTTTGCCGGAAATCGAGATAAACCGTTTTTTACCCTTTAAACTCACCCCCTGCCCCTTCCCGACCTCAGATCGCCCGTAAATTATTTTTTTTCTTTTCCTAACATTTTTATATTATTCTCCTCCTTTTCCAATGGGTTTCATCCTACTATGAATTTGTTTCACTTTTTATTATTTTTAAAGCCTTCTACCCTTGTCTATAATTATATGCTGATGATGATGATGTTGACCTTTTCCAAATCATACATATTTAGGCACAAATACTTTCAGTCCAAAAAAGTGTCAATGTTATCAAGTCACAGTACACAACACACATACGGTTCTTTGGAACTTTGTCGTTCTAATTATTTGCAAAAAATTCAACATACCCGTGCTTCCATGAGCGCTTCTGACGCGCGTCTGACAAATAAAATGAAATAGAGTCTATGTGCAGCGCGTTCTGAAACCTTTTCATAGAAAAATGTATGGAAAAATCATGGTGGATTTTCGGCTATCTATTCTTTCTCATAAATAAAAAAGTATTTGATTTGGGTACAAAATAATACCCAAGACGTACAGGGGACTATATAAGCCACATTTTTTTATTACTTTCACGTTGAAATATGCCGCAGAATTGGCTATTTATGTACCTATCCAGACCCCATTTTTCGACAATTTCAGCGATTCTTGCGTTGGTAAAAACGTATTTATGTGAAAATATTGTATGGGACTCCTATGTTATTTTCGCACCCTGTAAAGATTAATATATTACCTTTCATTTTATACCCTGATATCTAAACAGTAGCGATTCCTGGTTCATTAAATGGTACCTAAAAACCATTGAAATTTGTAATTACGTCCTTAATGTTGATGTGTTAAAATTGAAAACTAAACAGTTTGTTTTGATCAGTAAAGTTGCAGCCGTTGACGACGAACATATAAAAGTTTGAGAGGTTCTCAACTCATCCGTAAATCCGTGAGCCAAACCGCAGTAAATGAAGTCACATTAAATATTTTATCTCAATCCCATTTGACCTAACCCAGATACAGAAAGTTGAGCCTCACCTTTGACATTCAACGTGAAATATTTTAGAACTAGCAACGAGCCCCGGCTTCGCACGTGTAGCAGAGCAGTTCCATTTATGCGTCGGCGGCGCACGCCAGCAATGTTCCCAATCGGTATGATTTTATTCAGACATCTTCAAGAATCATCGTCTTATTTCGGGGGCGAACCTAGCAGGTGTGATTTACCCCGTGGTAAAAAAAACAAAATTACTTACCTACATGAAATAAAATAAAAAATATTTGGTTCATTGAATGTGAAAAAACAATTGAGAAAAAAAAATTACGATATGATAAAATCAAAAATCATGAAAGTGCACTGATTCGCACATAATTTGGTCGAGATCTCAGAAACCCTGTAATCTTTTGAAATGACTTATATTTTGATTCATAGGTTATTATTATTACTAATTGTTTGGTTTCTTGAACCAGTTTCTTCATAAGTTGTGTGGTTTTCTTGTAAATTGCGCCCTCGTCATGAATTACTCTGTCTATTAGTGAATACCGTATTGAAAATCCAATGCGTAGATTCCAAGGATAAACAGATATGTATATAGACAGACATACGCCGAAAGCGACTTTATGTTGCTTGACTTTATGCTATGTATAGATATGGATTCGCGAAACACAATGTAAAGAGTCCTCGTAAGTACTCAAGTCTCGGTCGAGAAAATGTCTGGCTTTTTCATATTCCGAATTTCTGAATTCAAATATTTTCATAACGGAACATTCTGAGGGTATTTGGAGAACGTTGATTGGTTTCGAATAATTTGAAATTTAGAATTGTGTAGCAGGCAAAGACAATTTAAGTGTAGAGTAGGTTGTTGGGAACAAAATGACTCCACCATGACTTGAGGGTCTCTACTTTATGGTGGTAATTAAAGGGTAAGAAGAGGACCCATTGATTAGATCAGACTCTGTTTCGGCTAGAAATCTGTAAAAAACATGCCTTACCGTAAATACTACGAAAACTATAGCGAGCTCGAGGTAAAATATTACATCCCCGCATTGGCGCCCAACGTGGGGGAACAAATCTTTAAAACTGCAACGGCAGCCCGACCGGTCCGACACGCCCTTGCCAGTTTATTTATGACTATTCTCACCTCTCGCTATCTCGCCGCAGCGACCACCTCCTAGAAGTCAGCGCGCGGAACATAGTCACTTCACAATAACATCACTAAAATAGTCACACCAAAACTCACTAATAGTCAAACAATGACACAATTCACTACACAGTTAGTTATTGTCATGAGTCACTATACCAGATAATGCACTTTAAAGACACATACGAAGAGTTCATTTTCAAGGCACTTTTTCAAACGATTGTAGGAAAACGATTCGACATTGGTACATCTTTATTAACAAAGAAAATTACAATAAAATAATGGAAACAGTTTAGAAGTAGTATTTAGAATTGAAACAGTTGAGCTAACTGCAGACTGTTGCAAATAATTTAGAGATAGCTCAACTGATCCATATCAATACCAATCGGTGAACTTCATTACATTGTATAACAATGAAGAGGTGACATTTTAACACTTTCACGGTTCAAGGTCATGTAGGTGCCAGTGGGGACTATGAAAGTCGGAGCGGGGGAACTAAAAAGAGGAGGGGACATGATGTGTCAAACCGGCCAATAGCACGGCAACAGCGTCACATAAACATCAGCACTACTTGGGTTCGATCGAGGTTTTTTGGTTATTTTATACATTTTCTCCCTCCCTCGTTTGGATTTAAGCTTAAAAAAAACACATTGAAGCCGCTAACCCCGCCGACACAGCCCGGCAGGTTGGTGTCGGCGGCATTATTTTAAAGGACTACACATCGAACCCGCCTACACTTAGGTCGCAGCTTTTTCAAAGAAGACCAAAAACGAAACAAAATAACACAACTTTTCACAGCCGAACCTTTTGTGATTGTGTATCGAGATATGTTCATCGAAATTAAGACTTAGATCCTATTACTTACGTGTTTTCGAATACTGAAGTTATTGTTAGGCATGTTTTGAAACTGAGAGTAGTTAGTAAATACACGGTGGATGAACTAATACTAAAATGCCCTATTGTTCGCAAGTTTTCACTTTCTTACATTTATTATGACGTAAATCAATTTAACGTGGGAAATTGCAATAAGACTATTCATATTTCTAAGAAATCGAATTATATCGCAAAAATTTTCGACTTCGACGGGACTTGAACCCGCGTCCTCCCCTCAGTACGGGAATGTGATAACCAACTACACCACGAAGTCAAGTGACGAGAGTGCGAGGCTTACGCACTATAATAACAAAAACCTAAAGGTGGGTACAGACTGGTGAAACGTAACATGCAATGTGTCATGCAATGAAAGAATTCACCGTACACATTGCTGCAATGTATCATGAAAGGTAACACACTTTGTAACAATTTCTCATAGTTTGGACGTCTTGTGCGCGCGAAATGTGCATTTCACGCGCACGCTACGAGCATTACAAGCCGCGCGCGGAGCGATCCGTGATTTGTCGGTTTTTCGAACGAACACAAAGGGGCGCGCAGTGTGCGCGGAGCAGCCAACGTGGACGGTCGTTTTGAAATCAACACGTGCACGCAACGAACATGGAGGACGACACTGCGTGGAGTGAGGAAAAGGCATTTTGCTTGATAGATGCGTACAGAGTTCGTGAAATTTTGTGGAACCCGCAAAATGATAACTATTATAAGAAAAATCTTAAGCAAGATGCGTGGTCGGAAATCGCAAAGTTGATGACAATGACTGTAGAAAAATGCAACAGCAAAATTGTTAGTCTTCTCTCTTCATACCGCCGCGAAAAGCTGAAGGAAAAAAAATCAAAGGGGACAGGAAAAGGTAAGAATAATGATTAATGTTTGTATTATTATTGTTATTTTTTCTTCATTTATAAAGATTAACAAACAGTAGGTAATCACTTCCTGCTATAAAGGGTTTATAACAGGTTTAAAACGTTTGATAACTTTTCATGCATAAGACCGTTAAAGTATAATGGTAGATAAAGACATACAGGGTGTCCCGTAAATACTACGACATTCAGCTGATTTTTTTTCGCGATTTCGAATGGTCCCATAGTAAAAGTTGTTCGTATTGATGAGTACTTTAACCTCTGGCAGTATGTCGTACTATTTACGGGACAGCCTGTATTGTAATGTAGGTAAGTGTATATAAAATACCACGAGAATGTGTAATTTTTTACTTCTGACGTAAAACGAGGGGTGTTATAAGTCTGACCCCTAAAACTGTGGGTCTGTCTGTCTGTAGCATCGTAGCGCTTAAACGGATGGACCAATTTCGATGCAAAAACGAGAAAAAGGAATTCAAACCTCATGTTTCAGCTAAATTATTTATTTATCCTAAACAATTAACTTTGTATTACTCGGTTGCAGGTGCCTCGGAAACATACATAAGTCGTTGGTTTGCCTATGATGCTTTGAAGTTCTTAGACGACAGGAACACACCGAGAAAGAGAAAAAATACGGTATGGATTATTCTATGAACATCTGTCTTGCCAAGAAACCTTTCCTTCTTTCGTAAAATAATCAGCCAATTCATCTCTGATAGCATTTAGATGTGCAGGTGATCGTCTGGGAATATTTCTTATGGGCAGTAATGATGTCATGTCGTCATTATTTCGCCTCCATGAACCTTCATTTAAAATTCCTTCTTCCTCCTGATCAACTAATCCTGGAGTTATGAACACGTTTCTAGAATGACGTTTCAAATAATTATGTAGAAGAACGATTGCCATAACTACCAATTCAGCATTATCAGGCTGTAAAAGCATTGGTTTTCTTAAAACTCTGAACACAGACGATATAATTCCAAATACGTTCTCAACAATCCGTCTAGCTCTACTTAATCGGTAATTAAATATTCTCTTCGATGAACCCTTTGGATGTGTCCCACCATATGGTTTCATCAAGTTTTCACTTAAAGCAAAGGCACTATCGCCTACAAAAAAATATGGGATGGAAATATTTCTATCGGGGAGTGGACGCGGCGATGGCAGGTTTATTGTGTTATTCTCTATCATATCATATAATGTGGTATCTTTGAAAACTCCGCCATCTGAAATTCTCCCTTGGCACCCCACGTCTACGAATAGAAAATTATAATCTGCATCAACTAGAGCAAACAAAACGATGCTAAAATTTTGTTTATAATTATAGAACTCGGTTCCGCTTTTGATAGGTGCTTCAAGTATAACGTGCTTTCCGTCTAATGCCCCTGAACAGTGTGGAAAGTTCCACCGGTCTTCAAACTCCTTGCTTATCTTCAACCAGGCTTCGGCTGTCGTTGGTACCTAAAAAGAAAACAATTAATTATTTTTTGCATTTTTAGGAGTCACTTCATCGCTCGGACTTGGGAAACACTGCCGACCAAAATGTGTTCACCCCTCCAGTACCACCAAATGAATGTACTCCAAAGAGCGCTAAACAAACCAGGAGGGATGACAATGTGCTCTCAGATGTGATGGGAATACTGAAAACAACAGCCAATAAATTGGACAATTCGATAGGTATTCCTGATACAACGAAAAGTTTCGCTTCCTTTATAGGGGCTAAAATGACTAGTTATTCTCCACAAACTAGGATTTCGGTGGAACATGCAATTTTTGAAATAATTATGAAAGCTGACAGGGGATATTACGATTACCATGCATATGGTTCACACCAAGATGATTATTTATCCAGGGCAAGACAGAACTGTGTGGATCTGACCGGATATTCTAATCGTCCCTCAACATCGGCCGGACCACCATCGGGCACAAACGAAGCGGGACCCTATGGCTATACTACGGCAAGAAATGAAGATACTACTGACTATCCAACCAACCAGCCGCCCTTGTCGGTCTCTTCACAAGAGTCTTACACGTCTTCTATGGATGACTTTAATGATTTAATGTGATAAATAAAGACACTTCTAAACATAAATAAAGATTTTCATAATACGTACCTTAATGTATTCTTTTAATTCCTCCATTATTGCGGCGCACACTTCAGGTACAATAGCACTTATGGATTGTTTCGATACTCTAAACGTATACTGCAGACTTGTGTAAGAGTCCCCGGAACCCAAAAATCGAAGTGTTATTGCTAGCCTATCTTGGATTGAAATTGGAGCTCTTAAATTTGTATGGTTTCGACTAATTCTTGGTCCGATCATCTCGAGCAAATTTTCAAAGTCTGTTGGCGTCATCCTTGTAAAGTTTTTGTATTGTCCACTTATGTGCTGAAAATTCATATCAGTAAGCAGTTCTCTACCTTCTCTCCGTTTATACAATTCTGTCCGCCACCAACGTCGGGGTCTTCGGCGTGTTTTCATGTGTTGATGTATTATTAATAATGAAGTACTGATAATCGTCAAAGCAAGAACGTGGTCTTCGGACTCCATGCTTCGTGTGATCTACCGGTTTTGTAAGTGACGCGCACGAAAAAAACGTGTATCGAAGGGCCGTGTTCGCGGCAGAATGGCGGAAACAGACGAACGCGGGAGGTTCGTAGTGAATGCGCGTTAAGAGCGCGCTATGCGTCCACGCTTGCAGCGAACATGCAATGAAAGGCAGAATTATACATTTCATGTTACGTTTCACCAGTCTGTACCCACCTTAAGACTATTCATGGCCACGTGATTCTTTGAAAGTCCTAGCTATTATATTATGTAATTAACAGTTCAATGGGATTTTGAAAACATTATCTTTAAGCACTCGGCTATCAATGGGTATAATTGACGCAAGATGGCGTAAAAACGACGTAATGATCTAAACACCCAGGAATGGATGAATGTATGTAGAGTAGAAAAATCGTTTGATTTTATTATCAAAAGTATAAAGCGTAGACATGTGTTTGTGTGTGTGAGTAGCATAATCTGTGAAAGAAATATTGACACTTGTAACAAGCTCAGTGCAGTGTCCGGTGTCGATTAAGATGTCGCCAAAAGTATACTAAACTAATTTGACAGATGTTGTCGTTTAGCGCTGTCGAATTTATTTATTTTTTAAAAGTGTTGTTAGCCTATCATTTCAGGCACACCTAATGCGATAGGGTACTTACTTACCTATTCACAACCATATTTAATTAGTTTGGTTTTGTCGATCTAAATTGACACCAATGTCTTTCTCTAAGGCATTATGAAAGCTTGCTCAGTCGTCTACCTATGCTTGAGTATCGCTTTGCATAAACGTTACTCAAGAACAAAGAACGTTGACTGAGTAAGGTTCATATACGGGCCAAAGACTGACTGAAACAGTGACACATTTGTCACTGGGTACGTTCTGTTCAGTTTCTCTCCCGCAGATATATATTATACTCCTACCATTTATTACAGTTTATGAGCAACATAAATTAGGCAGCGGTCCAAAACACAACTTTTGCGGTCCCCAGAGGGCATAAAATCACGCATAACGGGTGAACCATGAACAGGTTACCCATAAAAGTTTAACTTAATTCAGCCTTTTTGAATTCCTCACTAGAATTTTATGACTCAAAGTTTCACAATTCTAGCTATTCACAATAATTTTAAAGACTGAGGAATTTACTAGTTATGTTAACTAATGAAGTGAATGAAAAATTATGCCATATTACACAATTAGTGCAAAACCAGTTAGTATTGCAATTGAAAAACACGTACTGAATTCACTGCAGGTAAAGAGGTACAGGTATATCTGCAGGTATATCTAGACTACTCTCGGGGCCTGATTCCGAAAATACAGAGAGGACCGATAAATAAAATTCTAAATTAAAAGTGCTTTATTTCTTTTAGATCTTACAACACTCTTGCACACGTCAGAAAATTAATATCAATAATGCTGGACTATCCAGATGTGTTAAAAAGATGAAAACACGATGATTATGTGACTGTGTGGGCACTACCCCCCATGTGATAAAAGCCAATAAGGCGCTTATCAAGGGGAGGCCCGCGTCCAGTAGTGGACCAATACAGGTAGTTGAGGTTGAGGAGAAAGTAAAAGGCTGGCTTAGGGCCGGTTTCCACAAAGCTGAGTGGTGGTGTGTAAAAATTACATGGTGTCATCCAAGCGCCACAGTCACATCGTCGACAGCCTTTATTGATCCACTGCTGGACACGGGCCTACCCTGCGACTTTTATCTCATGGGGGGGTAATGCCTATAATCCCCACGCTGGGCATGCAGGTTGGGGATCGCAGTTCGGTGGTAGAATTGTTCTGCAGGGGCGCTGCTGCCCGCCCCCGGTGGATATCCCTTAGTCGCCTATTACGACACCCGCGGGAAGAGTTGGGGTGGTGCAAATTCTAAGCCAGCACCAAACAACGAAGCCCGCACCACACAGCGATGCCGGCACCACACAGCGATGCCGGCACCACACAGCGAAATTTTCCTTTCTGTTCAATCTAAATTATAGGCCTTTATCTGGCTTCCTCAAAGGTATAAGGATAACATTTGAAGCCCTAGCTTGAATGAACTAGACGACCGAAGAAGCACGAATATGATACACTTAATCAGACCGCGGCGGCGGCGTTTGTTTAGCAAGTAAATGTTGATTGGGAGTTGTTGTCGCATTGGTCATTAAAACCAACGGTTATTGCCCGCTACCCGTGTTACATTATCTTTTTAAGGTTCCGTACCCAACGCTGAGGAGAAAGCCGCTGTCATGTCGTATAAAGAAGTAAATGAGACAGCATTTGAATGATAAAAGTGGACGAATTTGCATCATTGTACCGACAAGAGCTTCATAAATGAAAGAGGCTACTTTTATTTACAGAAACCCAAAAGGTGTGAACGGGATATAATACAAAATACTAAGCCTAAGCTTGTCTGTCCGACCGTCATAGGCTTTATCTCTAACTCTAATAAAAAGAGAGTTCAATTTATCAAAGAATCTGTGCTCCAAAAATAACAAAAAAGATGTTTAAGAGAAACTTGCTATTTTGCACCAAAAACTCTACCTTCTTTCCGATTATAATAAAGAAGAATGTACCTAATGGAATTTATTTGACACACAAGGAAATAAAAATGTGGATACAAAAGTACAAAAAACGAAAGAAACATAACACTTAGCATAAACTAAGACAAACCCGTATATGTACTAAAAGCAACGAAAAAGAAGCTATTTTCATTGAAAATTGCAGAGAAAATTTACTTCCAAGTAAAGTGTTTGTAATAAATAATGAATGAGCTAAGGCGAGCTGATAGTAAACGGTGGCGATCGTCCAAAACAAATGGAACACCTGGCATTGTAGTTTCGACTTGGAGCATGCTTGCAAGCGCGTAGATACAACCAGCAAGTCAAGAAAAACTGCGCCAATTGAAAGATAAAAACAACAAAGTTTCAGTGTAATATAAATCGAATCATTCATTTTGACACCATATTTTTTACTGTGTGTGTGGAATCATATGGTTTGGGACATAAGCCTAATCTGTATTTGAGAAGCGAAGGCTTATACCATACTTAATAAATTTCGTGGATCGAAGAAAACATATTGGAGCATCGGGTTTACCTCGCGACGTATGTTGGTAACAAGAACCAACGATTCATCCTCATAAGTGGTCATCAACGGGGTGAGTGAGTAATACATATGAAACAAGAAACTAATAAAGTGAAGCCTACAAAATAAGATACACTGATCCAGAATGAGTCATACATGGAGATAGTATTTTCTTAATTAATTCTCTGCTATTACTGTTGTGGAAGGAGAAGTGAGGTCTTTGTTCAGCAATTTAATTTAATTTATTTTATTGGCATATAAAACAGAAAATAATCGATCATTTTTTAAAATGACGAAATTAGGGTATAACATGAATAGACAATAGAGCAGTAAAAGCATATAATATTAATATCTATAATAATGAAGTAAAATTGGATTAATTCGAGTAAAGGCTAAAAATTTAATATATCTCTAACATTTACTCGTATATCAACTTGGCAAGCAAGATACTAGTATAGTATTATAATATTTGTGACCAAACTTAAATTAATCGTTCAGAATAATGGAATAAAAGTAAAAAAGAAATATAAAAGTTATTACTTTTCCTTTTACTGTGCACAAATTGTCTATACTATCTCCTTGATAAATTTGGCATGTCCAGGCAATGATAAAACAATTCAACCTAAAACCAAGGTGACCAAGACCCATCTGGGCCAGAAACTCAGTAATATCCCAGCAATATATCTTGTTGACACCAAGATCGGGCCTTCAAGCCTGGACGAGGATTACTCCAGTTGACAGATGAATGGTCCAGGGAGATTTAGTGGACGTGATAGTCTTGGAGGCTAGATATCTGCCAGTGACTTAACCCGAGACTTTATGTTCGAGAGACCTTCATCATAATATGATGGATAACTGACAAATTGGCCGTAAGGAAAAGGTTGTCGGACACCGTCCAACTCCACAGATACAGATACATTTTACAGTGACAATTAAAAAAAATGGTGTTTGATAAAGAATGTTTACTCGTGGCCAGCAGTGGGTAAACACACGCTACCAATAAATTAAATTATAAAAAATATATAAGCCGACTGCGTTTTTTTCTATTCTGCATGAGGATAAGCTTTGTTATGTTCCATAGGCATCCGATTGTCTTAGTTTTTATTGTAGTTATTTTAAAATAGCTTGAGAGATTGTAACCCAACAATTTCGATTAATATACCTACTTACTTTTTTTAATACCTCTTATTGAACCAGGTGAGAACTCTGTGTCTCGTTAAACCTAACGTAGGACTTAAGAACGGTGCGGATACCTTAGCCCCCATACAAACGTACTTTTCGATTCATTTGGAAACTACATGCCCGGCTTAAATGAAATTTTGTATGCATAACCGGATAAGAAATAGCTATGTTTGTAGCGTTTTAGTTTTTCAAAAAACATTATAATCTTTAAATGAAAGCGAAACTAATTTGCCATATTTTGAGCAACAAATCGAGGCATTTTCAAGCTATTTTTTATGCATGATAGACACCTTTATTCGAAAATCTGTCGCGCTGCAAACATCCTAAATATATTCAACATTAGAAGTAATCAAAAATATTTCTGAAATCAGTCGTTTATTCAAAATGAATCGGAAAGTACGAAAAAATATTAAAAATGGTGAAATTCCTTCTAATTTCTGCAACCGCTTGCTCACACGCGGGGGGCGATGAGACGCAGGGGGGATGAAATTCCGAATTAGGGCGAACGCCGCCGAATGGCCGACACGACGATGCGACGAGCCGTGTCGTACTCGTACGTAGTCGGTCGGGCGTCGTCGGCTATTCTCTGTTGGTTGTTTACTTGTGCTACACTTTGCCGTCTGTCAACACGAAATAAAATGGAGTCCAATGTCAAAATGCGAAAATTGTTTCGAACTTCTGTGATTTACGCCCATTTTACTCCGATAATACCAGTGTCATAAAATATTTTCTACTAATATTTTTTCATCATTTTATAACTTTGTTAAACAAATGAAATAAAATATGATATGTAGCACAAAACCATTGTTGTTTTCCATTCTATGGATATGGATTAGAAAATAAACCCTACGTAATTTAACATAAGTACCTATTTAGAAAAAATGAGTAATCTTCTATGAACTTCTATTTCGAAACATTTTTTTTGATATGGTATCACCATTGTTTTCATAAAATATTTAAGTTTCTGAATTAGAGTTTACGTCACTTCACAGTATACATGTCACTTTGTCATCGAATGCGTACCTAGGTAAATTGTTTGAAATTCATTCCTTCAACTTCAATAATTTACGCAATGTATGACGATGCGATGTCATTATTGTCTACTACGTACTAATTAGTTCCTAATCTGTGGCGACACCGAGCACACGCACAGGCTTCACTCCCTACACACACAGCCACAGCTTTGCATTTGATGGTTAGACGCGCTTTCTCACTCATAACGCGCCCCATTTCATTCGACATGAAACAACAACAAATCGGCATGGGCCGGCCGCTGAGATTTGGGAGAGGTTCGTAGCCTTCTTAAGGTGGTACCCTACCTCGTTATTGTGTGAAGAGGATAGGCATAGGATTTCGCGTTCACAGGAGCGGGACAGAGCAAAGCGGCGTAAGCCCAAAAATCAAGTTTTTAGTAGTTATTTGCTCCCCACAAACATTAGAATAGTTAATTGAAAAAAAGGCAACATATAAAATGTTCTTTATACTTAGTTCAATTACTATGCTTAATCTCAAGATCGTATCATTTGTGTTCATTGAGAAATTAGGGTTTTAGTAAAAAATTAGAGGTAACTTTGCGATTTTTTTCTATCGAGAAAATTTTACGGAATCGTGTTTTCGAAACATATGATCGATAGAATAAGTCCTGAACTTTACCATATATACATTTCAAAGTTAAATATTCAGTAGTTTGGAAGATATGGAGGTCCGACGGAGTTGAAAATAAGCAATTTGAGGTTGTATACGCCCTTAAGGCACTTGTAACCGAGATTAAATCGTAGGTGATCGTAACTGAAAAGCAAAAAACACAATTTCTATGAGTAAATCGAAACTGTTAAGCATATTAAACATAAGGTTTTTGATATTATAAGTTTTTTGACTCCTACGTCACTCGATCTCGTGGTGTAGTTTTTTAGCACATTCCCGTACTTAGGGAAGGATGCGGATTCAAGTCCCGTCGAAGTCGATTTTTTGTGATATTATTGATTTCACATTAAACAATGCAAAAAATCTAATTTAATAAACTTTTTTGAAAATGTGAGTATGGTCGAGTAGGGCATTATTTAGACTACAACTATTTGTCCCCGTTTGCAATACATTTTCAAAAAGTACGTCTGATATGCTAAACAGCATGTTTGAAATTTTTCAACGCCACAAATATATATTTCCATCTGATTAAATGAGGTTTCGCAGGCGACATTAGAACCTCAAATAATCCATTTTCCGATAGTCAAAATCTTCATCCCGAATCCCTTTCATAACGACCATCGATGTGAAACCATTTCCATATTTTCGGATCATATTTTCTTGGAATTGTATCGGAAAGCCGTTTTCTATCCCAGTCTGGATACATATTTCCGGGGTTCTCCATATTATCGTAAACAAGACATATGTTAAGTGAAGTACATTTGCTATTCAGATAAATATACCAGCAAATCTTTTAATAGCATGGTAGAGTCGGCTATACTAATAAGCGGTATGTAGTATTTTACTATAAAAACTATCGTAATTCGAAGAATTCATGATGTAAGCGGGTTAACTACAAACCTTGTTAGTTTTGGAAGGACCTAGGTAGTAGTGGACTCGAAGCGGTCCTAGAGCGGACTTTTTGACGGTGAGTGTAGAGTCACCCTCAAAAAGTGCCTCGTTAAGGGATGAAACGTTAAATATTCTTCAAAACAAACAATTTTCGTAGTTAACCCGCTTACATTCATAATTAATTCGTCAAACGATAGTTTTTATAGTAAAATATAGGTTTTTGTCATTCATCTTACTGAGAAATTAAACGCCGTCGTTGAGTATATCAAGCGACATGGTACATGATGTCAGTATTTACAGTGTTTTTTTTTAAGAGATATAAAAACATTTTAACAAATAAAACCCACCTCGCGCAGTCGGTAAAAAATTATAATAGTCACTTTGATCTAAATAACTGATTTGTACTATTGCTACAATGCACTGAACGTTTTACTGAAACAACGTACAAGTATTATGCAACTCTACTGCACAAAAGAGAAAGTCGGATTCTCTTTGTTACCTACACCTGCTCTGAATGTAGCGGTTTACTGAAGCCGACTGAAAAAACTCGTTCATTTGAAGTGTATTCGTTTTATGGAGGTCACAAGTTAAAAAGGTGCGTTTTAGGAAAATGTTCTTCTGAAATTTTATCGTTTTGATTGAAGTTTTTTGCCAAAAGTTTTCATACATAGTTGATCGACGTAGCTGCTGATCGTACGATTATCCCTAAGTTACGCGTATACTGGATCAGTATCGGAGCGTACGGAGCGTACGGATTTGTTGCTTTGTGTTGATTTCTATGGTGCTGCGTGCACTGGATCGGCAGATCTGCCGATTCCGATGCCAGAGACCGGTATTTCTGAGGATGACGTTATCGGCAAACACGAGCGCTTTAAAAATACATAAATTGCCGATACAAAATCCGAAAGCAGAAGACGCACTGTATCGGCATATTGTTAACACCGCCTCGTACGCTGCGTTCGCTCCGATTCCGACCTAATGGACGAGTAACTTTAGGGTGGTATTTTTCGAAAGAAAATTGGCGAATTAGCAGTTTCGTCGGTTAACTTTGACGTATAACGTACTAGCTTCTGCCCGCTGCTTCGCACGCGTATTTTTGGTACAATAAATATCTTATTTTCTAAGTTATGCTCTAAATGTACGCTAAATTTTATCTTGATCTGTTCAGTAGTTTTGGAGATCCTAGGTGACAAAAATTTCACATTTCACAAACTTTCGGCTTTATAATAGTAGCAGGATGAAAACTTTCGTCAAAAACGTCAAATAATACGTAATTGTCCGAAGATTCTTTCGAAGAACAAATAGTTTAGTCGAGTTATCAATAAAAATCGCATACTTCTAGGTAGTAAGGTATACCACGCACCCTACGTATAAAGGTAAATCAGGGTTCGGATATATGAAATTATAATGCTGCATGGATATCTGACTTATTTAGCGCACAAGCGAATTTGAACCTTCTACCCATAGACAAAGATCACTACTCCACTCAACTGCCGTCGTTTCCGTTAAGTCCAGATAAATTGTGATAAAATTTGGCGACAGTGGACTCTTTCGTCAGAATTTTCAGTTACTGAAATAAAACATCTAGAAACATCTTATTGTGTGTTCCCTCCCTTTGTCTAACATTATAACTCGGTAAATAGGGACAGGAGCTAGCGTTTTCCATGCGGTTATTTAGCAGCAAAATGTAGATTTTCAGTACTAATATAGATACAAATTAATAAAGATAAGAAAACACACTAACGAATTAGGTTAATACGTAAGTATCCAATCAAAACAAAATCAACTCATTAATCACCGAATACGAGTATTTATAGACACAGGTAAACAAACTAAACGAAAATACCGGGCATGCGTTCAAAATACAAAATCCAAAACGAACTCCAAATCAAAACTCAGTTCAAAAATAAACTCAAAAACAACAATGCACATAGATAAGTGGTCAGAACAGAACGTACGTTATTTAGTCGTTTACTTGTGACAGTGTAAGATGTTTAGTTCGGTATTGATCGTGCTGCGACGCGGCGGGGTGGCGCGTGTCGCGCCGGTCGCGAACCGAATTGTACTGAACGCAGAGGAGCGGCAAAGAGTAGAGGGAAGATAGATGGGGAGAATTCGCTGGAAAATATACCTACCTGAAAGATTTCGAACTGAGTAACTAGTGATAATTACAGCATTTATTGTATGAAATACCCAGCCAGGGTAAATTAACAATGATTATATCGTTTATCCTGTCGTGGTAGCTAGTCTATATATATAAAAGAAAGTCGTGTTAGTTACAATATTTATAACTCAAGAACGGCTTTACCGATAAAGCTGAAAATTGGTGAGGAGGTAGCTTAGAGCCAGGAGACGGACATAGGATTTATTCCGTTCGATAGCATTAAAGTGTGACTTGACATAACCTCAAAAATAGAATAGGATAGAAATAACCTCATAACGTTTCCATAGAAACAACGCGTGCGAAGCCGCGGGCAGAAGCTAGTTTTGATATATAACACAATGTACCTAAGCTAGGTCTATTTTGTTAATAGATAATGAACAGAGTTTTAATAATGCTTACAATCTATCACGTTTTTATTTCTGTGTAATATTCCGACTGTACATACAAACGTTTTATCGGACATCGACATAAAATTTAATTTTATAAGGATTAAAAGACATCGAAGGTGATATAGGTCCTCATTGAATGTTAAAGCAATGTACGTAATGTTGCACAAGTTTAGATACCTACAATTTTATCACTGCGATTGTGAATATAGATTAAAAAATTGTGAACGATAACGAAAACTTCATCGCAATTCAACCGGCAATCACTTTACCACTGTAGGTAGAAATACTTCACATTCAGTCTTATCTGTGCATACACTCAATGGCATGTGACCGCACCGCGTCGGCGCATTTTGCGCGGCGAATCGAAGCATCGCACCGCTACATTATAAATAAACATCCTGTGCAGCCGGCTAGGGAAGTAAATCACCCTGTGATTGACGGTCTTACTAAATTTTTTATAAATAAATAAATAATAATGCTGGACAATTCACACAACATCATCTAGTCCCAAGCTAAGTGTTATGGGTACTAGACAACTGATATACCTACTTAATACAATACATAAATAGATATTTTTTTATTATACATACTTAGTACTTAAGCATCCAGAACTCCCTGAACAAATATCTGCAGATTGTACAAATATTTGTCCAGAGGCGGGAATCGAACCCGCAACCTCCTGCGGCGCAGGCGGACCTTCGCCCGCTGTGCCACAGAGGTCGTCAAGATTTTTATAGATTGGTTTTTTACCTTTGTTGGTTTTTCTTACTTCGAAATAGTTGGTAAATTAGTTATTTTTAACGGACTTCCAATTCCAAGGAAGGAGAAGGAGGCTAAATGTTCGACTATACGTATGATTTTTATTTATGTTATTTTGTTACAGATTAAATTCAAATTCATTATATGCACACTCATAATGATAGGTAATTTCAATTGAATTTTTTTACGCATGCTAATTAGATAATGATAGGTAATCCATTTGTTTCGAGAAATGGTTTTTTGCAAACTTAAAAAACAGTGTGAATATAAAGGAATTGAAAATCAGTTTTCAGTTATAGTAAAAAAATATCTCGTTTTGCGGCTCACGGCAGAACTAAGGCACCGCACGGCAGCACAGAATAGAAAAACCATCACCACGGCTCCTCACACTAATGTTGCCGAGTCGCTGTCTCCACTCATCTTGAGTGTTCACGTTTACTACACTTGTCGGTTTTTGGAGAGATTATGGCCTACTGCCACTTGCTAATTCTTTTTCATCACATCACTAGATTATAAAACATCCTGAGTAGATGGGTATGGAAGTAAATCATCATGTGGTGGTCCGTCTTAGATAGTTCTGTATTGTCTTGGGTTTTGGCCGGTGTTTACCTAATTAGTCAATTAGTCTGCCGCAATACCTCCCAACCCAACCAATGCTAATTCCTGAAGCCGCCCGTAGCATTGATCTGTTCGAAGTTAGGTAAAACTTGCTACTGCTACTATGGCTATGTATTTTTCCTTTTATTTTGTGCGTGGGCCATCCTAAGGGCGGGACAAACAGATAAGATTATAGCAATATTAGTGGGTTTGTTTGGAATGATCCCAGACAGTCGAAGTAGAGGCAGTTTTGTGGAACATCTCTAAGAATAGATTGAGATTTTCATTGAACTAATGTAATTCACCCTGTGAAAAGTTTGTTACCCCAATAAACAAAATGATCGTCTAGCAGTCTACTAACGAAAGTGGACTAATCGAAAACTATTTAGGGAAGCGCCTCGGTCATCTAGGCCTTGCCGATTGACCTAGGTTGATTTAGGTAGCCCCACCTTGAACCAGAAACCGATTGAAGATCATCATCATTTTTACGTCTTTTCATCATCGACTTTGAGTACCTATTACCACGCGCTGCTAACCTGCTTGGGTGCCATTGCGTCTCTTATACATTACCTAGATACTAATGTTCACAATAATGGCAATAAAATAAAGATGAACACGACCCTAGGTCCGTAGGGCACCGAGGCTCTTCGGGTTTTTTAAAAATATCTGGGCATCTGGTCGAAGCGACCCGTGACCTGAGAGCTGGACCTGAGAGAGTATTTGGCACAGCGCATCAGCATTGCCATACAGCGTGGCAATGCAGCCAGCGTCTTGGGGACGCGACGACTGGTATTGATGTGGATCAGTTGAGCTACCAGTAGATTGTTTGCAACAGTCTGCAGTTCACTCAATTGTTTCAATTATAAATACTAGTTCTAATTTATTTCTATTATTTGACAGCAATTTTCTTTGCGAATAGAGATAATATGAATCATTATATTACTTTTCATACTGTAATAATCGAAGTTTTATTAAAGAACAAAAAATATATCCCCGAATCATGATCCCGGCTATATGGTTCGTAGTTAACCCGCTTACATCCACAATGAATTCATCAAACTACGATAGTATTCATAGTAAAATGTATGTATTTCTATTTCAGTGGCATCTTCGCTCAGCTAAGTATCGATTTATCATCGGGCTTCTATTTTCGTTGATATAAACTAGTTCTGCGAACTCAGAACTTTTCAATTGCATATCGAAACTTCTGATATTACCTACGTGGCTGGTATTTTTACACGACTGCCGAAAAAAGCAGTGTAATGTTTTAAGGGTTCATGTAAGACGGTATTATGTGACTTTTTTATTCCAACAGAACTTTTAAATGCCTGAAGGGATTAATTTGTATGTAAGTATCGTAATTTTCAGGTAAATAGAGTCCCACCCAAAAACGGATGCTGCTTACATAATCTTTTATAGATAGAAGAGGCCTCTGATTGCCATTATATTACGATGCATCTCGGGTGGCGACGGTGTTTATGGTGGTTCGACTCCCGATCGCACAAACCACAATTAATTTTATGTTTATTAATATTTCCTGCGTTTTACTAGGCATAAAGCTAGGAGGGATTTTTTTTACCGGCTATCGTAAACCATTTTCTAGGGGCCCATGCTTAACGATTTTAATTCTACTCTCCTTTTTGGGAGCATTTGTAGCATTTACCCTTATGTTGATTTTAAGGAATACATCTTTTGCAAGGAGATAGATTTTTGATCCCGGAAAACACGTGGAAAGGTGCAGGTCATATTCTTGATCAAGTTCAGTGACCTAATATTCCAGGCATGGTTAGTCGAACGAGCTCATAACCAGGACAAGTGGATGAAAAAACATAAAGATAAGTGTATGCTTTGAAAGCTTTTTAAAAAGATCTTTTGAACTGATTTATGTTAGGAATGTTTTCTTTCGATCGTCAAAGATGGACAAAGTTCAGATCAGTTAATACAGTGATTGGTGATTTTTTAATATTTTAGGCATGGTTAACGAGTATTATTATACTTAATCATAATAACCAGGACAAGTGGATGAAAAAACATAAAGATAAGTGTATTGATTGCTTTGCAGATGGAAATAGTTCAGATCAGTTAATACAGTCTTTGGTGATTATTTTCTATCAACTCTCTACCACTCAACTTCTGCGTCTTTAGGTAATTTAATTGGATATTCCATCTGTTTCGGGGAAATACATTTGGGAGTAGAAATTTTTAGCAAAATTTACGCGGCATCTAGTTAATAAAATAAGCATATATGTAAATATTATTAGAAAAGTACTGCTATAGCTTGGATTTTTAACCCTCAAAAGCCTCTCAGATATTTTAAAGAATTTTTTTCAAAATTTTTCGTGATATCAATTATTATTGCTTTCCGAAATTTGAACTATTGATAAATAGAAAATTAAAAAAAAAACTGGGGTACCTACCTAATTTATTTTCACTTAAAAACTCCTTACCTTACTCAGTCGTGGCATAAAACCTAGCGCGAAGTAGCAACATAACAATTAAACTCTGTAACTATAATAGGTATTTGTGATACAAATTCCTTGTTACTTTACTAACTAAAGTATTATAATTGCAGAAGAATTCGCCGGATCGCAGGTGAATTTAGCCCGTAGTTTAAATATGCAGATGTAGGCCTAGACGGGGTTGCGTTCACCTCTGACCTCTTTCCTTCCGGTCATTGCACTCGGGGTAATTTCAGTCAAGAAGTTCTCTAACGACCGATTTTGTGCGGCGGTCGGAGGTCCGCCTGCGACGCAGGAGGTTCGTTTCCCGCCTTGGGACAAATGTTTATATGATCTGCAAATATTTCTTCCTGGCGATCTGGTTATTTTCTATGTATAAAAATATATCTGTCTATTGTATTCTATGTATTGTATTATGTATATCAGTCATCTGGTACCCATAACACAAGCTCTGCTTAGCTTGAGGCTAGACGATGCTGTGTGGATTGTCCAGCCTTATTTATTTTATATAATGTGCTGTGTAACGTAGTATAAAGTACAGTACAATAAGTAAAAGGTTGGTATAATAACCGTCAAACTTGTTCTCTGGCACCACATGACAAAGATGCACAGAACGCAATTCTTTGGGCCAAATTGGTGGGCGGTTACCTTCTTTAATTCTTTATTGTACACACAATTTATACAAACGATGAACTTATTTAATAGGATATGTACATAGGCGAGCTTAACCCTGAAAGAGTTTTCTTCCAGCAAACCTTAGAGTTCTTCTTCCCTTCCTTTTATCTACCTTCGGGACAGTCGCGTCGATTATTCTCTGTGAGTTTTTGTTTCAAGCAATGAAAGGGCGAGACAGAGCTATACGAAGCTGTACCAATCTCTTTCGCTGCCTTTTCGGTGGCATGTTTATGTACCTGCGCAAACTTCTCTTCGCTGCCAGTCACTGGACCAGTTGTTTGGCGCTAACTATACAATAAGTAATATAAATGAGCACTGACCTCGCCCCGGGTAGAGATGACACACTCGGTTCATACTCAGCGTCGTAGAAATCATCCTCCCCTTCTGACGACGAGTACGACGTGTCGGGAACGAGCAGCGACATGGGTTGTCCTGTCAAAAACATAAGAATATTTCTTTAAAGATTACTTAAAATACAGGGTTTTCGGTAGACCGTGTTCCGTAATGGTAACTGGTGGTAGGTGAAACCAAGTGTAATAGCATGGCGGCTTTTTTAACCCTGAAATCTCTCGGCAATTTTTAGAACCTTTTGATATTTTTCCAAAATCTGAACTGTGTGCTGTTAGCTATTAGTACAATTTTTTTATCATGTTACTGTTGAGGGTTAAAAAAGCCACCATACTAGTGCACTTGGTTTTACCTTCCCCCACTTACCCAATTTCTACTGAACTAAACTAAGCATGTTTAGTTCATCACGATTACGAGACAAAAGTAAGTCATTTTCAGGGTATTCAAAACGGCAGATTATTTGAATAAACGCTAATTTTGTTGTGTTTTATATGTTTTGGCATACCGTTGGAATGGCCATGAATTAGAGAATTTTTCAGTGAATTAGACGATCAGAGACACACTTAGGTTTTTTTTTTAAATTCTATCAAAGTTGAACTTTCAGTTTTTCATTTACGATTTTCTACACTTTTCATGCCCAAAGCGCCTCAACAGCTTATATTGATCCACTAATGGACGCAGACCTCCCGTTGATAGGCGTCTTATTAGCTTTTATCTCATGGGGGTGATGCGTATAATCCCCACGCTGGGCATGCGGGTTGGGGATCTGAGTTCGGTGGGAGAGTTGTTCTGCCAGGGGCACTGCCCGTTCCCGGTGGATATCCCTTTATCGCCTCTTACGACACCCGCGAGAAGAGTTGGCGTGGTGCAAGTTTATAAGTAAGTTAATTTAATAGTATGTAAGTATTAACATGACACATCTACCTAATAAAAAATGATTTTCGTACAAAAAAAGTTCAAATTTCAGAAAAAAACTAGAAATAGAAATAAAAAATCTTTAAAATAACCGAATAGCCTTTTCAGGGTTAAAAAAAGCCGCCAAACTATTGCATTTGGTTCCACCTACCCTCAGTTACTATACGGCACACCGTATAATAATTAAAAAAAAATGTTCCGAGTTGTTTACATAACTTGCAGCTAACTCTAAGCTTACTATAATTGCTAATACTAATATAAAGTCTAAGCTCGACTAAAACCCGAGTTCACCAACAGATGGTTAAATTTTAAACAGTTATTTTGCAGTTTTTGACACGCGTTTTCATACATTAAACGTCAAAGTTAACCGACGAAGCTGCCTAATTGAACGATTATCTTTTGGTGAACACCAGCATAAAGGTTCTAATAGTAACAACGTACTAGGTGCGTCGATATCTTCTAGCGGCAAGCTGTGCGTTGGTGTTGCCAGCTCGCGACATTCTGAGCCGAGCTCCACATTAGACGACATCTCTAGCGTTCCTGCTGGGCCTGGGAGAAATAACTCTTATAATAAGTGGCGTAAGGTTTAAAATTGTAAGATAAGTCTAGTGATCGAGGCCTGCACGGAAATCACTCATCAGTCAGTAAACATCGATGTCAATTCAGATGTCGCTAAAAACCTAAACTAATTTGTCAGCACTAAAAATGATGCCGTCCTTTTTATTTCGATCGTTATGAAAAGGACCGCAACATTGTAGTGCAGTTTGGCGACATCTGAAGTGCTTGTTTTCTAATCAAGTTTATACATTTACATGTAGAACAGCGCCATCTAGTTCTGACCTGACAAACTACACAGTAGGTTAGCCTCCTTTGCCTCCGCCATTGCTTTTTTGTGTTGTTTTTTTTAATCCTAAAGCCCGGTCACACGCTCCGTCTTACCAGTTTGCGCAGGTATGAACGTGCGTGTAGAGGGGGAAGCGCGGCTTGTGCAATCGTTGACATTCACAAGATTGGACTGCGCAGTTAGATTGCGCAGACGAGGCATGACGGAGCGTGTGGCCGGGCTAAACTCCTGCTCGATGTCACGTCACGAGCAATAGCTGTTTGTAAATTTGATAGCTTTAAAAAGTAAGCCTAGTTTATATTACCCAGGTTTAAAACAAAGTTTAAGAAAAATCAAAGCTTATTAAAGTAAGTACCTAGTTTTGCCGTACCTACTGACTTAGGTATCAAATATCATTACATCTGCAGCCTATACTGCTCCACTGCTGGACGCAGTGGTAATGCCCATAATCCCCACGCTGGGCATGCATTGGGGATCACAGTTCGGTGGTGGGTAGATTCTGCAGGAGGCGCTGCTGCCCGAGTCGGGGTGGTACAAGTGTTGCCGGAACAACATGGCAGCTTTATACATATTTAGTCTATTTAATATTAGTAAGAAGTTATTTACCTTGTTTGATATGTGTTTGTGATAAAGATATATTAGTTGGTCCTGTATAAATTCCGTTAACTGGATTCACTGTATTCTGAAACAAATCACACACATATTTATTACCAAATTTCGTGTAAACTTCTGTTGTAAAATACGACCTGTAGAGGAGTACGGACATACTGACAGAAACGCTAATTTTGCTGGACTTCATGCAGAGACGCTTCGCTCACTTCGATCGCTCGGTCAAATAGAGAAGATTGACATCGCATTGTCATACATTGCGTAAATTATTGAAGATGAAGGAATGAGTTTCAAACATATTACGCATTCAATGTCGATGTGACGTAATTTTTCTCTATTCTACCCTAGACAACAATCCCCGTGCTAGGACTACAGGACATGATTCACCCAGCAAGCGGAGTTTTACCATAATCACCACGCTTGGCAGGCGGATTGGTCATCGCAATGGGGGTGTTAAAATACACAGAAGGAAGCTGCAGCTGCCCTTCCTCTGGTAGATTCCCTTAGTCGGCTCTTACGACCTCCACGGGCTGAGGGGTCGATTCTTACACCGCGACCGCCCCGGCCGTGTACTAAGTAGTAGTCACTAGGTGTAGGTATTTGGATAAAAAGATCGAGAAAAATGGCCGAGACTGAGGGACGGGGCGAGATTATAACGTACCTAACGAGAAAATTTTATGTGAAAATTAAGGCCTTTGCCTTTTTACTTCTGCAATTTGTTTTCGTCATTTAATCTATAGTGATATTATAAAGAGGAAAGATTTGATTGTTTCTTTATATTGAATAGGCTCCGAAACTACTGGACCAATTTGAAAATTCTTTCACCGTTAGGAAGCTTAATTTTCAGGGACTGACATAGGCTATATTTTATCCCGGAATTCCCACGGGAACGGGAACTACGCGGGTGAAACCGCGAGGCGATCGTCTAGTTATATAGAGTTAAATTAGTATGTAGATTAAATATAATGCAATACAATACCTTAGCTATTTGTAGGAGTACTATGGAATGTTTTATGTTGTCCAACATCGCCTGCAACAGAACAAAATAGAGTTAAATTAATGTCTTGATCAGTCAGAATGAGATAAAAAACTGCTGCTTAGCCAGTCTTTAAAGTTGATTTGATTTTTAAAAGTAGGCCAGAGCCTATAAAAAGTGTATGTTAAATGGTATACTCGAACAAATAAAAATTATTCCCACATGACGATTCATTAAATATTGCTTACAATCATATCTGAAACTTGACGCCAAGCAAGAGAGTTTTTTGTGTCATGGTTCATTTACAAAAATTTCAATTCAAGTTAGTGTATAGATTTGATTTTTTTTATTTGTTTTATAAATTGATCTTGTTTTGAGCTACAGTGGTGTCTCACTAAACTATACTAATTTGACAGATCTAAAAATGTTGCCGTCCCTTGCATAACGATCGAAATAAAAAGGACGGCATCATTTTATAGGCTTACTATAAAATATCAGATTATCTAGAGGATAAAAAAGCTTGGGACGGGTTTTGCTCCAACTCGAAAAATAACAAATAACAGGCTAAAGGTTTCTTCGTCGCTTCTTTACTTTAGTCTACATATCGAAGCGACAGAAATCAAAAATATCACTTTATTTCCGTGTCAGTGTTTACTTTTATATTTCGACCTTTTCTAAGTGTACATTTATTGTATTTATGGAAATAAAGAGTTTTTGATTTTGATTTTAGTGCTGATAAATTAGTTTAGTTTTGGCGACATCAGAATTGACACCAATATACTAAAACAAGAGATTTAATTACTTACGTTTGAATGATCTAATATGACTTGGCCTTTACTCTTCTCATTCGGATCTGTCAGCTCTGTCACTCGTAAGCTTACTTTCTGCAAATAAAATATTTAATGAGCAATTATAATGTTTAAGAATTTGGGTCTAGAAATGTTTCAAACAAAACACCAACAGGTTCCATTACGTAAGTTTGTTTGGTGTATTGTTATTTCGACCTTTTTTATCCCACAAGCGAAAAGTAACAATAATTTTAGAAATTTCAACAAACACAAGTTTTAGTGTTTTTTCAACCCACCCAGAAGAAAACAAGCGATAATCAGCAAAAGTATGGTTCAAGTACAGTCAGATTAAAAAACATGATACGCATTTACATATTTTTATTTGCTACACACTTCGAATGTTATGGGCTGTGCACATTACCAGGCCACTCAGAAAGTATTGCTTAAGCTATTTTATGGTTAAATAAAAGTATACTATGGGTATGATTTTATTCTGCTACGGTAGATTGTAAGCATGAACCATTCAGTAACTATCTAATCTACAGCTTCTCGGGGGTCTGACAAAACCTCGCCTGCAATCAAGGCTCTCCGGATCTACTCTGATAATTGTCTCGCCGCCCAGCAGTGGACCTAAGCCGGGATGATGAAATTCCGACTGGTTGCGGGCAAAAAGCAGCCATTCTATACATAGTAGGCATTATTTGATATTCTGTCTGGGTCTGCCTACTCACATTGACTAGTTCAATCATGATCTGCAGATAGGCGTCTGCCTCCGCGACCCTCCTCTCCAGGTCGCCGTGCCTGTGCCGGGGCGCCGGGACGGAGCGGGACCACCGCTCGCGCCGCCCGTGCCGTGCTATCGTGTCTTCTAACGCGCGGACCCATCGCTCTCTTTCTTGTCCGTCTCTAGCCTGGAATGAGGGATAAGGGCTTTGTTTTAATTAACATTGTTTTGAGCATGAAAACATACACTAACAGGTAGGTACCGACACAGGTTATAGGTATACTAGACTCAAGTATAACAGCTGAACCCTTGAAAAGCCTTATGAAGAGACCAAGATCGTCTTTGGGCCGGTGAGAGAAATAAGTTAGAGCACATAATACACAACAACATATTTCTGCCTTCTACTAAGTGTAGGACTATCCCATTTTCCAGATGGTTTTCAGAGCTTTTGGTCTTGGCAGTCGAACTGCTAATAGGCCGAGAAGATATCCTAAAAACAAGACAATCCGCCAAATCAGTTCATCTGCCACCGTTGTGTTTATTCTCATTAGGGATCTTGGTACCTTTTAGGGTAAAATCGGGAAAGTCGCCTCAGTCTATTAAAAGCCCGCTACCAAAAATCCCAAGTTTTAAAATCGCAATCAAGTATTGATTGGTTCAAAATTAAGCATATTTTCTAGGCACAAACGTACAGCCTCAATTTTGTTTGCGATTTTCAGAAGTTGGGTATTTTGCAGTGGGGCACGAATTTCTTCTGGGGCATCAAACCGGAATTAACTCGTGTTGTACATATTTTGAGCTAGAACTATAAATACCTGAAAATGGAAAGTCTTGTGGTCAACAGTGATGGTGAACGTGGAATCGTCTTCATCATCTATACCGATGATGGCGGCGCGGAGTCTGACGCAGCCTCGCCTTACTCCCCGGGTCATCTTCTCTTTTGACTGGAAAAGAAGAGAAGTAACGTTATACAAGAGTAGGTACACTCGTAAGGCAGTGCCCTCGAGCTTGCTTTCGAAAATATACAGGACTCCTGTAGATTCTATCTCAGAAAAACGATTTCTCCACAGGATTACAAAATATGCTTCTTCGTAAAACGTGTTACGAATAGCTCCGATGATTACAATGGCATAAAGTATTTTCCGCCAATATTTCATTATTTCTTTAATCTTTCTATTTACAAAAATATCTAGGATTCTAAAATCGAGTAGGTATAGTTTCAAACATGACCTTTTAATATCCGTCAGATTGACCGGAACCAGTGCATCTTAAAGAGCATTTGAAGCGTGCCCCGCGAGGTATTGCTTTGTTATCAACAGGGCCTCAGGCTTATTCCATCTTACTATGGAGGAAACCAGCCGAGGGCCAACAAAAAACTGTATCCAAATCGGTTCATCATCAATTTGTCGGGGTTAAAAACGAAAACGTTGCAAAGTATTTGCAACATGCTAGACCGTTGGCAAGTGTTTTTTAAATGATCTAACGAAAGTATCGGACTCTCAACGAGTTTTTGTGTCATCCGTGGATAATGGATGACATATGCATACAACTCTGTTTAGAGTTGGACCGATTTAGATTTAGTTTTTTGTTTCTAGGTGAAAATCTCAGCTATATTTGGAGAAAACCGATACAACCGTTCTGATGGTTCAAAGTAGGTACAATTTGTCGCCAGGGTATTTTTTTTTAAATTAGATTGTTAATATCGTTTGCAAAATTCTCGATTAAACCAATACTGTGCGTCAATTTATTCTGTACCTACGATTTAATTTACGAATATAATTAGATATTTGTGGTACCAATGTCAAGTATATACCTAAATAATATGACGTGAGTAAAACAAAACTAAGAATACATTTACTTACATAACAATTTATTTTACAATTTAGATTTAGATTTCTTTGCTGTAAGTTTCTATATTTACCTAAAACATGTCCCTTGAGTACCGTATATCATAAACATTATTATGTAAGTACAGGGTGATTTAGAAATTTATAAGGTACGAGACTTTAACGAAAGTAAGTAATAAAACCCTGTAAAAGAGGATATATTAAAGTGATAGGGCATTTAAATGTTTACTCACAGACAGTAAACTGTAAAATCTGAATTCTAGGAGCATTAATTTTATCGACATGAGCTTTAACTTTTACCTGCAATTATTTGCAAGGAAAATATTGTAAAAGGCTATACAGTAAGAGTAGGTATGATTATAATCGATAATTTCAAAGTTATGAAACTCATCATAACAGAACAGAAAGGTACACAACGTTGTTCCTACGACTGAATTTGCCGGGTGCTGCTTAGAATTTCATCATCATCAGCACCACCCCAACTCTTTCCGCTGGTGGTGTCGTAAGAGAATATCCACAGAATATCCACCGGTCGGGCAGCAGCGCCTCCTGCAGAACAGATCCCGCATGCCCAGCGTGGGTATTATGGCTTTGATGATACTAATGGTAAGAGCATCTGATCAATAAATCGCTTATCAGAAGATACTCATGACCAGCTGTGGACTGGTGAAGGCCGTTATTTACGGTCCACACTAACCCATACATGTATATGGAACGCAGTAAATTTACTTTTCATCAAGCCCACTGTAAATGAATCCACATAATCAGATGAATACATCAGCATTGATTATAGTTCAAACTTCGTACCTGTAATCAACCTCGTGCGTCGCACCGGGCGGTGCGCGGTGGTCACACGTTACCGATAGGAATAACCGAAAACCCAATAGCGGTTCGAATAGCGGAAATATGGATACCATTGTGAACACATACAATAATTTGTTCTACGAGAGAGCAGGTAATGTAGATTTTGTTGTTTCGAATGCGCTATAGAACTATTTTCATTCAAATTTGTAACAATGTAGACTTTACTATCAAGGAAAATTGTTTAGTATATTTCCAAAGAAAATTACAATGTGTAACAAAACAATGTGTAGCAAATTTCAATCTTTACTTACAGTGAATTTGTTTTTAAGTTAAAAAAATTTATTATCTCGGTATTGTATAGATAATGATCCCGAGGTGGTTTCATAAAAATTGTATTCCGGAGGAATTAGTATTTACACCAAAACGTAAAACAGTGTAAATTAAGGGTCGATTCGAAGTCTATTTCGAGTTTCTCAAAACAATTAAATTATATTATATGATACCATTGATTGTCCTACTAATACCCTACTAATTCTACTAATCCTACTATAATCCTACTAATATTATAAATGCGAAAGTTTGTGAAATATGAAATTTTTGTTACCTAGGATCTCCAAAACTACTGAGCAGATCAAAATGAAATTTGGCATACATTTAGAATGTAGCCTAACTTAAACAATAGGCTACTTTTTTAGAGCTTCGCCCCCCGATGAAAATTTTAAGAAGGGTTTGATAATTTACACATCACGTCACACATCAGTCTATGCAATGTTGTCTATTTTTGTCAAAATAGTGATTGAATTTGTAATGTTGTCACTATCTACTTTGTAAAATATGAAAATTAAACAGAATGTTTTTCTCCAGCAAAGAAACGAAATAATTCAATTAATATATATTTAAGGCTTCGTATGTCGAAGTCACAGATGTAATCGCTTTTTCTATACAAATGTTTTTTTTCTTTTACTGATGACCTTACCACGCTAACGAAGTAGCGGGTAACAGCTAGTATAGAATAAATAAAAAACTGAGTAACGCGGTAAAAAAATTGTACCGTCAAAATGAAAAACAGATATTTCCGCCAGAGATATTGTTGGTGCCTATGTAAAACGTAAGTTCGGCTCTTGATCTTGAATTAATTCCTTCCGAATTCATAACACCAGCTTAGCTACGCTATTACGAGTACCTACACGTATGTAAATCCAGTTTACGATGCCATTAAGTAACAGAAACAAGAATGTAGAGACGTATAAAATAACCCACTCCTTTCTAATTGCATCACATATTATGATAGCCAGAAGTCTATTAAGACTATACTATTTGTTGATCGAATACTGAAGTTGTTTGGACACGGAATGTAGACAGGATGGAGCGTCTCGTGGTCCAGGGCAGAATGGAGGGCAAGAGGTCTCGTGGTCGCTGTCCAACCAGATGGTCGGACCTCATCATCTCTCTGACACAGTCCACCATAACCGAACCACAACGCAACCAACAGGGAACGATATTGGAGCATTGCACGAGCAGCCATTCATCAGGACCCCATCACAACCACGACCACCCTGCCAAGAGTGACCGACTAAGAAGAAGATTTGTTGATACAACAAATACTAGTCTTACCAAACTAGGTCTGCTACTAGAAATTCATTCGATATTATATATTTAACATCTCTAAATCCGAATATGTAATGTCCAAATATTCAATGAAAAATTCGGTAAATCCCGACGCCTTCGACGCAAAAAGACCAAACTTGCAACGACGCAAAACATTTTTCGATAAATACCGAAACATTCTGTGACTTATCCTATCGAATTGAGCATTAGTTGCAGGCTAGTTGACTTAAAACAATCTAGAACTATAGAACAGTGAGAGCATTTATAAATTTTGCACAATCATAGCGTGACGAACGCCTGTAATAATAAAGCCATGTAATAACTGAAGCACGAACTAAACGCGGCGGGTCCGTCAGAACATTACCTGACATGCACGATTCTGTCAAATTGCTATGATAATCTTTGTGAAAGGGCTCAGTTAGCCCTAACTTAGTTATTTACGGTAGATTTCATAAAAAATATTTATTTTAAGTGTATTGAAAACAATAAGTTATCATTACAGGTTTTTTTAGCCCTAAGGCGATGCTATATCTATCAAAATGTATTGTTTTGCGAAGACACAGTTTATGTAGAACGTCATTGCAATGCAAATGATTATTGTAAATGTGTTTTACTAGAATCACTTTACTCAGGGACAGTCTCTGTAGAACAAAAACCAAAACCCAGCTGTCAATCGACAAAATCAACAACGGATAGTTTTAGATACCGGGCTCAGACAGGGCAAAGCT
Source organism: Eupithecia subfuscata (assembly GCA_963564075.1). Classification (NCBI taxonomy): domain Eukaryota; kingdom Metazoa; phylum Arthropoda; class Insecta; order Lepidoptera; family Geometridae; genus Eupithecia; species Eupithecia subfuscata. The sequence goes on from OY751114.1 coordinate 14,378,443, forward strand.
CGTCCCCACGTCTGTTCCCATTTGATAAATGAAACGTTAAAACAGACACATACAATTAGATCTCAACTTAAAGTTACACCATTAGCACTTAGCTTTATTAATCTACAATCAAGTTACTATTACGTTACAAGACGTCCTTTCACCTAACACACATTAGTGGACATGATCATTACAAAATTGACGGACATTGTAATCGGGTTATAACTGAGAGCATTGACCTGGATGTCAACAATAATAGGGCTCTTGGCCATGGAAAAAGTAATGGTGTTGAACCACAGCACCATATTTGTTTCCACTCTGTTGCACAACTTGATGAAAAAACTTAGTTTGATATATTGATTACTTCAGTCAGAATTCAGCTAGCCATTGAATTGTGTCCGTGAACCTCGGTAATGGATTCATGAATGGGCGATGATTTTACCAGAACTGAACCAATCCATACTTGATTAATTGAATAACTAGTATAGGACTGTATTGTTGTATGAATATCGTTAAATTCTAACTTTGTAGCAATTGATCCTTATTATACAAGACGATTTTTCAAGTTGTTCATCAGTGTCGAATAACTGGCAACCAGTTGAATTGCTGTCACATAAACGCGATAAAGACCCGAGAAGTCCACCGTTGCTTCATGAAAAATAGAGCCAAAGGGCAGAAGGTAAGGGCAAATTCGAACAAGACTTCTGTAGATGACAAAATAATTTACAATCAAAATCTTACACATATAAAGTTAACACTTTAATTTCCCACGACGCCCATGTGATTCTAGCAGTGCAAGTAGCCGCGGCGGCGCACCGCTTCGGATCGCACGGCAGAGGCTGGGCAGTGAAAGCGGTAGGCTTATGCTTTCATTGCCCACGACGATGCACATGTAGTTCTAGCAGTGCTAATAGCTGCGGCGGCGCAGCGCGCCCCGGGTTAGCTAAGGATGGGCAGTGAATGCGTTAAAGTTACCTATGATCCCCGCATTATAATCCGCTTGTGACACGGGAGACCGAGTTTATTAGTTTAATCCAACATAAACATCAAACTTTCTTATCTAATAACCCCGTAACGAATGTTGACAATGAATAATGGTCCGTGCAAATCAGAACGAAATACCAGCACAGATTATGTACTCGTAGACCACATCAATGACTTCATTCGACGATCACGAAATGAGCGAGATAATGATAGTTATTGGAATCAAAATCTGCTTGGAATCGGGTATCTTTATGATCTTATTATATTTAGTACTAGCTGCGCCCCGCGGCTTCGCACGCGTTGTTTCTATGGAAACGTTTAACGGTGATTTTCTATCCCACGGGAACTGATTTATGGGATAAAAAGTAGCCTATGTTTGATTCCAGGATTACAATTACCTGTATGCAAAATTTCAGCCCGATCCGATCAGTAGTTTTTACGTGAAAGAGTAACAAACATCCATCCATCCATCCAAACTTTCGCATTTATAATATTAGTGTGATTATTCAAGCTAAAACTACCGATTGCATCGGGCTGAATATTGCATACTTGTTACTTGTCTATTCTGATGTATTCATGCATTGTGCGCTCATTGACAGCATTTTGATTACAAATATCAAACAAAATAACGAACCAATGAGCAGGTGATACACTCACGATTACAATACATCTGAATACACCAGCTGGAATAACATGTTAGAGCTCTGGTACTCACACTTTTTTTCGCCGTGAAAATCTACGGTTGAAAAGCCGCGTAAAGGCACAGTCGTGTTGTATTGTATGGATCACTATGGAAGCCTGCTGACGGCGCCGGTGTTGAGGCGATAATTCATCGTAGATTTTAACGGCGAAAAAAAAATGGCTGTGAACAAGCTTCTATAGTAATCCATACAACACTGGCGACCGTGTCTACGCACGGCGAATAAACCGTAGATTTTCACGGCGAAAAAAGCATGTGTGAACACAGGCCCTTAGGCTTGTTATTATACGGAAAAAACGCGTGCAACACCACGGATGGAAGCTATGTAGTTGTTATGAACACGGTACGTCTTCGCTACAGTAATGACGCAGTCAAAATCGCATTAGCTCGTTTAACGACCACTTTGACACAAAAACATCAAAGACATCCAACATCCAAAACTTCAATCGGTCAATGCAATACTCTAACAATAAGATGTACTCCAGTTGTACACCAATCACCAGTTACATAAAATTGCAACTGATTTCGAAATGGAATGTAGGTCAGTGCAAAATGGTCTACCTACTGCATAATATCTCGTTTTGGTATTAAATATATGTAAGGTATGTGTCCACTGATTTCGAATAGACGCTTCATAGCACAAATGTGTTTCTGAATTTATTGAAAAATTTGGTGAATCAGTTAAGTCGATAGTATGATAATTGATAAGATATTATAAGCTTTAGCTAGCGGCTTCGTTCACAAGTAACTGGTTACTTTCGAATTTATAATATTAGTATGGAAGTGTGGATTTTAGACGAGGGGCTGTTGGGCACCTCTTACAAATCGTCACAAAATTTTACAAGAATTAATTAGAAATACTTATTTATTTTGAAATCTTCTCTACAATAACACCCAAAAGTATACCTTGTGTGGTCCACAGCTAAGTGAACGTACACCTTTAATTCAGCATTTAATCCAATTGTTCTTGTAACCTTCACGATATTTTGCGCGAAAGTAACGCAATAGTAGAAATAATAGGCGAAGCCTTGATCGGGTCGAAAGGAGCAATCAGATTCCCAGATAATGATCGCATCACGACAGGGTATTTAGAATTTAAGATGCTATTTTGGATTAATTCTAATGAGGCAATAATCACGAGGTTCTTGGTTACCGCAACTCACGATTTTAGATTCTGGAAATTAGTTCACGCGTGTGTTAATTGAATCTTTTCATATCAACACATATTTCTGTGAGTCAAAAGTTTGTATTTTTAACTTTTTAGATTTTTTTTATTTAAATTTTTAAGATCTATACAAAATTCCAATCATCAGCCCAATCTATTCAGTAGTTTTGGCGTGAAGAAGTAACAAACATCCATCCAAACTTTCTTATGGCCTAGTATCAGTAGTCCGATGATTTAGTCCGCTGATGCTGATCAATACAGATCATCGGACTACTGATCCTTTTAGTCCGGAATTTACACATTTCGACTTTCCCAAAAAAAGAAATGCATTAACTTCAGTTTATTTTTTCCAACATGCTAAATATACCTAAAGCTATTTTATACAAAAAAAAATTGGTAAGTATTCCTATTTTTCCACCAGTCAACTGCATCTGAGTTTCTTTAATAAACGTATTTTTTTCTATAGGTTTATACAGAGGCCTAATACCCAGCAGTGGATGTTACCGTTTGGTCAGATAGACTACATCATGTATGTTCTGTTTCAGACCCCCGCGTCCAGGACTGGCTCCTCATGGGGTCGCCATGGCCACTAGTAGCCATCGTAGCCGTCTACCTACTGCTGATCAAGCACTGCCTACCTATCTACATGAAGGATAGGAAACCGATGGAACTGAGGAGCATCATCAAGTGGTACAATGTTATGCAGATCGTGGCGAATGCTGTTGTTACTTGGGGAGTAAGTAAAGAAATCAAATAATTAATTACTAGCTGCTGCACTCGGCTTCGCACGCGCTTTTCAACTAGCCTATTTCTGGGATACATTTTACCGGCCTGCCAAATTTCATTTAAATCCGTTCAGCCGTTTAGGCGTGCCAAGGTAACAGACAGACAGACTTAGTTACCTTCGAATTTATAATATTAGTATGGATAATGGAGGATGCATGGAGGACCAGGGGGAGGGGACCATGCTGGTGTGTCCCACAGCTGGGCAAGGCTCAGCAAGCTTATTGTAATTGTAATTATAATGGACATTTTTACACAGCATCATCTGGCCCCAAGGTAAGCAGAGATGTCTTTCTATGGGATTGAAGGGATTAATTCAAACTTTATTGATTTGCCTAATTTCAGGATTAATACTTATTGATTTTCTTTTATTTTTTTTTTAAGATTTTTGGGGGTAATATTATTAGTATAATTTATTAATGTTTCAAGAGTTGCTTCTAAGTGTTGTGGGTAGGTACTTACCAGATGTCTGATACACCTGTTACATATACCTACCCAGACCCGAAACAAATACCTGCAAAACGTACAAACATTGTTTTTATGTTTTACTATAAAGACTGTCGCAGTTTGACAAATTCATTATTCCAACACAAACAAGGTTCGTAATTCACAATGAAAATTGTTTGTATGATTTGTGAACCCGCTACCTTCGCTGCAGGCGGACTTTCGCCCACTTCACCACTGAGGTCGTCAATTAAAGCGACACTTGAGAAGACCAGGGCGAGAAAATCGCCCCGAGGGGCGAGGCCGCGGCGCCTCAAGGGCTAGTAAGCAAAGCACTAGCGCCGACTTCTAATTACGTAAATTGCAAACGCTGAATGCTAACAAGATTCAGCTTTTTAATGCCTCTATAGTAGTTTTCATATACTTTAGTTAGGTTGAGAAAAAGTATTACGACAAAGTATTTATTGGGGGCCAGTAGCCAAAAACACTAAAGACGATAACGATAACGCAACTTTGATCAGACTAAACAAAACTGTTTAGTTTTGTAGCTACATAGTCAATAATAATCAATAATCATTTATTTCACACATTACAAAAATAAAACGTCTTATTCGTATCTATAAAAAGCAAATACATTAAATTAAGTAATAATAAATTAAAATATATGCATATAAATTATTTAAAATAATAAAATTAAAAAATTATAATTATTATAGAGAAGTTAGATTTAATAATTAGTATATCTACAAAAAGATAACAACATCTAGTCACTTTTACAAGCTAAAAACTCGTCGTACCTATAAAAGCTGTTGTCGGTAAGCCAGTTCTTCAGCTTGTCCTTAAAAGATGTCATTCATGGCAATTCAGGTGTCGTCAAAGCTAAACTTAGCAATTTACAAAACTAAAAATGATGCTATTCTATATTTCGATCGTTATGTAACGGACGGCAACATTGTTAGTCCCTTCAAATTAGTTGTTTGTTTTAATTTTAGCGACTTAAGGATTAACACCATTGAGAGCCATCGAGAAACTGATAACACCTAACTTTAGCTTAACATTGAGTTAACCATTGGATTGTGAATTTCTTCTTCAATAAATGTTTTCATTTCATTATCGATATAAAAAAAAAATGTGCTCTTCGTCAGCATCAGACTAATATTATAAATGCGAAAGTTTGGATGGATGGATGTTTGTTACCTCTTCACGCCAAAAGTACTGAACGGATCGAGCTGAAATTTTTGATTTAGGTAATTCTAATCCTGGAATCACACATAGGCTACTTTTTACCCCATAAATCAGTTCCCGTGGGATAGAAATAACCTCAAAACGTTTCCATAGAAACAACGCGTGCGAAGCCACGGGCAGAAGCTAGTCTGTTATAAATAGCCATTCCACCAATACAAAGATTTTCCTGACCGCATTGGCATACAATAGATACCCAAGCAAAAGGCTTGTCAATCCATAGACCACCTGATTGAGATCTTATTGAAATTTGCATACAAACTTATCCATTCAAGTTACAGTTAATCCACAGATAAATGTGTCAGTAACTCCATTAGCTCCCTGTTTCAGTTAGAAGGTCCTTTGTATTTAACGTGTATCTTATACTTCGTAGAGTTCTTTGTGAGTTGTTTTTTTTACGGCCAACTACAGTACAATATCGGAGTCTTCAAATGTAGAACGCTTAAGTTCAATCTGGGAAAGCGTGCTCTATCTAAAGCCTCATCTTCACTTACGTGAGATGTTTGTCAAGCCATTAAACACCAACAAGAGAAAAAAACTCTAGAATAAGAATCAGAACCTCCGACTTTGGTGATATGCCAACACGCATAGGTAACGCTTTAAAAGATCAGTTACAGTGGTGCGACCTGCTAGGATGCGTCGTCGCTACCGTATGTACCTCAAATATGCACATGCGTCATTGGCACTCAATGTGTTAATCATCTCCCAAAATCGGAAAGCAAGTGACAAAACGCTAGCCTTGGTAACACCCAAATTTCGTCAAAATCCTAGACATAAGTGGATTGCTAGACAATATTACATCAAAGGCCATTGCCAATTACCGATGTGGGTCAATTGCATCTGAAATCCATCTGACTCACCGGGAGTGAGTAATCCATTTACTCATCACGGAAGTGCTGGGTGGTAACCACGGACTAGCTCGGTCACTGACACCAATAAGGGTGAGAAAAAGAACTTCAAATTCTCCATTTTATACTTTTTGACCTCGTCAACTAAATCAAAAAAAGCATAATATGTGTGACTAAGGCTAGACTAGACTGCGTTTTGGCTCACTCATCATCACATCATTTACAAATCTATCGCATTGGGTGTGCCTGTTAGGATAGATGTACATGTTTTTAAATAAATAAATTAGGTGAAGATGACGTTGCCTCAAATTTAAGCTTCAATAGCTCGCATGACAATCAAACTTTTTGGTGGACAGCAGCAAAGGCGAATTAGTGACCCTTTTTAAAGAAATAACACAAGAATCGGGTAAAAGTTCCATTGAAAGTTATAAATCTGTTCCTGTCCATTGATATCGAATCCAGACTTAGAGTTTATCTGAAAGCACTAAGCTAGTTCAAGAGTGTAATGGACTCGCGATAAAACCAGTCAATCTGTCATGCGAAAGGATAATAATGATAAGTTGACTGCCTAATCTCGTAGGCCACCCAGGCCAGCTAGCCAGAACAGAACATCTTAACAAACTATAATTTGTTAACGCAGCGACGCAGAAATAGGTGTACAATCAACACATTACATTATAACGTCTTAAAGTTTGAAGTTTTTGATCAAAGAAGAATTTTGGGTTTGTTCCGCCCATACAACCAAACTTGACAACTGGTTGTCTACGTGGAAGAAATTTTCCACGGAGAAAACCACGTGTCTACGTGGAAGAAATTTTCCACGGGGACAACCAGTTACATGGGAGGAATTTTATTTCCATCTACACAACTGCTTGGTAACTAGTTGTCTCGATGGAAAATTATCTTCCGCGGAGACAACCAGTTACCTGGACGGAATTTTATTTCTATCTACACAACTGTTTGGTGACTAGTTGTCCCGATGGAAAATTGTCTTCCGAGGAGACCAGCAGTTACCTGGACGCAATTTTTATTTCCTTCTACACAACTGTGCTCGATAATAATAATAGTCTTAAAATGTATCGTCTGTGGAAGTTTAAATAGTAATTTTATCAAAAACCTTTTAAAGGCGTGCATGGTTATTATTAATTGGTCTTATACTTAGTTAGGTTCTAAAGTGTTAAGTTAATCTACGCATTTAAACTTTTGTGTTAAATAAAGAACTTTAAAAAATGAAATAAAAACTGGAGTGAACAAGCCATTTTCCAAAGCAACTGTGCAGGTGTTATATCAAATGAAAGTACGCTCGCTGTCAACAGGTACTGATTGTAGCTTTGCGAAATCACTCACTATTAATCGGATTTAGACTAATTAAGGTGTTAAGTGAATCAATGAAGTCCGTGACGTTTGTGATTGTGAATAATTATCTTTGATTATAGAGTTAGAAAGTGAGTTGCGGATTTGACACCACGCACGTAATCTTATGTATGATACAGCAAAATTATTACTGATATGTAATTTGATAATGTCACTAATATATCATTTCAATTTTGAATCATCACTGGCCAGTTATCACTTACGTAAGATGATTAAGGTGGCATCAGTAATGTTTCGTTAAATCGCGAGGGATAAAAATATAACAGGGAGGCAGTTACCCAGCAATGGGACAGAAATGGATAAAAAGTAAATAAAAGAACATTAATATATTCTTTTGGGTTTATGGTGGATCGATCTTCTGACAGGTTGTGTACGAGCGCAATAAACAATTAAAGGAGGTATTTACTTTCTGATAGACCCATTGTTCAATGCAGGTTTATAATACCAAAATTTGGAGGTTTTCGGGGACGTTTATTTTTATCTTCCTAACTCGACGTCCAACAAGCATTCAAGTAAGTAATTCTATCTACGCTACCCTTCAAATTATTTTAGGAGCAAACTCTACGGCACTTTTAGGGTTTGGGGATATGTAATTTTATACGACTTGGCCCCAAAATATGCAAAGCCTGTGAGGACCAGATAACTGAAATTAAACTATGTTAGGTGAGTGTTTTACTTTAATAAAAATCGAAAAAAATCAAGTTTTTACTATTTCTAGGTTCTACAAGTAATTTAGATAACAGACAAGAAATTTTGTGCACATTGAAAGCCATTTGCTATGAACCCACGCTAAAACAATCTACGATTCAATTATCGTTTTGGAGTCTATTGACTATAACTACAATTGATTCAAAGTTTCTTTTAGCACATGGTCACTAACCACCGATTGTTAAGTAGGACCAAAGAAAAAATGGATGGATCACGTGAAAGATAGCATGGGTAAAAATGTGTGAGTAGGGAGTGGACGGTTCATAGGAGAGTGGAAGAAAAACGCATGTTGTGGCATTTCAATATAGAGCAGGAACCAAGACTGTTAGCCCGTTTCGCTTGCAAGCATGCCTGCACAAACCAGTTCGCGCAGGTAAGTCGGAGCGTGTGGACGGCAAGACCATAGCTCGCGCAAGCCCGGAAGCGGTTTGTGCAATCCTTGACATGCTGAAGATTCATTCAGGGTGCCGATGCCGCCGGCGCGGCCGGTGCCAAATGGCAAAAGAAGCTCGAACTTAAACACTGAAATAACCCTAACCTAAGTAGGTAAACATTTTTTTCTAAAGAACCCAAACCTTCCTACCAATCCCTTGAGTAAAACAAGTAATTTTATTGCCATTTAGCTACGTAAACCTTAAGAATTACGTAATCTGGTCAGACACAGCCTGAAACCTTTTAAGACGCCCAGAAAAACAGAACGCAAATAGAAAATCTCTTTCCATTTGTAAGGTCAAACGGAGTAATTAACGAGTCGGATGCCTTTGCCCTAATTTGCATAAACAAGAGGGTTGGAGATGTAAAGGGAAAGGCCGTTGAGCATTAGGATCTTGAATGTAAATTTGAGTTTGTACCCAGAGTTTCAAGGACTTCTTGTCGCATAGTTTTAAAGGCCTGGATTAAAAGCTCGGCAGTAAGTCAGTATCAAAAACAATCGTGGAACTTAAGGTGGTGGGAGATGATCGAAAAAAAAACATAGGGTTTTTACCATTTAATATGGTCCTAGGTTCTTTAAGTAATTTAGATAGCAAATAAGAAGTTTTGCGCTCATTGTATGACATTTGCTATGAATCTTTGCAACAAACTTTAAATCTATTGCAGTTATTTCGGTCGCACGTTATTGCGACCTTAAGATTATTTACGATACACGGTACAGTCATTTTTGCTTAGATAGTAAAAATACAACAAGCGCTCCGTGTAGAAACTGCCACTAGATTTTGGAGGCATTCACCCAATTCAAAAAAACCCAACAATGTGCAAAATCAGGACGAAAATGATGATGTAGCCTTAACTATGAACTATATCACTTTGCTGAAACTTTATATTCGATGTTGATTATCAAAGAAAAACAAAAATCAAAAGGATTAACAAACTATACCAAACTTCCTAAGTACTTATGTAATTCATTACAAGAAGTAGACTGATGCTACATTTGCCCATTTCATCTCGTTCGGACTGATAAAAGTTTGCGCAAACATTTAAATTAACGAATTAGGTCCTCGAGCTCCATGAATAATTGAGGCAAAACTTCGGTCTCAATAAAGCTTTGAGACTTAAACAATCAGAAACAGTAATTCAATTTCAGTTATTGACGAGGCTGAAATCTCTAATTAAAAAGTTATAATCTCGTATAACCAGAGTGAGTTTTCACTCAATTTCTTAATGAGCTATTTTCATGGCTGTTTCTAGAATAGACGACAGATGGCACTAGCGAGTTAGTAAGTGAAGTCGATTCAGATGTCGCCAAGACTCTGGTTGCACTGACATCTATTCTAAACTAGAGATGAACCAACAGACTATAACAGACGTAGGCCTGCTAAAACCTATAGAAAAAATAGTTTTTTTCACGAATTTTCCATTTCACCTGAAACTTTTGAATATGTCTTCCGCTAAGAATTTTGATCATCAAAAACTCCGCTTTAAGACACGCACGCAAATGAATTTAAACGAAACCGTCCAGCACTTGGCACTTGCCAGTTTAGCAAAGGACCGAGGCAAAAGCAAGCATGGCGAAAGGCCTGTGCAGATGGTAGCAAGGGCTAAACTGCTGATGATGATGACGACGACTGGAAACCGGGGCGGCCCTAACGCGCGCCATGAAGACCTTGGATGAAAACGTATTAGCCAAGATTTGACGGGGCACAATAAATCATCTGCAGACATTTCAATATAGTTAGCAGTGTAGCAGTTCGTTAAAATCCTGAGTATTGTATGGGTATTGCAATTGTTCGCAAAGTTTCGCATTTCTAAGACAGAAGCAATAAATCAACTGTGAAAGACTTCCTATAGCATACAAATGGGTATTTAAATAATAACGAAAGGAATTATTCAATACTGGCTTTGTTTACGCGGTGCCTGTAACACAACACAATACAATACAGCAACCAGGAACCATTTGATAGAAGTTTCAGAATCGGATAATCAAGTTAAATTATGGCATTCACTCGATCAATTTTTGCATCTCAATCTGAATACGCGCAAAAAACAAGCGGTCAAATAGTACGAGGGAGTCACTCACTGACAGACAAATTGACTTTATATTATCCATTACACACAAACATAATTAACAATATAAGTATGTTTAGAATTGAATGAAGCTCAGTGCTCGCAATTGTAGTAACTTGGGTAGGCAAGACACCACAGCACAGAAAAGGGTAGACAATAATGAAAGTGCTAGCTTGAGTTACAATATAACGCCTGTCCAGTCACCAGTCCAGTCACCGTGGCCGTAATCGGTTAGGTAGATAATAGGGTGAACATTATCATTCGATTTATAGCTATTGAAAGGAAGACGTAGCCCACAAAATTGAAACTAGGGTTAATTTCATCAAGATGTGGTACTTACTTAGATCCTTTCCTTTTATAGCGGCGTAAAGCAATTTGGTTTTCCTCAACCGTTACATCCTATTCATGGCGCAATTTAACTAGTATGGTGCACGGATTGCCGACTTGGAGGCGCCATACTGTTCCATCATCATCATCATCTCCGCCAAAACACGTCCACTTCTGGACATAGGCCTCGAAGATCCCCACAATGACCAATCTTGCGCTGTTCGCTGTCAGTGGTTTCGAGCGACTTTCACCAGGTCATCGGTTCACCTTGTGAGGGTGTGCCCACGCTGCACGTGGTCACCACTCGAAACCCTTGTGGCCTCGTCGACCACCATTTGTGAGGGATATTTGCACTGCCCACTGCCTCTTGAGTTTCCCAATATTGACATACTGTGTATGGCGTACAAAATTACTACCTACATCTAAATTTACAGCCTATACTTTATTGACGACCTCTGTGGCGCGGTGGGCGAAGGTCCGCCTGCGAAGCAGGAGGTTGCGGGTTCGATTCCCGCCTCGGGACAAATATTTGTACGATCTGCAGATATTTGTTCAGGGTGTTCTGGTCGTTTTCTATGTATAATAAAAAATATCTATCTATGTAGGTACTCGTATATTATTATGTATATCAGTTATCTAGTACCCATAACACAAGCTCTGCTTACCTTGGGGCTAGATAATGCTGTGTGAATTGTCCAGCATTATTTATTTATTTATTTATACTGGTTTAAAGCGCCTTGTTGGCTTTTATCATATGGGGGTTATATCCGTTATCCCCACCCTGAGCATGCGGGTTAGAATTGTTTTCCAGGAGGCTTATAGATTATAGTCCCCCCTCAATCCCTTCGTCGCCTCTTATAAAACCCGCGGGAAGAGATGGTATGGTGCAAATTGTAAGCCTACACTACACGTCGTGACTAGTGACAAAATTACTAGTCAAGGAAAATAAGCAAATCGTCTGTTTACAGATAATGACATCAGGCTGGACGACAACCTACCACTTCGGCTGCATGCTACCTGACTACTCCATGAACCCAGAACCGTTGCGAATGCTGCGGTTCTTATGGTGGACGATCGTGCTGAAGATGTTAGAACTGACGGAGACCATCTTCTTTATACTGAGGAAGAAGGAGAGCCAGGCATCGTTCCTGCACGTGTACCATCATTGCAGTAGTTTCGTGATCATTTGGGCTGGCACCAAATATGTTGGAGGTAAGAAATGGGCATTGGTGGGAGTATCGTGAAACGGTTTACCTACCGCATACACTGCCCAGCCTCGGCGGTGTGACCTGCGAGAGGGCGTACCGCTGCTGCTCTCAAAACTGTCGTAGACAAGTGCGTCAAACATCAAAATGCTTTATTTCCTTTAGACCTTACAGGACTCTTGGCCACGTCAGAAAGACGTCATGGGCACTCTATGTGTTTTAGTATCAACCGGAAAACTGGTTGGAAAACAGACATCGCTAGCTTTTGTCACCCAGTAAAGTGTGATAGGGAAGTTTTTTTTAAATAGTGGGACGATGCAGGCTGAATATAACGATAATAGGGATTTTTACGAGCACTGCTAAAACCGTAAAATGGCAGGTTATGGCGTAAATTTATATCAGGCTTATAAATGTAGTTAGTTTCTGCCCGCAGCGATGTTCTCTCGTGCCTGGATATCACAGTTTACATAGTCTATGTTGCTTACTCAGAGAAAATATAGCCACATTTACTCGTCTAATAAACACATTTTAATTAGATTTCGGATCGGATCAGAATTTCCAGATAATACCCATATTAACAAACTAATAAAAAAGGTATTCAAAAAGTCATTAACTTTTGGTAATACTCAGGTATTTTATGAGTGAGGACAATCGAATTGCCCAAGTAATATCTAGGTATATCGTAAAGATGAGTCTTCGTTAACGTAATTAATACCAAACTATTGTAATAATTATTATTAGCGGGTATTTTGTGTTTATATCTCTAATTATTTACTATGTCAACAAATTGCGAAAGTCTAATAATATCTACATACCAAACTGTTAGCCGAAGTTGGGATGGTTCTAAAATACCGTACCGATCGATATTGTAAGGCCCAGATGCCGCTAGCGAATTCCTCTACAAAACGATCTATGTCCACTCTGATAACAAAATATTTGGCACCGATTGTGGTCTTCTTTCGACACCAAAACCAACAAAAAGTGTGCCCTGGTTTTACACAGTACCATCTTGTCCCAAAATAATCAAAGCTTGTGTTATGGTTACACGATGAATAAACAAATAAAAATAACCCCCGGCACCCGGAACAAATAGCTACAGAATGAAGATCAAACAAACATTCGCCCTGCGGCGGGAAACAACCCCTTTTGCTTAGCATGCGGGCGGACATTCGCCCACTGCGCCAATGAGGTTGTCGAAAAGTCTCTCTCAGCGCCAATATATTATTTTAAAGTGACGAAAGGTCGAGGGTCCCTGGATACACGTCTGTTATTGAGTTTAGCATTGGGCCTCTTTTACATAATTGCTAAAAGATTTAACATATGTATGATTTCCCTTTAACGGTTGAAAGCTTTCAGTATCAAAGAAGCGTTCAGAGTTAAGCGAGATATACTTTACAAGCCTGTATAATGTTCTTTCAAGTTGAATGGGCCTACAAAATACTTTCAAAGCGCCTAGTGCTATTCTTGGCCTGGATCCTATGTCATAATTCATAATAATATATGTATTTAGCGTAGTTAGTGCTTGGGTTAAGACTGTAAGCTAACTACTGTTTTTTTTTTAATAAATAAATAATGGTTTGGCCTAAGATTGCAAAGCACGTGTAAAGGTATACTTTTTAATCGACTTGTGTACATATGAGGAATTTAAAGTCGGTTTATAGTTTTTTCAAAAAAAGAATTATAAGCTGCTCAAAAGTGGAAGGCTCAAATTAGGAGCGATTAGGTCCAAACACCTCAGTCATAGTCAAACCGGCGGCGTTCGTGTTACGCGTGCTTGCTACGATGTACTTTAGTGCGATTTATGTATACTATATAGAGGAAATATTTGATTGTTTGTTTGTATTAAATAGGCTCCGAAACTACCGGACCGATTTGAAAAATTCTTTCACCGTTAGGAAGCTTACTTTTCAGGGAGTGACATAGGCTATATTTTATTCCAGAATTATCACGGGAACGGGAACTACGCGGGTGAAACCGCGAGGCGATCGTCTAGTTGACTTTAAGACTTCAGCAATGCCCTCGTGTTTGTCCATAATATTTGACATGTAACTGTGAGCGAGTGTTTGCGCGTAGCTGTAACACAGGCTAGTTGTTGAGTAAGCGCTGGGAGAACGTACCATATCTACAGATTTTACTTAGATCTATGGTTTTATGTATGATTTTTATTTGTATTACTCGTATTATGTGTTTAATCTTAGATCGGTCCTCAGACTAGCCATTTATGCAAGAGCAGTCCGTTTCAAAATTGAAAAAAAAACGAACATAACAGCTCTTACCTTACCCAAGTCGAAAAAAATCGCAGAACAATTCATAGAGTAATTCAAGAGATTTAAAAAAATAATATATTTCCATCCACAAATTCGCTCTCCATACAACCACGCCTCCGCTGAGCAAATATAGGCGCGTGCGCTCTCCTCAAGTCAACAAGCATTGTTCACTGTTCAGTTGGGTGTGGCAGCGGTGATGCGGTATCGATTCCAAGAACCTATGTATGTATGTGTATTAGTGGAATTGTAAGGATCTGTTATACGAATGCCATCTAGGAGGATCGTTTCTTGTTGGCGCGAGTTTCAATTGTTTTTTGTGGCGACAGATTCAGTTTACTCTGCGTTCTACAAGGAATAAAACTATCAGACAAGTAGTTTTCCATAGTACTGTAAAAGTGGCTGTCCAGTATATACAAGTTCAATTCCTTGCAGAATGCAGAAAATATTAAAATCCGCTAAAATATTTGAATTTCGCGCGATTCTGTGTCAAATTCCGTGTCGGTGACTCGCTATTGGAGAGTCTGAATAGCTCTGCTGGGAGTCTATGGAGGAAAGCGACTCAGGAGCGCTATTTGTGGCGACGTATGGGGGAGCCCTATGTCCAGCAGTGGACATTTGTTGGCTGATGATGAGGAAACTCCATGACCTGTCTCGAAATAGGGTTCGCTGAGCGTGTGCTGCATGATATATGCTAACCGCAGTTTTTCAGCCAAAGACCAAGTAGGTATACTTAATTGAGTATATAAATTATTAGCAAATTAATAAAAGCATGCAAAATTGGCCAAAGGTGGCCCAAGGTGAAGTCATGATGAGCATCGATTAATAAGATGAAAGTAATGAAAAGAAAAATCCAATATCGACCATAAACGATTTAGTATGATCGATTTTTAATTATCTGTAAAAAAGATAAACAATCCCGCAGTACTTAATCTAAAATTATCTTTCTTGTTGTTGATTTTCAAAGACAATTTAAAGTACCTACTTGACTTGAGATCGTTTCTACAATAAATATTGTTAATAATCGATAGATACATAGATAATTTATTGATGAACAATGTTTACAATTGTACCTATTTGATATTAAGAGTAGGTTTTAAATTAGACTTATTAAACGATTAACACATTCATTTGATAATAAAGAAAATTAAATACATTGTCTCTTAAAATCTAAAGAACACTATTAAAATTAGAAGTCGCTTACATAGTCAAAATTTAAAGTCTAATGAATACAAGCACTTTTCCAACCAAAGCTTTTTAATTTGGTTTTAAAATATTAGGACTATCAATGCTTTTTAAGTCAATATAGGCAGGGAGTTAAATAACCTAACAGCTTCACAACATTTAACCTAGGCTGAAAAGGAATGTCGAGATTCTTCCTTCTTGTACTTATCCGTATTGCCCTTTGTTCAATTTTACTCTAAGCTCGACTGTAGCCACCAGTTTGCCTCTCGATTTGCCTACATCGTAAAGCGATATAACTTAGATTCGTATAATGAAACACGCCCTAGTCCGATGAGGAACGATTAGCATAGTTCGTATACTAGGAAGTAATTCAGTGCTAAGAAATGTCCAAGCGTCCAAGTGAATTCAGTTTTAATGTGCAGTATTATGTGCTATTACTATGTATTTCTAGTTCCTATAACAATTGCATGGGGAGTCACTTTCACCACGGTTACTTCTGTTAAGTTATTGTAATGATGTTATTTTACTACGTGGAATTTCACGTTGTGGGTTTCTTTTCTATTGATGGGATACAGAAACAAGATCCGTCAAGTGCGAGTGTAACTCGCACGCCGAGGCTTTCGAATGTAAGAAGTACTAAAGATACAGATACCGGACATACAAGACACTATAATTATATACACATTTCAAAAAAACGGTTTGAAATGTACAAATTGATTCCTTTTATTTTTAAATTTCTACATCACAATTTGTACTCAAATTTTCATTTTCATTTATTTTTCATTAATACTGTACAGGCGCATGAAATGTATTATTATTTTAAATTTCAAGTTAATAGCTGCGGCAGTGGCTGAGATATTAAAGAGACAAAAAGGACAGAGGAAGCGAGACCATAACGGATTCGAAACCGATCTCGAAACCCTAACAAGGGAATAGGATCAAAACTACTTCAATTAGGTGGTTTAATGCAAAAAATAATTTAACCAGATTGAAAAGATGGCGCTTTAATTAGAAACTAAAATGGCATAGACCCTGCACAGGTTGACATGACACTCCACCATGACTTTAAATAGGGTAAGTATTTTATTTTTTGGAAAACCCCGATGGAGAGATTGGAGGCGGCTCAGAACAACTTTTTGTGGCGTCGTTTGGGGGAGCTGTTCAGCAGTAAGAGGACTGCCATGATCATCAATATGATGATGAAGGGATAGTGGACCGTAGAATAGTTACGTAAGATCGACATTAGAAGACCTGTTCTAATGTTGTCAGAAAAAAATGTATTAGAACGAAATATCTATCAATAAGATATGCAATATCACTTATCTAGTACCCACAACACAAGCTCTGCTTAGCTTGGGGCTAGATAATGCTGTGTGAATTTTCCAGCATTATTTATTTATTGTGGCAAACCAAAACTCATGCTCAACTATTATTTTTAAATTTTATATAGCCACATAGACACGTAGCGAAGTACATACGTTGCATAATCTCACTCAAGGCATCACACGAAAGGCACTGTTAGAATTCTATTCCATAAACCGATTACGACGTTCCGTATCTACGATGAACTTTCGTCCCTTTAAACAAATCGAACAGTCGAGGCTTGGGCAAAACGAAAGATTCGTTTGCAAAAGCCTCGAGATCCGATAAACTTAATCAAACTACCAATAGATGCAATTACAACCACGGCAGTAAATAATGAAGTAACCGAGCTGTCGATTAAAGATTTATGGCCTAACCGTGATGGTTATCAGGCATCTAGCTAGATGCTTTAGGTCTTGCAAGGCTTTCAACACGTGCCGAAGATCGTCACCTTCTGATAATGCTTAGGGTTCCCTTGTGGTAGAGTCTACGGGGTTTTACATCAGAGTTGCGATTGCGACTCCCCTAAAATGAAAAGTGTCCAAGGACCTGTAAGGTCAAAAGGAAATAAAGCACTTTAAGTTTTGAGTTCTTCTAGTACCGAGGTTTTCAACTACAGAGGGTCAGAGCCGTGTAAAAACAATGACGCTATTTTGACACCATGAAATTAGTTATCTTTCACATTTTCATTTTAGTGGATAGCGGCTAAAGATATTGTCCTAGATACCGGCCCTTAGCGGGGTTCTATTGATAGGCTGTACGCGATTTCGAATATTTTTAGAACGACATGGTTTTCAATAAATCTAATAAATTAAATTGATCAAGGAAAATCTGAATTTCAAATCCGAAGCCGAATTAAATATCATGGTCAATCTCATTCAACGATCAAGGAGGAGAAACTCCAAAGCGAATTTCTACTTCTGAAAGGGCTTGAAGGTAGAATTTTTGCTCCATTCAAAAAGCTGTTTTGCATTTGAGGAAGTAAAGCCAAGGTAAATTCACTCGCTACAGCACTTCACATAGCAAAAGCTTCAGTGTGGAGGCCTTTGTTGCGATGTTACATAAAGGAACGAGAGGGTACTGGGTAACAGATAACAAGTAACCTAGTTCAAAAGTTTCTGAAGTGATCCTTGTCACTCGTCGTATTATTCAAGGCATATTTTATCATTTTTCTCTTTCCTAAGGTCCCACGTCGGCTTTGTCAGACTCTAAATGCTAAGAATGACACATTTCCCAAGGTTCCCATTTAGGACCCCTTTTTTTTATTATATTTATCAATGACCTCGTTTCTCGCTTATCCTGCAACTGCCTTTTGTACGCCGACGATTTAAAAATATTTAATTTAATTAATGACCGTAGTGATTGCATATCTCTGCAAAATGACTTGAATACTGTTTCATATTGGTGTAAACATAACAAAATGAACCTTAATGTCGACAAATGTTTTTTCATCTCTTTCACCAATAAACGAAACAAAATAACTTTTGACTACACCATTGGCAGACATAAACTCAAACGCTCCCTTGTTGCAAAGGATCTTGGTATAATTTTCGATGATAAGCTTACTTTCCGGGCACATTATCAGTATATCATAGATAGAGCCAACCACTTATTGGGTTTTGTCTTAAGATCTACTAAGGGCTTTAAAAACTATCGCATCTTAATTTACCTTTTTAACTCTATAGTGCGAAGCGTATTGGAATACGGAAGTCCTATTTGGTCTCCCAACTACAAAGTTCATAGTTACAACATCGAACGGATTCAAAGAAAATTCCTGAGGCTCTTATGTTATCGTCTTAAGCCCGGGCGCCTGTCTCTGAATTACGAAGAGAGGCTCTATAAATTCAGCGTCACTTCTTTAGAAACTCGTCGTATTTATTCTGACTTTATTTATTTCTACAAATTACTTCACTCTCTAATAGATTCCCCAAAACTCTTATCCGAAATATCATTTAATATTAATTACAGATCTCGTAACTCTAATAAGAAGAACGTTTTTGCATTACACACTTTTAGAAATAATATTTCCCATTGTAATCCCCTCACAAGAATGGCACGTCAATATAATGAGCTACATAGGGATGACGGCAGACTCGACATATTTGTTCCAAGATTAGGTCAGTTCATTAAAATTTTAAAAGAGATCCTCCAAATCAATATCCAAGAAATGAAATAGAGTTCAAGTACATAGTATATACAATAATATAGCATGTTATCTAATTTTTGCTACCGTAATTCGTAATTTTTTAATACCTTTTTTACTGTCTTGTTTCAACAACCTGTAATAGATAGTAATATAACAACTCTACTTACTCGATATATATTTATATTATAGCAGCACGTACATATGTTTATGTTGCAATCAAGTTTTGATCTAGCTTTAAGTAACCTCATAATATGAAAGTGATTGTGATGTGTTTTGTACGATAAATAAATAAATAAATAAATAAATTTGATACGGGTTTTGAGCCTTTCTGCAGGAATCGCTATTTATTCTGATCCTTGCTGTGATGAACCATTTTTTGCACAATGTTCTGACTTGTATCTAGTTAGTGACCTTGAACAATATTTTAATTTTCTTTTATCTCATGGTGGGTTCTGCTTTTCTCATCTTATATTTTCTCTTCGCTTTAACCAAAGTAATGTTTTGGAAATATTGTGCTCTAACTAATAAGTATATTGTTTTGGATCACATCTTTTTGTTCTTCCACTTCGTTTAAACCAGGTATTTTTTAGCTTAATCAAAGATCATTTTGAGATCAAATTGTTTTCTTGGTATATGTACTGTCCATGCATATGTATGTGTGTAATCAGCGAAGCGCAATGTGACAGGTTTTTAGCTTAGCTCTGAAATCATTGAGTATTTCAATAATTTAATAATGAAGCCAATTAAAGATGTTGCTCTATTGAATGGAAATCACTTACTCGTAGTTTGCCAAATATTGTTCGGAACAATCGCGAGGAATTATTGAATTACCAAATTCTATATTGAGTTGACCCAGTTGAAGTATCGGGTACAGTCGGACCACTACTTCTTCGACATATGTATACGAATTTTGTATCTTTACAAAAAAAATATTTAACATTTCTTTCGGGTTTGGCTGTATTGTATGTTAAATTTGTACAGATTTACAAAAAAGAAAGCTTTCTGTCGAAAGGTTGAAGAAATATTGGATTGTGATAAAGATGAAAGAAAAGAAAAACACAAGTGGGCTAAGGTCAAGAAAATGATGACGAATCTGTCATCTGGTACCCATAACACAAGAGCTACTTTAGGACTAGATGTTATTGTGTGAAAATTGAATGTGGAGAATAATAGTAAACTTGGGTCACACCCCGGATTCTCTACCATTTCGATCGACGTTCTCCATACAAAAGTCGTGTCTCGGCACATACATGCGCAACTGTGTGTCGCTACACGTGAAACTGTGTGTTTGTGACGTCTATGGTCGCTTCATAAATATATTAGACAGTGAAGTAAGATAGTTGCGAAAAACTCAACCACCTAACCTCAAAACATAAGAATATGTCTATGAACAAACAAAGAAAATATCGAACACCATCGGCGTCGTCTGTCAAAATCATAACCCATGCCATCTGCGCTCCGTACGTCCCTTACATTTGGAACGCAATAAAATTCGACCAGCGGGGTGAGGCAGAGGAAGCTCGGTCAGGTGGGAGGCGTAGAGTGTCCTTTCTATACGTTAGTATTATTGTATATTCTCTGACTTTAGTCACCTTTAGTTAGGGCTAGACGTTACTGTGTGAAAATTTAATGTGAAGTGCAAAAATAGAAAAACAATAGTACTCTAGGGTAGTCAGAAATCGAGGTATTATTAAGTAATCGTAAAACCATCGTTGTAGGTGACTGACTGTACATGTTTGTGTGAACCTTATTGAAAGTGAGCATACGTGTACGCTCGTTAACTTTTGACTCCGCGCAGTCATCGTTAACCCGATTGCAGTGCTAGTGATAAAAGATGACCTTGTAGGTAGGTAAAGCTTATTGAATCTTTTTTTGAAAGTTTCTCTTAATATGTATGTGCTTTAAAGCCGCGCACTGACCGGCGTAAAGCTTTGGTCTGGTGATCATGACGCACAACGCTGCGGTATGCGCCCCAACGCAGCGTCACGACGCAGCATTTAACGTCCCTGCGGAGAGGTGGTCAGTTGATTTTGCCGCAGCTACCAATCCATATTGTCAACCCGTGACGCACACCCGCACACCGCAGCGTTGAAACGAGAATGACGCCGCCGCGCTGTGCGGTAGTACACCTCCCCACTTCACAGCGCTTGCCCCTCGCCGCTGACGCATACTGCGACGGAACAAGAGAACATTCTCGACGTTTTTCATATGATTGAGTGTCCGGCATCGCATACCGCATACCGCAGCGTTGTGCGTCATGATCACCAGACCAAAGCTTTACAGGGCGTAATGTAGCTTTACGCACAACACTGCGGCACAACGTAGCGTCACGGCGCAACGTTAACTGTCTGTACCGAAAAACGGTCATTTGATTTTGCCCTACATCTATGCAAAATTTCAGCCCGATCCAGCAGTTTTGGCGTTAAGACATACACCCATCCATCCATCCACCCATACAAACTTTCGCATCTATAATATTGGTGTTGACTGTGTGTGGATAAGTGGGATGAATTCTAACAGATTTTGGTATTTCTTACACATATTGAAGCTATTGATAGGCTGGACCCTTTTTAGTGATATTTAGCTCTATAGCCTACCTATTTACAAATCAAAATAACAAAACACGTTCAACCTTATGTTATGTTATGACTCATTAACCAGAATTGCGAGTAAAATACAAAATACGAAATCCAGCCTTTTTTTAAAGCACCGAAATGTAGTAAAGCGGCAAAATAAACGAGCCTCCGCATGCTAACCTGGGCAACCGACGTGTTTCCAAAGGTTTGTTCTTAAGCGTTCCCAATAACTTTGTGGCCACTTTAAAATTATAAAACTAAATAATTTGGTTGTTTTGAAATAACCCCATACTACATGTCCAACATGTTGGAACGAATTACAGACAAAATTCATTTACAGTGCGAGCGAGTAGAACTGGCAATGGTTTCAGCAGGACGCTGAACATTGACACATTCACAGGATGAGGCGATGCATGACTTTTAACTTTTTTTGCACATGATGGACTAGTTTTACACTTCATTTTTATTATTTTTTTTTTGTCTTAATTTTAATTAATATAATTTTATTGCTTCATTAAGTACGCAATTGTCGATGAAAAAGTTTTAGTGTTCACACATACATAGGTATTATAATTCTATTAGCGAATGCCTATTATTAGCTTTATGTGTCTATTTTAAATTCTATTGTAATTAGTTAAGCTGTGAAAATTAGTTAAAATGTGGCAATAAATAAATAAAATAAATAACTAAAAACTCCTCGGTTCTAGAATCTTAGATATTTTTTTGTAAGCAAAGGCAGGAAATTCGTAAATATTTTACGCGACTGGTAAGTAAGGTCAGAGCAAATCGCAAGAGATCAAAACAGTTTTTGGTTATGAAGGCTATCATTCATTAACTTCGTATCTGGTTCGTTTTTGAACTCGTATGTGAACTTTTTTACGCTGTGTGTTGTGATGTTTGTGTTTTTAGTGATTACCTTGCCGTCACCTCGTTCTCTTTATTGTTGTTAGTTTTTGTGAAGGTTTCATTCACAAATGATTTTGTCGACGTAAAAAATCTTAAATTCTAGAACCGCATCTACGCTTCTCGGAGCACTGAAGAACTAACCTTCCGCAATAGGCCGCGAAAGGCCCACGTGTTCTGTAAAATGAAGGTGTCACACGCGAATCTCGAATAAGACTCCGTTTGAGCCGGGTTCTTTCGAAACTGAGCCTATTTCGGCAATATTATTAGACTTGATGTTTCCTTAGGTAATGTATGAACTCATCAGTAAAAAAATTTTCTATTCCTTTGTATCTACTGTTGACTGTTCAGCCATGATTAGATGTGGTCTTGGGTGGAATATTGATTTGCCATTGCTGTGAATAGCACCATCTTAATGTTGGATTGGCGGTTGAAAGTGGCAGTGGGCCGGCATATCTCGCGAAGAACCGATAACCGCTGGGGGGAAACGTGTTCTTGAGTGAAGACCACGACTCGGCAAACGTAGGACGCCGGCAAGGTGGGATGACGATCTGCGAACGACTGTAGGTAGATTCTGGACGCGGCAAGCTGAAGACAGGGCGCTATGGCGCTCATTAGGGGAGGCCTATGTCCAGCAGTGGACTAATATAGGCTGATGATGATGATGAATGTTGGATTACTTCAGTTCCTTTGGTCGAGTTCCAGTAATGCCATCTCTTGAGGCGTTTTATGTGGGCTTTGTCTTCCTATACTTTTTGGATTTAAGTATGCCATATTCGTCCCGTGGAAGTTCGGCTCACATAAAAAATCTGCTTTCGTCCCGTGTATACCGTAGATACTCGGCCTATAATATATTTTATTTCAAAAAATCTTATTTCGTCCTGCTTTTCAGCTCCACATTCTGTAGGTATAACATCAACCACACTCGATGTGCTGTGTGGTGCCGGCTTAGAATTTGCACCACCCCAACTCAACCCGCATGCCCAGCGCGGGATTATGGATATGAGATAAAAGCCATTAAGGCGGTCATCAGGCGAACAAAGGCCTGCGTCCAGCAATAGACCAATATTTATTTATTTATTTATGGATGTAATTAGAACGGCTTTAGGCCAATTATACTAATTACAGTAGGTTTAAAATTAAATATACATACGTGTAGTTAGATTAAGTAGGTACATAATAATAGAAATAGTTACATATGGGCTGGTGAGGAAACTCGATGGAGAATATTATCAATATCATAATTATATAACAAAGAACGAGACAAATAAGTAAAACTCACTAGCTTGGGGTCGAGTTTCAGATAAAATTTTATTGTAAGCAGTATATTTACTGAAGGAAGGATCTCAAATCGACAAGTTATGTAAATTACGTGTAAAAAGACGCGACAACAGAGTGAATTTCGGATAAGTGTGGGCGTTTCTTTACAAACATTCTACATCGAGTTTGGCTAGTGTATAGTAATACTACTAGCTTAGTCTAAAACTACACATTCAACCCTAATATTGTAAATTGGTATTTTTTTTATCAAAAATTAAGGGATCGAAGGTTTTTTTTAGCTTTTTCAAAACGATTAAATTATTTTGTAGCCGTTTACGAGATGACGGTGATGATGACTAGCGAAGTCAACATGGTGGCCCCGCATTGGTTTAAAACGCATTAAAACGGGCAGAAACGAGTACTTAAATGAATTAACAATTGTCTGGCAAACTTTTGATTAGGCTATCGTATTTACGAAGCCTTTGATTTTCCGACTCAGGTGAGCCAAGGGACGATCAAAGGCTGGAGTCGCGTAACGCTCTACTTTACCTAGACGGCGATAGATAATCAAATACCTGAGTGCATAATCATTTGAGTAATATAACATAACATTATGACACATGCTATAACACCCTGGCAGCCAGAAGATGGGAGGCGACGACGAGGTCGGCCACGTAAAAGGCGGTGGGACGATCTGGTAGCTTTCGGCCCGGAGTGGTGGGAGTCTGCAGAAGACCGAGAAGTTTGGAAGGGCGCGGGGGAGGCCATTGCCCAGCAGTGGGACGGAAAAAAAAACATAACATTGTCTTGCCGTAGAACCTGTCTAAATGTAGCTACCTATTAGTGAAATAATTTTGAAAATCAGACCAGCAGGGCTATTCAGACTCCGCTACCGAGTCATAGACACGGAAGACATGGAATCTGACACAGATTCGCGCGAAATTAAAAGGTTTTTAATATTTTCTGCGTTGCAGAAAATTAAAGTACCAGAAAAATAGTTTTCACACAAACTACACTTGCGAGCTTTAAAATGGAATCGCTTCATCGCGAGTTGATCAAAACAATTTTTTTACAATTTATGTACAATGAAGATTACATAATTACATAATAAGATTACAATATATAGATTGTGGTATATTATTTGAAAGGTAATTTTGTTACCTTTCAAGTGATATCAAGAAGATTTAAAATTAATTAAATTGGCTACCTAAATTTTGGGAATTAATGCAATAGGTCGAAATTGCATCTATCGGCTTCTATCGGCGCCGGAGCTGGATGAGCTGGATTTCTCCCTCGTATCCGCTGTTTTAGCTCGTCCCACATATGCCAGATTGGGTTCAAGTCAGGAATAAGGGCTGGCCAGTCTAGTGTGGGAATGCCGACATGGAAGACGTCTGTCGGTACTGTCTAGTCACTGCTGCGGTGTGGCAGCGGACATTATCGTGCATTAAATCAACATTTATCGTCGCCAATAAATCCTGCGTAAGGGAAAACATAACTTAACTCATAGTTCAGTGCAAAGAAATTGTAAAAATTAGTCTTGGACAACCCTTGAAGCGATTCCAGTTTAAAGCTCGCAAGTGTATAAGAAAATTAAAATCTTACGCGTATAACCAGATGTTTATTTTTGTATCCTAGATTATACTTTCCATAAAATAATACGCTTTTATAGCTCTGTAAACGTTTAATGTTCTATTTTATGGGCCGATGTAGTTACGAGACGGTTTAACAAGCAGATTTTTATACTGAAGCAGTTTATAGCACAGATAATTTTCGAGATTTTAGACCAACGCTCAGCACTATACGAGTGTGTCCTGATAGGTAAGAAAATATCTTCCCATTTTGCATCCAAAACCTCACATTCCTATACTATATATAAGACATCTAAAAGACCAATGACATTACCACCTCGTTATAGTTACACAGCAATAAATTCATTTATCATTCCTTATAACACTGTCACTCTTTCACACTTTCCTCAAAGCGTTTCCGTCACACTACAATTTTCAAAGACTTAGCTTCCAACTATTCTAAAAATAATTCGCAGCAATTAAGGGTTCCCTTTTGTTCTCGAGAAACGCTAAGAATCCCTTGACTTAGAGAAAATCCCATTTAGAATTCTTAAGGAAAACCCGGCTGTCATGAAAGGGTGAAACGAAACTTTGTAATAAAGTATTTAAAGTCCAATTTTGATGGAGCTTAAGGTCAGGGGGTTAATTAAGGGCTTTTCACACACGTCCGTAGCAGACTTTTGAAAATGTTCCGAGTTCCATTAATAAAACTGGGAAACAGAATGTCAATGACGTGTACATTGAAAAACTTTTACCTGTCCGTCAAGTTAGCAGCCCCGCCATGGAATTTGGTGGTTTCAATTCAACTACGCCAGTAAATAGTTCCTCTGGTGCCTTAAGCAACATAAATAATGCTGCAGTACTTTAGGAGATATTTAGGTCTTTCACTGTGGGTACTATCTTGACGTCAAGCTGCCAGCCTCGCTGATTCCGACGAAAACATAGCGAGATATGAATCATGTCAATCATCTGTTCCCTGTACCCACGGTGAAAGACCTAAATATCTCTTAAAGTACTGGAGCACTATTTATATTGCTATGGGCACCGGGAGGCACTATTTATTGGCATAGTTGAAAACTTGGAACCACCAAATGAAATGGCGGGGCTGCTAACTTGACGGACACGAACACACTCATTGAACAAGATTAGGTACTGAAACCTGTTGAATCTACAATGTAGATATATCGTTCGACTCGTCACCAAGACGTACGATACCAAAACCTAGAGTGCCAAGCCTAGTTTGCACCTGAAAAACATTACTTAACTGAGAGACGAAATTTTACCCTCATACTAGGTAATAGGTAGGAAGACGTACTTGTTTTCTTCTATTGAAATAAGTCAGAATGAGAAAAAATACTGCATTACCTTTGCCTTTAGTTGCCAGAAAAAGTGGTCTATGTTTATAACTAGCCAATTTTACCAATGTGAAAACTACTCAAGTGTCGGTCAGTGTCTCGGGTGCGTCGGTTCGCCACGGCACCGGAAGCAACATACATTAGGTACCTACTCTCTATTCAGAAATCTCTGCTACATCACAAAATGTTTGTTTCAATTGGTGTAAGTCTCCTCTAAATCGGTCACCTGTGTTAGAGCGTTCAGAATCACAGGTCCACATACACAGATACCTAAACGACGTCATTTAACACCCTTCGCGTCGGGGGTAAAAACGTCCCGAGTGCCGTTATAAAGGTCATGGTCAACACGCAATGCTCAAATAAATAGGCTAAAAATATTTCTAAACGCACGTTCAGTAAGCTACCTACATAAATCACTGAACAGGTTTAATATTCTAAAAGAGTTTTGAGATCTATCCGTGTTTTTCTAGAATAAACCGAACCTATTAGGTCGCAGAGATTTATTATTTTTCTACCGTAGCAGATTACACTAAGCTGATAAACAGTTAATACCGTGTCGATTTAAAGTCGACTTACGCGACGACTGGTTCAATTTGCCAATAAGAGCACTTTAATGTAGACTTTAGTACGTTGTACTAAATTCAGTACAATTGATTGAAGTAAAACTGAGTAGGTAGGTACTATACACTAGCTAAACGCGATGTAGAATGTAAACAAACAAAATATGTTAAAAATGTAAGCAAACCACAACTCAAATAACTTGTGTCGTGCTTGGCTTGGCGTGGAGTTTCAGATATAATTGAAAGCAATATTTATTGAAGGATCTCAAATCGACAAGTTATGTAGGTAAGTTGTGTGTAAAATAAAAAGGAGTTAGATTAAGTATGGGAGGTTTGTTAACAAACATTCTACATCGAGTTTAGCTAGTGTTTAGATACTACTTAGTAGTGCAGCAAAAATACTATACTCTGGATTTCCCTGGGTCATATGCCTAGAGGTGAGTAAAGCGGGAGCAAAATCCAAGTCGGTATACGGAAATAATATGAAAATACTCAGCAGAATACCTACCGCGGATCGCGCGAAACCAATAGCGAAATCCAAGCAAAATTTAGCGCTGCCGTTCTGGATAGCGAATACCAAGTCTAAACAGGCCTGAAACCAAATGACAACGAAGAGAGAGAGAATTACCCATGGAATAGTGCATTTTACACCAAGGCGAGATAGTGATCAATTCCTACCGAGTGTGTCGTTTTGGCCTTAAAACACACGAGGTAGGAATCGCACTTTCTGCCGAGTGATAAATAGTGCTTTATACTACACCTTCGAGGAAAATAAAAAGCAGAATTAATTATTAATTGAAATCGCGCCTAATGATGTTGGTAAAACCTCATTGACCGCGCCAGCCTTTGGGTTCTTTTTTCAAAATATTGATCGGAAATCGGAGGAGGCCTAATGGACTTGGAGTAAAAACTTTTTGTCGTTTGACCGAACGAAAATAACCATAGCTACCGGCCGATCTTTTAGGAAATTAAAAAAAAATAACACGTTAGAAATGGATTTCCATACACTTTTTCCTCCCGCTAAAACACGTGAGAAATGAAATTCCATAGAGTTTTTCCTCCCGGTTTCCTATAGGCCTGCAAAGACATACTTTCTATTCTATAAATGGAAAAGGAATAGGCAACTTTCCGAGCAGGTGTAGTATAAAAGATGTTTGTTTCCTATCTACTAATTAATGCGGTTTTTTTTTCAGGTGGCATAACTTCATTCTCCCCAATGCTCAACAATGCCGTCCATGTGATAATGTACAGCTACTATCTCCTATCATCTGAAGGCACGGACGAGATCAAGAGATTCCTCACGAAGTACAAGAAATGGATCACTATCATGCAAATGGTAATATTGGCTACTGGGTTTCTTATAAACTATTGTTTTGGCTGGTCAAGCTTGCCTCTTGACCACGATCGCTGTAACGCGATAGAAACGTAGGGGAAATAATAACAAAAGGTATGCGATAAATAATTCCCATAAATAATCATCACACAGCTGTGTGGTGCCGGCTTAGAATTTACACCATCCCGCGGGTGATGTAAAAGGCGACCAAGGAATATCAACCGGGAGCGGGCAGCGGCGCCCCCTGCAGAACAATTTTGCCACCGAACTGCGATCAGGGGCATTACCCCCATAAGATAAAAGTCTATAAGGCGCTTAACAGGGGGAGGCCTGCGTCCAGCAGTGGGCCAGTATAGGATGTTGAGGTGAGGTAAATAATCATTAATTAAGCTTGCAAGAAAGAAGAATGCCAGCAGTGGCTAACATTGGGGCTGGATGATGATGACGATGACATACCAAGCCATTTTAAACAAGGTTCGGTGCCGGTTCATATGTGAATTTTGTCATACATTTAGCATGCTAGTCCAAAGGATCACCAAACCACTGCCAAAAGGTAAGGTTCTGAGTAGATAGGTACGTATAATGCCTAAAATGTCAACCTGTGAGAATTAAAATTGAGGATGTGAGAATTAAAATTGAGGATACTCCAGTGCAATGCTATCTACAATACGAGACGACCTCAGTGGCGCAGCGGGCGAAGGTCCGCCTGCGCGGCAGGAGGTTGCGGGTTCGATTCCCGCCTCGGGACAAATGTTTGTACGATCTGCAGATATTTCTTCAAGATGTTCTGGATGTTTTCTATGTATGATAAAAAATAGCTATCTATGTAGTATATTGTATTAATAGTCTAAGATCCGGTTGCAGAGTGCACCCATCGAGTATGAGCTAATAACCAAATTTTTACGCATATTTGTGATAAGGAGAATATATACATATATCTACTAGGTTGCCTATCAAAATGTGGATGCTAGAAACCCATCGCATGAATATTTTTCATTTATTTTTTTATTTTTTCTTAGGTTATTCATCATCATCATCATCATCAGCCTATATTAGTTCACTGCTGGACATAGGCCTCCCCTAATGAGCGCCATAGCACCCTGTCTTCAGCTTGCCACATCCAGCATTTGCCTGCAGTCTTTCGCAGATCGTCATCTCACCTGGCCCGATTAGGTTCTTAGGTCTCTCAAAACTGAGTCTATTTGGTTCTGTATTTTTTTTTCCTAAACTTATAGTTTCGGAGTAAATCACTAATAACTGATATCCGCCTACGATTAACAGGCGGCGACCGAGCCAGTGACGTCACACGCACCCGCGGCGGTCACTCAATGAACTTCGCTAGTAATTTAGTCATAACTTCTTCGTACGTAATGGTCCGATTTCGATAATTTAATAAGATATATCATTCTTATGTCATAAAGAATAACGTGGATACTAGTTCTATTGAAATTGCTATAGCGTTACGGATCCTCATTCTGCAGTCGGATCTCGTACTATAAGCATATCAGTACCCCTAACACAAGCTCTGCTTAGCTTGGGGCTAGATAATGCTGTGTGAATTGTCCAGCATTATTTATTATTATTTATATGTATAATAATAATAGAATTTACCATTATTGTGTAAGGGATAACAGACATCACTATCACTTTGATTTACTGCTTTGTTATCACTAGAAGTCTCAAGTTCTATTTAAATGGCATTAGTTATGAACTAAATTATGATTTACAGTGTTTGGTCTGTTTTAACTTTATTTTGGGTTTATGTAAGTCGACAACTGATGATCAAATAATATTTCGAAGTATGTACTTAGTTGAATGGTTTAATTTAAACTATGTTTATTGTTGGATTTGGCAAACATAGTGTAGGATGTCCACCAGCCAGGTGGGATGACCTGCAAAAGACTGTAAGCAAATGCTGGATGTGGCAAGCTGAAGACCGAGCTGCTATGGCGCTTATTAGTGGAGGCCTATGTCCAGCAGTGAACTAATATAGGTTGATGATAATGATGATGAGTGTTGCAGGAACATTTCTGTTCGAAACATAAAGCTCAAAGGTTTTTCAACTCTAGTTTTGGAGGCAGACTTTTCCTCTTGCCAGGAAGATTTGCCAAGAATCGAATAGTATCACATTTGTTAGAGAAGGTCTTTGACTTTCAAGCAAGAATTAAGTATTCAATTTTTATTTCCAGATTCAATTCACAGTTATGTTGGTCTACTCCTCGCAAGTGTTCTTGCCGAGCTGCCCCGCACCTCTCGGATTAGCCATCATGTACTTCCCTAATGTTATTTTTGTTTACTACATGTTTTACAACTTTTATAAAAAGAATTATGTTAGTAAGACAGTTAAAAGCCACAGCGTGAAGAGTAAATAGATAGTGAATGTATTGAAATAAATTATTGTTTTTATCCCTTTTTTGTATTACACTCGCTCTGCAGCGGGACACAACAGGCATATAAAAATAAATTGGTAAATATGGAATAATATGTTATTAGGTATTAAACTTTTATATTGCTCAGGTATAGTAGGCAGATTTTGTCAGTATTATGTAAACAATATGGCACTACCACATAGTAATATGAACCAATAAAGTGTTATTAAGTGAGGTGTGTGTCCAGTAGATCTATCAGGCCTGGATAAATATGTTGATGATGATAGGTATAAAAATTTGAATTTCAAAATAAAGTACCTACTACATTGTTCTAAGTAAAATTCGGTAATGGTATGGTACATTCTCCCAGAGCTGTTTCAACAAATGGCCTGAGTTGTGTTACAACTAAATCCAAAGATATGCTATTTTGCAATATACCTACCTATTGAACAACAAAGGTAGAAAGTAAATGTAACTAAACCGAAGTGCAACTGAGACAACAATAAAAATGCGAAAAACGAACACCAGCAGCTCTGGTCTGACTATGATTGAGGTGGGTGGACTTAATTGCACCTAATTTGTGCCTTCCACTTTCCAGAAGCTAATAGGTACCCAATCTCTCGAATATTACTTAGGTCTATGACCAACTATGTCAAAATAAAAATATCTTTTAGTCATTTATATACCTACTACCTACTTACACAAAACGACACTGCTATCAATTTCAATCTTTCAAATATTACTAGTCCTGCTGACACAATGTGTCCAAAAATCAAAATCAAAATCAAAAACTCTTTATTTCCATAAATACAATAAATGTACACTTAGAAAAGGTCAAAATAAAAAACTAAACACTGACACGGAAATAAAGTGATATTTTTTGATTTCTGTCGCTTCGGTATGTAGACTAAAGTAAAGAAGCGACGAAGAAACCTTTAGCCTGTTAGTTGTTATTTTTCGAGTTGGAGCAAAACCCGTCCCAAGCTTTTTTGTCCTCTAGATAATCTGATATTTTATAGTAAGCCTTTTTGCACAGCAAGGTTTTGACAATTTGTTTGAATTTATTTACTGATAATTTTTGCAACTCACTAGGAGTTTTGTTGTAGAAGCGTATACATTGCCCTTTAAAAGATACATTTATTTTGTGTAGCCTAGTTGTGGGCACAGCGAGTTTATGTTTATTTCTGGTATTAAAAATATGTTTATCGCTATTTTTAGGGAACCGATTTATATTTTTATGAGTGTACAATAAGTTTTCATAGATATATTGACATGGTACTGTCATTATGTTTATTTCTTTGAATTTATCACGTAGAGATTCTCTAGGACCCATGTTATAGATAGCCCGAACAGCCCTCTTCTGCAGCACAAATACGGTGTTAATATCTGCAGCGTTCCCCCACAGCAGTATACCATAAGACATAATACTATGGAAGTAGCTGAAATAAACAAGTCTAGATGTATCCACGTCTGTAAGATGACGGATTTTTTTGACTGCATACGCTGCAGAACTGAGTCTCTTCGATAGCTTATCTATGTGTGGGCCCCATTGAAGTTTATTATCTAAGGTGATTCCCAAGAATACGGCACTTTCTACTATTTCTAAAGTTTCTCCTTTAACGTTTACATCAGCCTTCACTTGTTTAACATTAGGTAGAATAAATCTAATACATTTTGTTTTGGTTTCGTTTAGCAAAAGATTATTGACACTAAACCAATGAACTACTTTTGAGATTGCATTATTCACATCGTCGAAATTTGTGTTTTGTCGCATCATTTTAAAAATTAATGAAGTATCATCAGCAAACAATACAATCTCGTGATTATTCTTGACAAGATGAGGCAGGTCGTTAATATAAACTAAGAATAGGAAAGGACCGAGGATAGAACCCTGCGGTACACCCATTGTAACTACAGACCCCGAAGACCGTTTCCCATTAATGTCAACTCTTTGTATCCTATCACTCAAATAAGATGTAAGAAGATCCAAAGAGGTGTTTCTTATTCCATAGTGATGTAGTTTCCTGATTAATGTTTCATGGTGTACGCAATCGAACGCTTTTGACAAGTCGCAAAAAACGCCTAAAGCGTCTTGCGACTTCTCCCAAGCATCAAAAATATGCGATACTAACTCTACACCGGCATCAGTAGTTGACCTGCCCCGAGTAAACCCGAATTGCTTACCATGTAGCAGGTCATTGCCATTAAAATGCCTAAGCAATTGATGTAAAATAAGTTTTTCAAAAACTTTGCTGAAAGTTGGCAGTACTGATATTGGTCTAAAGTTAGTGGGGTCAGACCTACTACCCGATTTAAATAGTGGGATTACTTTACTACATTTCATTAGATCAGGAAATACGCCACAATCAATAGATTCATTGAATATAAAAGCTAGATCTGGTGCAATCGTATCAATTAAAGGTTTAATAATTTTAACGGAAATGCCCCAGAGATCTGCAGTTTTCTTTATATTTAAAAGTTTGAAGGCTTTTTTAATATCTTTTTCATCGACATAGTTGAAATTAAGTTTATTTTCGCATTTAGGTACATTTTCTATGAGTAATGACTCAGCGATTAATTGAGAAGAGTTTAGACACTTCGTAGTAGAGATTGGAATGTCAGTAAAAAAGTTTTCAAAAGCTTGGGCTACTTCAATGTCATTTTTGATTGTGCAATCATTTATCTTTAAATTGTAATCATTAACGTAGGTACTGACCTTTCCAGTCTCACTATTTATTATTTTCCACGTTGATTTTATGACATTTTCACTATTTCTAATTTTGGAGCTTAAATAATTTGATTTTGCGATTTGACAAACTTTTCTAAACATTTTTGAGTAATTTTTTACTTTTTTTTTGAACTCCTGGCTAAAATTGTATTGTTTTTCACTATATAGTTCATACAAAGTTTCTCTACTCTTATGTATACCTACTGTTGCCCACTCACTAAAGCTAAGTTTTTCTGAGACCATAATCGATTTGGATGTGAATATTGAATTGAACGCATTGGTGAATTTATAAAAAAAACTACAATACGACTCATTTGGGTTGTTATGTGAGTAATTAGGTGATGGCTTAGAATCCCAATCCAATTTCAACCGTTCAAATCGACTGGTGGTCACAGGTATGTAAGTTAATCTCTTTTTACAATTATTGTTTTTTACTTGAATTTCTAGTTTTATTAGTTGACCTAAGTGGTCTGATTTTAAATTACTTATTATTTTCTTAGTAACAATTTTTTCACTTTGGCAAACAAATACATTATCTATACATTTTGCTGAGGTTTCAGTTATTCTAGTAGGTTCCATAAATAATGGCCTTAGATTATAAGAATTAAATAAATTAGTCAATCTAGTACTGAGGGAATAAACTACTAAAAGGTCAACATTAAAATCTCCACATACCATTATAGTTTTATTTGATTTTGATAATTTAAATAAAATGTCCTCCATGACATTTTCAAAATTGTCCTGTGACCCTTTCCCAATACAAACAAACTATACTTAACATCATCTGTCCAGCATTATTTATTAAACAGCCCAAACGAAATTATTTGCTGCTGTTATAGCGGTAAATACAATCTGTCCGGCATATTTAACTGAACAGCCGAAACAATTATTGTTATTTGC
Source organism: Eupithecia subfuscata (assembly GCA_963564075.1). NCBI lineage: Eukaryota > Metazoa > Arthropoda > Insecta > Lepidoptera > Geometridae > Eupithecia > Eupithecia subfuscata. The sequence goes on from OY751114.1 coordinate 14,413,216, forward strand.
AGTTGTTATAGCGGTAAATACAAGTAAGTACCTACAGAGTAGGTATTAAATAAGTACTGTGACAAGTACTTTCAAAATCAAAACAGACTTGAATGTGTTTTTGAGAACCTAAATTTCAATGGCATAGAATTAACGTAATTAGTGAAGGTAATACCTAGCACACGGGGTATTCTTATCAAGGATATGGAAGAAAGCAAAATAAATCATTGATGATAATTTGGAATGGGAAACGTCACTTACCGTATAGTACGAAAGAAGCCCAGCATTCTCGTCCAGCACGAACCACCGGTACTGCCACCCCTTCATAACGTTCGTCCATTTACTCAGTGAACCCTCCATCATAATAAAATCTTATTTTCTATTCAATTTTCATCTAAAATCGTGAAACTTTGTACAGAGCGGTCAGACACACTTCCACCATAAATCTTGTTTAACTGACATTGACAGAACAGAATGACATTGACAGTGCGACAAGCCGCACCTGACAGCTGTTCATAGTGCTGCCAGCATGAAAAATAACCAATCGAATAGCTTAGAAGCAAAATCGATTCGTTTTTCTTAATAGTAATACCTTCTGCCCGCCGCTTCGCACGCGTATTTTCGGCTTATTAAGTAGCCTATTACCTTAGTTAGGCTATGTCCTAAATGTACGCCAAATTTCATTTTGATCTGTTCAGTACTTTTGGAGATCCTACCTAGGTAACAAAAATTTCACAAACTTTCATATAAATTATTATGATAAGCATTCGAACATTGTCTTATCGTGGAACTAGGTAGGTACCAAACTTGTTCATTTATTGGTTTAATTGGCGACTTTTACATCATCCTACTAATATTTTAAAACCGAAAGTTTTTGAAATCTGAATTTTTGTTACTTACGATCTCCAAAACTACCTACTGAACAGATCAGGATGAAATTTGGCATACGCGTAGAGCAAAGCCGAACTTAGATAATAGGCTACCTACTTATTATACCGAAAATACGCATGCGAAGCCCCAGACAGAAGCTAGTAACTAATATATAATTAAATGTTATTTAAAACATTCTGGAAATAGGATAGAAGTAGAGTTTCGGTTCTTTATAAGTGTCTGCATCACCAATTCAGCACGTTTGCATTGCACCGACTGGTTATAAAGGTCTCCTCCGTCATGCGTAGCAAGTTAAAATCCCTGCCTAACATCCTAACATAACACCCCAAGCTCTGTTATTAAAAGCTTAGTTTGGGGCTAGAGATAATGCTGCGTGAATTGTCCAGCATAATTTACTTATTTACCTACCTTGTGCCATATTCTATATAGTTAGTATTAAGTTCTTATTAAATTTTTCTGTGTATTGATGGTGCAATAAAGATATAATCTATCTAATCTATCTATCTACCTGGTCTACCATTTCAGTGGTTTTTTAGGGTTTTCTCTCACTTCCGGTTATACATGTCATGCACCAAAAAAACAATGCTACCTATGCAAAAATACGTGTTTAACTCTATGTTCCTTCTTCTTAATTTCCGGTTAGTTTAGTTTATTATAGGTTCTAGGAAATTTTGTCTGGGATATTTCTTGAAACATATAAACGATATAAGTTCGGTGGGTGTGAATTTATCACGAGAATGCATTAAAAAATAAAAGGTACAAGTAAGGGAGGCAAAATACTTTATATTGTACAACCATTATCACTTTTGTATAACATTTACGACTAACGCAACATGCGCCGATTTAATTTAGTAATACTAATACCTAAACTATTTACAAGGATTTGGTGCCAAGAGGCAATTTTGATATTCAATGATTTCTTCTAAGTGATCTACCAAGTTTCGTTTTACTGTAGCTTGAGGATATCGAGACACTGTTACTATTTGCATCGTCTAAACTCACACCAGAGAGGTCTACGAATAATGGCACGTTCTCGGAACCTTCAGCTTCGACTTCATCTTTTTGGAAATTTTCTGGGGTCCCTTCTCCTTCGATAGCCAGCTGTTCGATGTTTTTGCTGAGGGCGTTGTTTTCAGCCGCTTCCACGAAAGCGTTTGAAAGCTCGCCACTCAGTTTGTTCACGTTTCCTGAAGCGATGTCGTACATGAAGATTTCCTTTTCTTCTTCCATTGCTTCATTTCTGAAAAAAAAAAGATATTTCTTTAATATCTACTCACTTAGGTACTTACCTATCTAATAAATACTTACTAGCTATCTATTATTCTCTACAATGGAAAAAAGTTCTTAAGATACACATACATAATCTAAACCTAATATTAGTAAAATTAGGTTCAATAATCTGATTTCAATGGGTGTATCCAAAAATGATTGTGTGAGTTATCCCCGAATACTCAAACGAAACTCAGATTTGTGCACGTCTCATCTCAAGTAGCGGCTATAGGCTATATGACAGTTTTGACAGCAGGTTTTCAACCTGTCAAAAATTCGTCACTTGAGAGTTGAGACGTGCTGAAATCTTAGTTGCGTTTGAATATCCGGGGGTTAATTACATTTACATGAGATTCTTACCCAGTCACAAGTAAAACAATAGATTGTAGGTCCGCCGAAGTCTTCTTTTCAACATTCAACCATTTCTCAAAGTTGTCCTTAGTCGGTTTCTTGAGCAAGTCCTGAAGACTGTCCCCAGCTACAAACTTTATGCCCTTCAGATTGTTAGTCGATCTTTCTTTTCGAGAATGTTCACTTATAGCTTCAGTTTCAACTGGAGCAAGAACCACGACAGAGGTTACTTTTCTTCCTTTTAGAATGTCTGGCAGAGGAAATTGATTACCACTGACTTTCAAAGGAAGATATCTGTTGTATTTCTTATCATTCAGAGCCACGGGTTCCACTTGTGTAGCATTTTCTTGAACGTAATCCTTAGCGATCTTCTGACCTTCGATAGTGTTTGGATTGAAATGGACGACTTTCATCTCAACGGCTTGTTTGTCAGAAGGAGGAGCAGCAACGTAGGCAGGAACGTTTTCAGAAGCAGCAATTTCTTGGTCATCATCGTCGTCAATATTCCTGGATTCGATTTGGTCTCCATCAGGTTTTACATAAATTGGTCTGTTTTCGCTAGCTGCAATCTGTTGACCTCCTCCTGCGCTGAAAAAGTTGGCAAGTTGATCCGGAGGAAGAGAGTCTAAGGGTGTGTCTCCTACTTTATCATAATCCAAAATGCTAATGTCAGCATTATCTAAAATTCCTGATGATAGCAATTGCTGACGCAAATCATCTGGAACTTCATCAGGGAGTTCGAAAGCAGGTTTCTTTTTATTTTCTTCTTTCTGAGGTTTTGGGGTCGTATTTATGGAGTTGGCAGTCGAGGAAAAGTATTTTTGAGTCGAAGGCTTAATTTCAACAGTTCCTGAAGATTGTTGATAGTATTGAGGAGATGAAGTGCTGGATTGGTATCTAGACCGTTCTTGAATGTATTGTGATCTGGGTGAAGTAACTTCAATCTGTTGATTGTATTGATTGATCTGAGGTTCTTGCTGTTGCTGGGAAATATATAGTTGAGTTTGGAGACGTTGTATCTCTTCTTGCTGCTTTTGTACGTTCTGTGCCAACTGTTGTCTTACTTGCTCTTGCTCAGCGTCAAATTGTTGCTGCTGTTGCTGTTGTTGATATTGTTGTTGCTGTTGTTGTCGGTGTTTTTGTTCCTGCTGCTCACGATGTTTTTCCTGTTCCCTGTATTGCTGTTCTTGTTGCTGTTGTTCTCTTTGTTGGTCTCTTTGTTGTTGCTCTCTCTGAGTTTGTTCTCTTTGCTGATGCTCTCTGTATTGTTGGTCTCTGTGTTGTTGGTCTCTGTGTTGCTGATCTCTATGCTGTTGATCTCTCTGTTGTTGCTCTCTTTGTTGCTGTTGCTGACGATGTTGCTGCTGTTGTTGGAAATGTTGTTCAGTCGGAGGTGTTGGTGATGGCCTAGAATTGCCTAGTAAATTATATTCTGTTTGACCCGTATTAGCATCTACAGTAATGTGCTGTTCGTACTTAGGTATCGCAGGAATAAGTTCACCTCCGTTGGGGACAACCTGGCGAATGTTTTCCTGATGCTGATCTCTGAAGTGGCTTTGCTGAATGAAAGCTGGTCTTTCTGAGGGTCCCGGAGTAGGATAGAAAGGTGGACGTTCAGACGGGCCTTGTTGTTGGAACTGCGGCCTGTCTGATGGTGAACTTGGTCGCTGGAAGAAATGATCAGGAGTCGGAGATGGTTGCGATTGGAAGTTGAAAAGAGAAGGTGAGGACGGCTGGGGTAGGAATTGACTTTGAGGGATAGGTGATGGGGAAGCACTCACAGGGCTCGAGAATGAGTGCTGGCCTTGAGGAGAAGCTGATGGTGAAGGGCCTGGGAATATTTGAGGGCCCTGGTGGAAACTGAACTGTTGAGAAGACTGGAATGACTGCCGATTGCTTTCGATATGAGGAGGTGACGGTTTGAGATTAAAGAATGGAGAGACGCTGGGGCTTTGGGGCTTATTTTCAAAATGCTGCAGTGGCCTCTGTTGAGGTATTTGTTGATTGTTCGGGATTATTTGAGGTCGACTGAAATGGTCTTGGAAATGAGGTGCAGCACTTGGACCTTGAGGTATTCTGTTGAAGGTCTGTGGTTGCCTGCTTGGTAAGATTTGCTCCTTAGGAGGATCAACTTGTTCAGTGGTGATAGTATGGTAATTCTCTTGTAGGTATTTAGCCTCGTCAAAGAATGGCTTTGGCTGCGGCTGAGGCTGGTGGAAAGGCCTTTGAGGCCCAGAATGGAAGTTGCCTCTCGGCGGGCCGTTGAACGTAGGCCGAGAACCGAATGACGGTGGGCCGCTTGGACGGGAATTGAATGATGGTCCATTTGCTCTAGGGAAAGCTGTTTGGAAAGACGGTCCAACGGGTGTTGGTACTGTGGGGCCACCAAAATGGGTAATAATTCCTGGTGGTCCATTTGCGAAAGCTGGATTAGGAATCAATGAGGGGGATGATCCAAACGGATGACGCGGGCTATGAGATTGTCTAAAGGGAATGTTAGTTGGGCTTTGCCTGGGCAGCTGTTGCTCTGTTGGGAAAGATTGAGGTTGAAACTGGATACGGCTCTGAGCATGTTGCGGATTGGGTCTGTATGTTTGTGCGTTAGGATGAAGCACAGTAGATTTCAGTTCCGTCTCATGGCTGAATTGTGGCTGAGGTGATGCCGCACGTTGTAGAGGAGGGTGACCTTGTTGCGGACTTTGGTTTGGGAAGGCTATGGCTGGCCTCGGGGCTGTTTCTTCGCGTTCTTCACCATGCGATCCTTCTCGGCTGTCACTGTAGTGTCTTCCTTCATTTCCAAAAGTAATTTTAACACTACTGTCACTGTGGTACTGTTCTGATTCTGGCTTAATCAGAGCTCTAAGAGTAGTACTCTCACGATGTATGTAAGGTTCAGGTGTAACAGTGACATATTCTTCATGATGATGATGATGATGATGATCTTCTTCTTCATCATTGGTCGCAGGAGTGACAGCTGGGATTGGTGCATCATAAATTACTTTATCGTGGGAGTTAGGATCTTTGCTGTATTTGACGTAGAAGACATGGACTGGTTCTTTTTTCTTTTTTTGTACTGGTGGAGGTGGTGGAGCCGGAAGAGTTTCATTAGATTCCTTGATAATAATTTCAATAATAGGTTCAGGAGCTTCGTAGTACTGTGGTTGTGGCTCATGGCTGTACAACGGTGCTGTTGGCAGAGATCCGTAAGGAGGTCCAAAGCTTTCGAAGGAGTCCTGAGTATTTAGAATTTTTGATTGAGCGTAAATCTGATTCTGATTTACATTTGAGTCATCTAAGTTGTCATGATTGGGGTCATAGAGAGGATCTTTTTGTGAATATTGGACCACGGGTTCCATTTGAACTGCGTAAGGCGGAAGCTTTCCTCCCTTAGCTCCATGAGATATTCTCCTATTGTTTTGGTTGTTGAGTGATCTAAACTGTGAAACTCGAGAGTGTGGGAGGACAAGAGAGTATTGCAAGTTTTGCGGAGATCGGATACTATCTAGTTGTCGTTTGGGTTTCGTTTTTGCCGTTGAGTTTTTGGCCCATGCTATGCTGAGCACAGCCAAGGCTGTGACCTGAAACAATAGAACATTTGGTTAGAATACATTTCCAATCACGCTATACAACGCTATTTTAGGACAAGACAAGACCTAATATAATATATTACGATTCTCTTAATTTCGACTATTTTTATCGATAGCTAGAACGTATATTTTTTGCGATGGTAACTTTCATGTTAATGTCATCGTCATTGAATTGACGTATGATTTTGAAAACCTGAGGACCCTGTGAGGAGGAAATATACGAAAAAAAAATAGATCAACGCGCAACGTCGCGTCATCGGTCGACGTGTGTCGTCGCGCGTCGTCGCTCGCGTTCTGTTCTTATTTTCACAGCTAACTTGGTGGAACTATCATAAGCTGTGTGACCACATTCCAATGAAGTTGAGAGTCATGCGTGATTCTATTCAAATAAAGTCACAGGTCGCCTGATCTAAGCAGCCTAGTTTCCACCAAATGAGATTAATAGAATACTTAGAATAATAAAACTAACTAAGTATAGGTAATATAATAAAACTAAACTAACAAAACTATATAAGTAATAAAACTTAGAATAATATCTAACTAGGTAAGTACTGTGAGGATTAAAAGATATCAAAATATCATTTTGACGCCACTCGTACCGTAGAGTACCTACCTACCTACTTACTAGGTAGGTACATGATATTATGATGACCAGTGCAGTTCTTATGTAAATTTTGATCGATATTAGATAAGGCGCTTCAGTTGAAGTATAAAAACAGCTTGAAAAATATTATTCCCTGACCGTCCACGTTCCACCTCCGCTCCGCTGTGGTATGAACCGGCCTTATCGGGCAGCCTCAGCGCAGCGGGTAGGTACCTACCTGCCTAGTTAGAATAATGTTGCATCAAGGTGGTCCAAACCAAAGTAAAAGTAAATCTGTAGGTAGGTGGGCACTTACTATCTACTGGTACCTACTTACTCCAAGTAAAGGGCCGGTTCCTAAAGTAGGGTGAAACGCTTTGCCGAAAATGGCGAGATTCGAAATGCCAAGTGCTACACTCAATGTCCTATTCAGTGACTCAATATTAAAATACTATAGGTAGGTGCTCTACCAAGGCTCTACCGCGTTAAATGCGTAAAAATTCAATATTAACACCAGATTGTTTAATTTTCTTATTCGTTCTCAATGAGGATCAGTAAAGTTATAAGAATTTCAATCGAACTACTCGTAGTATCCAAGTTTTTCTTTATGACATAAGAATGAATCTTTTTAAATTATCCAAATCAGACCATTATGTACGAAGTCATGACTTATTACTAGCAAAGTTCACTGAGTGACCGCTGCGGGTGCTTGTGACGTCACTCGCTCGGTCGCCGCCTGTTAACCGTAGGCAGATATTAGTTTTAAGTGATTTACTCCGCAACTATCTATAAATTTAGGAAAAAAAAAATGACATGTTACTTACTCATTTTCTCTCAGTTTCGAGACCCATCCAATGAAAAAAAATAAAAAAAATAAAAAATTGGTTGTCTGTAAAGTCGGTTTACTGACGATAGTTGAACGTGACAACGTCTTAAGAAAATACTGATGGAATGGTAGCATTTGATACTCGATCAAAACATGTAAATGTAGGTACTATGGTATAGCAGCTGTCCACGCAAACGCATCGCTCACTCAAGTAGGAGAGAGACGGATGTCGAGCGCTCTCGCTTGCACTTCAAGCCTTACATGGAACGCCTCAGAGCGAGGTAACGCCGCATGACGTCATAGCGAGGTAACACCGCATGACGTCATGTTTTTTCGTGCGTGCAGCCTCCCTAACTTAGCCCTCGGAAAAGTTCACATTGCGTATTACAAATTCATTCAAAAAGCTAGCTCACAACCTATCCCAAGCTAGCGGGAGCTGTAGTTTTAGTAAAATCATTATTATCAACATTCTAGCACGATTTCATCCTCTGCGGGTTGTAGGCCTTCGCCCCTTTCCCCTAAGCGAAGACAACAAAGTTCAATACAATACAATGTGGATAAGTAGAACAAATGTGAATGAGGTACTTAAGTGATAATTAATTGAAAACTGTAAAACCGAAATCGGTCCCCGCTTTTCACTTTTTTCGAAAAATGAGGGGAAATAGTCCTTCCAAGTGTAGCTGAGAACGCTCCTAGAATTTAGACTAGTGTGTGATGTTATGATGTGTGTGTTATGTTATGATAGCTGATTCACTAAAATCGTAGCCGTTTTGATGCTTCGAGGTAATAAAGAGTGCCAATCACAGAAACACTCGAAAAATATAACGCGCCTTGCTTGCAGCCTCGCGGTTGAAATAAAAGTTCGACGAAAAAAACTGAAGCATGTTGAGTCCTCCTAGCAGAGTTTTGGCCAAGGTGCGGACTGTCTCAACGGAGACTAGACACATTATTATAGTGCATAAGTGTGTGCGTAAACACTAACTAAACCATAGCATGTACCATAGGTACCTATGGTAGGGCTACATTGTTGAATAGGTAAAATAAGAGAAGAAAAAAGGTAGATAAGCAAAAGTAACAGTTGGTAATGTAGAGTCGACCGCAAACCATCATTTCCCCAGTCCCCACGGTAAACAGTTCAGTGTTATTAGAGTTCCGCGGTGAGGGGAGAAACCTGAGGTTTATGACAAACGTGTTACCCTTGACTAAACTGAACCAAACTATTTATTTACGTCCCCTGAAACAAAATTATGAAGTACTAGCGGCCCGTCCCGGCTTCGCTGGACATTTATTTTTTGAACAAAATATATCGAAATAAAGCATGTTACTTAGGGATAATGTAGCTCTGGTAAAATAATTTTTGAAATCAGTCCAGTAGTTTTTGAGTTTATTCGTTACAAAAATACATAGAGTTTTCGTGAAATCTGTACGTAAATATTATAAGAGCTAAAGTAGGTAATTATATGTCTGTCTGTTACCTTTTCACGCTTTAATGGCTGAACAGATTAGTGAAATTTGGCAGGGCGGTGAACGGTATCCCGGTTACGGACATAGGCTACTTGAGAGTCTCACGTCTCAAGTTGAGACGCGCGTGCGAAGCCGCGGGCAGAGGCTAGTAATTGTATGAATGAAACCAATTTCTTTAATGTAATGATACATACCTGTCTCTTATCTACCACAATGAAGTAGGTAGAGACTAGGACTAACTAGATTTGATAATTACGACGTCTCAAATGGGGAAACTTTTGTACGATCTGTAGACATTTATCCAGGGCGTTCTGGATGTTTTCTATGTAAAATAAAAAATATCTATCTATGTAGTGTATTGTATTAAGTATATCAGTTATCTACCCATAACACATGCTCTGCTTAGCTTGGGACTAGATAATGATGTGTGAATTGTCCAGCATTATTTTTATTATTTATTTAGCTATTCATCTACCCATTCATCCATCCAAACGTGTGTAGTGTGATGTGATGTGATCGTAAGTATTTCATTTAACAGCAGACAGACATAATTATTAAATAAATTATTAAATAAATAAATAATAAAATAAAATAAAAATAAATAAAATAATAAAAAAATAAATTAAATATTAAAAAAAAGCTGGACTCTCGCCATAATTTAAGCTTCTGTTCATTTATGGTGAGAGTTCCAACTCAACATCTCTCGACCTACTTGAGTGAAGAGTTTTGGCCGAAGGGTGTCAAGTTCCGACGGTTCACAGGCCGCCTGCAAGGGGACACCGCCGTGCACCGTCGTCAGCTGACACCCTGATTGCGTCATACACGTCGACGCCGCAAATTTAGAACGTGTGCAATTTTATTTAAAATAAGTTTTTATATTTTTATGTATGTTAGATTTAAGGTATATATTCATATGGACCGTAGAATAAGTTAATAAGATCTGTACTTGTTCTAATGTTGTCTGAAATAAATGTATTATTATTATTATATTATTATTATAATTTATGTACATAGAGAACGAAGATGTCTGTGTACAGAACCCTTCTGCACTACCGACACTTGACCAGTTTTCCATACCTTCCCACGGCCTGGGCATGTAAATTGCATACCAACCAACAATCACAGACATATCGTTGCATTTCAGTTGAATGGTTGCAAAAAATGGCGATTGCTATGCACGTCTTCGGATAAATTATCATCATCATTGACCTAAATGCCTCATAGCAGAATAAAACATGATCTGAACATAAAGCTGAGCTTTAGCTCCATTACTTTATTATTTAACACTTTACATACATATAATCTACAAGCTCTCAATAATATCTGACTCTGCTCATCTGCCCGCCATATTGAAGGTGCCCAGCTGTAGAAACAACCTACTTAATTTGCCCCCATGTCACTCGCTATCTATTTACTCAATATCTAACCAAAACCTGCCGAAAGGAATGGCCCAGCTTGATATTGAAACAAAATGTAGAGATTAGTATTGTGTACCTATTGCTTGTCTGTAGGTACCGTAGATCAAATAAATAAGTTATTACAAGTACCTAGATATAACATCGCCTTATGCCATCTTTTTGCGTCGGGCGGGGGCTAATAATGCTCGACAATTCACATAACATCATCTTGCCCAAGTTTATTTATATATTTATTTATTGATAGAATAACATCATACATACCAGGTTTTTTATTAAGCCATAAGGCTTATGGCTTAATAAAAAAACCTGTTATGTACCCCCGCCCGACGCAAAAAGAGAGGGGTGTTATAAGATAAGTTTGACGTGTCTGTCCGTGTATCTGTGTATCTATCTATAGTATCGTAGCTCCCAAACGGATAAACCAATTTTCGTTTAGTTTTCTTTGTGTCATAGATAATTTTATCCCGAGTGTTCTTAGCCATGTTTCATGAAAATCTGTTCAGCCAATAAACGTCGGCGGGTTTTTAAAAGTTTGTCTTGTTTTAAGTTCTGAATTAGATAATTTTCATTAAATCTTCATCATTGGCACCGCAACATCCTTAACCTACTTTTATACAGGTAAAAGTAAGTTGAGAATGTACAATTTAATTTTTAATAAAAAAAAATATGCATAGACTAGACTGTTGCAAACTTGTAGATTGTTTGCAAGTTTCGCACCAGTCTGCAGATAGCCCAAATTCTTTCAATTGTAAATATTATAGTTCTCGTTTGTTTCTAATATTTGATTAGAAACAAATTATTAATACTACAATTATCTATATCCACATCAACACCAATCAGCAGAATCTTTATTTAATATTTTTTTTTGTGAAGGTCTTTTAAAAAAAAGAAAATTACAAACATATTAAGACTATTTTTACAATTTAAACATTTTAAACAGCTGAGCTAACTGCAGACTGTTGCAAACAATCTCCAAGTAGCTCAGCTGATCCATATACCAGTCGTCGCGTATGGCAATGCTGATGCACTGCGCCGGATACTCATCAGTTCTCGGGTCACGCTTCGACCAGGTTAACGCATCGCTTCGACCAGAAGAAGTGAAGATTGTTATTTTAGGGACATTTCCTACTCTTCTACTTCTATTTCCCACTTCTTTGTTAGAAAAGTATTAATGGTAGCGTGTCTTAACACATTTTGCTCGGTAGTTAAAACCAACAGGTGTGTTATTATCATTAAGTACTTAAATATTTTAAAGACCTGCATTTCATAAGAAGACCTTGACTGGATTGTTAGTTCGCTTACTTAAGATAAGAATGTATCTACCTACCTTTCATATTCATTTTGCAAATACCTTCTTAGATTGTGATGTATGTTAATAGGTATAAAGCTCTGCGCTCATTATCTAATACATGCATAGGTACAGCACAAAATCGTGCATTCAATTATGTATACCTACATTAAGAGTGATAAAATGGCTTCCCACAAGCATTAAACGAATGGTCTGTGATCTGATGCCGTCAATATAAAATTAATCTAAATGTTACGAGTGACGAGTCCATATTTGAATGCACATTATTGATCTGTGCGGCAGCGGTGCTGTCCTGGTGTCCTACAAGCATAAGGTTTCTTACTCTACCGTACAAAGGCTTGGAACTCTACCTTACCCTATTGAGGCAAGGCATCTAACATCATTTGAATTGAACTATCTGATTGATCGATAACTCCGCTGTAAAGATGTAGCAATGGTAATCTACAACGAACGAGGCACTAAATAAACTTCATTAGGGCCTGCCAGCTTAAGGAGCTATTGACCTGTGCACCGGGTGCAGTGTTGCAAACTCATTTGCGCAACTAAGGCTGGTTTTACACAGGTCGAGTGGGATGTGCATCTTCGAGTGGTAAATATTCGACTTTACAAGGTCATTTTGCATCTCAAATAATTCTACACAGACAACTTTTCTACGTACTTATTCTATTATGTAGTTAGTGTTATTTTATTGGGTCTAAAATTATAGCACCGGGAACTCTATGTGTAGGTACAATCCTCTACTCTGTTAATCAATTCATTATTGTTTGTGCTAGTTATGTGTGTACGTACTGACACTGCACATATCTAAAATAGATAAATAAAGTCGGTGATAGTATTAAACAGAGGTATAGTCAATCTACTATCAATCAATACTATGTTTTTATACCTACATTCGAGGCACCTTTAAACAACCTATTCACGAAAATATTTTCGGCTCAGCAATCGCTACATTAAGAATCTCGGTAAGCTGTGTCGCATAAGCCCACTTTACCATAATAATATTGAAATGGCTGTTACCTAATCTCGATTCTATAAAAAGCCCGTAAACGTAGGTACTATCTTGTAAGCAATGAATAAATTGCATACAAGATTGTGCGTTTACGAGCTTTTTTCAACAGGTCTCGTGTAAAGCAAGACTTGTTCAATTTACGATTTTGACCGTTCACTTGTGTATTTCACAATCGGATGTAGTGACGTCATTTTTGTATTATTCAACTTTTCCCATAAAAAGAGTTCACATTTTGACCCACTTCCGTAATAGGTGATTGTTTATGATAAGTAGGATGGTAGGTATACTTTGAACTTACATTGTGAATAATAATAAATAAATAATTCACACAGCATTATCTATCCCCAAGTACTAGTTAACTGATATACATACACTACCTACATAGATACATATTTTTTATTATACATAGAAAACATCCAGAACGCCCTGGACAAATGTCTGCAGTTCGTACAAACATTTGTCCCGAGGCGGGAATCGAACCCGCAACCTCCTGCGTCGCAGGCATACCTTCGCCCGCTGCGCCACAGAGGTCATCAAAAGTGAAGAGAAGAAGTTTATCTTGTTTCATGTTTCAATGTTGGATCTTATTGCTGGATTACTATAATTTAAATTATAGTATTACTACATTACTACCTACATGGCTTCACGGGGATACAGATCCTCCTGACCTACTGCGGTAGTACTACCTACGCCTCAAAGTTAGCGTATAGAATGATTAGATATGGCAACATTAAATTAGGCCTCTGTTCGCTATTGCCAGCCTCCTCTGTCCGGCCGTCCGCTAGCGTCGACAAGCCGGCATCGCACGCTCCGCACTGACCGCATCACACGGATTTTAGTATTCAGTGTATACTTAGTTTGGAATAGAAAGCGTCCGCTGATCCACACCGCACATAGCGGACGCATCGGAATGTCGGCAATGCCAGTGATCCGTTAGTGCGGATGCGGATGATGTCATTCGGATTGCCAATCAGTGGACGCACGCGCACGCAACTTCCATCTTTCTTTGACATCTGGGGTCCAAGTGATCAGAATTGCTCAACATCATTATACAATGTGTCCGGTCACCGGTGTCGGAGACTTTGGGGGGGGGGGGGGGGGGGTGAAATACGGTAAATTTTATCGACAAATCACTATCCCTATTTTTTTTTCTCTCTTCATGATAAAATGGCAGCCATTTTGTTTTCTGTTGCCTCAAAGCACGGGTGCTTTTACTGAATAAGGTATAGCTACTCGATAAAATTTACCGTATTTCACCCCCCCAAAGTCTCCGACACCGGTGACCAGACACATTGTATAAAACAGCCATCTTCATCTATCATTGTACTATGAGAAGGTAGTTTTATGAATTTTTATCTTGTCATTGCACCATTGTTGTCTGATAATAAAGATATTGGATTTAAGATTTACTTACACCTAGCACGGATGACTGTTTTTGTGAAGTAATAAATTTCCTTTAGTAAATATTTCTTTCAACATGACAAAATCCCACAAAAACAATCAAATCAAAACAGACGCCTGTAAACGCTTTATCTTTTCGTGGGAAATTTTAATTCCACTCTGTTATATCATAAATATCACTTTGACTTTCATTCTTTAAAACTCCGTAAAGTAAGCGTGGTAGAGTTCATTTTACTAACGCTAGTTTGATAGGTAGGTATTATGTTTAGTGAGAATAATATGCAAATAAGCTTTTCTCTGTTACGTATCGGTTTTTTAGGCGTGTGATCATTTGAATGAAGCAATTAATAGTTAGCCATCTAATAATTACATAAAAGTTATATGAATTTTGCTAGAACATTTTTAATAACAAATATTTTAACGTTAAGTGGTCACCTTTCGGGTAGGATTTATTTTTTCAAATGTAATAGGGCCCATATAATATGGGGCCAACTTCAAGGTATACTCTGATAAATAAAGAAAAAATCTGTTTATTAAAGAAATAATTATCAAAATCGGGCTACTCTGTAAAAAGTTATGCGTGGTCATACATTACAATCAGTGAGTGAACAATCAATCATCCCTTAGGGTTGGAATTTTTATTCCAAATTTAAATGGGACCACTTTCGGGGTATAGCCTTTCCAATTAAGGCGAATAGTAGGGGTGATAGTGGCGCCACTACATATTTAATTTTATAATTACGTTATACAAAGGAATTATCAAAAAATCGGACCGCGCGTAGACGATATCTATCATAAGCTTTTTTAAATGTATCTTTAATAGTTTTGTACTGTATTATTTAGGCAGATCCTTGTTTCAAGAGTTTAGTTCCTATTGGTGGCCACCAAGCTCTCCAAACAAGGTTTTTGATTGAATAACACAAAACAAAACTATTACAGATACATTAAATAAAAGCTTGTGATAGGTTTCGTCTACCAGCGGTCCGATTTTTTGATATTTCCTTTGGATAACTTAATGATTAAATTAAATATGTAGTGGCGCCACTATCACCCCTACTATTCGCCTTAATATGAATTATTGAAATCGGACTACTCTGTAAAAAGTTGTGCGTGGTCATACATAAAAAAAATATACGCGTCGACTTGAGAACCTCCGCTTTTCGTCGGTTGAAAATGCAATTCGGTTGCACCGCCCGCCCTCCCATAAATCGACATGCCATATAAGTGGCATTTTTCAGGAAATTTATATATGCTTTGGAAATTTACATATACCTTTTTTAATCAGCAATTCAATTTATAATAATCTTATTTGCAATGGATTTCCGCAAAGTAACACCTGAATCTATTAGTTATTTATCATTTTAACATCTTAAGTGTAAAATTGTTTTCGCTTCGTCCGGCCATCACACCGTTTACGATCAAATACAACGTTGCATAAGTCCCTTCTCTGCAATTAAACTTTCATGTTGTCTATCTCCAGCTCCAAACATCATCAATCTAATCCATTTATTGCTTCTTTACTCAAGCAATTTGGTACGATGCTTTATTATTATGTTCTCTACATTTTGTTTTAGTTTGAAAGATATAACTTATATTCTAGTTGATTAAGTTCTTTCACTTTATCATCCTTGAGTTTTATGTTTGCGCCATGCGTGTAATGAAAATTTTAAAGTCGCGCACTATTACTTTACCGATACGTATTTGTCTTCACCATCATCATCATCAACTTATATTAGTCCACTGCTGGACCTCATAGGCCTCTCCTAAGGAGTGCCATAGCGCTCTGTCATATTGTGTAATTGCTTCCCGCATCCAGCATCTGCCTGCAGTCTTTCGCAGGTCTTCATCTCACTCCTCTCGTCTTCGATTCCATATAATTCAAAATCCTATGTTCTTGTTTAAATTTTTTATGTATTGATGGTGCAATAAAGTTGAGATCTATCTAACTATCCTGTCTCTCCAAAAATATACTGAACCTTTACCTACCTTTTTATTAAATCTTTTAAATCATGGTTAATATTCCGTGATCATGGCGTATGAAACTGTGCCGAAATATTGGAAAGCTCAAAATTCAAATCATGGTAAATATCCCTTTGTAAATGGCTTTATAATGTTCTGAAGTTGAAAATCTAAATGTAGAAAACCCATAAATATGTGAAACATAATATCTAAATGAAAACCACATCCGTATGGATAGCTAGCAAATTGCCGAGACAATCCAACATCAAGATACCATCGACATCACGCGGAAAATGTGGTATGCTACGTTGACTTTAACACATAGGCTGCGCGAAGAAACTAAATTCTGATATTTAACTACAGAAATTAAGTGTTTGTTTGTCATTTCAGCTTATTTTATATTTTGTAGACGTTTTTAGGGGACGCCTATGTCCAGCTGTGGATGCCACGCATTAGACGCATTATCATCAGTTGCTTCATCATCATCACCCTTTTAACCAAATGTTTAAACTTTGAAGTAATGTCTTCTATTCTAATTCTAACTTACATGGATTGCTTTTCAAAGTATAATTTTAATTCACAACGACCATTCCCCGAACTTTCCTTTGCCCCACAATCAACAGACAATTTACCTCGTAATCAATACAAAGCACGCAAATCGTCTTGGTCACGGGGGCTCTCGGTCAGTAGTTCCGTGACAATGCGCACACTAATCCGATTCTCTTCGTCTATTGTACTTTTGTCGCCAGCGTTCAAAGCGGATGTCCATGTCCACGCGTTCATAGGTTTGAAGTCTTTAGCATGTTCGTGCTTTGAATTACTTACGACGACATTTACTTAGGTAATGTTCTTTCATTCTTTTCCTATTACTTGGATTGTATTGGTATTGTGGGAGTATACTTTGTGGTTCTGAGAAGTTGACTTTTTATTTGGGTAGGCTTATTGGCATAACAAACAATTAGATCGATTTTCAATTTGGGTTCTTAGATCAGCACCACAGAAATCTATTAAGATTTCTGTGATCAGCACTGTCTTTGCCCATGATACACACGTGGCTCTAGCACTGCTTCTAGCTGACAGAACAGACTGCAGAGGCTGTGAATGCGTTACGTGAACTTTTTATCTCGAGTACCTATCGATAGCTAAATAGCCAGCAACTGTCAAAATCAACTGTTCACTCGTAAATGAGAATCTTTATTCACAAAAAAAAATTACAATCAAATATATGTTATGTAAAAATATACCTATGTTTCAATTGTAATACAAGTATTTACAATCTAAACAATTGAGCTAACTACAGGCTGTTGCAAACAATATACAGCTAGCTCAACTGATCCATATCAATACCAGTCGGAAGCGTCCCCAAGACTTATCACTTATCTGGCGCAGCGCATCAGCATTGCCTTGCCATACAACGAGGCAATGCAGCCAGCGTCCTGAGGACGCTTCCGACTGGTTGATATTGTTATGGATCAGTTGAGCTACCTATAGATTGTTTGCAACAGTCTGCAGTTAGACCAATTGTTTCAATTGTAAATACTAGTCTAATTGTTTTTATTATTTGATTGTAATTTTCTTTGTTAATTAAGGACTTTGACAATACTCTATTTCTACTTACCAACCTTACCTAATTTCTACGTACCTTCTCATCATGGAATGTATCTACTATAGATTAAGTGGGCGCAGGAGAAAGTATTGAACTTGATCGATTTCAAGTGGATCACTGATACAGTTTAGTCGGTCGCACAAAACTACTTCATTTGAATATTAACGCCATTTATTATGCTCATTGATCGGTTAAGGGCATCGCCGATGTTTTTTATTTACATTTCTATGCCATTTTTAAATTCGAACAGTTATTAGTTGTATTTTTCTTCCGTGAGGAGGTCACGAGACTCTTTGGTCTTGATCTCTTGACAGACCTACATATTCTTTGCATTTCGGCTTTTGCAGTTTTTCTTTTCTACTTATTGTAGAAAAATCTTGACAAAACTTAAACCTAATCTTGAACGTTGTGCTATCGATCGCTACATCATGTATTTACTCTCGTGGAGTGACAGCACCAATAACAGGGCTGCCAGCTCACTGAACAAGAATAGTGGGCGTACTGGCATAGAAGTGTCAAAACTGTCAAATTTCTATGATAAGGCAACACTGCCGCTTCGATTGATAGCCATCAAATATTTGTATGAACAGATTGAGCAGGTTTGTATGAGCATTTCTAAGAAACCACACATTATATTGATTGCACAGTCGAGCTACAACGAAGTCGTAAGCTGAAGTGTGTCGTTAAAGGTATCATTTTGAAAGGGAAGGCTCCAACGTAACAACAGGTATAGTCCTTTCCCCCCATTTACTGGTACAATGTAGATCTCACAAGTTGTAGACTTGTTCATAAGGAAATGATACAGTTACTTTGCTAAACTGCCTACTGATATTTTGCTGTTTACAATAGGTACAAGTCCATTTACCTTCCTAACTTTTCTATGTATAGTGATGTAACTGAAGAGTGTTGTCGACTAAAGCTTGGTTGGTTTGGATCGTCAAGTTTCTCTGTCTCTCAATATGGTTGGCTGGAAGGTACGAAGAACACAAGAAACAGAACTCTGTTTAGGGTTAAGCTTGCCTTTGCCATCTTAGTAATCCTCCTGTATAATATATATTTAAGTTTACATAACTGTCTTTTTGTCTTTTGCTGCTTACAATAAAAAACAAACGACTTGTCAAAAAAAGTTGACGTGCGGTTTGTGTTTTGTTAAAAAGAAAAAGGAAACGTAAAGCAAGTTTAACGTTTTCGCGTCGACTACTTATACATTAGTAGGTACCTTCTAAATTAACAAGACAGGTAATTTAAAAAACGCAAAAGTTTTATCATTAGCGAAACTGCATTGCAAACTAATTTTAATGTGAGTCAAGAACGGTGATCGATCACTAAACTCTTTTCTAACAAAATAAAATAATGTAGCGCTACGTAGAGCTTTAGTAGATTTTCGACTTTATCTCGCGGCGTTTCCTAGGGAGCTCCATTGTAGCCATTGTTATTTTTTGTCATCTTCACGTTCACTTTTGTAAACTTGTCTTGATCTTATCAGAGGAAAATATTATAGAACGTCTGTTAATTTGTTAGAAAGTGTAATGAATATAAATTTAAATCTTTGCCAATGTAATTAATGCGCTGTTATATAATCTTGAAATTTGTATCTTATCTATTATATAAATTTGCATATCGTGAATAATAATAATTATAATAATAGATAATTCGTGTAGAAAAGTGGCGAAATCAGATTTAGGTAAGAAGGTACATATAATTGTCAAAAAAACCAAAATCCAGTTCAATAAAAAAGAATAGGAAACCGCCTTTATAACTGACATTTGAATCAACAAAGCAGTCGCTTTGATGAACCACGAAGAATGGACAACCGCGATGACCATGACAATAAACTCGACTGATTTGTTTTCATTGCCCAGTCATTGGTGGTGATGACTTGAAAACCGTGCAAATTCTCGTTTCGGCGCCGTTGTCAGCCCGCCACGCTCTGTTTAAGATACCTGGCTGTCTAGATGACTTTAGGCACGGCATCATCATCAAATCAGCGCATACACAGGAGCTGTATGACGACTGTGTATACACAGTATTAAACTAATTTTGGTGCGAGTCTCATCCAGTGCTTTGGAGCCACCGTTGGTGCCCGTAGCTTTAAGGTTATTTCTATCTCATGGGAAATGATTTATGGGATAATAAGTCTATGTTTTATTCGAGGCCTAGAACTACCTGTTTGCAAAATTTCAGTAGTTTTGTCGTGAAGAGTTAAAAAACATCCATCCAAACATTCAAACATCGAAACTTTCGCATTTATAATATTAGTGTGATGTGATTGTATGATTTTTATTACGAGATCATTAAAGTTCAATACGCGGGGCAATGCAGCCAGCAGCGTCTTGGGGACGCTTCCGACTGGTATTGATATGGATCAGTTAAGCTACCTGTAGATTACTTGCAACAGTCTGCAGTTAGCTCAATTGTTTCAATTGTAAATGCTAGGGTGACATTTTTACCGCAACCAGTTCTAATTAATTTATATCATTTGATTCTAATTTTCTTTGTCAATAAGGAGTGATCATTTGTTCAAAGTTCATGACATTTATTAGTCATCCAATCATATTCCATCTATTTTTAGCACCAAAGTGGCTGCAACCTTTTTAAACTTTCGCGTTAAAATAATTAATGATTATTTATTGGGTATTTATTCCGTACCTTGTGTTCAAACGTAAGAGAAAATAAAAACAGAAAGTACGCGATAAATACCCGATAAATAATTAATAATTCTGGCAGCAACCCTCCACTAATTATCTTGGCATAGGCAAGACCGACCCTATTAGAATGGCGTTTCCTCAATTGCCGATGACGAAACGCTATTTTACTGGGGTCCTTGTTTCTTGGGTCCTATTATTGTTGGGTTTAACATAGACTATAGGTTTTGGTCGTCATAATACGACCACTACTGAATATGCCTCCCCCAAATAAAGGCTGATCATCAAGTCTGTGATGAAAGGCGTTTATTCAAAGTGTTATTTGGTCGGAAGTTCAGCTTGTTTTGGATTTGAATATTGCCCTATAACTTGCTCGTTAGAAAGACCTTATGGTTTAGCATACGACCTTTAGGTCTGGAGAGAACGTAAAGAGCAAACAGTCTCGTGACCCGCTCGGCTTTCTAACGACCCGAACACTTGTCGCTGCGGCGAAAATAAGAATAAATAGGGGAAAACCTTCGATTATAGTGGCAACGAGAAATATGAATAAATAGGGGAAAACGTTCGATCAAAGAGGTGGTTTCCGCAGCAACGAGAAGAAAGGAGGTAGGTTCCTACTTAATTGCTAAATGTTTGACCTCTTTTATTTATTATTTACTAGCTAACCCGATGAACTTCGTACCGCTCTCACCTTTTAAACCTTCCTTGGACTTCTACAAATATTTCAAGATCAAAATTAGCCAAATCGGTAAGCCGTTCTCGAGTTTTTGTTAGACTAACAAACCTCAGTTAATTTTTATATATATTATATTAGATAGATAGATTATTTATTTTGTGTCCTACTTGAACCTTAAGGAGAAATTTCTTAAAACTGCAATATAGAATTGGACAAAAAATAAACATCTGTTAAAAACATTAATTTACCTGAAGCTTGACACTCAAGCCAATAAATCAACGCCAATAACTGGCGAGTTTAGCACAAATTTAAGGTAGATTTCGGCACCTTATTTGGAGATAACAATATTAATAAAATATCGGCAGACGGTCAGTCTGTCAGCAGAAGCCAGTTCCTCGACTCGTCCAGCCGGAATGTCGAGAAAGCTGACCACAGGCGGAGGAGGGCAGCTGGTGCATTCCATGCTACCCTGTTATTAGGTAATGGGCGGTAATTGTATGGTAAACGTATGGCTGGTTTCCTCTGTATCTATACTAATAAATACCTATACCGACACAGTTTAAAGGGAGTAGATATTTCGATATTCACAATATCCCGCGACTTTTTTATCGCATCAGTGCCAGTTCGTCCAAAATTACCTATGATAATATCAAAATGCATTGAACAATCTGTAGGTGCGAAATGGTACAATACGTCCTAATACACTGACAATAAGATGCATCAGCTGAAGGTTACGACGGTTTTGGCGTAGCTCTATATCTCGGTCAACAGACTCTACGTGAAGCTGATATTACACCTGCTCACGTGGAGTCGTTTTTTCAGTCTGTTGGTCGTGAGATATAATTGTGTTTTCTATATGAACGAATATAAATACAGCATTTGTATACCACTACCCGCAGTGTGATTACACTAAAATTATAACAATTTTAGTCAGCCAGAAAATTTAATGTGTAATATGGATCATTAGGTACCTGTAGATTGTTTGCAACAGTCTGCAGTTAGGTCAATTGTTTCAATTACAAATACTAGTTCTAATTAGTTTCTGATTGTAATTTTCTTTGTCAATAAAAGCAACTTCATTTAAAATAAAGAAAATGTAGGTTTAGGTTAGTTAACATATTTCTATTTCTAGTTTTGTTCTATTTGTACTGTGATGGACACCGACATTATTTACACCCAGTCTCCGCATCCATTCATTTCATCCTAATCCATTGGATGGAAGGATTTATTGTAATCGCACAGCCACCCAGAGTAAGAAACTTAGCGCGCACTGTAGCTCGAGCCAACGAGATTTTATTTTGGAAGTGACCCAGCCATCCCTCCGTTCCTACAACCGATTCGGAACCACGGAGCATCGCGTACCGATGTTGTAGTGAAAATTCGCGAATGACGTCATAAATAAGATGAAAGTTATAGGTGCGGTGCGGTAGATGCGTGTGGCGGTGATGGTGTGGATTGGCGTGCTGGTCACGGCTCCACTTGCTAGTTTATATTCAGTCTCTATATTATTTTAAACCTTAGCTGGTGAAAGGAGTCGTATAATGGGCCAGTACTTAATGGGAAAGAAAAGACTGAAAACAGTGATGACTCTGATAAAAAACGGCCTTTGTGAATCTGGCTTCGACTTCGACCCCACGCATGTCTTTAAAAACTACGGGCCACATGATTTCCCTTGAAAATAAAAATAGAGAAACACGATGTACCTATTTAATTGCTAGCGGAATCGAAATAATTTATTTATGTTTCGTACATCATCGCCAATTTCCGTTCACCGATTATGCGGCTTTCATTTTGTGAGAATTCGAAACAAAAACCCAAAAACTGTGGTTTAAGTTGGATTTCGTCATGAACTCTCTATTAGTAATCTGAATCTCCCATTCTCAGAGAAGCAGAAATGGCAACATTAAATTTATAGACGTAAGTGGTACCTAACCTACATACAAAGTATCTAAGTACCTACCTACTCAAACATTTAGGTAGTCACGAAAAGCAATGGCAAAAACTCTGTCTCTTCACACATCGCTAATAGATCTATTGTGCTGAAACAAATAAATAAATAAACAAGCACTACTTACAAATATAATCATCCATGTACAATATCAACTACCTACTCTACCTACATTCCAATACGCCCAATGGTCTACTGGTCAGCGGAGTTTTCTCATAGTTTTCACTCGTGGGAAACCGCTCCAAGGATGTGAACTGGTCTAATCGAAGTAATTATAGGTAAACTAGGCTTTAATAGTCAGTATTCTATCTGGCAATTTGTTATGGAATCTTGATAGATATCGTTGAAATTGCAGCCCTTGGGTGCGGTTATATTATAAAGCGTGAGCAGATTTTTGGTGTAGTATCAGAATTCCGGTTAGTAATTTAGACGACCGGACTTCTTAGACTTTTGGGGGCCTGTAGTCCGGTTGTACACGTATATCGGACTTTTTTTTATAGTTTTTAACTATGCTTGCAATGAGATTTTCTTAGCCGCAAGCGATATTTATTTGAGAACTATCAAAAATACAGCCTAGGAAAAAGGTAAAACATCGTAAACACATACCTACTTTGCCATTTTCAGGATAGAGGGGATATAATTATCAACCTCAACCTCAACAGCCTGTATTGGTCCACTGCTGGACGCAGGCCTCCCCCTGATAAGCGCCTTGTTGGCTTTTATCTCATGGGGGTACCTAATACTGATAATCCCCACGCTGGACATGCGGATTGGGGATCGCAGTTTGGATATATGACTGAGACTAATTCCCACTAATTTAATTACCTACAGCAACTTTTAACTTAAACAAATGTAATAATACCGGTCCAAACATAAGTACAATTTTTTGTCACGCAACGGGAATGAAAAACACAGTAGGTATTACGCCACTGGTCATCTTAAATTCTCCATAACACTCAAGATGTCAACAAATTAGCTGTCATTACGAACATCTTCGAACCTACTTACTGAGGCGGTTAAAATAATGCGACTCACCTCAGTGGTTACGTAAATTACGTATTTTGTAACCGAAGAGTTAGCCACTTATCTTTTACGGTTGATTCCACATAGGCGACAAAAAGTCTCGCGACTGCAAGCTGAAAGACAAGAAATGTCTTCACTGTCTCTCCTATTGTTATCAAAACAACATCCGATCCTATTGTTAAAAAGTCGGTCGTCTTTTTATATTACCAGTAGGTGGTTATTTCAGTTATTTATTAGCATTGAATGATTTTTGTCGACTCATTGATATTGTAAGTTCCTACTGCCGATTTTATATCGCGGCGTAGACGTGGTCCGTGTGTGCTCCATCTTAAATTGGATTTTTTTTCCTATTTTATGACCGATGCTGTGATTGTAATGCTATTTGGTGGTTGTATTGGAATCCCATATCATAACGAAAGAAAGAGAATTCTTTGACGGCACGGAAACCTATATAAAATTTGTAGTTTTTGAATTAAAATAACATTGAGTGTCATCGTAAAATATAGTATAAGGTAAGCGGGATACAGGATTCATTTTTTACCAGCTTCAGTCTGGTCAAGCGGTTAAAGAAACTGTAGAGTCGAAATGTTTTTTTTCCCTCGGTCTTTAAAAGAAGAGATTTCTATACTTAGATATATAACTTTATCACTCTATAATAAATGTGAAAGTTTAAATGTATGTTACTGCTTCACGCCGTAAATACTGAATGGATCGTAGATCTAGACCTGGATTAACATAAAAGCTACTTTAAATTCCGGGAAAAACATGCAAAGCTGCGGGTAGAAACAAGTTTTACATAATTTGTACAGGTTAAAATGCCATGTGACACACCCAAACCGAAATATCCAGACGAAAGCGAATCTGTTTGTACCTCTCTTTAGCAAGCTGTAAAAAGTAAAAGTTCTTCTCTACACATAAAACGTATATCTTGACTCGAAGGGCAATAGGGTTCATAATTGAACGTGATTTGTCAGTTTTGAGATGCGACTTCTTACTAGTAACTATAGGTGCATTGAATGGTTGAAATTTAAATCTTATCGCGGAGATTACTAGAGTTGCTAATTGAAGGAGACTTGCCAGGTTACTTACTTGTTACTTGCCAGGTTTTGTTATTACGTTACTTCTGATGTGAACTTTCTAGGAAGGTCATGTGGAACAGAGCATGCGAGGAGAGGTTAATGAATTAGTTCCATTTATTATTTTATTACGAATGTTATGTATAAGTTAGGTAATAGAATTCTCACTGTTTATTTTGTGTGACTAATTGAGATTTGCATAGTGTTGGCTATTATATTTTATTGTCTACCTAAATGTAGAGGTTTCACGTATTTAATTAAGAATACCTAGTCTTTGTCTACTTCTTTTGTTGCTACCTTAATACTAAGTAATAGGTACTTATTTAACTACACTAGTTCATAAAGTAAACAGGAGATAAGGTTTTCTGAAAGACGATTATTTAAGACCGATTGCATTCGTGACTGACGTAAATCTAAACGAAAGAAAAAAAGCTTACCTAGTAGGTACCTATAAAAACATTAAATAAATTATGAGGTTATTAAAAACTTATTTCAGACACACAGCCTCCATTCGTTTTCTGTTTGAGCACGATCGTGCGATTGAGCTTCGATTATAGTACAATAGTGAAGTTAAAAGGCTGTTAACAAATTGACGAGAAAAATAATGGATTGAATGAAACTAAAAACAGCTTTGATAGTAGATAGACAAGATAGGATTCTTGAGAAAATGTAGAGAGTCCAGTAGACTCCTTTTTTAGATTTTTTTGTTTTCGTTCGGCAAATTTTTTGAAAAGCTTGAATAAAAAGCGCTTTTAGCGTTTTTTTAATGGGTAATAAAACCTATGTTCCAGAATCTAGCATCAACTTATGGAAGGATAATTTATGGAAGAAGAATAATTTGAAAGGTTCAATCATATCAAGTCATGGCAAAATGACGGTAGAAAGAAAGTAACTTCACAGTTTTTCCAACAATAGAGTTTATACAAACGAAATTGTTAACACAATTGAGCAATGTTACACTTGATTGAGCTATTAAGTCGTAAAAGCTTTGATTGATTGTGAGCATGATCAATCCGTTAACTTTTTATAAAACTTTGTGCCTATAATCTATATATATATTATGATATATAACTTTGTCTCTATCCTGAAGGGCATCGTAGAGCATAAGCTATACCTATTTTTACGGACAACACTTTCTTAAACCATAATATTAACCAGACTACAGTCTATACCGGTCCAATGGATCTTGGATATTTTATACAAGATATCTGGATCTTGCAATAAAACTGGACGCAGGTCTCCTCCTGATAAAAGCATTATCGGTTTTCAATATATGGGGGGTAATGCCCATAATCCCCATAAAGGGCATGCAGAACAATTCTACCACTGAACTGCGACCACTAAGTCGCAGTTCAGTGGTAGAATAATTGTTCTGCAGACGGCGCTGCTGCCCGCCCCCCGGTGGATATCCCTTAGTCGCCTCTTACAGCGACGTGCGACATTCGCGGGAAGAGTTGGGGCGGTGCAAATTCTAAGCCATTTTTTTTATATTTATGAATTATTTTGCTTAATTCTAAGCACCACACGGCCAATAAAACTAACTATTTTACATATAATATCTCAAAGCTTTTTTGTCTATTTACGTGCATTAATTTTATGAGTGTATGAAGCATTCCATTTTGCCGCCCTTTGGCTGCATGCTGACTACGAAAAAAAAAAAATTATCTTAGAAATCTGAAAATAGGTAAGCTGCGAAAACAGTATGCATGATACACACACGAAAGCATGTAACAACTGGCCACTAGGACACCTCTCTCATAAAATCACCGTTTCATTGAAGTAAACAGGCTATATTTCCTTGGTGGTTTTTTACATAATCAGATCAAGCAAATGCTACACCTAACAGCAAAGTGGTGCAATGTCAAGGCCGCGATCGGTTCCGGTGGTGTGGCTCAACCGAGTGTGACGGTTGCGCACGAGTGTCGGCTTGCACGGACACGCAGCTTTTATCATTTCCTTCAGTGTCAGCATTGAAGCTTCTGTCTAGGGGTGCGTTTATTTTCTTTTGCTCGCTGCGTGCAAATTCCGTTGACCACTATCAAAAATCGACTCTTACCTCCAAAAATACAAAGCTTTGAAAGTTGTAAGAAAGATTTGGACATGTGGTGCTAGCGTAGAATATGCACCACCCAAACATTACTGTTCCCGCGGGTTTCGTCACACTAAGGGATATCCTCCGGGGGGCGGGCAGCAGCGCGCCCTGCAGAACAATAATTCTACCACTGAACTGTAATCCCCAGTCCGCATACCCAGCGTGGGGATTATCGGCAGTACTCCCCTATGATAAAAGTGCTCATATAGAGAGGCCTGCGTCCAACAGTGGCCACAGGCTGTAGACGTAAAAGTAAGAAAAAAAATTATGACCGGAATAAAAGAGAGCTTTAGAAATCGATATAAGTGATCGATGTCAGTACTTTTACATAACAAAAAACAGTGCGCAATATTTTCTTTATTATGATTAATTATGATGACGACTTGGACACATCCAAGATAGTCTTGTGTACAACTGGGTATAGGTAGGTACATCAAGAAGTGGACAAATCCAGAACTGCTCACATCTAGAAGAAGGCATAAGAAGTGGTCACAGAACGCCTAAAAGATCAAATAAAACCTACAAAAAACCTACTCAATGCCACTCTCCTTTAAAGTGAATTCCTCACCGTACCCAACAACTTGGCACCGATCGACCACTCGACTCGGTTGAGGCTATTTGCATGCGAGACTCGGAACCTTGCCATCACTTGTAAATCAATGTTTTCTCCTATCACTGCCAAATGCTTAGCATATTGAGTCTTTGCGAACACATGAGGAGGGGGACTTTGACATACTCTAATAATTTTTCATTTACCAACAAAGAATATAATAACCATTACGGGGATTCATCGCGTTTATTTAACGTATTTTTAACTTTTCAACAGTTTATATGACCTAGTATGGATTTGAATTGAATAAGTAAGTAAATAAGTGCTTTAATAATTAGCCTGGATATGACATCTGCACTATAATGTCTATAGTGACTAGGTAGGTACCAAGACTTATAATCTTATAAATATTTGTTTTAAAACCGAATACAAGCCGATCCTACTTAATTGATTGCGTACCTTTAACAATTAAGCAATTGTAATAAAAATACATTACGCAAATTGTAAATATTTAGCGGAAGCTCTCATTGCCAACTGTCAAGCTTTTTAACCCTGCAATCCGTTACGAAATGTACACTGACATTGCAATCTACTCGCATTCCACCTTTCTCGAATAAAAGGACATTGGGTAACACTATTTGCTAAGTTTCACACCTACGCATTTTTGGCATAGGATTGTAGGCTTTTTTAACGTTATTCTCTAGTTTCTAACCGTATCTTCGCAAAAGTTTTACCGGGATCAAAAGAAGCCTTCAATGTTTTTCCTGTTCCAGAACTTTATGCGGGAAAAATTTGGGGTTTATCCATTCAGTAGTTTTGGCAATGTCAAACCTAAACATCTTACAACGGCACAAAAAATTCGACTTTCTAGTTAAGGTAGGATTTACATACACTCGATAATATGAATCCTACTTATTTAGTGTATTTAACACATTAACTTCAAAATAAGTTATAGGTTACCAAGCTATATTCAAAACTTTTAAAACTATCATGGTTATTTATTATACACTGAAGTCATTTACAACGTGATATTTAATATGATGCGAGTTTTGAACTTTCCCATATTTCGGCACAGTTTCATGCGCCATGATCATGGAATGACTGAAGTCACTGCGAGTGAGTTTTTATTGGCAGACATACTGAACTACCCTAATTTTTTGTGTTTTCTTTAAATGCCATAAAGAGTTTTTTTTTATAAATATCTTAGGCTAAGATTCTTAGCACTATTCCACCAGATTGTAGTTTTCCCCGTCTGCAAAGGTGCTGACAAGCGAAAAACAAAGTCTATGTGTCATCCTCCGTGGATGTCAGAGGCCAATGATGATGATGATTCCAAAGCAACCAATGGGACGAGCTCACTTTCACATCTCTACCCGAGTCGGATCACGCGCCTGTGCCCAAAACACACATCCTGTGTGTTAATCTACCTGGTTCCTGCAGGTAGATAAAATACGAATCTCGTTTAAAACGGTTTGTTGTTCGTAAAAATGTGTGTTGATGTTGAATGCTCTTGATAAGTTTTTTTCTCGATAAACTTTTATTTTGTGGATCTCTGCGGTGCATAGGTCCACCTGAGATGCATATTTTAATTGCCGCTATATGACGATAAATAACAATAACGATGATAATGTTAAAATTCGCGCAGCAAAAAAAAAAAGTATACATACTTAGGTAGAAAAAAAATCTGCGGTTGGTGTTTTATGATGGGTTTTACTAAAAAAACATTTGTAGTTTCACGAATTCTGCATTATGAATGTAAGCAAGTTAACTACGGACCTAGTTTGTGTTGGAAGAACACCAACGTTTCATCCTTTTACGAGGGACTTCATCAACACGAACTAGGTGTTCTTCCAACACGTACTAGGTTCGTAGTTAACCCGCTTACCTACATTCATAATGCAGTACAGTTTTTTTTTAAGTGTTAAACCTTCGTTTGACCATAATCGCAACTGCTGAAGAGTGACGATGTACATACTACTACGACTCACTACTTAATTTGCAGCTAGAATCTAGCATCTAAGTCATAGGCCCGCATTAAGAGAGCTTGCCCAGTCATCGGTTTATGCTTGAGTAAAGCTTTTCTATGGCATACACGACTCGAGCATAGGTCTATGACTGAGCAAAGGCTTTCATAATATGCAGGCTGTAAACCGTCCAGAATTTTTAATTTGTTAATAACATAACCTTGCAATTTACTCAATGCAACGAATATGACGTAAACTTTAGTAATGCAGAAAAACCTGCCATTTTATTACATAAAGCGCCGTAGGTATATTTAATTAATATTGAAATTGTTACCCACTTTCACTCCTTGCGAAGTTATGAATTATGTATTTGGCATTGTGTTCAAACGTCAAAATGGCAGGTGGTGGTTGTTTATTTCTGTTTTTTATGGTTCTAAGGTCGATAGTTCAAACCCAACGATAGATAAAATCACGGAATCAAATTATTTTTTGTTTTCTTTTTCTTACAAGTTTTCTATTTTATTTTAAACAAGATCTAGGTTTTTTTAGGTAAGTGAAACAATTTAAGACCAATACAATTAAATTACACTTACAAATTCACTTTTTTTCGGTGCCTTCAGAAAATTTATATTACCTACGTACACATTTATTCACAAAGATATATTACCTACGTACGGTTTTTTTAATAAAAAGTAGTTAAATACTAAGCCATTTCATATTGCTCTCGGTAATTTCGAATGGCAGCGTAATAAAAGCCGCAGAGTCACAATTACGCCAGTAAAATGTTATTAAACATAATTTTATTTATGCAAAGTGTAACATCAAAGTGGAATTGTGTCTGTTTGTTACATAAAGCCACAAACCGGAAACTGGTGCACATCAAATGTCATTTAAAAACATAGATGATGCAAAATATTAATGTACTTTTACAATTGCAATTCTCTTTTTAGCATGACCCAGAAACACTTACTTATTATTAAAAAGGCACCTTTATGTAAGTCAAGAATTCATAGTATAACCTGCAACCTATTTTATGAGTACTTCAGTTCCATTTATCAATCTGTCTTTTAGCATTGTGAAACTTTGTCTCATTCGTTCAATTAAGTAGTTAAGGGTTAATTGCACTACTGACCATGACAATGTTAATTCTCAAAAGCTGTATGTGTAATTATAATTATGTTATAAACGAATCATCAACTACTAAACCAATGAAGCCAAAAGATAGGACGTTTTCCGTAGCGAGCGCGTTTATGTCTTTTACAAGCAGTTTTGGGAATATCATTATCGTGTTTTTTTTTGTTTTCAATTAGGTAAGTAATGTTAGTCATTAAATATAATATTTTACCCCATTATAATATTTTAAGGTAACTTACCAAAAACTTTCCTTATGTACTTTTACTTTAGAATTTAATAGGCTACCAATTAAACGGTAGAAAGATATTTTCAAACTTACGCGATCTGAACACTATTAGTATTATTTAACGGGTATTTATCGCGTTTATTTACCTATTTTTCCCGTCGTTTCAACATGTAGAAAGTATAATAATAAAACAAAAGTTATTTATATACGTACACTTAAGTTTTAGGTAAGTTAACCTTTAACTACCGAGTTACGAAACCTCTCTCGCACTTCAGTGTAAACAGATGGAGATCTAGCCTTCCGTGTTACCTTCCCTGCGCGTGCGACACCTAAAGTACAGTCGATGGAAAAGTACTGTTCTGAGTTTTTGATTTGTGAATCAGAAAAATGGCTCTCGCCAGGAACCAATGGAATCAACGGGGAGGAACCAGGACAGTGGCAACAAATGGGCTGAGCTGATGAAGATTTTCTTTTCTTTATTTTTCGTAACCAGAAGCCAATGTGCGGCAAAAACAGTATGAGTTATACGTCCATGAATAAAACTAAAGTGACCTGCTGATTCAGGGCTGAGTCGGGGTTCCGCTCTCGACTGTACCGGCCAGCCCCGCAGTTCCGCTCGCAAATTTCTCAGCATGACACACTTCGCAACATATTTGCTTTACGTAATAATTTAGAGAGGATGCTAACCAATTGAGTAATATGTAATTTTAGATTTCAGTGAAATTGCATCTGCTGTTTTGTAACATGAAGACTAGAAGTTTTCCTAATTGCTTTAAATGTGGGTCACAATATTTTAAAAAACGCTACCTTTCTGTAGATTAATAATATTATTTTTAAATCATACATTTTTTTATAACAACATAAATAAAGATTTCACCGCCTTATTATTAATATATTATTAGGTTATTATTTAATAGGTGTATTATTAGGTCATAAACAAACATATATTAATGTAGGTATATAATAATACAAATTAATTATGCACTTATTAATAATTGATGTGTTGAACGGAAACAAAAAAATCACCTGCGTTTTGCCATCAAAAAGATACAACAATAAAAAAACTCTTAATATCAGGTTATGGGCGTTATGGCATTAATTGTTATGTTTCTAATATTTGCTTTCTCATCTTTTACGTAAACGTTTATTTCAAAGCAATTAAAACAAACCCTACCATTACGTTGAAATCGCACGTTCAAAATATCCCAACAGAAAGTCACCAGCACAAAAATAACTCGCACTCGTCCCATCGATAAAAACTTGTCTTCCGATGATGGATCGATCGGACTTTCACTAAAGAAAGTGGACTCGTCCGAACAAAAATTCACCATCCTGGTAAATTATAAAAATTAAAAAAAATCTTACCCAAAAAATGAGGCGCATATCCGAACAAGGCACTTAAAATAAAAAAAACAAAACAAGCACAACACAGGCGCGTTGCCGCGCGCGTCGGTACGAACTAACGGACGCGCAAGTCTTGGAAAGCTACTCTCAACCTTTTTCGAATGTAAAGAGGTAAGGTATTATGTAAAGTTGTAAAAAAGCAAGTGCATTATGAGTGTAATGGACGTCAAATGTAAGTAATTTGATAGTAACATATCGTTGATGTGGGGTTTATAACAGAGACGGTTTTGATAACTTAATTTACTTTAGTTTAATGAAATGGTTATTGTGCTTCATTACCCAAACTTATTTTAACTTAAGTCGCACTGAATGGGATAATTTTCATAGAAATTAGAAATTCATTTTTTGTAACAGTGAGTAATTTAAATCAATTCAATTTATTATATGGGCTCAATAGTTTGTATAACGTCGGCTTATTGCAAGAAGTCATTAACCGACAAATCCAAAAGTTTGGCAAAAGCAGTTTAAAGTTTTTATAACTTTAAGAGCCCATATCATCAAAACTACGACAGTTATCAATATAATTTAAACGCCAATATATAGAGATATGTAATTATTTTATAATTAACTGAAATCAGTACAAATTCAACCACTGCAATTTTTTTAAAAGCTAAAAATGCAAAGATAATGACTTCTTGCGATAAGAAGTTTTGACTAAACTGGAGTTAAGTATTTCTGCAACGAAGTTATTAGTGGCAGCTTTCGAGTATTAAAAGACAAAATAATCATAAAATAACATCTTTTATCACTAAAAGCTAAACAAATTACCTTGTTTGTCGAAAACACTTAATAAAATAACTAAAATTAGTAATAATGGCACATGAATCAGTCAAAAACACGTTCTAAGCTTTTAGAAAATAATTCTGCTAGCCAGCAAAGAGTTATAAACACATAAATAGGTTAGAAACGATTAAGTAAACTATTATTTAGATTAGAAAATATTAAGTAACTGACTTTGAACTTTACCTGAAAACCTTCTTATTCTATCTACCCTCCTCATAACGCTCGACCTGACCGCGGACCCGGTCCCAGGGCGTGAGGACGCATACGCCAAGGCACTTGAGTCCGTGGACGTCGGACCTATCCGACGCCTGCAGAAGTGGAATCCGAGGCCTCAGCGCTGATGGCGCGCACCATCGAGGCTAAGGCGGCCGCTTCCATACCCATCACCAGGCGCCAAGGCCAGCGCAACGACCTCCCCCAACACCTTAAGAGGGTAATAGAGAGGAAACGCGAACTTCAGCGCGAGTGGGCGCGCTCCCGCTGCCCGCGACTGAAGACGCGACTCAACCCCATATCTGCCGAGCTCTCGGCCGCAGTACAGGTTTGGCGTGAGACCTGGGACCGAATCATCGACCGGGCCTCCGAACAGGAAAATAACCAGTACGCGCTGAATAGGGCGCTCACGCGGCAGCCGGCAAAAACTAACCCGCTGCTGGACCGAGATGGGGTCCGGCGCTTTGCTCCCGCCGACCGTGCCGAAATTCTGGACGAGCACCTCGCGGAGCAGTTCTCGCCTCACCTTTGAAACCCTGAACCACCACCACCCGGTCGAGGACACAGTGAGGGACTTCCTGTCTGGCCCAACACCGCCCCTAGACGGGTAGTACTTCATCTCCCCTGCCGAGGTGCGGAAGGCCGTCCTCCGTCTACCCAGACGGAAGGCGCCAGGCTATGACGGAGTCCCCAACAGTTGCCTCGCCGCGGAGTCACCGCGCTCGCCCGGCTCTTCAACGGGATCCTCCGGACGGGCCACTTCCCGGAATCCTGGAAGACTGGACGGGTCATCGTGCTACCCAAGCCCGACAAGGATCACCGCCTCCCGGCCAACTACCGCCCCATTACTCTACTACTAATAGTGGGCAAGCTCCTGAAACGCCTGCTCCTGGGGCGCCTGGCTCCAACTATCGAGCCGCGCCCGAAGCAATTCGGCTTCAAGAGTGGCCACTCTACCACGCTGCAGCTCACCAGGGTGCTGCACCACCTTGCAGTCGAGCACAACGCCAGGCGCTGCACCGTTCGGGTCTTTCTGGACGTAAAAAAGGCCTTCGACCGTATTGGGCACCCCGGCGTTTTGTACAAGCTCCTGCAAACCCCAACTCCACCAGCTCTCATCAGGATTGTGGCATCCTTCCGCGACAACCGGCGGTTCTTCGTCGCAGTTGAAGGTGCCACATCCTCCACTCGATCCATCTCTGCTGGTGTACTGCAGGGTAGCAGCCTGTCGCCAGCGTTATACGTGTTCCATACCGACGACATCCCCACCCTGGGGGACCACCTACGCCCCGGGGAGAGGAATGTGTCGCTAGCGCTGTTCGCGGACGACAGCGCCTTCTTTGCGTCTTCCACCAGCCCCACCATCGCAGCCCGCAGGATGCAGCGGCTGCTGAACATCCTGCCGCCCTGGCTGGACAAATGGCGCATGGCCGTCAATGTGGGAAAGACGGCTGTGCTGTTTTTTTCCCGCCGCATCGGCCACCCACCGCAGCTGGCACTTCGGGGCCAGAACGTGGCATGGAGCCCCCACATCCGGTACCTCAGCTTCGGGATCGACAGGTCGTTGAGGATGCAGCCGATGGTTGACAGCGCACTACAACAAGCGCGCGTCGCCCGACCGTTCTCCGACCCGTCCTGGGATCTCGCCTGCCTCTGAGGACCAAAGTGTGGGTCTACAAAGGCTAAGTCCGATCCCGATTCACATATGCAGCGCCAGCCTGGTACTCACTAGTCTCCCAGATGAATAGGGACCGGCTCCAGGGGCTGCAAAACGTGGCTCAGGCTGAGCCAATACGTCAGGAACGGTGTCATCGCCCGCGACCCGCAGATCCAATCCATAGACGAGTTTGTCGTACAGTACAGTCGTCGAATGTACGACCGCGCCGACAACGGCCACCAAGCCCACCTTCACCAAATAGCGCCTCACCAACCCCGGCCCCCAAATGATGACCGCCCGTGGAGGCCCCTTCCCTGGGACCTCACCCCCGTGGGATAACCCACGGTGGGTTAATTTAAAAAAAAACCCAAACCAAACAAAAAAAAAGAAAAAACATGCAAATATGTTAATAAAAAAATAAAATGATGAACAAGCTAAATAAAAGCATTTTTAGCGAAACCCAAGAACCGAGGAGGCGTCACCCCTCGAGTTGATGCCGGG
Source organism: Eupithecia subfuscata (assembly GCA_963564075.1). Taxonomy (NCBI): domain Eukaryota; kingdom Metazoa; phylum Arthropoda; class Insecta; order Lepidoptera; family Geometridae; genus Eupithecia; species Eupithecia subfuscata. The sequence continues at coordinate 14,448,760 of OY751114.1, forward strand.
GTAAAGAGGCCAAGCCTCGATGCCCCGCTCTGTTCCCCCACAAGGGCCGGAAAGAACGAACTACTACGCGGCGTGGCAGAGGCGCGAGTGGCCCTGAACAAAATACCCCTCTGCTCCGCTTCCGCGACTCCGGTCACACGGCACGCGGTCTCATAAGTAGCATAGCAACACGTAAATGTATGTGTGCAAAAGTCATTACCTTACATTTACCTGTTATTTTTACAATAACAAAAATCACTAATAAAACAATACTTCATTCAAGCGATTTCAGTCTTGTATTAAGTTTAACATAATAATTTAGCAAAAACCTGTCAACGACCTATAATTAATTTTACCAATCCAATAGTGATGGTACCTATAAACGTTACTCGTTTTGATAGAAGTCATTTAAAACGGTTAGTATTTTTTTTTCCAAAAAATACGATACGACAAAACTGGTTAAGGTGCAAATAATGAATTAAAGCATAACTTATTCAAACGTTTGTGAACGTAAAAGCACTTTCAAAATGTTGTTAAGCCACATAAATGAGTTACGTATGAAAATAAAAACGGCAATTGTGTTTTTTTTCCTTTGTTAAAATTTATTAATGTAATTTAATGAATTTTATGAAACCTGATATACCAAAAATGCAGTTATTGACTTTATAACCGAGCCATAACTTCTAAGTTTGAAGAGCTACAAATTTTTGAGTTTTACCAAAATGTAGAGCTCATCGAGACGAACTCAATGGTATATCTAACGCAGTTAGTGACTTCTTGCGACTAATGACTTCTTGCAATAAGCCGACGATAAGGCTAAGCTGCTCAAATTAAATGGAATAAAAATTATAGGTAAGTCGTACCACTTACCTATAATTTTTTTCAATCTATTTTTTATAGGTACCTCTAATTATAATGTCGTTAATTTAAATGTCCATCATAATTCATAATGCACATCAATCTAAATGAATGTATTGAGATGCCCCTGAAAATTCAATTGCATTACCGTTTACTAAGATTATTGTGCAATATTCATCTCAAAGTGACTGTACGAAGGTTGGTGTATGAACGAATAAGTAGGTACCTAATCAGTGTTAAAGGCGATTTGTGCATCTTTATGGGCCGTTTTATCAAATATCTGACAGCTGTGTGTGTCAAAATCTTATGGTAACTCTAAAGCCGCTGAAATAAGATTACGAAATAGACCCTAAGATAAAATATCTCATCACACTAATATTGTTAATGCGATAGTTTGGACGGATGGATGGATAAATGCAATGGATGTTTGTTATCTACACGCCAAAACTACTGATAGGGCTGAAATATTTTGCATAGTTGTAGGACCTGGAATAAAATATGGGTTAAGTAAAATAAATAAATGTTTGAGTTCAAATAAATAAATACATGTTTTAGTACAACTAGAGGTAAGTACAGTGGCGGTGGAAGGTACCTAGTACGGCCATGTTTTTTTGGCTAAATTCCGTGTTACGGTTTTAAGGGTTGATACCTAATTAGTAGTACTAAAAAATGAATTTGAATAGTATCAGTAAAATTAAATTAAAGCTATCGAACTTTGCATACGAGCAACAGATTTATACATACGTTTTTGTATAATTCAATACAAAATAAAATAATCCTAAAGAATAACTTACCAAACAACTTTTAATAGAAAGTAGATAGCTGGTAGTTTTACATAAAAATACGATCTTATGCTTTCTTAATCAATTAATTTAACCTGTTGAATGCCATCAGCGCTGGTTGAGCTTTTCAAATGATATACACATAAACTCGGTAAGGTAGAGGGTTCGAAATGTATGTAAATGTCATGTTGTGTTTTATTTTAATTCATCATCATCAACCTATATTAGTCCACTGCTGGACATAGGCCTCCCCTAATGAGCGCCATAGCAGCGCCCTGCTTTTATTTTAATTACTTACTAATAGAACTTAGCTTATTAACTTAGCTTATTAATAGAACTGAAGAAAATTTTATCAAAATTGTCAAATATAAATTTTAAGTCATCATCATCAATGTTAGGTTACAAAATATCTTATAGGTATATCATTTGGAGAGACTTTTCAATATTCATTTTGGTACTTTTGTGTGTAGTAATTAATAATGTTAATGTTAGGTAAGTAGCAGTTGCCTAGCTAATAGTTTTTTTAAGCATAATGGTTTAATCTTACCTTATGACCTCGTAGATATTACTAGTTTCTGGCCGCAACTTCGCACGCGTTGTTTCTATTAAAATGTTTAAGGTTATTACTATCCCATGGGAATGGATTCACGGAATGAAAAGGTAGCCTATGTTTTCATCCAGGTCGGTACCTACATCTATGCGAAATATCAGCCTGATTCGTTCAGTAGTTTTGACGTGAAGAAGTAACATACATCCAAACAAACTTTCGCATTTATAAAATAGGTGTGATCTGATGTGATAGTGTTATTTTTATTATGGCTTATGTAACTAACTTATAAAATCGGCGTAGGTTTTGTTATTAGTAAAATGTGCCTAAAATTCTTAACCTCTTGAGCCCAATTGAGATTATTGAGTCATAGAGAAGGGCCGATATTTTTCCATTTGAACTTTACGTTTATAGAATAGTGTTATAATAATTTAAATATTTATTGGGCAAAGAGTAGGCATTTGGTTAGATATGTCAAATGCAGAGTTTGTACGAGGACCTGTCTGTAAAACGAACTTGTAATAAACAAAAAAACGGCTCGCATTTTGTTAAAAATTTGTTTTTTTAGGATAGAATGGTAGAAATGTGTCCAATTTAACTTGTACTTACAAGTCGATTCGAAGACAATTCGATACCTAGTTAAATTACTATATCATATAATTATAAAATAATAATGCTGGACAATTCACACAGCATTATCTAGCCCCAAGCTAAGCAGAGCTTGTGTTATGGGTACTAGATGACTGATATACATAATAAACGTGTACACATTACATAGAGATATTTTTATTATACATAGAAACGACCAGAACAAGCGGAACAAATATTTGTAGATCGTACAGACATTTGTCCCAAGGCGGGAATCAAACCCGCAACCTCCTGCGCCGCAGGCGGACCTTCGCTCCGCTGCGCCACATCGGTCGCCAATTAGTTAATATGTGTTTTTCTCCTACAAACGATTCTATCATAATTTACTCAGAGTTTTCATATTTGTTTAAATCAACAAACGAAAAATTACAACTAGTATTTACACATAACTACTACCTACATACCAATTTTCTAAGTATCTAAGCCGTCACCATAAGGCAGAGTGCCTAGAATGCTGGAAGCATTATAAAGTACACAAACCAAAAAAAACTGTAGGTACTGTTGAATCTTATCATAGAAGGTTTAGCGCGAATAGTTACTGTACTGAATATTTTCACCCATATGCTTTGTAATAGATTTCTGATAAGTAACGCCTGAATCTATTAATTACCTGCGTTTGGTTTGTTATTATTTATTTGCTCCATCTGCATCTGTATCACGATTGTTATCTTTGATTGCTGGTTAAAAGTTGCACTGGTATGGCAAAATCGACCTTGTAAGTTTACAATTAAATAATAAACAATGATGATATAACTTTTAAAATAATTTAGAATGTGTGTTTGTGAATTTATGTAACTTTAACAATGTCAATGTAATAAAAATTTAGAGACTCAATAAGTGGTGCAAATAGGAGAGTACCAACTTATTTGTGATTGTTGGTAAAAATGTTCAATTGTACGGTTCTGATTTATTTCTATTGTGATTGTAATTTTTTTGGTTGTTAGTTATCATAACAATGTATATTAATTTATTTATTTAAGAAAGAGACCAATTAGGTATAATATCCTTTTTTTTTGCTTACTTAATTTCGTCTTTTCGTATTTTCCTTACATTTATAGTAGGTATGTGCCGACGTTTGTTTTAAACAAAGCAAACAGGTATTTAGGAAGATAGGTTACCTATTGGCTTGGTGTCTTTCTAAACTAAATATATATGACCCCTGACGACCTCTGTGGCGCAGCGGGCGAAGGTCTGCCTGCCACGCAGGAGGTTGCGGGTTCGATTCCCGCCTCAGGACAAATGTTTGTACGATCTGCAGACATTTTTCCAGGGCGTTCTGGATGTTTTCTATGTATAATAAAAATATCTATCTATGTAGTGTATTGTATTAAGTATATCAGTTATCTAGTACCTATAACACAAGCTCTGCTTAGCTTGGGGCTAGATAATGCTGTGTGAATTGTCCAGCATTATTTCTTTATTTATTTATATGTAATTGCGTGTTCAACCGCTGTTCAGAGGTCCCGGGTTCATCCGGGGCCGGCCAAGATTGTGATATTTCTAGCCAGAAATATTCACAGTAGCAGCCCGGAGTCCGGAAAGCTCATTCTTATTTTTCTAATCAATTCTAATAAAAATCTTTATTCAAAAAGAAAATTACAATCAACTAACTGAAATAAATTACAACTAGTATTTACAATTGACGGGTATAGAAACAAAGTGACCTCAATCCCAGAACATTGAAATAAGTAATTGAAACATTTGAGCTAACTGCAGACAGTTGCAAACAATCTACAGGTAGCTCAATTGAAATATAGTTAAATTTACATAAATTCACAAACATTCTTAATTATTTTAATAGTTAAGGAAAAAACACTATAGGTACTTTCCTATCTACATAAGTAAGTACCGGCATGTATTATAGGTAATACATGACCCGACCCACTGACCATTAGAAAACACGATTGTTAAAAAATGATGATGATTATCCCAAAAGTAGGCCTAACAATGCAACGAAATAAAAAAGTTACCAAAATTACATAACGAAATCGTTAGTAGAAAAAACATTGAGTAATTTAGTTAAACGCTGATCGTTAACGCGAAAGAACCGTGTGGTTTGCGTTACAAGATGACCTGAAGGTTATTGAAAACATACGGGCCCAGATTGTGCCCCAACTCCACTAATGAAGAAGGTCTTCTAGAAGATTATCGGACTCTTAAGGGCGTCGCATAGGTACATATAATGTGGGACGACTTTAAAGGTTTTGGCTCATAAGACCCACACCGCCTCGTCTCATGCGGTTAGTATTCTTTGTTTGGATATGCGTTCATGTCACTACATCGACTCCGGTTCGCCTCGCTGCTCGCAAGCTTTCCGCGCGCGGCGCATGGACCACTCGGTGACAACTCGCTGCTCGCGTGCTTTAGTTGCGTTGACAGCTCATCGCCAACGTTCTCGAAAATGAGCTACAATGGTTGACCGCGCGGCGTGCTATCGTCGGTGCCGCGTCGTCCGAAGTCAACACGATTTGAGTACTGACTCAAAAATATTTGTGTTTTAAACTTTACAGAGACTACAAGACGTAATAAAAAGTGATTTAAATAATTTATTTTTGTGTGTTAAGCATGTAAGGTCAAAATCATTTTCCCGCGATTTTTTTTGGCTAACATAAGTTTAAAAAACTGCACTGTTTCTGGTGTTAATTGTTTTGTCAAGTCCACTAACAAAAAAAATAAAAACTCGCAAAATGAACTCCCGTGTGTCAACTATGAGGACATCCAATTAATCACCAAGCTTAGTAAACCTCAAATTAATATAAAAGTTTCTTTTACTCACGACTGTATTCAATCACGATAATTGCAGTATTTCTTTTCTTTACGAAATAAAGTTATTTGTAGGGTCTTGACCCTTTAAGACGACTATCTGTAGAAGTGAAGTCTATTACTATATATTAGATGAGCTAAATAGATAGAAAACTCTTTAAAGTACCACACAAACGTTAAATACAATAAGGAAGAAAATGCTGAGAATCAAGGATGTACAAAGGGCGGCCTAATCGCTTTGAGCGATATCTTCTGGCAACCTTGGTATGGACAGGACATAGGAGAACAATATAGATGGTGGAGTTCGAAAAACTTAGGAAATGGAAACTATTACAATTATACCTACACTACATACTATAAAATACCGAATCAAATTAGCTCATTTATTTGCCGAATTCATTATTACAGGAACATGTCAGATCTTATGAGCAGAGTGATGTCAAATGTATTCAACCCGCAAGCAGGTGATCAAATATAAAATCGCAGTGATTCCAATCGTTAAAATAATCAGTAATGAAAATAATCAAGAATAATACAATCGAAGATAAATAGTTAACAATCAAATAATTAATTAACAATCATAGTCAAAACATAATAAATTATTCTACTCAATATTAATATATTTCATTTACACCATAGAAACATATTTTGTCAAGCAACCGCTTATTTAATTTTTGTTTAAATAAATTACCTTTGAGTTCTTTATCAGATTCTGGTAACTTATTAAAGATGATGAATGATGCACATATTATATACATTTTTCTCATAGATCCGCTTATGGCATTGTGGCTTGTATAACAGATTATTGAATTTTGCTCTTTTTTGTCGAGTGATAATATCCTTACGTTTGGTAAAGTGTTGGGTATAAGAATTCACAATCATGCATGGAATCCCCTTCGCAGGGGATTATGGCAGGGGATTATTGGAATAAGCCGTATATATCTAATGTACATGCAAGGTAGAGGCTTATTACATTTAAGAATAAAGTTGTTTAAGTTTTGACACTGATAAATAAGCTTACTACAAACTCAGAGTAGTTATAAAAAATCTCCTAAGTTCGGATAACCATTGGGTTGGTAAGCACACAAAAATATAAAAATGAAAAGAAAGAGCGTTAGTATAGTACAACCTTAAAAATACCTAATTCATTAAAATTATGTATAAATACATGCCAGTAATGGTTTAATAAATGTAGGCATAATAAGTTTCTGCATAATCGTTCATTTACAAACCCCAGACCAAGTGGTTAAAAAGCTTTCAAGTATTTTAATTATCCTTGGCAATCGCGGCGTGAGAACCGACTTCTTCATATCATGTGCGATGTCGTAAGAACCGACTAAGGGAACCTACCAGAGGAAGGGCACCAGCTTTCTTCTGAATGCTTCCATTGCGATACCAATACGCCTGCCGAGTGTGGCAATTATAGAAAAACCCCCTTAATGGGGATGCATGGTGAAATATCCAACTCTTCCCGCGGGTGTCTAGAGAGGCGACTAAGGGATATCCACCGGGGGCGGGCAGCATCGCCCCCTGCAGATTCCACCACCAAACAGCGATCCCTAACCCGCAGGCCCAGCGTGGGGATTATGGGCACTACCCCACATGAGATAAAAGCCAATAAGGCACTCATCAGGGCGAGGCCTGCGTCCAGCCAATATAGGCTGTTGAGGACAGGATTGTGAAATATCCTTTCGGTATTTGAAAAAGCTCTAGTAAATTTTACTAGATTATTGCTCTGAAAACCACAACCTCAATAGCCTGTATTGGTCCACTGCTGGACGCAGGCCTCCTCCTGCTAAGCGCCTTATTGGCTTTTATCTCTCTCATGCTCATGGGGAGTAATGCCCATAATCCCCACGCTGGGGATGCGAGTTTGGAATCGCAGTTCGGTGGTAGAATTGTTCTGCAGGAGGCGTTACTGCCCGCCCTCGGTGATATCCCTTAGTCGCCTCTCTAGACACCCGCGGGAAGAGTTGCGGTGCAAATTCTAAGCCAGCACCACACGTCTTTGTAAAAGAGACACAATTTAATGAATTCTCTGTAGAAAGGCCGGAATGCAAATCATAATACAGAGTTACATATACCATCACAGTACCTATTGGTATTTATAACAGTGTTCTGTATCAGTTTCCTTGTCAAACCTTGTTCTTCGCTCTGTCTCGCACGTAACATCGTGTAAGATTAGACAAGTTGCGTCCTTTCACTGCTAACTTTATTACCTAGGTATAACGAGTACCTAGTATTGTGTCACTGTACCCGAGACGATACCTAAATGTCCTTTCTAGCTAGTTATGAAGCATCCCCTTCTATATCCCAACGGGTCGGCAATAAGGCTCAGACTCCACCAAAGCGGAGACGAGAAGAGACGTTTTTCAATAAGGGTCACATCTCTTTTCCGCTCGTCTCGTCTCCGCTTTGGAGGAGTCTAGCCTTGATGGGTACGAAGGAGATGGATAGATAATACTTTATTGTACCACACAGACAGATAACAATACAGAAATAAATGCTAAGAGTAGACGAAGTAGAAAGGCGGCCTTATCGCTGATGAGCGATCTCTTCCAGGCAACCTTGGGATGGAATGGACATGTAAGAAAAAAATAGACGGTGGCACGCGAAAAAAAAAAGAATACTTACACTACATACTATAATACCTACATTTATCCTACAAACATTATTATGAAATTATTCTGATTTGTCTCTTAATGGCTCCTCTATAAATAGTATTTATTGTAGGATAAATGTAGGTATTATAGTGTGTAGTGTAAGTATTCTTTTTTTTGCGTGCCACCATCTATTAAATAGTTATAGGCCAACTCGTTTTTTTAATTTTCACTTCTGCCAGTAGTGGGCAAAAATATGAAGTGAGGAGATAACCAATTAATGCTTTGTTTCGTTTTTGATAATACTTACCTAATAGTTTAAAATTTGACTTGTATAAGAGATCATTTTGGGGCTTGATCATTCTGTGTCAGTATTATTTATTTTTTAAAAGACTTTGGCAGTTGTGAGTCGAAAAAAAATTACGTCAATGATTCCCGATTTCTAATGATATTTCGGTCTGATTCTACTAGAGGTTTTTTACTGATCCACTGCAGGGTAAGGCATTCCTCCGACCACAGTATTTTGAAGCGGTATACTCGCAATTCGTGTCCTGGGATTTTACAGCAAACGGCTAGATCGCTCGCATCTCGGATCTTTTTCCAAATGACGAAAAAAACCGCTGCAGCACAGCACAAAAATATGCATACATATATGGGCTTAATTCGTATATTTAGATTCATTTTACAGTGACTTCCGACAAGCTTCAAAAGTTCAAACCTCCGCGAGCTGTCTGTCATCTGATGCCGTCATTATTAAATGCATCTAAATGTTAGCAAGTTGAAGCCCATATTTGTTGTGTGTGCAGGTGCTTTCCCAGGTGTCCGAAAAGCTTAATTTTGTGGCTACTTCTGAATCTTCTGAAGGCTATAAAGGGTGAGGTATGGATGCCCAATTCTTCCGACACAATGTGACGTGCGTGAGCGCTGACACCACATTTCACGCCTACTCAAATCTGACCACTACCGGCCATCGTTACACAACAGTACAATTATTGTCATTATTCCCTTCGCCGTCGCGGTGGCATGTATTGATGGTGGGTGATGGTATGCCGCGTCGCATTCAAACGGTTGGTGAACATTCACTGGCTAACTAAATTGAAAATTTGTCTAATGGACCTGGGCCCTATTAATCGCAATGGTATCGTCTCAAAATGACATATTTTGGCGTTTTACCTTTGATGCCTTTGAACGACTAATGTCCAATTATGAAAAATGACAAATAGTCATAAAATACATTCATAAAAATGTTCAACCTTTTTTGTCTTTACATATTATTATGGCTCTGGATATAATTATACATTTACACACACTATTTCAGTCAAGTTAAAACAAGGACTCCTTTATATTCATGAAACGAAACGTAGAAACTAAAATGTATTTTAAGTTGAACAATTTTCATATTGGACAAAATTCGTGTTGGACATAATTAGTGTTAAGCATTAATCCTAGTTGGGCATTTTGTATTTTGGACATTAATCGAGCAAAGCATTTTTAGATCTAAGAATGCGCAATTTTATTATTTTTGAGACCATTTCAACACGTTTCTAATTGGACGGGTATGTTATGTAGGTGCACGTATACATTGAGATTTATTCGATGCACGGGTTTTTTCGGACACGAGATTAATTTCCAATAGTACTTACCTACAGTTCTACTGGTAAGATTCAATCAGAAATGCAGAAAATATTAAATAAACAAAAACCTCATATTGAAAACTTACTCTCGCATTACCTGAACTACTGAAATAGAACATACTTTTAGAATCAATTCTGAGGCTCAGTACAATATTCAACTTATAAATATGATTTGAGAGACCCTGAGAAATCCATTCGGTATGACATAGTGCCGTTTGTTGCGAGTTGCCCCCCCTTGTTACAATTCTGCTAGTTCAATACCAAAATGTTGCCAACCGTACCTACACATTTATTTACAGCAAGGTACAATATGTACCTAGAGTACATATTGATTGTAAATTTTTACACATAGGTATGTCAATTCTGAACAAAAACGATGCTATGAGTTTTTACACATCCCAAAACTGTTTGTATGGGAAACGATCGAAACATAAGGCGAAGATTTAAGGGTCAGCTACACGTCTGAGATTATGGTATCAGAAAAGGTGACAGTTTGACAGTTCTTGACAATTGCGTGTATAGTTCATTGTAGGGAGGCACAAATTATCGCCAAATAAATTAAAACGACCTCCGTGTGTGTGCCCAAAGTTTACCAAAAGTTCACTTCTATCCTCTTGTCCACTTTCCAATAACCATCAAAGAACGACGACGTCTCGATCCGATACGTACCTAACATTTGATGAAGTCCATCCTTAGACCGTCTAACCAATGTCCATCCGATAGACCACGAAGTTCGATAGGCGGATGGACGTGATGAATCTTGATGGGTTCCCTGGGACTGGGAACCTTAAAATAGAACTATGGAATAGACGTGGTTTATCGGACTCTTTATGACTATGATTTAAATGAAGAAGAATTGAGTTATCTAAGGTAACAATTAATGTAAAACTGTTACAGAAATAATAAATAAATAATAAATAATGCTGGAAAATTCACACAGCAGCTAGATAATAGCCCTAAGGTAAGCAGAGCTTGTGTTATGGGTACTAGATAACTGATATACTTAATACCTACAATACACTAAATAGATAGATATTTTTTATTATACATAGAAAACATCCAGAACGCCCTGGACAAATGTCTGCAAATCGTACAAACATTTGTCCCGAGGCGGGAATCGAACCCGCAACCTCCTGCGTCGCAGGCAGACCATCGCCCGCTGCGCCACCAAAAAAATATTAAAAAAAATATATATATTATGTGTATATTTTATGACAAATTATAATTCCGTGTGGAAGATAATTATTATCGCTGATTATTCAAACAATTTACAAAATAACCGTAACCACCAACAAAATAATGAAGTAAACACTTTCTATTGCATGTGTGTACTGGGCCTTAAATAAAACCGAATCGAATTCCTCAGTGGTGAGGAACAAGCATCATCACTTGTGTAATACCAATTTGATGGAGACCGTTGTTTTTGTATGATAATTGAATTTGAGTTCAATGAGAAAAAAATAAGATGAGATCTCTTCTGTACTTTCTCATCTAGATTCCGCGTGTCTGGTCTGTGCTAAGAATGAAATTGCTGTGGCGGTCGTGGCGTAAGAATTGACCCCTCCAACTCAGACCGTGAAAGAGATATATTATTTCCTTAGTTCGTGTTATTTGCTAAATAAATAAATCTGAATCTAAGAGAGCCGGCTAAGGGAACATACTCAACATACTATATTGTTCCACTGCTGGACGCTGGCCTCCTCCTGATAAGCGCCTTATTGACTTTTATCTCATTGGGAGTAATGCCCATAATTCCCAAGGGAACTTGCTAAGGACTTACCACTGACTGAGGGAACTTCCCAGATAAATAAATAAATAAATATTGCTGGACAATTCACACAGCATTATCTAGCCCCAAGGTAAGCAGAGCTTGTGTTATGGGTACTAGATAACTGATATACTTAATACAATGCACTAAATAGATAGATTTTTTTTATTATACATAGTAAACATCCAGAACGCCCTGGACAAATTCTGCAGATTGTACAAACATTTGTCCCGAGGCGAGAATCGAACCCGCAACCTCCTGCGTCGCAGGCAGACCTTCGTCCGCTGCGCTACAGAGGTCGTCGGTAAAGGACAGCTGCTTCCTTCTGTGTATTCTTAACACCCCCACTGTGATCAATAATCCATACCAAATGCGGTGATTATGGCGCAACCCACCTAACCTTGGGGAGCACATCCTGCTGTGGACATATTGCTGGTGAGGTTGCTGAGGGCTGAGACATGAAATCTAGGGCCGGTGACGCACATGCCGACAGCCAAATCTCAGGATTGGCAGGGAGAGCGTTTGAAGAGAGGAATAATTTAATTGACCTCTTTTTCCCTTCTACAGGGCCTTGTTAGGCACGGGGGCAATGCACAATACACTCCCATGCGAGATGTCAGTGCAGATCCCAGCTCCCCGACTTAGAACTAGAATCCTGTATACGTTTGTTTTATACGGAGTTTATAATTGAGGTTACAGCAAAGCAAAACACGAATCTACTAATGCTAGGTAGATTGTCGCAGATCCGAGTTACATAGTGGTTCTGGTTCACAGTTGGACGCAGGCATCCCTCTGATAGGCGCTTTTATCATTGGTGGTACTGCCCATAATCCCCTCGCTGGGCATGCGTGCTCGGGATCACAGTGCAGTGGTGGAATTATTCTGCAGGAGGCATTGCTGCCCGCCCCTTCGTGGATATCCCTTAGTCGCTTCTAACGATACACTACAGGTTTGTCTTAATAGTGCCAAAGTAAAAATGTGCTAAAGAATGCAAATTGCGACATCTTCACGTATGAAAGATCGCCCATAGTAGCTTCTAAGTCCTAAATAAACATTGAATGAACTTATCTATTAGTCACTAGCCGACATACCAATCTAATGTATCAATCTATGAGTAAAAACTCTTATGTAAGCGATTGTTTATAGTTATACAAATCTACTAGTAATGTGACCATATAGGACGCCAATTTGTTCGGTCATAAGTCGGTCAGCTGACTGACACACTGCAAGTATGAATGTTAAACAAATAAAACTTGATTCGAACCCTAATAATATTTTTTGGTAAAATTTAAGATTTTTGAGTCAATTATGATTTATTTGTTTTTATTTAGGCATTATTTAAATTGAAAGGATTTTTTGATTGATGATGAGAAGTTGAAAAAATAAAACGATTTGTTACAAACATTTAGAAGGAGACAAGTTTCAACATACCGAATTCTTAACAATACCACAGATATTATAATACTATACACAATACCATTTATTTACTAAAAAAAGAGCCTCCTAAGTGAAAATCACATAAAAGCTTTTCACTTAGGAGGCTCTTTTTCACACAATTTTTCAAACAAAACATATCAAAACAAAAAAAAATGATACTACGCCGTTTCGTAGCTGTTGTGCTATGTCATAGATTGGTAACGTTAACCCAAGCCATCCTATCTAATTTATCAGTTTCAAAAACTCTATTAATAAGATTCATCGTTTGTTATCTGGAGCGACGGAGTTGAGCAATACCTACAAGATCATCGTGCCATCGACTGGACTGAAATGATAAGGGACCATGACAACTGGCGATCTCTGGTCGGAGACCAAGATGTAATTCGGGTTACTGCGCCACGGCAGTAAGTAAGTAATTAATTATCTATAAAGATTATGTTGTGTAGGAATAAGCTAGCGAACAAGTTCGCGACTCTCCAACTCCGTGTGTCTCGGAGGTGCGCGCGCGCCGAATAGAAAGGCGCAGGCACATCGGTGAAAGCGAATGTCCTTGTGTCACGCTTCCTGCTTGCCTATTATACCTGTCTAGTTTACAATTACCTATGGCCAAAATCATATTTGGTACTCTGCCTGCTACTGTATAACTGTTTGTGATATGTCGCACAAAAGTAATGTATACTAGGCTAGCCAAGTTAATGTGGAGTTATAAATAGAGCAAAGATTTAAATAGAGCTTTAAGCGATGAGAAACTTACGTTTACAGTTTTTTATTAAATAACTTGACTTTTATATATAAGAAAAAGATGTATCATAGACTAAAGTATGTAAAAGAAATCACTTGTGAAAGATCAAGCAGTCTTTCGTCCCTGGCCGTCAAGAATAGAGAGTTCCGATCGGGCCGCGGACGAATTTTTATTGTCATTAAATTTGATTTTTTACATCCTTATTGTTTAAGATATTGTTTTGCGATTTTTAGGGAAGGTAGAATGTCCAGTAGTAGACGTCCATCGGCTAAAGATGTTGATGAAACTGTGCGGGACAACAGGCGCCAAAAGTTAACAACACATAAGCCCAGATTAATCAACTTCTATTTATATTATTCCATACAAAAGACATAAACGCGCTACGATTGCCCAGTTCTGAGAGTCCATTTCTGTATTAAAATAGTTTTAATCAATTCAAACTTATTTATTTGAATAAATATAACGTAACAGATAGTACCTACCTACCGATAAGATAAAAAAATTATGTACAGCAATAACTAATGGGTAAGTACTTGATACTAAAATAATTATTTAGTTTAAGTACCTACATTTGGTTGTGCAGACGTATCTACAGTGATAGGATTTCTGATGGTTCACAGAATGTGGATAAAACACATTTCGCACGGTAGCTTCACTTGTGGCGAATCGATCGACTCGCACGTCACAACCCTATTGGCAGGGTACATCCCTAGTCGGGTGACAGATAAATAATCATCTGGGTTTTTTCTCTGTTATCAACACAATCACATTTTTATTATAAACCTTTTGAATTGAGTAATAACTCTGCACCAATAAATCCCAGTGATCGAAGCCGCTGTTTTATTTACGTGGGAAGAGTTATTCCCACAGGTGCGCCGCCGTGTGTGGGGAAAACTCTTCCCACGTAAATAAAACAGCGGCTTCGCTTCGATCACTGGGATTTATTGGTGCAGAGTTATTACTCAATTCAAAAGGTTTACAATAAAAATGTGATTGTGTTGATAACAGAGAAAAAACCCAGATGATTATTTATCTGTCACCCGACTAGGGATGTACCCTGCCAATAGGGTTGTGACGTGCGAGTCGATCGATTCGCCACACACCCAACGGGTCGCACAGCAGACACGACACTGGGCAGTGAATGCGTTAACCAAGAGGAGCACACCCGTGTCTCCGAACTTTCATTAAAGCCCTATACTACCTTTGAATCTAAAATCTGGTTGACCCACAATCGTGTTCAATGGATTGTATCTAGATGTGAAAGGTTGCACCAGGGCTGTGTAGGAAATCGCTTAGACACCGCTGACTTTTAACTAAGTTATTGCATACACCGTAACCACAAACTAAAAGTTAGTTGACCGTAACTGATAGTTTAAAATTTTAAACGCCTTTCAGTAACGATTAAGGTAACGGGTCGCTTTGAACAAAAGATTAAACTCGATCAATGCATGATATAAATACAATACAATTCTTTATTCCACATTAAATAATATAAAAATCATAGAACACAAAAACATATATAGATAATTTACAATGGGGGGCCTTTTCGCTAAGAGCAATCTCTATTATTATACCGATAAGCTAGTTTTATCTGAAAACGATCAACGGGATTTTCATAGCGAAAAAAAAACACGTAGTACCTAGTCCAGAGTCAGGAAGTTGGCGATGTAACCCCCGTGCCTCGGAAACCACGTTAAGCCGTTGGACCTGCGCCTGACCTCTCCCCGGTCGTATCTGTTAGTCCGGCTCATCGGATTATGGCAGTCAATTTATATCTTGTTGATTTTCTGAGTTGAACAATGGGGAAGAAAATAAATTCTCTACGTAAGGGTCCCTTGATTGCTCTGGATTTTGATTGCCCTGGATTGCTCAATTTACTCAACTGAGTTGCGCAATTGAGTTGAGCAATAGGGAGCTCGCGAAGTCAGGGAATAGGAGAATGCATCTATGTTTATTGCTAATAGGAGTCCCATAGCTCAACTGAGTTGCGCAATTAAGTTGAGCGAAAGGGAACTCGTGAACTCTGGGAATAGGAGAGTGCATCTGTGTTTATCGGCTAGAAGGACATCATGGTTGAAAATCTTAACTCAAAGAGCAACACGTAAAAGAAATGAGATAAAAAACACTCTCAAACAATCTCTTTCTTGACCCAATTAAGCCAAAATTGTTACAAAACTTCAATAATTCACTTCAAAATAGTTGCGGAACACAATAGCTTACAAAACGTTTTCTCAAAACAAGTCTAATGTGTGAATCCTGATTCTACTGATAACGGAAGCTGATTGTTTAATTCGCTAAGTGATTCGCAGCCCATTGCAAAATGGACGCACTCTGGGTCATCGTCATCCCGGCCGTTTGATGCCCATGCGTATGGAGGTTGGAGGACCATGGACCTCTACTGAAACGAGGACATTTTTTAGGTGTCCGTTTTTTTTATTTGCTTTTGGTGGTTTTCATTTCACTGCGGCCATGATAGGCCTATTGTGATCGCCACTTTGTGTGTTCAGCCTCGAAGCAGCGGCGTTCACAGTTCGCCACTAACCCTTGCAGCTGCTAGGAACTGTAGGATTTTCTTCGGGGTGGAGTCTTTTAGCTCGTCTGGACTAAGCAGGTGCTTGCCCAGATGGATGGTACGTTTTTGCATCAGTGCTCCTGATGATGGAGAGGCGTTTCCTCCGCCTCCTCACAGAACATGCAGGATTGTGTGTCGCTTAGCCCCAGTTTGAACATTGGTGTCCGTTACGACTGAGGGTCCACATTGGAATTTCATGAATGAATGTCCGTAGTTGTAATAGAACCTTCTCTAGAAAATTATCAAAGCCGGTAACACTCATCATCAACCTAGTCCACTGCTGGACATAGGTCGGTAATGAGCGTCACAGCCACAGCGCCCTTTCTTCAGCTTGCCGCGTCTGCCGGTAGTCTTTCGCAGGTCGTCATCCCACTTTGCCGGAGGGCGTCTCATACTACGTTTGCCGAGTCACGGTCTCCACTCAAGAATACGTTGATCCCAGAGGTTGTCAGTTCTTCGCGAGATATGGCCGGCCCACTGGCACTTCAGCTTGCTAATGGAGAGGTGAGGAGGAGGTGAGGAGTTACCATACAAAGATGTATGGTAACTCCTCACCTCACCTCAACAGATCAGACAACATATCTGTCCACAGCTGGTCACAGGCCTCCCCCTGATAAGCCCTTTATTGGCTTTTATCTCATGGGTGGGGGTAGTGCCCATAATCCCCACGCTGGGCATGCGGGTTGGGGATCGCTGGTAGAATTGTTCTGCAGGGGCGCTGCTCCCGCTCCCCTTCGTCGCCTCTTACGAAACCCGCGGGAAGAGTTGGGGTGGTGCTAATTCTAAGCTGGCACCACACAGCACCGGTGTGGTGGACAGCATGGTTACACTTACTGTTGGGTACTACTAGGAGTATACCTAGACTTCAGGTTAGTAGGTACTATACATATAGTTATCCTGTGACTTCACTGGTAAGGATTGTAGGTGGCGGCGTGGCGCGGGTCAGATGAACACTACCTAAAAAGCACAGCAAAGAGGAAACGCACAGCACAAAAGTTGTACATAGGCGAACATAATGTTAGATAACATTCTCTACCTGCTAACCTTTGGTAGTGCTAGAAAATAGAACAGAGAAAAATACAATTAATAAAGTCGTAGCATTAACATAAATAAATGCCTACACAAACATATAACAAAATATACTACTCACATAAATACTTAATTATGAGATATTATAAGTAATAAAATATAATAACGTACCGAATAATTCCTGAGAAAGAAAGTGATTAAAGACTCTAGATCTGAAGACATTTACTGAGAAAGCGAGCGAAGCGAGCTATTAGTCCCTCCCTATTTTATTTTAGAACCATAGATTTATATCGTTTATATCTATGGCTTACTATTATAATCTAAAACTTGACGCCAAGCAAGTTTTAGTTATTTTATTTGTATCGTGGTTTTGCTAGTATAGCTACTAGACTAGCTAGCTTGGCTAGTGTATAGAACCTCCTTTTTCCGAAGTCGGTTAATGATCGCGCACCGCAGTTGGTTTTATCTCAGCATCTACGACTAAGTGTATTGCGTAACCGCGATCTAGTCCAGGCAGTCACCATTGTGTTTACATCCGGCCTTCCGGTGTGTCTTTATTTTAATTAGTGACTGTGACCTAAATTAAGCCTTCTTAATCATATTTTTTGTTAAGGACTTTTACTTTGCCAAGTATGTATGTCAGTCCTATCATAAGCTGAACTTATTAATATCTAACTAACAAACAGGAAAATTAGGCATAGCAGCCAAGTACTTACCTGCGTATATTCGAAGGGAGTTGATGCATGAAAATTTTAAACAATGTAATTGTCGCTACTGCATTTGGTTCCGCTAAAATATTAATAAACGTTCCTAAATCTAATCTATTTAAATTAAGTGCAGCCATCAGTGCCTGCCTTAGACCTTGGAACTGGTGAAGTCCATCAAGATATGGTGCACGTCATAAATTAAACCTGACGTCGGTCGACCCTAACTACCTGAAATCTGATTTTGACTACAATTTTACCAAAGCCGAAATTACTTTTGAGCCACTGAATAAAGCAGAACATCTATATAACAAACAACCAAATCGACGCCGCGCGCCGCCGCCCGCGGTTGACTTTGACTTATTAAGTTGATTAAATAGTTGTAATTAATAATTTTATCAACTTCCTACTTCATTATTTTTATTGTATTATTTTGTACTTTAAACTACTTTTCGTATTCTAAAAAGAACAAAAAAAGTTCAAATTTTTATAACTAGATGTCGCTACTAAAAGTGACCGAGCTCTAGATCGCGCTAACGAAGCGTTTCACTATTAGAATGGTTCGTGAACCCAAACCGACCTCTTCACGTCGGTTCGAGAGAACCATCGACAAAGCGAATTCTAAGTTTTTGAAGTCTCTAGTTTTTATAGAGATAAATATTAATACAAACAAACAAATAAAAATGACAACTGTACACTATTGTGTGTACACACGAAATTTATTAATTTATAATTTAATTAACTAACTGAAATGACGATAAGCCACGAGATGCTTCTTATGTGTTGCAAAATGGGGTTTATTTTTGATTGATACCAACCAAATCAACGCCGTGTCTTACTTTAAATATTTTATTTGTAGTTTGT
The DNA here is from genome assembly GCA_963564075.1 of Eupithecia subfuscata. Classification (NCBI taxonomy): domain Eukaryota; kingdom Metazoa; phylum Arthropoda; class Insecta; order Lepidoptera; family Geometridae; genus Eupithecia; species Eupithecia subfuscata. The sequence goes on from OY751114.1 coordinate 14,467,687, forward strand.
ACTATAAATTTATTTTATTCATAAATAATAATCAATCAGCCTGTAAGAACTTATTCTTCCTGTTTTTTTTTTAAATTATGGGTTAAGGCGTTGTTGGTAATGCAATAAATATAGTTTAATAGGTTAGTAATTCATTATTCTAATAATACTTAGTTATATGTAAGTACTTATAGTATTAAGTATAATATCTGTGGTCATATGCATATTTTTTTTTTCTGTCGTGTAATATTTTTACCAATAGGTAAATTTATTAATTTCTAAGAAATCGAATTATATCGCAAAAATTTTCGACTTCGACGGGACTTGAACCCGCGTCCTCCCCTCAGTACGGGAATGTGATAACCAACTACACCACGAAGTCAAGTGACGTGGGAGTCGAAAATCTTTGCGGCCTTCTACGGACTCAAGCGCCGTTAGCTCCAAAATTATCCAGAGTGCGAGGCTTACGCACTATAATAACAAAAACCTTAGGTAAATTTATTATTCTAAATAAAATCATTTATTTCAGTCATAAAAAGGAATCTTTAAGGTTATTAGTACTTACATATTATATAAAAATTAATACCTACTTGGTTCCCACTCTGGTGCACAGAGAGTACTTGACTTACTTTAGTTTAACTTTTTTTACATAGGTAAGAGTTATGATGATAGTTCAAATAGTTGCAAGTACATAATGAATGATTGTACCAATTTCCTACACGTAATTTTATTTAATAGTTTGCTTATGTTACTTTTCTCCTCTCGACCTCTGTGGCGCAGCGGGCGAAGGTCTGCCTGCGACGCAGGAGGTTGCAGGTTCGATTCCCGCCTCGGGACAAATGTTTGTACGATCTGCAGCCATTTGTCCAGAGCGTTCTGGATGCTTTCTATGTATAATAAAAAATATCTATAGATGTCGCTGCTCGAGCACGAGACCGCGCTATCGAAAAATAAAATACGAATTACTTAAGTATTGGAGTAAGCAGAGGGAAATCAGATGACAGATTTATCTGATTACATACCTAGCTACCTTTAAGGTAAATACCTACATAAGTATTATTTCTCCATCGTCACCTTGGCCGCGAATGACGTATATAGGTAGGTATATCTTTACCTACTGCTAGTCATGTTTCGCAAAAGTTTTTCCCACAAACAGTTAAAACTACATACTTGACCTGACCTATCATTGTAATCTACACCTACGTTACACCCGCTTAGATCTTGAAACATTATATCAATGGTACCGATCTTAAGAATTCAAGTATTTTGCAATATGATAAACTCCAATTGTGGTTTTATCATGGGATAGTATCATGAGAAATTCGTACCTGCGAAGGTCGTGCAAAGTTGAAATATACCTACCAGCGACACCTGTCGCTGGTACCGTCATTGCCAACATTGTCGTGTGGTGCCGGCTGTTCATATTTGCTTGCACCACCCCAACTCTCCCCGCGGTTGAAGCAAGAGGCGGTTCAAACTCAACGCCCCAACCGCACAGAACGAAACGGCTTCCCACAAGCTTCAAACGAGTGGCCCGCGAGCTGTCTGTGATCTGCTGCCGACAATATGAAATGCATCCAAATGTTACGCAAACTTTCGGCTTCTTCATTCACATTTCACAAACTTTCGGCTTTAAAAATATTCGTAGGATGGGATTTGGTACAGCGCCTCTATCGTGCAGTCATGGAACTAAGCAAGAGGCGAATAGTAGGGTGGATAACTATCTAGGAAGCGTTTAAAGCAGCACACCAACTGCGGCGAGCAACGTTAGCTTCGCGTAGTGAATGGTGCAATTGAAGAAACAAATCGAACGAAGAACCCAAAAACATTTTTTGTTTCAAAAATATAGGAATATAAATTTTTTCAAAATCGAGCACGTAATTTCTAACATGACTTTTCGATAACTCTCACGGTTTCAGACTTCCCCCTCAGTAACCCTGAAAAAAACTCACCCTATATATCCCGCGAGGCTTAAAAACAGTGTAAAATTAAGGGATTCGAATTCTGGTACTTATTCGTTTTTTCAAAATGATCAAATTATAATTCTTGCTAACGCTCACCTGTTACTTATCTGGGTAAACGTAGCCCTATGCATAATATTTTTATTTCTTTAGATTTTAATAAGTTTGTAGAGGTTCTTACCTACCCAAATCCCAGAATCACCACAACTAGAACATCCAATTGTAAAATTAAATGAAAACTAATGTACCTAATCTAAGAATTAACTAACATGCATCTGTGTAATCTGAAAGTAAAAACATTCCTTCTTTGCATTCAATCAATAGGTTACCACTGCTTGTAACTTTTAGGTACCTTACACACCCAAACATCGCATTTTGTAACTTTTCTGTTTGAAACCGAGCTATAAAACAAGAAAACCGACTACGAATTTCTTTAGATTTACATAAACATTTTTATAATTTAGCGGGATAAATAATAATCCCTCGGGACATTTTTTATGGCACCATGCCGGGATCATTCTTTATACAAAACCAAAATAATCATCAAATCAAAAATACAATTGACGTAGAAATCGGTTAATATAAATAAAAAATACATAACATACATCCGAATGTATACACTAGCCAAACTTGATGTAGAATGTTTGTAGACAAACCGCACATAGGTACTTAACCTAAAATTGACTCTGTTGCCGCGTCGTTTATACGCAATTTACATTACTTATCGATTTGTGATCCTTCCTTCAATAAATATTGCTTACTATTATAATCTAAAACTTGACGCCAAGCAAGTTTTATTTGTGTCGTGGTTTTGCTAGTATAGCTATGCTAGCTAGCTTGGCTAGTGTATAGAACCTCCTTTTCCGAAGTCGGTTAATGACCGCGCACCGGAGTTGGTTTTATCTCAACATCTACAAGTACCTAAGTGTATTGCGTAACCGCGGTCTAGTCCAGGCAGTCACCATTGTGTTTACATCCGGCCTTCCGGTGTGTTTTTATTTTAATTAGTGACTGTGACCTAAATTAAACCTTCTTAATCATATTTATTGTTAAGGACTTTTACTTTGCCAAGTATGTATGTCAGTCCTATCATAGCTGAACTTATTAATATCTAACTAACAAACAGGAAAATTAGGCATAGCAGCCAAGTAGGTACTTACCTGCGTATATTCGAAGGGAGTTGATGCATGAAAATTTTTAATAATGTAATTGTCGCTACTGCGTTTGGTTCCGCTAAAATATTAATAAACGTTCCTAAATCTAATCTATTTAAATTAAGTGCAGTCATCAGTGCCTGCCTTAGACCTTGTAACTGGTGAAGTCCATCAAGTTATGGTGCACGTCATAAATTAAACCTGACGTCGACCCTAACTACCTGAAATCTGATTTTGACTACAATTTTACCAAAGCCGAAATTACTTTTGAGTCACTGATTAAAGCAAAACATCGATGTAACAAACAACCAAATCGACGCCGCCGCCGCCGCCCGCGCCGCGCGCCGCCGCCCATTTGACTTTGACTTATTAAGTTGATTAAATAGTTGTAATTAATAATCTTATGAACTTCCTACTTCATTATTTTTATTGTATTATTTTGTACTTTAAACTACTTTTGGTATTCTAAAAAAACCAAAAAAAGTTCAAATTTTTATAACTAGATGTCGCTACTAAAAGTGAACGAGCTCTAGATCGCGCTAACGAAGCGTTTCACTATTAGAATGGTTCGTGAACCCAAACCACGTAGCTTCAATATCAAGGTTCGCGAGAGCCATAAACTGGTACAGACGACGTTTTGAGTTTTTGAAGTCTCTAGCTTTTATAGAGATATAATAATACAAACAAATAAAAATGACAACAGTACACCATTGTGTGTACACACGAAATTCATAAATTTATAATTTAAGGCGAATAGTAGGGTGGATAGTGGCGCCACTACATATTTAATCTTATAATTACGTTATACAAAGGAATTATCAAAAAATCGGACCGCGCGTAGACGATATTTATCATAAGCTTTTTTTAAATGTATCTTTAATAGTTTTGTACTGTATTATTTAGGCAGATACTTGTTTCAAGAGTTTAGTTCCTATTGGTGGCCACCAAGCTCTCCAAACAAGGTTTTTGATTGAATAACACAAAACAAAACTATTACAGATTACTTGTGATAGATATCGTCTACCAGCGGTCCGATTTTTTGATAATTCCTTTGTTTATCTTAATGATTAAATTAAATATGTAGTGGCGCCACTATCCACCCTACTATGCTTCTTATGTGTTGGCAAAATGGGATTTATTTTTGATTGATACTAACCAAATCAACGATATTTTATTTGTACTATTCATTTATTTTATCCATATATAATAATCAATCAGCCTGTAAGAACTCATTCTTCCTGTTTTTTTTTTAATTATGGGTTATGGCGTTGTTGTTGGTAATTCAATAAATATAATTATAATAAATAGGTTAGTAAATCATTAATCTATTATTACTTAGTTATATGTACTTATAGTATTAAGTATAATATCTGTGGTCATATGCATATTATTTTTTCCTGTCGTGTAATATTTTTACCAATAGGTAAATTTATTATTCTAAAAAAAATCTTTTATTTCAGTCATAAAAGGAATCTATAAGGTTATTAGTAGGTACTTACATATTATATAAAACTTCATACCTACTTGGTTCCCACTCTGGTGAACAGAGAGTACTTGACTTACGTTAGTTTACCTTTTTTTACATTATGAGTTATGTATGATAGTTCAAATACATAGTTGCAAGTACATAATGATTGTACCAATTTCCTACACGTAATTTAATTTAATAGTTTGCATAAGTTACTTTTCTTATTCTTTCGTTACTGGAAGAGAAAAAAGTTCATGCGACGACCTATGTGGCGCAGCGGGCGAAGGTCTGCCTGCGACGCAGGAGGTTGCGGGTTCGATTCCCGCCTCGGGACAAATGTTTGTACGATCTGCAGCCATTTGTCCAGGGCGTTCTGGATGCTTTCTATGTAGGTACTTATAATAAAAAATATCTATCTACGTAGTGCATTGTATTAAGTACCACCTAGATATATCAGTTATCTAGTAAGTACTCATAATACATGGGGCTAGATAATGCTGTTTGAATTGTCCAGCATTATTATTATTATGTTTTTATAACTAGATAAATAAAATGCGAATTACTTAAGTATTGGAGTAAGCAGAGGGAATCAGATGACAGATTTATCTGATTACATACCTAGGTACCTTATAGGTAAATACCACAGAAATCTGAATAACAAGGCACTAGAAATCGTAAGCGCGCGTGACCTTGTCGCCGCTCAGGTGACTCTCACGCCACCAGTGCGTTCGTTGCTGTTCAGTTGCTCTCGAAACGTGCGTGTGTAAAAATGGTGTGTTGCAGCATTTCCCATTGCGGAAATTCTTCCACAAGTTGTAATTATATTAATAAAGGAATAACTTTTCATCGGTAAGTATTGTTTTTTCTAAATAATGCCGTTTTTCCTTAAAATTATAGAATCTTTAAAAGTAATACGAACGTCACAGTCGACCGTTCTTATTATCACGTTTAACTATACATTGCCTCTTATTTTTGTCAACATCGGGCAGGTACCTCATTACAAAAAGCAATGTACTGCACAGTGAACGATAACGTTGCGCGCTCGATTTCCTATCGTGGTACGGCCGCAGAACTCGGTCGCGAGCTAGTGTTGTGACACGGTAATATTATCCTTAATATTACCTTGGTTGTGATTTGTAAAACAACTTTGCATAATTTAACATAGTATTTTAGGAATACGATGTTATATTAAAATTGTTTATTTATGATTTATTATCATAATAACTAACTATCTATAAAGCTCGATTACCACTGACTGACTGACTGACATAATTGTTCTCCTTGATGGTGGAGGGGGAGGTATGTTTTTTTTGCAGAATCATGTAGGGGGTGTCCGGGGGACCTAGGAAAAATTCCGACTTTTGAGATTTGCCCCCCAGAACCACCGCCCCCCAGGGGGGCGCCAAGCAGAGTCACACTGATGAAAAATTTTTAGGGGGTTGTATAGAGGGGGTCATATGATTTCGATTACAAAAAAAATTTTACCCCCCCGTTCCTCCCAAGACCCCCCTTTTTGAGAGTGCTACCGGATGCCTTACATTGCAAACGCTGGCTGAACCCTACGAGATAGATCAGAATAATGTACTACAGTATTTTACAACTTAAAAAGGTCTACAAAAAAAGTCTACGATAGTATATGTCTATCTCTTAGGGATAACCCACAATAACCATTTTTTATCCTTTACTTTTTACGAGAAATAATGGCTTATTTACGAGGCGATTTTAAGCAGTACAGCATTAATTCTTATCCAATTAAGTAACTTAGATACATTGTGCATTTAATATAGATTAATATTGCCCTTTACAGCATGTAATTTGAATGAGTATTTTCGAAGATATTACAGATTTAAAATGACAGGGACATAGCGATTGCGGTATCGGCCGGAGTACCAATTCTGCAGTAGGTATATTTAGTATAAGCATTGCACCCGTGCGAAGCCGGGGCGGGTCGCTAGTTAATAATAAATGAATATTGAAGTACAAACTATATTTTTATTTCATTAGTACAATGCCCTAGTCATAGAATAACAGTACGATAGGTACGTGACCTGATATTTCGTGCCCAGCACTAGGGTAGATTACATTAAAATGACGTCATAACGACAACAAATGCAAACTTGTCACTAATGTGTGAGTAAGCGAACGTATGCAACTACGCATAAGGCTTAATTTGGTTTGCACTGCATTTTTGGATGGGCGTAGCCGTAATTCCGTAGTTATTGTCTGTGTATGTAGTGGTAAGGTAGTAGAGGGGGCGAGCCGGCGACACGCATTCCCGATAGATCGGATGGTACTCAGCATTTCTAGTGCCTTGTTATTAAGATTTCTGTGGTAAATACCTACATAAGTATTATTTCTCCATCGTCACCTTGGCCGCGAATGACGTATATAGGTAGGTATATCTTTACCTACTGCTAGTCATGTTTCGCAAAAGTTTTTCCCACAAACAGTTAAAACTACATACTTGACCTGACCTATCATTGTAATCTACACCTACGTTACACCCACTTAGATCTTGAAACATTATATCAATGGTACCGATCTTAAGAATTCAAGTATTTTGCAATATGATAAACTCCAATTGTGGTTTTATCATGGGATAGTATCATGAGAAATTCGTACCTATGAAGGTCGTGCAATGTTGAAATATACCTACCACCGACACCTGTCGCTGGTACCGTCATTGCCAACATTGTCGTGTGGTGCCGGCTGATCATATTTGCTTGCACCACCCCAACTCTCCCCGCGGTTGTAGCAAGAGGCGGTTCAAACTCAACGCCCCAACCGCACAGAACGAAACGGCTTCCCACAAGCTTCAAACGAGTGGCCCGCGAGCTGCCTGTGATCTGCTGCCGACAATATGAAATGCATCCAAATGTTACGCAAACTTTCGGTTTCTTCATTCACATTTCACAAACTTTCGGCTTTAAAAATATTCGTAGGATGGGATTTGGTACAGCGCCTCTATCGTGCAGTCATGGAACTAAGCAAGAGGCGAATAGTAGGGTGGATAGTGGCGCCACTACATATTTAATTTTATAATTACGTTATACAAAGGAATTATCAAAAAATCGGACCGCGCGTAGACGATATCTATTATAAGCTTTTTTTAAATGTATCTTTAATAGTTTTGTACTGTGTTATATAAGCAGATACTTGTTTCAAGAGTTTAGTTCCTATTGGTGGCCACCAATCTCTCCAAACAAGGTTTTTGATTGAATAACACAAAACAAAACTATTACAGATACATTTCAAAAAAGCTTATGATAGATATCGTCTACGCGCGGTCCGATTTCTTGATAATTCCTTTGTATAACGTAATTATAAAATTAAATATGTAGTGGCGCCACTATCCACCCTACTATTCGCCTTAAAATCTACCAATAGTGTGGTGATAATGATGTCAGCTATTTTAACTCCATGCTTTTAGTTATTTTTTCTCGACCACTCCGTTTTAGTGGAAACCTTCTTGGAAACCTTCGATACAATAAAAAACAGGAATTATTATAATAAAAATGTATTATCTATATAACATAACATCGGACCGAAACCGCAGAATGGAGTTTATAATACATCATACCTATATCGCATATAGTAATCATACAAGGCTATGTTAAAGGCGTATTATGGCATTTTCCTATAAAAACATCTTGATGCAAAAGAATCTTAGAATAAGTGTATGCACCATAAAGTAGGGAAGACCGAGGTTACATACCATCTGGGAAGTATTAATCATAATTATAAACCAGTGTGCGTATGGATGGAAATTGAGAATGACGTCATATCTCATGCAGGCTTGAGTCATCAACACGGAATATGACACAGTTTCGAAGTTCAAATAATTTAGCCGTAATATAGAAAATAAGTTTCGTTCTAAAAGGAATATAAATAGCGCAAAAGTAGTTTTCTTTCGTAAAACATTTTCTATGAACCTGTTATAACGAATTTCGATTTAGTGCTACTTTTGGAGCAATTAATAATTTATGAGATGTATAACTAAAAATCAAAAGCTATATATCATAGTTTATTGTAACATCGGTTCATACAAAATCGACTACGATTTGTGGAGAACTACTTTTCTGGCAGTTTAATTCCTTGCAAAACTCAGAAAACATTCAAAATCGAATAATATTTGAATTTCGCCCGAATCTTTATCAAATTCTGTGTCGTTGACTCAATAACAAGGAGTCTGAATAGCTGCTAAGTTCGGATCCGATCTGCTGTGCGATTACGCAAAAATTACGAATCTTGGGACAGCCTTAGAGATGACGTTATCCACAATCCCATTCTTGAAGTACGCAGGTTATACCATGTTTACAGAATTCTCACCACTTTTATAGGAAAACGAGTGCTAGGCCCGCGACAAAATTCGAGTTTGTGATAAGAAACTAAATATTATTTCAATAAATTACTTTTTCTATACAATTCCAACATGTTTTGAACATTTTGCCTTGGACCTAAATAACCTAATGTCACAACACAATAAAATAACCCTAAAATGATAAGTTACATGGAAGTTATACAAAAATTATTAAACTTTTACTTAGATGAGTGATGGTAAATAATAATAATTTATTAGATTTCTCCCATTGACCCCTGAGATATAAAATATTCTTGCGAACAAAGCGTAAACAAAACATAAAAAATAATCACTTCATGATTTTGGAAACCTACACAAGTTAGATTTATGTCATCTGGGTTATTCAAACGCTTTTATATTCGTTGGGAAAGACGTATTTTCACCATAATGCAGTTATTGTATGGAAGTAAGGTTGATAATGCTGTGCATAAATTATTATAAAATCTAAGGTCATTTTGAATAACCATGCTGAACCTATTTGGGCTGTACACTCCAAAGGAAGGGCTGGGCTCCCAAATACAGAGTAAAGTATGACCATTTTATTGTGAGCCTTGGATTAGCGACAATTATGAAAATTCGACATGCTATCGTAGTTCATAAACGCTGGTTTAAGAACACCAATATTTATCTCTGCGTAAGAACGTTTTAGGCTTAAGATTGATTCAGAGGTTGAAGCAAAATCACTCGTATAATGAGTGTGTTATAGTTCATAATCGTTGTGACACCAGGAGCCGGAGGTTCTTTACATGAAATCATCATAATCATCATCGAAGGTGCCGTGGGAGTCGAAATTGTTGAGATAAGCCTGTAACAAAAGAAAGATATCATTAGTTTTGTTTCTATAGCCCTTATCCACACGGAAAATTCTGAAAATCAACCGTCTATATTCCAACCAAATTATACAATATTTGTAAACCAACCATCCATACCTAAGGTGCATATCCGACCCAAATTAGCGCCACCACCTATTTTATCTTATTATTGTGTTAAACAAAGGAATTTCAAAAATCGAACTTGTAGTTTGTGATCTATCGTATCTATAGTATCTTATGCTTATTTTTAATGCCTCTGTAAAAGTTTTATTTTGTATAGTGTAAGCAGAGATGCGAAGTTGCTCTTTTTGGCCACGATGGTGAGCCAGTTCGATTTTTGAAAATTCCTTTGTTTAATTATAATAATGGCGCTGATTTCAATTCAATTCGTTTATTTCAGACAACAATAAATTGATAATACAAAAATAAGTTAGTGTCCATATTCTTGTTGTTGTTGTAAGTTAGAGATTTGGGTCGGGTTAGCGCCTTAACCTAAAATTTTATCTGTTGACGCGTCTTTTATACGAAATTTACATTTCTTGTCGATTTGAGATTCTTCCTTCGTCTGAAACTTTTTGTTCTTCAAAAATCGTGTATCCGAATCTTAGTTAATATAAAGAGCCCTGAGAGCTGCAAAGACAACTTTCGTCAACGTAAAATACTAACACCGACATGTATAATATATATATTTGAATGCTGCAAATTTATCCGAAAATATCCCACATATTTCAAAAAACATTTGACCTACCGCGCCGCTATCCGTCTAGGTATCAGCACAAAATCAAAACTAAAAATGCGAACTTCAGAAAGACGCTGCCTTTCTTCTGGCAGGTACTCGACATCCAGTGAGTTGGGAGGGTTTTTGTTACAAAAATCTTTCCCCAGTATAAAATCCATCTAGACTAAGTTATCTCACTATATAAATATTGTATTTATTTATTGTATTAAAAAATTAAGAATTAAAGTTATGGAAGTTAATTATCCGAAATTGCCGCGCGTCAGAGCTCTCCCCGGACATGACTTATCAGTCTGACACATGATTGTGTCTTGTTATTTATCGGCACGCACATTTATGTAATTCTAGTACCTAGATATTTTACTATCATCATCATCATCATCATCCACACATCCACTGCAGGACATAGACTTCCTCTAATGCGGCCCTTTAAACGTTTCCACAGATACAACGAGTGAGAAGCCGCAGGCATAAATTAGTAATAAATGTTTCACTAACATGTAGCAATAAGGCATTAATTAATTATGTATGTTAGTCTTAAGGTATTAATCATATGGGCTCTAGTTAGGTTACTTTGTATTTGTCTTGTGGTGCCATGAAAGACATGAATTAGTCCACTGCTGGACATAGGCCTATATGGCCCATAGGCCCCTAATGAACGCAAAGCGCCTCGTCTTCAGCTTGCCGCATCCAGCATCTGCCTGCAGTCTTTCGCAGCTCGTAAGTTCACCTGGCTGGAGGGCGTCCTACACTACGTTTGCCTAGTCGCGGTCTCCACTCAAGAACACGGTTACCCCAGCGGATGTCAGTTTTTCGCGAGATATGGCCAGCCCACTGCCACTTCAGCTTGCTAATTCTTTGGGCTACGTCAATAACTTCGATTCTCTGTCGGATGTAATTGTTAAGCCATGAAAGAAATGATTATTATTATTTAAAATAAACTCACGTTGTCTCCTTCAACCTTTAATTTAGCCTTGCCCTTTCCTTTGTTGGGTTTCTTGCCCGTGACACTCTTCTCTGCCTTTTGTTTCTCGATGTACAGATTGTCCACTGTCATTTTTATCCTTTTAATGTCTGCTGAGGGCACTGAAAGAGTTAAGGCATTCATTAAAGTGGTTAAATGTTTAGAGTACTAAGAAACCATCGCCAGTCGAATGATTTACAAACATTGTATGTACCTTGAGTATAGACTCAATGTACAATGTTTGCAAATCATTCGCAACAGAAAATTCAAAATTAATTCACGTTCTTTATACCTCCACGAAACTCCACATATTCCCGTGAAAAAGGTCTTGACAGACAGACGGAAAATGCACGCTCCGGCGTCAGCGAGCTGCTGGCCTTCCTGGAGGACATCGGATGCATAGACTAGCAGCTCCTCGCCGACACGCAACAAGACCCACCTGTGGCCTAGTTGCGGAAACCAGTCCAGAAACAAGTAAAAAGGAAGACGGACAGACAACGCAGTGATGCTACATGGGTTCCTTTTTTCCTTTTGGTACAGAACGTCTTACGCTATTTAAAAAAAATTATAACTTAAGAACTAAACTTACGAAACTTCTACCTCAATTTCATATTGAAAATAAATAAAAATATTTAATTAATGGAGTTCAAAGTTCAAATCTTTTAACTATGGATGTTTTGACTCGTAGTTAAACCACACTTGTATCTTGCATAATTATTATTGGAATAACCTGTAGTTTTAAGTACTTTTGTAATCTCTCCATGTTTGCATCCGTGTGTCTTAGAAACCGTTTTGCTTATTTCTTTTATTAACATAAAAACACAGGTAGCCTAAAGATGTAGTGAATAGTAGGCATGGAAGTTATAGCTACTTTTATTTCACTATCACGTCGTGAAGTTATTTTTTTCTGTCACGGTTATATCACGCGTGATAAATCACGGTCGTTATATTTCATTAGTGATGATTATTATCACAGTGGGTGCATTTTTTCCGCCTGTTACATGTCGCAGTGATAGTGATATGATACAGAAGTTATCGCTTAGCTCATCGGCGATGTTTTTTTGACAATAAAACGTGATTTCTTCAATGAACTTTCCCTCACACTTCGACAGGCTTGGGACTGTCTATGTTTAAGTAATTATAAGTCACTAGGTCGACTTTATTTCTGTATTAACAGACAATCTCAGGTGAGCTTAGTTTAAAATAACACGCGACTCAAAACGCGGCGTGCACGTGCAGCAGCAACAAGTAAAAATTACAAGTGAGTGAAACTCTCACAACGTGATTTCACTGGTATTATAAATTTCAAGTACCTACTTAAATGCACCTTAACTTTTTTAAAATAAGACTCATTTTTATTATGAAGTTTTTGTAACGGAGCGTTATTTGTCTAAGCAGTAAGCAAATTTTAAAAATATTCCAGATAAATTAAAGCCTAATGGTGTTGAGAATAAGATGCAATTTCACTTAAACGAATTCCCTCTTCTAGCTAGTGGCACGGTATCGCTACAGTCGCTCTCGCTCAAATGCTGTAGCTTTGTCTCTTTCGCACGATAGAATTCTGCGAATTGTAATGTAGCTTAGTCCGCGTGAAAAATCACGCTCGCGTTATAAGTAACTCACGGTTTCGATGCATGTAACTGGTGTGACACGTGATTTATTTTTTCACTAGTGATATAACCAGTGATGCGTGAAATCTTCCATGCCTAGTGAATAGGGTGTCTTTATTGCGCCATGTACATATAATGCCTCAGCTTGATGCTTGCTCGCACTTGATTAAAATTCTGTTCAGATGGTTCTATTGTAAAACCACTTTATCTTTGCCTCGCACCTCACAGTATTATGTCAACTATAGAGTACCTACAATATGACCTGAGTACTGTGGAAAGCTCCGATGCTGTCCCGCTAAAATCGTTTTGATCAGTAGGCCAAGCTATCGCTGTGCTTGGCCTACTGGACAACAAGAAAGATGACATACTGTTACAGTTGTTAATTAAATAAACTTACTTTGAACAACTATACTCTTGACAAGTTCATCTACAAAGGCTGGGTACTCCTCCTTGCTTTTATAATAGCTGAGCTTCTTTGTGAGGAGATCAGCAAACTCCTTGAACTCTTCCGTTGTGGTCGGGTGAAAGCTGTCGAGTTTACCACCTCCTGATTCAGTCACTCCTGAAATGGAAAAAGATTTTATTGATTTTATTTGTTAAAAAATGTAAGTTTTTAAGACCTGGAATAAAACAAAGACTACTTTTCTCATAGATCAGTTTCCATGAGATAGAATTAACCTTAAACATTTCCATAGAAACAATGTGTGCGAAGGCGCAGGCAGAAGCTAGTTTTACAAAATAAGGATGTATATATGGTATTGTTTTAAAAACCAGGTGAACATACCAAATGTTTCCATAGCGAGCCTGAGATCAGATTCCTCTTGAAGTTTCTGACGACGCAGCTTTTCCTCCAGCTTTTGTTCCGGGGTCATCTCTTCGTAGGCCTCCGCTGCAAGCCTTTCAGCTTTCTCGCGTTCCAGACGCTGCAAATTGAATGTCTATCATTTTAGCTAGATGTCAGTATTAATCTTAGGGGCCATATGGATTAGAAATAAGACTCGAGTAACATAAAATTATGTGTGGAGTTTAGGTATGAATGTGGGTTTGAAAACTCAAGCACTTCAGTAAATATAGGTGCAACAGCACACATAACTAAGGAATGAAGCCACATATTTGTTAAGTAAAATGGTGCATTGAAAGTGGAAACATTTCCATTGGAAAAACCAATTGGTATAAAAGGTAACAAGTACTAGGTTTAGAACTAGTTTGTAATCTAGTTTTGTATTGTCTGATTAAACATTCCTAGCTCAAGGTCCAAGTTGTAGTATAGTATTGAATGATCTATTCTAAGCTATTATAGAGTAAAGTCACAGGTTTGTTTGTAGGAGGTAATTCTTGAAACTTAGTTACTCGAAGGTATTTTACTAATGACTCATTACTACTTTTAGTAATCACTGAGGAGGCAATGTTTTATCCAGATTTTATCCAGGGGTTGTTTTGTACCGTGAGCGAAGCTGGGGACAGAAACTTGTAGGTGGTCATAATTAATTGATAACTAAAAGTCAAATAACTCATAATATATTGACTTGTTCAGAGTACCAACTTGTGATTGTATTTTCTAGAGATAACAGCTGTCATGTTGCAGGCATATGATGCAAAAGGTCAACCTACCTCTCTTTCAGCTATTTTATCCTGAATTTTCTTCTTAGGCTTGGCGGGGGCGGGGGCTGATTCGCTCTTTTCTTCATCTTTTTTCTCCTCGTCATCATCTAAGTCCCAGCTGTCCTGCAAATTAACTTCTGACGTCAACACTAAATTGAGGTTATGTACGAAAACTACTCAACATTGTATTCTATGTACACTTAAAATTACGAAGCAGAAATCGTTATGACAAGGCAAAGTATTTGGCAGCGGGCACTTTACCTTGACGGTTTCTTCCTCATCCTCGCCTTCCCATTTATTCGAAGCAGTCAACGTGGTCGGTAGTTTAGGTTCAAAATTATCTGCATCTGGGAAAAATCAATTCGTGACCACACAATTCCTTCGAGGAAAATAATTCGCAGCATCACCAACACTTACCCCACGACACATCCATGATTGCGGAACTTTTGATAGCACCAATTTATTTTTGTTACCGTTTCACAAGATCACAAATCAGACGAACTTTTCGCAATGGCTTTTAGCACAAGATGTCTCCACTCCAGAGTCGACGGAGAAAACAATAACAATAAACCTCAAGCGATTATCGTCAAACTACCGAGTTTCTTCTGTAAAGAACACGGCCTGATTGAGAAACGGTAGACAAATGACATAATTTTGGCGATTTCCCAAAGAAATAATCGAATTTTGATAAGCAAAAATATGACTCCATTGCAGAAGATAATTTTCGAAACAATAAAAATTTAAAGATGGCCGCTCCGCTCAACGATGCTGCCAGGCTTAAAATTAATTTATAATCGATTCTCTTGTAGTAATCGGCGATTATTGGTTCGATTTCCAACGATGCACTCGGTGTGTCTCTCCATCTTATTTAAAATCCAGCGCCATCTATACTACATTTGGCGCATTCCCTTTTTACGATTTTGCTACTGAAGCTACCCTGATGATACGATAGATGTCACTTATTAATTTTACACCTTACAGAAATGTGATTCTGGGCCTTAGGAGTATTTGTTCCTGGTTTCGGCTAAGATAGGGCGGGCGGGCTTCTTGTTGTAAATGAGATAAAAAATGATTTACATATTTTAGTTACTCTAGTTATGTTAAGGTTTCTAGGTGCATTACGTACAAGCGAAGCTTTAGCCTTAAATCTAGGTAGATGATAGGTACGTGGTGCGCTGATGTTGGATGAAAGCTTCCCATTCAAAAGCGCCTTGCTGAAAATCAGTGACACCTAGCGAAAAGCTTGGCTGTGTAGGTAGAACCATATTATCTATACTTAGTTTGTTTGTATTGAATAGGCTCCGAAACTACTGGACCGATTTGAAAAAGTCTTTCACCGTTAGGAAGCTTACTTTTCAGGGAGTGACATAGGCTGTATTTTATCCCGGAATTCCCACGGGAACGGGAACTACGCGGGTGAAACCGTGAGGCGATCGTCTAGTAGCAAAATGAACGTCGCCGCGCCGTGGCCGGTGCGCGGTGCTTCGTTCAGCGCAGCGGGCAACGCAGGTAGCAACGCACGCGGGCAACGATAGGACGGCAGGCCGACACGACCGGTGAGAGGTCAAGTGCAGGACCAACAACGGCTTAACGTGCTTTCCGAGATACGTGGGCGTGCCTCGGAAAGCACATTGAGACGTCTAACACCGCCAAATTCCTGACTCCGGGCGGCTACTGTAAATATTTCTTGCTAGAAAAGACCCAATACCACAAATCTTGGTCCGACCCGAGATTTGAACTCGGGAGCACGCACATTATCAGCGGTTGAAAACGCGACCGCTAGACCAACGAGGCAGTCGGTTAAAAGTATAAAATGTCTTGCATAAAGATACATTTACCTACTCTACGTTTATTCCAAAATGTTTAAAAATAAATGTCCACTCGTGCGAAGCCGGGACCGGCCGCTAGGAGTAATAAATAAACTGAAAAGGAAAAAAGGAAAACCTTATTGGGTAGAACCTACTTTTTCTTACTTAAGTAGGTACCTATTATTGATCTAAAGTACATAACTAGCCCATCATAGCCATGTGGATTTGTTCGTTGGCTTACTTATTGTTTTTATCGTACCTATCAATATGGCGAAAAGGCGAGTAGACTTGTTTGTTGAAATTAATAATGAAAAAGAGTTTGAGCTAGCTCTTAAGAATAATGCAAATGATCTTATTTGTAAGTACCTACCTAATACCTAACTTATGTTACATATCTATAACATCCTAGTGCTAACATTAGGTTTTGCCTATAAACAGGTTAGTACTTAGTACCTTCCTACTACTTACCTTTGTACAGGGTGCCACGATACATGAGTAGTTTTTTCCTATTAAGCCCGAAGGGGGTGATTCTGGAGTCCGAAATGAACAACTTTTGTTCTAGGATTTTTAGCTAGTTTACATAGTGCTAGTTTACATAGCACTATGTAAACTAGCACTATGTAAACTAGCACTACGTAAACTAGCACTATGTAAACTAGCACTACGTAAACTAGCACTATGTAAACTAGCACTACGTAAACTAGCACTATGTAAACTAGCACTACGTAAACTAGCACTACGTAAACTAGCACTACGTAAACTAGCACTACCTACATAAACCATCCTTCGTGTTATGATGATAATGGTGAAAGTTTCAGGATAAAGTCCCGTGATGAATCATCAATAGGGCGGTTGGTGGCAGCAGTGGTTTAGGCACTAGATACTAATATTATAAATGCGAAAGTTTGGATATTTGGATGGATGTTTGTCGAAATTTTGGATAGCTGTAGTAGCTCTAAATCTGGATCTAAACTAAACTCTCGTTCTAGGTGCAGAAATCTACTGTAACTTTGTCGGGTCGTGCAGAGCGTTGGATAATCTTTTCAACACCATCAAATTCGACTGGAGCGATGGAAAGCTGGTACTCTTAAAGGTAGAGTTAATTAGAATCTATGGTATTTTCTATGTAGGTATTTACAGACAAACACACTCTCAAAGCGAGGCGAGTGCGCAGCGATTAGCAATCGCAGCTCGCTCGCTGGGAACTCGCATTGAAATCGCTCGGCATATCTACAGACGCGCTTAACTCCCGAGCCCTCGGAAAAACTACGAATGGCTCGGCATAACCGCTTTGCGTGCTAAGTGGATGGATATGTCCTTTTGCTCTTTTGCTCTTTGTCTTATAGCACAAGTAAAGGGAAAACTCCAAAAAACATAAATTTGTAATACATTTACTAAAAAAATACTTCTCTAGATTCTCGCCATGGACCAAAACCTATAGGGTACATCGTAAAATCGTCTGAAAAAATCCTAAAACCATAAATTTGTAGTTTATTCACCAAAAAAATATTTTTAATTCTTGCTATAAGCCAAAATCTATAGGGTACTTCCCGTTTACCTAGAATCATAAAATTTGGTAAGAAGCAAGGTCATATAGCACAAATAACGATAAAAATCTGAAAATCGTAAATTTGAAGTTTATTAACAAAAAAATAATAACTTCTGATTCTCTCCCTCCACCAAAATATACAGGGTACCTACTTCATGTTGACCTAGAATCATAATATTTGGCAAGAAACAAGGTCTTACAATTAAACGGAACCCTTATTGCGCGAGTCCGACTCGCACTTGACGTTTTATTTTATATTTTCTGCGTTCTGCAAGATATTAAACTACCAGAAAAGTAGATTCCTACGAATTGTAGACCATTTTCTATCAACTCATGTTACCATTACCTAAGATCATGTTGATATACCTACCGCTTTTGCGTTTTTGATTTTTATTCATAAATCTGTTAGATTATTAATTGGGTCCAAAGTAGCATTAAGTCGAAATTTGTTTTAACATTCTATGCACCTAGCATAGAAAATGTTTTACGATTTACGGGAAACTACTTTTCCGGTTTTATATTTCTTTTAGAACGCAAGAAATATTGAAAACTGCTATAATATTTACATTTCGCGCGAATATGTGTCAGATTCCGTGTCAAAGAATCGGTAGCGGAGTTTCTGAATAGCCTTACTGCTGCTGGGGGCACTCGAAAAAGGAAAACCGAAGTTTCGTTTTCGTTGTCGTGCAAAACCAACTCTTACTTATGTCGCTTGCGTAAGATTAGCGTTTGCAGGAAAACAAATCAGAAACTTGTATTTAGGTTTTATGAGTACGGGCCCTGATGTCCCGATTTGTCGGTGGTGTAGCCTGATATTGAGGAAGTTATACCACCTGTCTAGGTGGTGTTACTTCCTCAACATCAGCAGAATAGTACTACCTATCTTCGCCATTCTCATATATTTGCTTTTTAATTTCTCCCAAAAGAAAAATGATAATACCGCGAGTAAATTATTTAAAGATTGTTTAATACCGCATGAGGTCGTCAATCATCAAATAATCTTTATTTACCATTGATTTATTTGGTGTTATTTTTAGGTTTTGGCTGACGAAATAGAATCCTTAGAACGATTCCGGGACCACTGCGAACCAGTGTACATGTTTATACTGGTAAGAAACGATCATCATCATCAGCTTATATTAGTCCAATGCTGGACAAAGGCCTTCATATTAGATAAGATAAGATAAGATAAACTTTATTTGTAGCTGTAAAATATAGCATTAATATGTACTAAAACTAATTAAATTACTAACACCATTTAAACTACATATACATATGATAATACTCGCATAAAAAATACCTTAAAGCTACAAAATGGCGTTCGACTCAGCATAAGTTGTGATAGCTATTAAGCGCCATAACGCCCTATATTCAGCTTGCTGAAACATTTGGGTTATTTTATAACCAAAATTTAGGTTTTTTGCGAATTTCCAATCTATCGGCGCTGCGCTGGTCATTTAGGGCGGGGACGCACGCAGCGCAGTAATATTAGTTTAGTAAGCTCCCAACTATTGGGAAGCGTACCAAAGTCCATGTGGACTAGGCAATAAATGATAAATCTTTCAGGATAAATTTTATCCTCCTGATGATTGATGAGCTTACCATTACTTTCAGAATCATCGAGTAACAAAAGTGTTCCGCGGCGTGCATTGCATCAAGTTAGGGGAGATTGCCAAGCGCGAGCTGAACATTTACTTCGACAAACAGAAGGGCGTGGAAGTTGCTCGCCCTACGTACGAGATTCATGAAGCTACGCCAGATGAGGCGGTTCGTATTTTTGAGGGCTATTCTATGAGAGATGCAACGACTTAGGCTAAGAGCCTGTCATGTTATAATAATGAATCATAAATCAAATAAATAAACACAGTGGAAAAAAAGTGGAAACTGATTCTTGGATTAGCAAAGTTAGCAAAGTATCAGAGTGGAATAGAACCGTTTGCTGAGTCGTGGTCGCCACTCCAGAACGTAAGTAAACGTGTTCTGGAGATGGTTCTGGAGTGGAGCCCACGAGTCGGCAAAAGTAGTGTAGGACGCCCTCCAGCCAGGTGGGATGACGACCTGCGAAAGACTGCAGGCTGGATGCAGCAAGCTGAAGATAGGGCGCTATGGCGCTCATTAGGCCTATGTCCAGCTGTGGACTAATATAGCATTATTTATTTTTACTAGTTTCTGTCCGCGGCTTCGCACGCGTTGTTTCTATGGAAACGTTTAATTTTAAAGTTATTTATATCCCATGGGAACTGGTTTATGGAATAAAAAGTAGGTAGCCTATGTTTAATACAACCTAGAACTAAGCATGCCATATTTCAGACCGATTCCTAGGCGCGGCGAGTAAGAGAGCTAACTTAAAATTTAATATTAGTGTGATTTATTCATAAACTCTATATTGTATTTTCAGGAATGGATTCAAAAGAAGTCCATGGCCAGCCAGTTGGAGAACCAAGTATCCTCGGCCAAGCGAGCGCTCCGGCAGGCGGCGCGCAAGCGGCACCGCGCCGAGCGGATGGTGCCACATCTGACCAACATCAACTTTGTGCTGTTCTGGCCACACTGCTTCCACGCGCATCCGGAGCTCTATGAGAGATGGGATGAGAACAGTTAAGAGGGCGCAGTGTGCGCCTTTTTGTGAAAAGGATAGTCATAGGATTTTGCTTTAGGAGCGGGACAGAGCATACGTTTTAGGAACAGCGTAGTCGCAAAAATCAAGTATTTGGTCATTTATAAGAAAACTACACAACTTATGAAAAAACAGTTTCAAGGAACAAAATAATAAGTTTTGGACTTAGTATGTTTTCATTCGCAGGTATTACTAACGAATCAAAACATAAGTCATTTGAATAGACTTCGTGAGATCATTTATCGTATTTTTCTCTCATTCGTGTTTTCACATTCAAGGAACCAATAAAAAACTGACTGGTGTTGATATGGATCAGTTGAGCTATCTGTAGACTGTTTGCAACAGTCGGCAGTTAGCTCAATTGTTTCAATTGTAAATACTAGTATAATTTTCTTTGTGAATAAATGTCAGACTGTACCACTAAAAAATGCTGAAATTTGCGATTCGAGTTTTTTACCACGGAGGTCCCGAGATTTGGGGGGATTTCACCGTTGAAATTGAACGCGATCATTTCACGTTGAACTCGTTTACACACATAACTGAGTTCAAGTTTGACATTCAAACCCGTTCAAACCCGTCAGAAAAAAACACGGAACCGAATACCGCGTCTTAACACTGGCCCAATTCGATGTAGAATGTTTGTAAGCAAACTACCACATAAATAATAAAAACTCACTCGCTTGGCGTCAAGTTTCAGATGTCAATCATCTAGGTACATCTACAGCCTATAAAAATCCATTGCTGCACGCAGGCCTCCGCCTGATAAAAGCCTTATTATTGGGCTGATTTATGGGATAAAAAGTAGCCTATGTTTGATTCCAGTATTACAATTACCTGTATGCAAAATTTCAATTGGCGTGAAGAGGTCGCAAACCATCCATATATCCATCCAAACTTTCGCATTTCTAATATTAGTGTGATGATATATTGTTTTTACTACCTAATGTATATCGTCCTGAATTTTTCTACTTTCCGCAAAAGATCCGCGCCATCTATGAAGGGATTTGAAGATTTTTGTATGGAGTGTGACCGTAACTTCTGATTTATTTTCAAAATCGCCGCGCACAATAAAATTTATATATTTGGATAGAGGACACTAAAACCAAAACAATACTTCATAAAATAAGGTCCTAAAGCGTCAGGTTTCTGAGATATTCAAAATAAAATAGGTACCTATATTTTTCTTAATTTATAATAAACTAATTTTTTTGCACGCCTTGGAAATGTTCAAACTGTTCAAATTTTTATCCCATGGGATCTGATTTATGGGATAAAAAGTAGCCTCTGATTGATTCCAGGATTAGAATTACCTGTATACAAAATTTCAGCCCGATCCGTTCAGTAGTTTTGGCGTGAAATGGTAACAAACATCCATCCATCCATACTTACAAACTTTCGCGTTTATAATATTAGTAGGATTAGTGTGATATCTCAGAAACCTTTAGAACAGTAATAAACCAATTTTTTTATTTGTGTTTATTGTGTCCTCTATCCAAAAAAATAAAAAGGTTGACCGATGTTAGCCACACCCTTCTAACCCCTTTCACAAGTATTGTGTTTATTCCTTTTTGGAAAATGCCTCGTTCATTATTCATAACAATCGATAAAGTAAAAGATCAAAGTTCTAAAGTGAATTTCACTTACGACAGTTATATGTTCGGTACCTAGTGAATCAGCATTCTAATAAGCTCATGGGTTGCCAGCTTATTTGAAACTTGAAACTAATGTGATCTTATCTTGTAATACTAGGGTACCTTAGACAAACACGGAATCTTGTTGATCGTTTATGAACCAATTAAATTGGTAAAGTCTCTTCATAGTATGCACTATAAATTAAACTATAAAATAGGCACCTATAGGTATTCCATTAGTAGTTGCTTGTTTCCATTATGTAGAGAAAACGACTAGAATAGATGTTACTTTTCCCCGAATACTCAAATGCAACTGAGATTCAAGCTCGTTTCAAGCAACGATTTTATATTAAAAGTCGATGACATGTCTTGGAATTGATTTCCATTCAAATTCTATTTTTTTTTGCGATAACTTTCTATTAGATTATCTATACTAATATTAGACAGAGGAAAGATTTGATTGTTTGTTTGTATTGAATAGGCTCCGAAACTACTGGGCCAATTTGAAATATTCTTTGACCATTAGGAAGCTTACTTTTCAGTGACATAGGCTATATTTTATCCCGGAATTCCCACGGGAACGGGAACTACGCGGGTGAAACCGCGAGGCGATCGTCTAGTACATTATAACAGCCAAATGCAGCTCTAATTAATATCTATTATCTGATTATAATAATGACTCTCAACAAAAATAAAGAGCTTTGAAGATTTTGGCACTGACATCGGTCAACATTTTTTTTCAATATCGCCGCCCACAATACAAGTTGTATAAATAGAGAACACTAAAGCGTCAGGTTTCTAAGATATTCACAGATGAAAAAACTATGAATATTGTTTCTTCATTATTTCAAAAATATAAAAAGTCTTCCAACCCCTACAAATAGGGATCTTCTTCGAGTTTTCATATGTTTAATAAAAATCGTTTTAATGTTATATATATGTTACTCGATTTAAAAAAAAAATCCATCCTTTCCTTCAGACATCATCATGGTCGGCCGCGAGGAGGTAACCCTCACCGAGGAGTCGGCTCGGGACGTGCTGTACTCCGGCGACGCACCCGTGAACGAGGCCTCCATGCACAAACTGTTGTCCGGCCCTGCGCTGGCCATCTGCTTCCGGATCCTCGATGATGGCAAGGACTTCGTGGGTAAGTACATGTGGGCGACCTCTAGGCTAACATTCGCTGAACTACAAAGCTACAATAGAGACCAAGAAAGTTACATAGGAAAGACTGAAGCTAGTAAACCTACCTAAGCGCTTCAATGAATCTCCACTAGAAGTCGCTATGAGGGCGCATTGCGCGCTATGAGCGGAGCGGGACAGAGCATACGTTTTTGGAACGGCGGCGTATTTTTTTATTTGATGTGAGGTTATTGCCACGGGGATCCCGTGAGTAGGTATTCATACTCATACTCATACTCATTTATTCGCCGTAGGAGCACAAGGCACACTTGGAAATGTCAATTTGACAATATGTGGTGCCTATGTTATAATTTAAGGCCAAAACCGACCAGACAGAAAATAACCAAGGAACTTAGGAATATTGGTACATACAAAAATACATAAATTGATAAATGGATCAGCTGTAAATGGGCATCGTTAGGGTCATGTAAACAAAATAATAATACTTAATTATAAATTCATGGTGCTGCTGTAGTGCTGCATGGTAGTACTGAAAAATAATGTAAGTGCAAAATAAAATACAAATTAAAAAAAAAAGGTTTAAACTTATAAACCTGTACTCTACCTTAACCCTTTACCCATTTTGCGTCGAAGTTATGAAAATGCTATTGATTTCGTTTTGCTGCTTTATTGGTTTATGTACAGAACCCACAAAAATTACATAACTTTGACTTAGCTGATTTCAAATGTTATTTCATTGCTCTAGCAACACTTTTACTAAGAGAGGGATTCCCCTGAATAACTAAATCAGTAATGAGGTCGGAAATAACGAATTATCGGCACATTATCAAACTACTTATGAAGTAAATACTTAGCTAGCTAAGTATTTTATTTATGTACCAACCTAAAGGTACATAGTACCTACTTAGGTATATTATCATATCCGTTTTGATTACAACAATGTAAGCTTATTTGTTATCAAGCTATTCTATATGTGACAGCACCTACCTTCCTGTTATTATAAAAGCAAACCAGAAATAAGATAAGCAATAAAAGATCTAGGGCGGTAGGTAAAGATATATAAACCTTAGGTACGATTATACAGGGTTTATAGGTAATTTATCGACATTGCGTGAACTGTAGGTTCTGCCAATGATCACAAATGCAAAGATACCAGGTCCTATTATTAAACTCGTATTGCTAGTAATATAGTAGCATAGATAAATGAAATCTCGTCCATCGTAATAGTAGGTCCCCCCCTACCCCCTGCTCCCTTCATTCAATAATCGTTTATTAGAGGGACTCTAATTAAAACTAAACTTAAAGATGCCTCTGAATTAACAGTGGGTATAGGAGTGTTATACCGGTCTTTAGTAATATATTGTTCTGAAAAAACGTGTTTTTAAACTTGGTGCGAGAGGTGATTTAATAAAATTTTAGGAATTACTTAGGACTTGGCGATATGATGATGGGCAGAATCTGCAGTTCACACAGCGTCGGTAAATTACCAGTTATCCTGTATAAAATACTCAATGTAGGTATAAGATAGTCCTAGAGATCAAAAATTACAAAATTTTAACTTTAAAAAATCGGACTATCCAGGAAAAGTTGATTTCTGTGAAATATTGCTGCTGAGATCTTAGAAAGACCCAGACTTTTTCAACAAGATTCTGTGAACCGACGAGTCTCAATTTGAAAACAAAAAAAAATCATAACTCGAAAACCACGAAAAATCAGAGAACATACATGGGGTATTTTCGCTTACCCCTGGGGGTGAGGCATTAATTTTTTTTATGATGTCACATTTTTGTCCACCCTGTATAACCAATAATATTATATACTATACAAAAGTTAAAGAATCAGCAAAATCGGTTACCCATTGGCAGAGAAATCAAGTAGGTAACGTATGTACAGTACACACATAAAAAAACATACAACCAAATTGAGAGACTCCTCCTTTTTTACAGTCGGTTAAAAATAGAACAAATGAATCAGAATGTAGTTATTGGGCAACTGAATTAGTGAGATTAGGAGGGCTTTTTTCATTTACTAACATAAGTCGGTTCTAGAACCAATATATTTTTATTGTCAACAAAGGCATTTGAATGAGTGAAAACTTCACAAAAACTGGTAACAATAACAGAAAACAGTAAGCTTAACACTAAAACAAAAACTCCAACTAGGACTCATTGCAATAAATAGGTG
This sequence comes from Eupithecia subfuscata, assembly GCA_963564075.1. Lineage (NCBI taxonomy): Eukaryota > Metazoa > Arthropoda > Insecta > Lepidoptera > Geometridae > Eupithecia > Eupithecia subfuscata. The sequence continues at coordinate 14,493,265 of OY751114.1, forward strand.
GCGGCGCTAGTAAAAATTAGTAAACGGATTGGCCTAGAACCAGGAATAAAACATAGGCTACTATTTATTCTCGTAAAAGAGTTCTTAAAAGGTTCCATAGACGATCTCAGCTGTGGCGCAGCGGGCAAAGGTCCGCCTGCGACGCAGGAGGTTGTGGGTTCGATTCCTGCCTCGGGACAAATGTTTGTACGATCTGCAGATATTTGTTCAGGGTGTTCTGGATGTTTTCTATTTCTATGTATAATAAAAAAATATATCTCTGTGTAGTGTATTGTATTAAGTACTTATATCAGTTATCTAGTACCCTTAACACAAGCTCTGCTTAGCTTGGGGCTAGATAATGCTGTGTGAATTGTCCAGCATTATTTATTTATTATTATTGTTATAACTCAAATAAATATTTTGTTTATATTTCCACAGCCCTGGTCCGCCACATACTGAACGAAGAGATCCCAGCATACGATGACTCCAAGTCTGCAGAGGAGCAGCGGCCGCACATGACTGCGTTTGACTACTACAAGAGCTACAGCCCAACGAGGGAACAGGTCTTGGCGAAGCGACGCGAAGATTTGCTAAAGAGAAGGGTAGGTCCCTCCTCAGCACATATAACGTCCACTGGTGAACATGTCCGCAAAATCAAGGGGACTTTGGACCTATTAATAATTACCACCTTGAAAGGCGGGTTGGCTATCACAGTTGAGGTGTTAAAAATATACAGAAAGAAACGGCTGTTCTCAGATAGGTCTTTCGACGTCCACAGGTTGAGTCTGAGCCTGTGGAGTCTGAGGTGTCGATTCTTACGCCGTGCCCGACACGGCTACCATATTATATGTATACTTCGGTAGGTACTTAATAAAACTTGTCCTATAGGAATGGAATTGACGGTCTTATCGCTGTATACATATTTTCGCATCACACACGACTGCGTTTGAATAGGAGGTGTAAATGCGGCTAACCCTTTATTTAAACGTCGATGCGCGGAACACCCTGTATATTTTGTAATTAATTTTAAATCTGTCTGTATTGTAAACAAAAAATAAACTGTAGTAACAAAGGCTAGTTAGTGAATAAATTGTTGTGTTACAAAGTACCTAGTTTTAATTTACGGAATACTTTTTGGTTGATGTTACTTATTGAAAATACTGGTAAAAAACTGCTATGAAAAAGTTTTAGATGACTTGATGACTTTTAGATTGACCAACTCATCCGAAGTGGATGAAATTAAGTGGATGAGACGACCAGTTACCTACTCAGAAAATCACAGCCAAATAATTGTTTGCAACAGTCTGCAGTGAGCTCAATGTAAATGCTAGTTCTAATTTGTTTCTATTATTTGAATGTAATTTTCTTTGTTATTAAAGTTTGTTTGATGTAAAAAACAACAAATAATTAAAAAAAATTGAAATAATATTTACAATATAAACAATTGAGTTAACTGCAAACAATCTACAGGTAGCTGAACCGATCCAAATCAATACCAGTCGTCGCGTCCCCGCTACGCTAGCTGCATTGCCCCGCTGTATGGCATCTCCAGCTCTCGTCGGGTCATCTATTTTGTACCTTTATTAAAGTTCTGATGGGTTTAGAAGTCACAGTAATGTCCCTCAATATTGTTTATAGGATGAAGCCGTAAATCAAAGGGCCCGCCGCCTCTCAGAGATGCAAAGACTCGCTCGGCAGGAGATCGCAGACACCCTTGAGGAGAGGGCCAAAGCCAGAGAAGAGAAGAGGCTGGAGCTACTTAAAATTGGCGTAAGTATGAACCACTTGTCTTGGATGAGGAGTCCACCATCAAGCTCAAGCCTCAACAGCAGCGGTAATTGGCTTTTATTTATCTCATGGGGGTAGTGCCGATAATCCCCACGCTGGGAATGCGGGTTGTGGATCGCAGTTCGGTGGTAGAATTGTTCTGCGGGGGCGCTGCTGCTCGCCCCCGGTGGATATCCCTTAGTCGCCTCTTGCGACACCCGCGGGATGAGTTGGGGTGGTGGAAATTCTAAGCCACGCACTGCACCACACAGCACGAGTCCATCATCAACAATACATAATTTATAGGCTGTGCTTTCTTTACTCACTTCTTTCAAACAAACTGTAAGTTCTTTAGGCATTACATATTGTTTTGATTCTGACGAAGTTCTTTTCGTTCCCATTTCGAGTTTATTATTATTATTTAAGTATCTAAAAGTTTACGTTTCCAGCAACGTTGCTAGTGGTCTATTTCTATTATTAATTTTAGTAAATCAATCTTGCAATATCGTGTTTATTTGATTTTTATTTGAGTTTGTTCTTTATTCTTGTATCATCCCATAACAGTAGGAACAGACATAAAAAACAATGATTTAAATAATTTGTTCTAGAACCTAAAAGCATTGAAAGAGTTCGACGAGGAGCCGGAAGAAGAAATTGATATTGAAGTTCTGGAGGTAAGCTACCATACCAAACCTTTCCAACCCAGGGACAAAGGGACACTTTTAAATAGGTCATGGATATACATAAGTCAAAAAATACTTTTATCGATGAAATAGGTATTTGCAGAAGAGTATACTTTGTTTTATGTAGAGTACCTGCGCTAATGTTTGTAAAGTATGGAAAATGATTGGAAAAATTGAATTAATAATTGAGCAGTTATTTGTTAATTTTTAAGAAACTTTAGTGGTAAGTACTAATAAGAAATTTGTTTAAAAATATTCTTAAAAACCCATCTGGTTTATTTTATTCAGTAAGATCTTAGGATTTTTAACAATGTCCTAATTCAATTCAATTGACTTTACAGATTTACTAATCAACTTTATGTCTAACAATCTTAATACACAAAGACATTTTGTTTTAACACAAATCAACACAATTACATCACACTAATCATACTAATATTATAAATGCGAAAGTTTGGATGGATGGATGGATGGATGGATGGATGGATGTTTGTTACCTCTTCGCGCCAAAACTACTGAACGGATCAAGTTGAAATTTTGCATACAGGTAAGTCTAACCCTGGAATCAAACATAGGCGAGAGAACTTTTTATCCCATAAATCAGTTCCCATGGGATAGAAATAACCTTAAAACGTTTTCATAGAAACAGCGCGTGCAAAGCCGCGGGCAGAAGCTAGTATTATAAATGCGAAAGTTTGGATGGATGGATAGATGGATGGATGTTTGTTACGTCTTCACGCCAAAACTACAGAACAGATTGAGCTGAAATTTTACACCGGGGTGTATTTCTATGCCTGGAATCAAACATAGGCTACTTTTTAACCCATAAAACAGTTCCCATGGGATATAAATTACCTTTGAACGTTTCCATAGAAACAATGCGTGCGAAGCCGCGGGCAGAAGCTGGTTTATAATAAAAGTGTTCTTATAACCGGTGGATCGTTTTATGTTGGCGCGAGATTAAATTTTTGTGGTTTTGAAATTCTTCTGCGTTCTATCAACAACGAATAAAAGTGTAGTGTATTTACAAGTACCTACACATTCATTAAGAATTAAGAATTATTAAGAAATAAGAGAGAATCACACTAATATTATAAATGCGAAAGTTTGGATGGATGGATGTATAGATGGATGGATGTTTGTTACCTCTTCACGCCAAAACTACAGAACGGACCAGGCTGAAATTTTGCATACAGGTAAGTCTAACCCTGGAATCAAACAAAGGCGACTTTTTATCCCATAAATCAGTTCCCATGGGATAGAAATAACCTTAAAACGTTTCCATAGAAACAACGCGTGCGAAGCCGCGGGCAGAAGCTAGTTAAGAATATGGTGGAGGGTAGCTCGGCACGTTGGCGCCGACAGTCAGAATAAACCACGGAATTTAACTTCTATTTCCGTGGAGTAAACTCACATTACGGAATGGCTGCCTATTATTTCTGCTTCTGCTCGTCTTCATATATATAATTCTTCTGTGAGTGTGTATGTCACTGAACTTCTCTCAAACGACTGGACCGATTTTGATGAATTTTTTTGTGTGTGTTCAAGGGGATCTGGGAATGGTTTAGATTTACAATTTTGTCTATAGAATAGCAATCTCCTTTAAACGTTTCCATAGAAACAACGCGTGCGAAGCCGCGGGCATAAACTAGTATACTTATATAGATACTTCTCAAAAACTACCCAAGGGGAAAGTAATTTGCCTTTAATAATCGTAAACAATTTTCTATGAACCCATGATAAAACCATCTTCGATTGAATTGTATTTTGGGAGCATTTAGGAATAATATGTTAAGTTTTAGCCCAAATCCTTTATTTTCCCAAATAATCCAAAAATACAGTGAATCGAAGTATAAGTTTTTAATGAGTTAATAGAAAATGATTGACAATTTGCGACAAATTACTGTTCCGCTACTTTTATTCCGTGTAGAACACAGGAAAATTTTTAATTAAGTACCATAAAAATTTTGAGTCTCGCGCCAACACGAAACGGTAGATCATGCGCAGGGCCAACGGTGTTTTCCGAGGCACAGGGGTGTAACACCGCCAACATCCTGACTCCAGGCTGCTTCAGTGAATTCATGGATACCTATTCCAGGAGTTGCCAGACGAGTACGTGGAAGAACCCAGCGATGACGACGAGGATGGGTACCTTCCTCCCTCCGGCCTGCTGGTCCCAGGGTTCTATGCTCCTCACAACGACGTGGCCAAGACCAATGGCCTGGCTATACTGTTCCCTAAGGTACAGTCAGTAATATTAGTTCATTCTGACGACCTCTGTGGCGCTCATATTCTTTCCTTTTTGTCCCGTTAAACTTAAAAAACGTTTAAATATCAAGAAAATTTAATTTTTAGTTTAAAACAGACTTCAAAATAGGACGAAGTTCTATTTTCTACTGGACCTATGCATGTTTATTTAAGTAGGTAGCTACATTCTTAAATTTTTCCGTAAGTTATGGACTGATAAATTAACGATTATTTGACTAATATTTCGTATCTTCAGATAGTAGCGGAGTACGTGACCCCGGAGCCCGAGTTCCTCCCTCCCCACGTGCTGGTGATGCTGGAGGTCTCCAAGCGGTACCAAGCCATACAAGCTATTACTCCGCAGAAGAAGGCTATCATACATGTAACATTTTTGATGGCTTCACCGATATTAAACTACTGTTTCTCGTGATAATCATATCAGTCTTCACCACAGAAATCTTATCAGATTTCTGTGGTCTTCACACTAATATCACAACCCAAGCATACAGTCGTCCGACGAAGGTGTTTTGACAGGGCAATCGTGCGGGGGCCAAGTGACGGGTCGGGAGGGGGGGGGGGGCTCCCGAGTTACTGAACCGGTGATGTATGCCATTTAGGGAGCGTCCCTCCCCCATCCCGTCTTTTGCCCCCGCACGATTGCCCTGTCAAAACCACGTCAAAATGCCTTAGTCGAACGACTGTATGCATGGTAGGCTGTGTTATAATAAATAAATAAATAATGCTGGACAAATCACACAGCATTATCTAGCCCCAAGGTAAGCAGAGCTTGTGTAATAATATAAATGCAAAAGTTTGGGTGGTAAGGATTTTGGATAGTTGTGACCATTTGACGTTACTAACGAGACATGATCGTGACGCCTCCTTTTAGTATGGGATTTGCGTAGTTGTCTGTCCGCACGATAGAGGCGTTGTACCAAATTGTATGGAAAAAGGAGACGACAAATAGACTCACCCTCAGGGTGCCTCAGGTCTTAAGATTTTGATTTATAAATCGTCCACACTAATAAAACGTTAAAACCCATGTTTTTCAACATGTTTTGTTACTTGATCTGGATGCAACTTTCAAATAAACAAAAATCGCCCCGCGCCCCTCACCGAAAATGCACCGCCGTGCAATCCGGTCCTGTTTCATTTAAAACTATTTGATAAACATTTGATTCATACGACAATACAAAATAGGTAAATAGATAGACAAGTACAAAATAGGTTCGACCTCAACTTCTAAGAAATCCTTGTTTACATACGACCTTCTTGTGTACTAAGTTCTTTCATAAGCACAGTGATCGTCAAAATTGCTTGTGTTACGGGTACTAGGTAACCGTACATAGATATTTATAACTAGCTTCTATCCGCGTCTTCGCACGCGTATTTTCGCTATTTTCCTTATAATAAGTAGCTTATTATCTAAGTTAGGCTATGTTCTAAATGTAGGTACGCCAAATTTTATCATACCCTGTTCAGTAGTGTTGGAGATCATAAGTAACAAAAATTCACATTTCACAAACTTTAGGCTTTTTAATATTAGTAGGAAGTAGGATATAGTTACCTACATAGATCATTTGATTGTTTTGAAAAACCTAAAAACTAACTTGGAATCCCTTAATTTTACACTACAAATGAACGTTTTCCCCATAGACAACAAAACCACAAACAAAACTACGAGTGATTCAGTTTATTTTAGCAAAGATTCACATCAAATGGCTTACAATGAGAGCAAAACTTCTTATCTAGTATCTAAATTACTTGTAGAACCTAGAAATAGTAAAATCCGATTTTCTTTTTCTAGCGTCAATTCAATAACCACATTTTATACCCAAATACCTACTACCAATTGATTGAGAATAAATAAATGAAAATGATATAACAACTACGCTAGACAATAAGTCTAATTACAAAGATAGCAAGCCGTTTTATACAAAAACAATAAATCACATAACACTAATATTACAAATGCGAAAGTTTGGCTGGATGGATGGATGTTTGTTACCTCTTCACGCCTAAACTAGTGACCGGATCGGGCTGAAATTTCCGTACGGGTAATTCTAATCCTGGAATCAAACATAGGCTACTTTTATCCCATAAATCAGTTCCCATGGGATAGAAATCACTTTTAAACGTTTTCATAGAAACAACGCTTGAGAAGCCACGGGCAGAAACCAGTAGTTCATGTTCGTTCTGTTACAGATGGGTATATTCGAAGCAAGCAGTCCTCTGGACGGGAAACATATAGCTTACAGTGTGAAACAATATGATACCCTAGATACCGATACCGATTCCATGAATCCGTGAGTACCTTCTGATATTCTTGTGTCAGCTAAATCAGTTTTATCGTCTGTGTATTGCCTGCTGACGACCTCTGTGGCGTAGGGGCGAGGTCTGCCTGCGACGGAGGAGGTTGCGGGTTCGATTCCCGACGGGACTAATGTTTGTGCGATCTGCAGGTATTTGTTTTCGGTGTTCTGGGTGTTTTCTAACTATGTAATACTAGCTGTTGCCCGCGGCGTCGCTCGTGCTTTTTAAGTAGCCGATGATGTATCTCCCCGAAATACAGTCTATGCAAAATTATGAAAACGGGTAGTTCTAGGCTTGGAATAAAACAGGCTACTTTTTATCCCGCAAATCAGTTCTCACGGGATATGAATAACTTTTAAACGTTTCCATGGAAACAACGCGTGCGCAGGCGCGGGCAGAAACTAGTAGTGTAATAAGATAGAGTGATAACAACCCTGTTTCTTTTCCAGAGAACGAATAAAGTTGGTGTTCATGCTGTCGGTAGAGAAGGACTTACCGCTGCTCGTCCTGATGGATCTCTCTCCTAGCCACGTGAGTCGTGACGTCACGACCGGCGAGGACGAATGCGCCCGGATGTTCGCCGTTGACTATGGTGACGAGTACCCGGAGTTTGAGGATTTTGATGTTGAAGAATGAAAAGAACGTTGATTGACTATGTCCAGATATACGGCTGATGATAATGATCATGATGATGAATAATAAATAATAAATACCTACTTGACTTTAGTTTTTTTTGTATTAAGAGGGGAACTGGGTTTGGTTGTCACTCTAGGCCTAGATCTCAGTACTCAAGAGATCCCCGTGGTAAAAAACTCGAATCGAACATAAAATTCAATACTTTTTCTTTGGTTCCATAAAAGTGAAAACACGATTGAGAAAAATATACGATAAAAAAAGGTGCACTGTTTCGCACATAATTTGATCGAGATTTCAGGAACCCTGCGGTCTATACAAAAGATTTATAATTTGACTCGTAGGTTATTTATTATTAATTATTTAGTTCCTTATAATAGGGTACAGTTTCTTCATAAGTTTTCTTGTAAAGAAGCAAAAACATAATTTTTGCACTTACGCCGTTCTTATTCTCTTCTTTACTTTACCATAAAATGATTGAAGTGAACAATAAATCAAAGTGATCACTTTGTTTCCTAGTTTTACTCATGTAATTTGAATTTTTGTGATGTGTCCAAGAGTTCAGCAAGGTTTAAAGGAAATAAAACACTTTAATTTTTGATATTTGCACAAAAAAATACCACCCTTACCGGGTCGACATACCACAGTGTCTAGCCATAAAACTCTGCTCTACTTTTATAATAAGTACGGCCAAAGAGTGGAATGAGCTTCCTGCGTCTGTTTTCCCGCTAGAGTACAATCTCGGAGTCTTCACATCCAGGGTGAATAAATTATTTCTGGGAAAGCGTGCTCATCTTCGGCCAAATCTTCACTCACTTAAAGTGAGTTGGTGGCCAAACGCGTGACCATCGAAAAAATAAAAAAAATTAAAATTAAAAGTACTTTAGAGTAAAAGTCAAGTAAAAATGTTAATAATTGACACAATAGCTGCTGTGTAAAAGACAATATAGGTCCCTAGGCTCCTGAACTAGTTTAAAAACTGTGTTTCAGGAGCCAGTAGTTATTCATCCAGAGTAGGCAATTCATATAGGTACATGGTACTTACCTTGTTTATACTTAGGTTTAAAGTACTTACCTAAGCATGAAAATACCAAAACATTTTTGACATTTTGTAATATCCACTGCTAGACCATTTTTTTATAGTTTAATAGTAATTATCTTTATTAATTTCCATGAGAAAAAGCCGTTATCCCGTCTTGCCCTCCTTTCCCCTAGGTCCACCCACGGGCGCTTTGTAAGTTTAAATTTACTCCAGTTACAGATTCAGAATAGGTACATACGTAACATCACAAACACAAAGCATGCATCAAAATAACACCTATGTATATCTTAGCAACAAAATACTATAATGTACAGTCCACGACTTTTATTTGCGAACCTTTCGGTAACGGTAAGTGTTTAACTAGTTAATACCACTTGATTATTAATAGCGAAGGTATTTTTACGTTTGTGTTGGCCGTGGCGGTCGCGTAAGAATCGAACCTTCTATGGGTGCATTCCGAAATACGATTACAGCGATGATAGCGATCACAACGATATTTTGCGTTCCAAATTAGATATCACGATATTAACAATTGAGTGCTATCATTGATTCGGAACACTCATGAGCGCTCGCGGTCACCTTAGCCTGTGGATTTCGTATGTTTACAATAATTCGTATGTTTAAACGAACCTACCAGAAGAAGGGCAGCAGCTTCGCGTGTATTTTAACACCACTGCAGTCACCAATCGCCATCCGTACACCACATTCAAACGCGCGTTTGAGTGTGTACGGACGGATGTAAGCGACTACGCTAAAATCTTCAATTCCCATTGAATGGGACATCCGGGGAGACTGGGCATAAACGATTTCTGTTTCTAATATCGTACTAAAAAATACATACAACTTTCGATGAAGATGTAGACCTGGATTAAGATTATAGGCTACTATTTATCCCGGAAAACGCATGCAAAGCGGCGGGCAGAAGCTAGATTCTGCCCGCCGCTTGCATTTCGATGGCTAATTATGAAAGTATTAACTTCTGCTTTACTAATAAAGCTGTTATTTTGACATAGCAGACAGACACATCAACATTATTTATTTGTACATACACTGCTCCTCAACCTCAACAGCCTATATTGGTCCCCAGCTGGACGCAGGCCTCCCCCACAATAGATATATTTATCTATTTTGCCTCCACCGATAAGCGCCTCTTTGTCCTTTACCTCATGGGGGGTAATGCCTATAATCCCCATGCTGGGTATGCGGGTTGGGGATCGCAGTTCGGTGGTGGAATTGTTTATTTATTGTAGATTTCAGAGATTACCCCAAACAGACAAATGGATAGACAGACAAAAATCTTCTGAATGGGTTTTTTGTATTTTGTAAGTATTCTGGTGTTCCTACCTCCCCGTTTCAGCAATTAATCTCCGTACAGACACAAAGTTTCTACTGATTTAATATTAAGTATAGATGTGGGACGTAATGATGGAAAGAAGTATGCTGGGCATAAGGAAACTAAATAAAATAAGCAACACAACCATCAGAAATGTAACAAAAATAAAGAATGTTACTTATACAATAAAGAAATTAAAATGGAGATGGACGGGACACACTCTACGCGGCTCGGATAAATGGAGCAAAATCATTACAAACTGGTATCCGAGAGATAAAAAGAAGAAACGCGGGAGACAATATAGAAGATGGGGGGATGAACTAAGAGAGACTGCAGGACAGACTTGGTCTAGAACTGCACGAGCAAGGGAGGAATGGAAGCAGTTGGAAGAGGCCTTTGCCAAAACCGGGCAAACAGATACGGTTGCCGATGTCTAAATTTAAGGTTACTGTAATTTAAGATTAAGTGTCTGAATAAAGGCTTTATTATATTATATTATATTATATTATATAATATATATAATGTGGGACGTAAATTAACGTTCGTGAGTACAGTGTGGTATGTAGCATCACAGTTCCAGTTTCGCTGTCTCAGCGTAAATTCCAATCGGCTACTATTTGGACTTTGCTTCTAGTTTCAATTCGTCGTTCACATGGATAGGCTAGTGGCTTGGGGCAGGTGAGTTGAATATCTCTAAGTTTCTTGCATTTCGGACAGACTCTGATTAAACGTTTATTTTCTAGAAAAAACTCTTCAAACATTAGTCGGAATATTTTTAGTAACTGCATTCGGAAGAGGAAAAAGTTCGTTGTTCTACTGTATTCTATGTATGTTTTATGATGTAGGAATGTACAGCTATGACTGCGGCAATTGAAGATCGATTTTGATTATTCTTTTCTTTGAATGACCCCGAAGGTCTCATTCAATTTGTTTTTTCTATTTGTTCCGCACAACTTAAAAAATTGTCTACATATTTTGAGTGACTTTAAATTGGACAAGGAATTGGAAGTTATTTTTTTGGTTTTTTGAAAACATTCACTTGCGTTTATTATTCAACTGTATATTTCAGTGTTCACACAGGTAATAAGTATAGTTCAAGTTTCCTAACTAATTATACAGGGTGCTACGGAAATGGTTGTACAAAGCCGAAAGGGGGTGATTCTAAACATCGAGGGGGCAAACGTATGTTCAAAATATTTTTTAATTTCGATATATCTTTTCTATTTACGAAAACGTTTTAGACTTTTTTCTTCATATTAGTGTTATTTACGTGTATTCTTACATTACTATTATTATTGTTTTGAAATTTCAAAAGATTAAGATAATTTTTTTGCAATAATTTCATGGAAAACACTGGTTTTGCTGAAAAAACAAGCAAAATATATATGTGAAATACTTTGAAAGGTTAAATAATGCAAGAGTGCGTGTCCAGAATCACCTCCTTTCGGCTTAGTGCACCCTTTCAGTGGCATCCTGTACAGAAAATTGCGTAATTTTATTTAAGTACTAGCTGCGCCCCGCGGCTTCGCCCCCGTGGAAATTTATGTTTCCAACTTTCTTAATTTTTTTTTTCATAAGAACCTTCTCCTGACAATAACAAACACAACAAAGAAAGAATTAGCGAAATCGGTCCAGGCGTTGTTGAGTTATGCGCTTACCAACACATTTTGCGATTCATTTTTATATTATAGATTCATCTGTAGTCTCTAAGCTCTCAAACGGATGAACCGATTTTAATTCTATTTGATTCGAGTTTTTCTAATTCAGCGACGCAAAGAGAGGTGCCAGTTAAATATTATCGTAGTAGTGTATTTGTGTATCTGCATAGCAAGTTTTTGTGGACTTGGTCAAGAGAATTCTTGTGGGCGCGGACCCGAAAAAAGGAGGAGGTTTTATGTTCGGCTGTAGTATGTTTTTACCTTGTGTAAGGTTGTATTTTGTAGACGCTCGACGATCAAGTCTAGTGTCGTACTAATGGGCTAACGATCAGATCCAGACGCCAGATCTCTATGTCAGTTCAGGTCAGTTCTGGCGTCTGGAATCGCGCTATTCAAATTCAAATTCAGGTTACGATGAAGCGTAACCAATTAGGACAATGTCGCATTCAGTGCCCAGCGTCGGCGGTGCGACCCGCAGAGAGGCTCCTCTGCGTCTTGGGCCATGAAAGTGTTAGTCTCGTCGTGCGAAACGGAGTGTGACCTCCCACATGGACCGAGGATAGAGGCGGCTCAGGAGCGCTAGTCGTGGGGAGGCCTATGTACAGCAGTGGACGCATACGGGCTGATGATGATGATGATGATTCTTTTGTGCGACGAAATCGCATCGTTGTCTCGTAAGATCGACGCCAATTAGAAGGCCGCCGATGGCTAATTGGCTAACGCGATGCCCATCGCGCGATCGTTAGCCAATAACACTTTCACAGCCCATGAAGCATATCTCCAGGTTCATCTCCAGGTTCCAGGTACAGGCTGTACGTTTAGGATTGTGGAACTTTGTTTTTTAATAAGAAAAACGTGATTAATTTATATTAATCACGTTTGAATAAATTGAATATATTTATTCAGTACCACCGTCGATATTATTTTTCATGTCCAGTCCATCCTAAAGTTGCCTGGAAGAGATCGTTCTAAGGCCGCCCTTTGTACTTCCTCTATTCTAAGTATTTTCTCTGTATTGTTCCCTGTCTGTGTGGTTTATTAAAATGTTTTCTATCTATCTTTATTTCAGGATATAGACGAGTACGATTTCAAAAAATACAACGGGTACATACAGGCAGGTCTCCAACAAATATGGACTTAGGTAAGTTTCTGTAAATATTGTGAAAAAACTTATTGTTATTGGAACAATTCAATTAAAAAATTTAAAGTTATCAATAAAATAAAATTTAACTAACTAAGCCCGCGGCTTCGCATACTCGATGAAAAGTAGCGTATATTTAATACATCTAGGTATATGCAAAATTTCAGCCCGATCCGTGTGATTCGGTGGGGTCAGGTTACAGAAATCCGAACATCCAAATTTTCGCATTAATAATATGTATCATGTGATAAGTACCAGAAACATGTGCCGTCACGGAAATTGAACCCGCATCCCTCTGTATCTCAGATTGCACTCGCAATACCTTCTAATACTGTTCCAAAAGAACAAATGTTATCTGAATGTGCAGCAACAGATAAAACATATTTTCTTCTAAAACTTAATTAAACACCGTTTTTTGTAGATGATGACGAAGGTGGTATTAAGTAAACAACATGGCTTAAGGCATCAATACATTGATGCTTCCTGAATACAAAGATTTTAAATCTCAAAACCTACCCTTTAAACTTTTCTCTGTCAGAATAATAATATAAAACGTCAAGTGCGAGTCGACTCGCTCACTAAGGGTTCCGTATATTTGTAAGACCTTGTTTCCAAGTAGACTTTATTCACAAAGATGACAATGAAATAATAGAAATAAAGTAGAACTAGTATTCTAGTATCTTGACAAACATATATTCTAAATCCATAGGAAGTAGGTTTTGATACCTCCACACGTTTCGGAGAAAAGGGGGTTGACAGACGCACAGACAGACAGACAAACGGACAGCAAAGTGACATTATAAGGGTTCCTTTTTAGGGTTTCTAAGATCGGTTCTGAAACCCTTATGGTCTCGCTTTGTCTGTCTTTTATTCCCTCCTTAATATCTCAGCAACTACCACAGCTATCAACTTGAAATTTAAAATAATAATACATTTTGTGTGCCTGTACAGATTTTAGGAAATTTTTTTTTTAATGAAAATAAACACTTTCCATACAAATTGAGATGTCAAAATAAGTATGGTATCAAATGAAAGGTATTGGTTTGAACATTTCAAAACAGTTTTTAAAATTTCTGTAGGTTTCATACTTTTTGAAATATTTTGAAAATAGTCGAAATATTTACCTACCGCTACCCCCTATCACCGAAGCATGCAGAGAGATCCATCTGAAATGTAGGTTGGTGCCTACTTGTTTTAGGTATTCATTAAATTTCAAAGTCTCTAACCGGTACCTTTAGTACCTACATACCTACATGTTGACAAACGTTCGAAACCCTCGGCGCGCGAGTTACACTCGCACTTGGCGGGTCTTGTTTCCTTTTGAGGTTCAAATCACTCAATAATAAATCAAATTGAAGTTACATCTGTTTAACAGCGTTTTTCCATTTCAGCTCGAGTGGTCCCACTGCTGGGATTGCTGACCCTAGCAGCAGGCTCCTGCAACACTCACAGGTACGCCAACTGTTCGTTCCGTTACAAATGCGACGCCAACATCAATGTGCTGCTGCCCCAGGAGTGCCAGGAAGCCTCCAACGACCCCGTCATGGTTGACCTTCAGCTCACGAACCCTGCTGAAAAGATCAACGAAGAATTCCTTTCTTACGTCACAACTCTGAGGATATCTGGTATAGGACCCTACACCGAGCTATCACTCCTAAATTACACAACTCGGCTCGTCCACCTTCATCTGAGCAGAAATAAAATAGAATCTATTATTGGCATGCCATTTTATACGCTCGGAAGTCTGGAAACTGTTGATCTGTCCAACAATAAACTATCAAAAATTGGTTCAGATCTTTTCGTCTTTGATTACCAGCCTAGTAGGCTTCAGAAGCTATCATTAGCGTTCAACCAAATACAGGATATTGCAAGCGATGCCTTCAGAGATCTCACATTCTTAACTGAACTGGACCTTTCAAATAATTTCATTAGAACCCTCACTACTGAGCCTTTCGCCAACCTAACAAACCTAGAAATACTCAGGCTTGACAACAACTACATAATAGACCTAAACGGCGCTGTCAATGATCTACAGAATCTGAAGCATCTGTATTTACGAGGCAACCAAATAGAAAACATCGACGAAGCATCGCTGAAAATCATCAATCACTTGGAAACCTTCGATGTTTCCTGGAACCATATAGAAGAGGTGAAGCCAATGATGCTGTCCAGACATTGGCAGCATATGGGCGGCCACTCCATCTGTAAGATCAATCTATCGGATAATAAAATCACGTCGGTGCCCAACGCAACTTCAGAGGTGATCTCGACCAGGTTTGCCAGACACCTGCCCAGAAGTCCCCCGATTAAAATACTCACAGAGCTGGACCTTTCGAAGAATGAAATAAGCGGAATTGAGTACAACGCCTTTCAATCTCTCGTCAAACTAGACTCTCTGGATCTCTCTAGTAACAAGATTGTATACTTTATCGTCAACGGTAACGACATCGCTTATGTCAGGTTCCTCAACTTGAGCAATAATCAAATCTCTAATTTGTACTATGAAAGCTTTTCGCGCATGAATAGCTTGCAGAACCTGGACATGTCGCACAACAGATTCGATAACATTCCCGAAGACACTTTCCACAACAATAACAACCTGAAACACGTCAATATGACCTTCAATGCTTTAGAGAGCCTGGACGATCTGCACATCGACATGTTCCACCATCAAGGAGGGATCTTGGACTTGTCTAACAATAACCTGACAAAGCTGAAGATTAATCCCGGACAAGGCAAGCGACTGGCGCATCTAATACTGCATTCGAACAAGATAACCGACCCTTCGATGATAGACCTTCGCTACCAGAGTGACCTGAAATACTTGGATATGAGTCGGAACAGGATCCGTGAGCTCGATTCGAACTCGCTTCGTCTGCCCGTGGTATTAAACTACCTGGATCTGCATTGCAACATCATCGAATACATCGCTCCTTCCACATTCTCGAAGATCAGCCATCTGAGAACCTTGCACTTGTCGCACAACAAACTCCAATACCTAGAATATGGCATGTTTAGTGGATTATCATCACTTTTGACTTTGGATCTTTCCTTCAACAAGTTAAGGATGGTGGACTCAAAAATGTTGATGGATCTAAAGTCTTTAACGGTTCTCTCTCTGCAGTACAACCAAATGTTTGTGTTGAAAGATTCGTCCTGGTACGGGCACAAGTACAACTTGAAGGTATACTTGGAAGGGAATAACTTCACTTGCGAGTGGCTGGCTTCCGCTTTGAAGAACTACAATAATGGCTATACAAAGATGTACCCTGCGGTACAGACGCCTACTGCGAACGGCCACTCGCTGGACGGGATACCGTGCGTCCAAGGAGAGAGTGAGCCTCTTCAAGAATATGGCTCGCAAATAACAGACGAGAAACTTCTAATAACCAGCCTGAAGATTCTGGAAGCTGTGAGAGAACAGACATCCTTACTAAAGAACGCGCTTTATCTAAATAATTGGAGGCCGATGCAAGATGACGGCCAGAAGGTCAAGGTGGTTGTGTGACCTTGGAACTTTAATAAAAATTAAATTTGTTCTTGTTAGATTCGTCTGCTTATCTCAGTGTTGCATTATTCTTCAATGCGTACTCACAACAAAGTAGGCGCCTACATGAATTGTCACTTTATGTCTTATCTATCAATTGTTTCATTTTCATAATCTGTCATTATTGTATACTAAGTAGGCATAGATTTAATATGGGGTCTATTAATAAACAAAGACTTACATAATCATTTTTTAATTAAACTCAGATTACTGTCCTTGATAAATAATAAATTAAAAATAGTTGATTGATTCATAAATTAACTGAACTTAATTTGCAACCTACATTGAGACTTGCAGCATAGTGAAGCCAGCAGTAGATGCTTGTACCGGACCAACCTTCAACAAAACAAATGAGGTACATAGGTAGTTGAGAAAAATAAATAAAAAAGTAACTTGTTTTAAGTTGTAAATGCGTTAGCTCTAACTTAGAAACAGAAATAAACTTAGCTTTATTTTAGGTGAATTTTATGTTAGTTCTTTATGAGAAATAAATTAAATGACGTATAAACCACTGTTTCAAATTGATATCACATCAGCATCACACTCTAAATTCTATTATAAAATATGTTTGGGTGGATGGATGTAGGTACTTACCTGTGTTTTTTAGTTTTTACTAGCTGGGCTGAAATTTTGCTTAAATATACCTAGGTGTAGACCTGGAATAACAAGCTGCGGGCAGAAACATTACAACGTAGTAAATTTAGTTTCTTGATTTTTCATTAAAAAAATAATGGCTAAAAATTATACAAAATAACGACATATTGCAGTACTAAATTTAATATGATCTATGATGATACTAAAATAATTTAGAATAACATAATGCATTATTTTTTTACTATACAATTCATTGGAATAGTCCCAAAGGTAGTCAAATAGCCTATTTCTTGTGTCGGTAACTACCTTAACGTGCTTTCCGAGGACGGGAGTGTAAAGCTCTGCGCACATTAATCCAATACCCCTACTGTACAGCACAAAAAAGTACAGACGAATATGGGGTTAAACTCGTTATGTTTAGATACATTTTACAGTGACAAAATGGGTTTTGACAAACTGCAAACGAGTGGCCCGCGCGCCTGTCATCTGATACCGTCAATAAAATGCATCAAAATGTTACGAGTTAAAGCCCATATTTGATTGCACATATTTGAGCTGCGGGGTAGCGTTGCGCCCCAGATCTTCGACAACCCTTCCTGACTTAAACTGCGGCTGTGAATAACGAGCTAAGCTGTTGGTCCTGCGCCTGACTTCTCACCGGTCGTGTCAGTCTGTCGTCCCATCGCATTATGAGAGTTTACTCTCATTCCTTTAGGAATAGGGAGTGCACCTGTGCTTGCGCACACACTTGTGCATTAAGTATAATGTGTCCTGCACAAATGGCTAGTCTCCGTTGAGACTGGCCGCCATAGCCGAAATTCGGCTAGGAAGACATCGTCATCATCGGTAAGTATCGAAAGTCATATTATCTAATTTGAAGTAGTATGTAATTTAATTAGTAAGCAAAGTGGATTAATCCAGGTAATTATTTTATTATTTATTACGTCTATGGTGCCAGTTGCGTAGTTTCGAATACATACAACCAATTATCTAATTCGAATCGGCTCTCTCGGCGCATTCGGCTGCATTCAGTAGTACTTACCGAAGGCAAACAAACAAAACTATTGTCGCTATAACTTTATCCCTGGCTGTGTAATTAGGTAGGTATAATTTGTGGTATATTTAGTACATTCCACTGATAAAGTAATAGAGCGTCCTGTCAGCTAAATGATAATGCAGCCAAGGGTTAGTCCGAATAATCTAACTGGGTTCTGTATATATTATAACTAAGCCATTTATTTTATTAATATTTAGAATTACTTAGAACGGCGACTGCCAATTACACGAATTAATTAATTAAAATTATATTTAGATAAAAACAAACAATGAAACACAAAACTCACAAAAAAAGTATTTGAATAAAAATGTCAAAAGACCTACAGCCATCATTTTTCTGGTCCTGTGTCACAAGACAAAGTGCCCGAAGCGACACATCACATGATTTCTAAGACAGTTTTTAATTTTGAGCTGAACCAGACGCTGGACGGCCTTCATCCTCGTGATGCATCGGTCTTGGCATGAACTTGGAGAAAAACAAAGTCATGACAAATGGCCAAATTGATCTAAGACCGGTGGTCGGACATGGTCAACTTCTCGAAATCGTTTCCGAATACCGCACAAAGCCACGACTCGGCAAACGTAGTGTAGGACGCCCAAGGTGAGATGACGACCAGCGAAAGACTGCAGGCAGATGCTGGATGCTGGATTCAATTCAATTCATTTCAATTCATTTATTTCCTATAAACAAAATACATTGTGTGTGGAAAACTTAAATCTAAAACTCCGGAGTAGGTACATAAAAAACTCATTGTACAATAAAATCAATTTTAAGACAATTCAAAGAGGAAACACACATAGTAATAACGCAACAAAATGATGGATGGATATGTGTGTTTATTTTAAAAAAAAGTAGACGTAAAAAAGTAACCCAATTTCCGTGAACTCGACAAGTTAGTACACTACACGCAAGGTATACTAGCTGGCGAGAGGCAGCTCAGAACTGACATGCCTTGAGAAGTCTGGTGTCCAGTGGCCAAGGTCCACGTTGGGTCGCTGTGCTTCCAGCAGCAAGTAGGCTTGGTTACTGAGAGTTGGCGCGATCCTCTTTTATTTTCTGCGTACTGTGCCGACAAATTTGTGTCATCACCATTGTGTCTTCTATAAAAAAAAAAATGATAATCGGTACAACTTGAAGTAACCAAGCCATTAGCTGTGCTGTAAAAAAACAACCGTTTTAATTTTTCCCCAATGAACCCTGACTCCACATTACGTGGTCAGCTCTACACTTTTGTGTTAGTTCGTATTTTACATTCATAAGCCCAGTTGTCTTTGTACATAATTAGCCAAAACTATTTTCCTAATGTAACGTGGACGGCATTTTATATTCTGCATTAAGGTAAGACTTGTTTAGTACTTATTTATTTTGTGTAAATTTAATATAAACTTCTTTGTCACATTCTTCATTGCTGGTCGTAGAATAGAATAGAATAGAATTATTTATTCAGGTAAAAAACAACATTACATTTCGGTTAGAAGTGCCTTAAAGCCTATGTTAGGTTTAACTAGACACAGAGTTCTCACCTGGTTGAATATGAGATATTAATAGGTACCTATATTATTCGAAATACTTTAGTTATGTACAATCTTTCAAGCTAAGTACCTATTTTTAGAGCGATTACAATAAGAAACTAGGACAATCCGATAAATATCGGGTGCCTGTTGTGGAATATAACTTGCCTGGGTCTAGTCTATTTGACGTTAATAACGAGACATGATCGTGGCGTTTCCTTTTTCCCTAAGTACAATTTGGTTCAGCAACTTATCGTGCGGACAGGGAGCTAGGGAAATCCCATATTAAAAGGAGCTCTCACCCTCTGATCTAAGAAGCCTTCACTGAGACGCTGGGACGCTGCTCCCACAGTACTCTCTCCTCGGCCTGTCTCAGGGCTGCAGGAAAAGTAAGTCACTTGACTGTTGTAATTTTGGCCAGCCCAGCGCGGGTTGACGGTTATGATGACGTGGCCTACGAGTGGCGGTAAATTCTAATATTTTAGCAAATTTTTACTCAATTGTCCTTAGATGGGGTTTTCTAGGGTGATTACCATACAGCGGGGCAAAGCAGCCAACGTCTTCCGACTGGTATTGATATGGATCAGTTGAGCTAACTGTATATGGTTTGCAATAGTCTGCAGTTAGCTCAGTTGTTTCTATTGTAAATACTGGTTCTAATTTGTATCTATTACATATTTGATTGTCGTTTTCTTTGTCAATAAAGACTATAATAATATTATACCATATTTTGTATATAAATTTTATAACACACATGACTGAGTACTGTAAGTACTATACTTAGCAGTACACCCCCCCCACCAAAAATAAAAAAAAATTAAATTTCCTTAGTATTTACCATCGATGTTGGTAAAATTTGGGAGATTGAGTACTATATGGTTAGAGCTGGCAGAAAGTACCATATACAAAGAATTTTACTTACACTGTTTTTTATAGTTTTTCAGACAACTACGGGATAACATATAAATTGTAGGTGAACGAAGGTCACCGTGACTCACGGTGTCGTCTGGTACAAAATAAAATAAATTTGGTATTATATTTATAACTAAATCTTGCTATTTTCTTATTTTAGATCGCCACGATCTACAAGGAGAAGCAAAATGACCTTTCTGAACCGAAGTTTGACGCTGATGTGTGTCGTTTTTTGTGAGTTCAAAGTTTATTTTAATCCCTTGGAAACTGATATATGGGATAAAAAGTAGCAAAAAAGTTAAATTTTATTCCAGGTGCAGAACTACATTTATGCTAAATTTCATCGTGATCCGTTCAGTAGTTAGATTATTGCACTATCTGGTATTTTACTATCCTCTAAAGCTAAACGAAAAAAATCCCTTACAAAAAAAAATCAACTTTTGATAATAACTTAAAAACCATGACACTTTTCTTATTAGCATTATGTGGTTTAAAATGATCACACGAGTACCCTTGATCGGCTCCTTTAATCCCTACATCGTTCCACCAAACACCCTTTGTAAATCTGAATATACCCAATAGACCATCAAGTAGAAGTGTTGTGTCTAACATTTCCAATTCGTTTTGGCTAATAAGATGTTTATAAAATATTCATAAAAAAAGAAGAAAACGAGAGAGAAAACCAAATTAACCCATGTTATACTTATCTAGAATGTAGGCCTCTACAATATATTAATATACATTATGTTAAAAAATTGTCTACGCGCCTGACAAATCGACGGTCGACGACTCGGCGTGTTGCGCGAGATGTTATGACGATTTCGGAACGTCGAATTCTAAGTTTTAACTGTCTCCGCTCCGCCGACGTAGTATGCGGCTCGGGTATACATAAATGTGCCTTAGGTGTGACGTTATAACTAGAAGCCTGGTTTTTAAGGTATATTTATTATATTTTCAGATGGCCTGATCACCTTAGCAACCGTCACTGGCCAATATTGCAATGAAACGATCAACTCTGGGCTATGCCGATATGACGTATATTGTGAAGATTCCTTTGAACTTAAGTATCATTTTGATCACTATAGGCAAGAAAATTTAGAAAATGAATTCGGAAACCAATACTCCCATTGCAGCGTTACAGAATTTGTTCCATTACATTTAGTATATAAAAATTCAAGACATTATAGTATTTTAGGGCCGTACCCGGACCAGGAACAAGATGTTCCTTTTACATTCCCAAATAGAAGATACAATATACGGTACGAATCGATATACACCCTGGATCTTAGCAACAACTTTTATAGAAAATCTCCTACAATACACGCCATGGAAAAACTTACTACTTTGGATTTGTCAAACAACTTGCTTATAACTGCAAAATTAACAAACAGGTGGAGTTTGCCAACCTTACAAGAAATTGATTTATCGCATAACCAGATCATGAACATAGAAATAAATCGCGACGAATATATTTTAAGAAGCCTTGAAGAAATCGACTTGGCTTACAACGATATAGAGAAAATTCCTGAAGCTATCTTCGAATTCTTTAATAATCTTACATATTTGGACATCTCTCACAATTCTATAAGTAGTTTAAGTCAAAACACATTTGAAGGGATCAAAAATCTAGTCTATCTTAACATGTCTTACAACCATATTTCAGATATTAATTCATCACTGTTCAGATTTAAAGCGCTCCGATCACTAGATCTAAGCAACAATCTACTTTATAATATGAGTAATAAAGATTTTAATGAACTAATATCACTGACAAATCTTAACTTAGAGGCGAACTTTATTACAAGTATCGATGATAACATATTTCGAAATTTGTACAATTTGAATGTCTTAAATGCCAACGACAATAAATTAGAAATAATAAACAAAGATGCATTTATAAGTACAAATGGGCTAAAAAAGATTTTGATTTCGAGAAATAAATTGAATACACTTCCTAAATCACTCTTTAAAGGTAAAAATATTGAAACTTTTTCAATTATTGAAAATATTCTAAAGGGCACGCTCGAAAGAGGCATGTTTGATGGGCTTAATGTTAACGTTTTGGATTTAAGTAACCAAAATATACAATCAATTGATAATTACGCCTTTTTTGGCGTAGTACCGCTTGAAGTTTTACTTCTTCAAAATAATAACATTTCAACGTTGTTTCCGAAATGCTTTAATATGCTTCTTAACCTTAAACAACTAGATTTGTCAAACAATAAAATATCTATCATGGGTTTTGATAAACAACATTTGGGAAATTTGGAATCATTATCAATTAGAAATAATTCTTTGACAGTTGTCAAACACGAGTTCTTCGAAAATTTAGACTCTCTTCAATCTTTAGATCTCTCTGATAATAAAATATCACGGATAGAGTCAAAATCTTTCGAGTCATTGAAAAACTTAATCAGTTTTGAGATATCCAACAATCCACTGAACCTAACGTTGGCAGAAAATACATTTGAAGGGTTATCATCTCTACCGAGTTTTGATATATCGTGTACTTTGCTGGCAACAATACAAAACGGGTCGTTTAACGGAATGGTGGAATTAAAGAATTTGAACATGTCTCACAGCCGCATACAAGAGCTGCAGCACAATTCATTTCTTCATACGGGTTTTGTGGAAATTTTGGACTTATCTCATAACGAAATCAAACAATTCGTTATAAACAATACTCAAATTGACAAGCTCAGCATTTTATATTTGGACCACAATTTTATAAAGACATTAGATCCCAAAACGTTTGGTTATATGATGGATTTAATAAAAATATTCTTGTCCTTTAACGATATAGAGAAAATAAATATTTTGACGTTTGAAAATCAAAAAAACTTACAAGTTTTGGATTTGTCAAATAACCCTAAATTGAATTTCAATACCTCAATTATAAATACTAACAGGGAATTGACTGCTTTACATCTTTCCGGCATAAAGGCTGGAATGCCATTTGATAAGATAGGGCATGTACCGCTAACTGATATTTCGTTTGCAAATGCTAGTATTGCCACTGTACAAGAATTGCAGCTTAATAACTTGAATCATTTGGAAAAACTAGATTTGAGTAAAAATAAAATAGCCAAAGTAGAAGTCGGATGTTTTGCTAATGTAAGTGCTTTGAGAACACTAGACTTAAGCTTCAACAAAATAACGTACATACAATCTAGCGCACTCGGAGACAACACCATGCTAAGTTTATTAAATATTTCTCACAATTATCTATCATCCGTCAGTTATGGAATATTCCGCGGCCTAATAAATCTGAAAACATTAGATATATCATACAATAATATTGATAGCATACAAAAGGAAAGATTCCATGAATTGAGAGGTTTAAGTATTTTAATAGCAGATCATAATCGAATTGAAGATTTTGATGGTGAAATGTTTGGAGGACCAGAAGGTCTTTCCAAACTCAGCATTGGTAACAATCCAATACCTTGCAAACGGATAGTAAATTTTCGGAACTCTGCTCCTCCTATTTATGAAATCACTGCCATAACATTAGATGAAAACAATGATGAAAACGTGTACGGTATAATTTGCAATAAAAATAAACATACGCCGAATCCCCGGGTCCCAAAAGTAAGTTCTATAGCCAACGAAGGGGATGTAAAGTCAATATTGATAAACATCAGAGATATTCTTAGTAAACCAAACTTAAACGAACAAGATATAGCAAAAGAAAAAGAAGAAGAGCACTTAACAAACATAACAAATGAAATAAAAAAACTAAACGAGTTTAGAAATAATAGCCAAAGTTTACTGATGAATTTAAATAATATCACATCACAGATAGCGAATAAAAATTATACCGATACATTGCTCGAAAAAATACTGAGAATAATGACCATGAATTCCCTTAAGCGACCCACCACTCCTGCTCCAATAACAAAAGATAATGCCACGTACGACAATCTGGTCAGCTACATAGATAAATTGAAACAACAGCTTGAAGAAACTATATCTTTTGAGAAAAACAATATTTTGAATGAGGTTGAAAATAAATTGACAGCTGTAAGTCCAAGGCCTAAGGTTTCCACTCCAGTGCATGAAAACCTCCGCCTAGGTACATCCGATTCCGAGTCTATTTTCACCAAGACATGTGTTGGCCTCATTTTGACTATATTAGTATGCTTTGTTTTGTATAAGTTCTATAAATCGGATTTGTTTATGAGAAGAAGATTTTCTGTAAGCGAAAGAGAGTTGCCAAGCTCCATGGATTCACCGTTATAAATGTAATAATTAGTAGTTATTAACGGATTATAAGCATTGCATTTACTTATATCAGTTGCATGTATTAAATGTGCTTTCAACATTATTCTAAAGAAATTATTGGAAGAAATGGTTACTGTGTAGTATAACTACATAGAAGTTTTGCTAATCACTATTATTATAATACTAGTTTTAATTTATTAGTATTGTGTAATTTTCTTTGTGACTAAAGTATTATTATTGCCTTTATTTTATTTTTACCTTATAATGTGTTGCTAGAAATGTATTATGTACGTAATGAAGATTATAAGTTGTTGTTTTATTTCTTTTTGATTGACATGATGATTCTCAAACGTGCTAACAGTAAGTACGCATCTAAAATCGCATTATATTCAGATTAATAGACAAAACATACAAGTTTTGGACACAAATGCGATGATAATACGACTCTCAAAAAGAAAAAAGGAACCCTTATAGGATCACTTTGTTGTCCGTCAGTCCGTCTGTCAACCCCTGGAGGTATCGAGTTGAAATTAATATTAAATACTTAAGTCCGTAACCTCATGGAGCCTCAATATAGATAAAACTTCTAAGTCAACGCAATCAAAAGTTACAGCCGTTTATGTCCAAATGTTTTGGAATTTCACAAAACCTATAGGGTACTTCCCGTAGACCTAGAATTATTAAATTAGGCAAGAAGCAAGGTCTTATAGCACAAGTAAAGGAAGAAATGCTAATACCATAAATTTGTAGATTATTCACTAAAAAATTATACTGTTTTTTTTTATAAATAATAGTGTATAAAAAGTAAATCCGTTATTCTTGATATGTAACATATTTGTATTAATTAAGGGCTGTGGATTTTGTTTAGCCAATAAATAAAATAAATAAATAAATAAAAATTGATACTCGCCATGAAACATATTTGTATTAATTAAGGGCTGTGGATTTTGTTTAGCCAATAAATAAAATAAATAAATAAATAAAAATTGATACTCGCCATGTATCTAAACCTATAGGATACTTCCCGTTGACTAGCATCATAAAATTTGGCGAGAAGCAAGGTCTTTTAGCACAAGTAAAGGAAAAAATCCGAAAACTTGTAAGTAGTTTATTCACAAAAAAAAAATTCTTTTGATTCTCGCCATGGACCAAAACTTAATAGGGTACTTCCCGTTGACGTAGAATCATAAAATTTGGGAAAAAGCAAGGTCTTATAGCACAACTAAAGGAAAAAATCAAAAACTGGAAATTTGTAGGTATTTTATTTACTTAAAAAAAAATTGATTCTTGCTATGAACGAAAAGCTATAGGTTTGCCCTATAGGTTTTCGTCCACTTTCCGTTGACCTAGAATCATAAAATTTGATAAAAAGCAAGCCACAAATAAAGGGTAAAATCCGTAGCAAATATTATTCAATTCATACATTTGTAGTTTATTGACGACCTCTGTGGCGCAGCGGGCGAAAGTCCGCCGGAGGAGATTGCGGGTTCGATTCCCACCTCGGGATAAATGTTTGTACGATCTGCAGATATTTGTTCAGGGTGTTCTGGACGTTTTCTATGTGTAATAAAATACAGGGTGTTAGTGTAAACAGTCTTATCCTTAAAACCAGAGGTTCAGAATCATGAGCAGAGTCCTAAACCGATGAAAAAACTAAACTTTTATTTTAACATATTTTTGAAAAAAAAAAACCTCATACATCATAAAAGCATTTCACCCTACACCCCTATACCTACGCCGCGTCCGCGCCGCTCGCTCGCGGTCGGCTCGCACTTGACAGATTTCAATAAACAAATCGAATATTTTTCAATCACAACATTGAAATCAACTGCCACCTAGTGGAAATAGGTCGAGTCTACGGATAGGTGACGATGCAATGTAAACACCGTGCACAAAATAGTATCTCTGAAATGTAACAGATGTCGCTATTATCAACTGCATTTGTAATGAGAACGGTTTTGTGGGTGTTTAGCAACCTTATTTATTTAATCTGTATCAATATAGTAGCAGATAATATTCATAAATCATTAATTGGATAAAAGAGAAGTTTTGTTAAGTTATAATTTCTTTAAATAAAAGTTTGGTATACGATTACGTCAGTTAAATCGGAAATATGATGATTATGGACTGATTTTGTATTTGTTTACTAATTAAATAAACTTATATGTAACAATTCATGAAGCAGATTATATTCATAAATCGTTAATGTAATTATGGATTACCGTTGTTAAATTAGAATCTCTTTAAATATAAGTTTGTAATTATCGCTTCATCAGCGAAATCCTGAACATGACGATATTAACCTCTGGGAGATAATGAACCCATTTTGATGACCGGCAAAAGGCTTAGAATAAGTTTCAACATGGGTTTACCATGTTATTTGTTTCGAAAAGGGTTAGATTTAGAATAAAAGTAGATCTGAATGCTGATTGGCTCTGGTGATTCAACAAACATGACCATATTTGGATAGGAAAGAGAATGGGTAGGCCTTGGAGAGGCAGTATAAAATAGAAACATAAGCCAGAACGGGATTCAGTTTGTGTTGTGCAGTTCCAGAGACAAAGTTAAGTAAACCTTCGTTATTATACTCCTTATGTATCTTTCCATGTACACGTACAGGTACATCTACAAGTACCTACTTATATTATTTCTCTTTGTAAATATAGCTTCCGAGTGGAAACTAAATAATAACTGTATGTACCTACATATTACTGTGTACTTTGTTAAACTGAAGTAGTACCTATGTAATTTAATACTTACCTTCTAATTACTATTGTTTTCATTCTTTTATTGTGTGTTGATTTAGCTTCAACGCTTCAAATTAAATTCACAAGTACCTTCATTTGTATTTCTTTTTGTATTATGCCAATTAACATAATTATTATTGAGTACTAGAACTATGTCTTATGTTTTTGATTGATGGTGTGCTTTTGTGAAGATACAATATAGCCAAGGTGCTTAAATAGTTACTACGTGTTGCTTTCTTTCCATACAAATTCGGTAAACCCATGTAGGATAACAGTAAGTAGGTACCCTCCGTACCTACTCTTAGTAACCCCATGTAGGATAATAGAACTATGTCCTATGTTTTTGATTGATGGTATGCTTTTGTGAAATTACAATATAGCCAAGGTACTTAAATAATTTACTATGATATATAATAATTTACTCTTTTTATTTTGACCTTTTCTAAGTGTACATTTATTGTATTTATGGAAATAAAGAGTTTTTGATTTTGATTTTTTGATTTTATGTGTTTGCTTCCTTTCCATACAACTTAGATTACCCCATGTAGGATAACAGCAAGTAGGTACCCTCCGTACCTACTCTTAAGTTTAAGGATTATGGAAGATGGTGGTTCTATATAGTTTTCAGAAGCTTCTCGTACTTATCCAGCTCCCCATGTTGGATAACAGTAAGTAGGTACCCTCCGTACCTACTCTTAAATTTAAGGATTATGGAAGATGGTTGTTCTATATAGTTTTCAGAAGCTTCTCGTATTTATCCAGCTCCCCACGTTGGATAACAGTAAGTAGGTACCCTCCGTACCTACTCTTAAATTTAAGGATTATGGAGGATGGTTGTTCTATATAGTTTCTAGAAGCTTCTTGTATTTATCCAGCTCCTCATGTTGGAAAACAGTAAGTAGGTACCCTCTGTACCTACTCTTAAATTTAAGGATTATGGAATATGGTTGTTCTACCTAGTTTTCGGAAGCTTCTCGTATTTATCCAGCCCGCGAATTAGTGATCAATGATTGACTGATGACTACAGTAGTATTTCGTTTAATGCATTTACGTAAGAATCCTAAGAATCATCTTGGCTACTTCGCAGTTGTGCAGTATATATAGCAATAGTTACTCGAAGACATACAATCTGTCTAAGGAACCCTACAAATTTTAACATCAGAATTGGGATACCTACATCCTGACTTAATAACTAATCACTTTTTTTTTTATTTCAGTACGTTTGGGCCATCATTCAACGACTTCTGCATAATGAATCGTGATGCATTATTGTCGACCCATCTCAAGGAAGACGAAGTTACATTGACCGTTTTCGACCCCTATGTGACCCCGGTGGGCCAACACTTAACGACTTCTTCACAGCAAGTCATGATGCAGATTCATCAACCTGTTACAAGGACCATGACGTCACATTGACTTTCTTCGACCATGACAAGAATGCCTAGGTATAGCAGGTTGGTGTAATAGATATGTAATAGATACCCTCGTCAAGGAGTTTACATGGAGCAGCATCAGCAACAGCCAAACCGGCAAGGCCCCCAAGAGCCCTGCTTCATCCTGTTTGAGTCCTGAAATGGAACCCTCCAAGGGCAGCAAATGGGACGAATATTCATCCTTACATAAAATTTAGCAGAGCCGTTTGTTTGCTCCTCAGAATCTGTAGAATCGTACGATGTATATGCAAGATAAGTTTTTTTTTTTTATTATTTAAGTAGTGCCTTTACTGAGTCACATTTGACTGAATTGATTTGTGTTTATAACTGTGCAATTTCTGTGTCTATATTTTTATCAGTTCTGTGTCTATTATCTATGAAAAGCCGGGGATCGAACAAAACTAAAGAGGCATAGATTTTGATCTAAATATCAGGGGACACAAAATCATAATCTTTTCATAGTTATCCAGATATATATTTTGCTGTGGACGAAAAGTTGTTGATTTACTGCAATAATTGCACTGTGGCTTTACCGTATTAAATCATTTTATTTGTCAAGTCTAGTTCAGTGCTCGCTGGTTGCATTGTGCTAGCAGTTACCAACTACCCACATTTAAGTAAAAAAAATGGTAGGGTTGCAGCAATTTACTTTTGATATTTTTGATATTACTTTTCAAGTCTTTTCATCATTATCAAAATATTTATTCAATCATTATCAAATATTCATTTTAACGTCAATTCTTTTGAGAAATATACATCGTCAACGATTCAAAACAAACATTGTCGATTGCAGGATTTGCATTATATCTAATAAAAATGGTTGTTTTATGGATAATAGAGAGTAGTTAGGCTAAGGTTACTTTAACACCAAATTATGGCGTTGAGTCTATTGAAAGATCAACATTGATCAATTCCGCTGTATCGGAGCAATGTTTATACCAACCCCTTATGTCCATAAATGGACAAAAACCTGTTTCTCTTTCTTTTGAGATTTATACTTTTCACATAATTCCATCTGCACTAATAATTTATAATATCGACCTCTGTGGCACAGCGGGCGAAGGTGACGCAGAAGGTTGTGGGTTCGATTCCTTCCACGGGAAAAATCCTTGTACGATTTGTAGATATTGTTCCGGGTGTTTTCTATGTATAAAAAAAAAAGAACGAAATATGT
Source organism: Eupithecia subfuscata (assembly GCA_963564075.1). Classification (NCBI taxonomy): domain Eukaryota; kingdom Metazoa; phylum Arthropoda; class Insecta; order Lepidoptera; family Geometridae; genus Eupithecia; species Eupithecia subfuscata. Next base: position 14,523,263 of record OY751114.1, read on the forward strand.
GAGCAATGTATTGTATTTAGTACTTGTATCAGTATTAAATATACCTGTTGCTAGTATCCATAACACAAGATCTGCTTACTTTGGGGCTGGATGATGCAGTGTGGATTATTAGGATATTTATAATTCTTGTCATAAAATCTAGGTAATATTATCAGACAGTCTAAGTATATTCCAGTTTAGATAAAAATGATTAGAACACCATGGTGTCCACTGGTACAAATGGACCAGTAGAACGATGCTCACCACGGCTGTTGACATGTTTAATACTTTTGTGCCTACTGGTTCGTCAGATTGGCCAGGCGGATTGTGTGATATGGAAGGATACATAAAATTATTTGAACTAAGGTTGAGACATCTATATCTTTTTTTACTCTAATTAGCTTACAAACTTATTGGTTGTAACGAACATTAGCCACTACCTTAACAATCATTTTTCCGTGTATTCAGTGTCACTGTGCTAAGATTACTTTCTCTCAATGATTTTAATCTTGATAGCGAGGGTAATTGCTCTCCAGCATTTACGTAGGTACTGAAATTAAAAAGTAATTTGTCAGTAAACACAATGTAACAAGTAATTTATGTTTAGAATGTTGGGACCATAGGCGATTGAACTCCACGTTTAAATAACCCTAGGAAATAACTTCTATTCTCTTCCATGAGGTGGAATAGAAAATTAACTTCAATTTTTATAAAAATAAAAAATACTTGGCCCGAGAAAAATACCTTTAATAAAAACCTGTAGATTAAAAGGTACAGGGAAGTGATGAATATGGGCTATGGCTTGATATGGAAAATAATACTTTGCACCTATTTAATAACATGTCCATGGAAGGGACAAAAAATACAAACTCTAAAAAAAAATATTAAATCTTTATTGTACACAAATAAAACAATACACAAAAGTTGACAAATTGAAGGACATACACAAAAGCCAGCTTAACCCTACATAGTTGTGTTACAGCAAACCTTTTGGGTAGGTATGGAGAAAAGTAGGGCAATAAATATGGATAGATAAGTGTACATATAAAATAGAAAAATTAAATTAAAGGTATATAATAAATTGGTTAAACAAAAAAAAATTTATAAATTCAAATATGAACAAAAAAAACAAACATAAATACATAGTAAGATAAAAATAAAATAAGATAAATACCTACTCATAAATAAAAATATACTAATAAATATTCTGCTATATATTTATATTTATAAAGGACATGCGAAAAAACGCAGGTTATGGCTTGGTGAATAAGATTATCATGTGTGGGAATGATAATGGTTGATATTCAAAAAGATAAAAGCCGTGGATAGTAGCGTGGATAGGGCCATGGATAGTCCAATGGATAGATATAACGGATAGTTAAAGATATAGCGAATATCTTAATAAATATAAATCATGTGTCACGTTGTTTGTCCGCGATGGACTCCTAAACTACTTAACCGATTTTAAATTAAATTTGCACACCGTGTGCAGTTTGATCCAACTTGAAAGATAGGATAGCTTATTCAGGTGAGAACGGTACGAAGTTCGCCGAGTCAGCTAGTATATAATATGTATATGTATGGATAGGTACATGGGTAAAACCGTAAGTTAAGACAAAAATTAAAATAAATGTTTAAAAAAAAACCTACGTTATTGAATCCTATGTAGGTACTTCGAGACGAAGTACATGTCAGTGTGGCCGTGACAGATTTCAATAAACAAATCGAATATTTTTCAATCACAACATTGAAATCAACTGCCACCTAGTGGAAATAGGTCGAGTCTACGGATAGGTGACGATGCAATGTAAACACCGTGCACAAAATAGTATCTCTGAAATGTAACAGATGTCGCTATTATCAACTGCATTTGTAATGAGAACGGTTTTGTGGGTGTTTAGCAACCTTATTTATTTAATCTGTATCAATATAGTAGCAGATAATATTCATAAATCATTAATTGGATAAAAGAGAAGTTTTGTTAAGTTATAATTTCTTTAAATAAAAGTTTGGTATACGATTACGTCAGTTAAATCGGAAATATGATGATAATGGACTGATTTTGTATTTGTTTACTAATTAAATAAACTTATATGTAACAATTCATGAAGCAGATTATATTCATAAATCGTTAATGTAATTATGGATTACCGTTGTTAAATTAGAATCTCTTTAAATATAAGTTTGTAATTATCGCTTCATCAGCGAAATCCTGAACATGACGATATTAACCTCTGGGAGATAATGAACCCATTTTGATGACCGGCAAAAGGCTTAGAATAAGTTTCAGCATGGGTTTACCATGTTATTTGTTTCGAAAAGGGTTAGATTTAGAATAAAAGTAGATCTGAATGCTGATTGGCTCTGGTGATTCAACAAACATGACCATATTTGGATAGGAAAGAGAATGGGTAGGCCTTGGAGAGGCAGTATAAAATAGAAACATAAGCCAGAACGGGATTCAGTTTGTGTTGTGCAGTTCCAGAGACAAAGTTAAGTAAACCTTCGTTATTATACTCCTTATGTATCTTTCCATGTACACGTACAGGTACATCTACAAGTACCTACTTATATTATTTCTCTTTGTAAATATAGCTTCCGAGTGGAAACTAAATAATAACTGTATGTACCTACATATTACTGTGTACTTTGTTAAACTGAAGTAGTACCTATGTAATTTAATACTTACCTTCTAATTACTATTGTTTTCATTCTTTTATTGTGTGTTGATTTAGCTTCAACGCTTCAAATTAAATTCACAAGTACCTTCATTTGTATTTCTTTTTGTATTATGCCAATTAACATAATTATTATTGAGTACTAGAACTATGTCTTATGTTTTTGATTGATGGTGTGCTTTTGTGAAGATACAATATAGCCAAGGTGCTTAAATAGTTACTACGTGTTGCTTTCTTTCCATACAAATTCGGTAAACCCATGTAGGATAACAGTAAGTAGGTACCCTCCGTACCTACTCTTAGTAACCCCATGTAGGATAATAGAACTATGTCCTATGTTTTTGATTGATGGTATGCTTTTGTGAAATTACAATATAGCCAAGGTACTTAAATAATTTACTATGTGTTTGCTTCCTTTCCATACAACTTAGATTACCCCATGTAGGATAACAGCAAGTAGGTACCCTCCGTACCTACTCTTAAGTTTAAGGATTATGGAAGATGGTGGTTCTATATAGTTTTCAGAAGCTTCTCGTACTTATCCAGCTCCCCATGTTGGATAACAGTAAGTAGGTACCCTCCGTACCTACTCTTAAATTTAAGGATTATGGAAGATGGTTGTTCTATATAGTTTTCAGAAGCTTCTCGTATTTATCCAGCTCCCCACGTTGGATAACAGTAAGTAGGTACCCTCCGTACCTACTCTTAAATTTAAGGATTATGGAGGATGGTTGTTCTATATAGTTTCTAGAAGCTTCTTGTATTTATCCAGCTCCTCATGTTGGAAAACAGTAAGTAGGTACCCTCTGTACCTACTCTTAAATTTAAGGATTATGGAATATGGTTGTTCTACCTAGTTTTCGGAAGCTTCTCGTATTTATCCAGCCCGCGAATTAGTGATCAATGATTGACTGATGACTACAGTAGTATTTCGTTTAATGCATTTACGTAAGAATCCTAAGAATCATCTTGGCTACTTCGCAGTTGTGCAGTATATATAGCAATAGTTACTCGAAGACATACAATCTGTCTAAGGAACCCTACAAATTTTAACACACTCGTCGTCAGTCACAGCCCGCCTGCTTTGTCGGTTTCAAACAAAGACGCCGCTTGCGCGCCGACTTAAAAGCGCCGCCTACGCGCCGCCCGCTCGCGGCCGGCGCGCACTCGTCAGTCACAGCCCGCCTGCTAGGTAGTGAGCACGTCACGACGCGTTCCGTGCTAATTTGTGATGTGCCGATTTGTTCGCGTATTGTGTTAAGTAGAGAAGTGACGATATCGTTCACAAATGAACAGTGGACTGAAATGGTGCGACTTTATGCCATCGCTGGTGAGAACATGAACTTGGCTCGTACGATGTACGCAGAGCGGTTCCCAGAACAACGTGTGCCAAGCCGGGAAACGATCCTAGCGGCTACACAAAGGCTACGTGCCTACGGCACGTAAGTACCTACCTACTTTAGCCTACTTACTGGCAAATGTGTTAGAGTAGCTATTTCTGCCTGTCCTAAGCCAGGAAAAGTATGAAGGGAAAGTTCCATCACAAGTTGTAGGTACCTATGATTCGAGTCATTTCGATACCTACACCACCGGCCGGCTACAGGCGAGAGCGGGCGGCGCGGCGTGATAAGGTCACTAGCGTCCATGAAATCACGTAGGATAGCAGAGAAATGAATTATGAAATTCCATCAAAACTAATTGACTTTTATTTTTAATAATAATAATAACTTGTATCGTCTTGTTTTAGGGGTGTACATACATGGTTTCAGGGATAAGACTGTTTACACTAACACCCTGTATATCTATCTATGTAGTATAAGTCATTTAACATAATATTAATTAATATAGGTAGTATATCAGTTAACTAGTACGCCTAACACAAGCTCCGCTTAGCTTGGGGCTAGATAATGCTGTGTGAATTGACCAGCATTATTTATTATTATTATTATTTATTCACATAATTTTTTTTGCTTCTCGCCATGTACCTTGTAATAACTCTAGGTCAACGGGAAATAGGTACCTACTTCCCGTTGAACTAGAATCATGATATTTGGCAAGACACAAGGTCTTTAGGTCTTAGTCAAGGTAATTATACGGAACCCTTAGTGCGCGAGTATGACTCGCACTTTACGTTTTATTTTCACTTCTTTCACTAGCGGACAAATAATTTAAGTGAAGAGAAAATCAATTAACACTTTATTCTTACTAGTTTTACCCGCGGCTTCGAACGCGTTGTTTCTATAGAAACGTTTAAAGGTGTTTTTTATCCCATGGGAACTGATTTATTGGATAAAAAGTAGCCTATGTTTGATTCTAGGATTAGAATTTCCTGTGTGCAAATTTTTAGCCCGATCCGTTCAGTAGTTTTCGCGTGAAGAGGTAACAAACATCCATCCTTCCATCCATCCAAACTTTCGCATTTATAATATTAGTGTGTTGTTCCCATTTTAAGAGCATTTTTATGGAAAACTTGTTCCAGTTGATTTTTTTTAATTCAACAAAAGTACAATTATTTAATTTTTAGGATCTGTACCTTTTCAACCTCTCCATGGGCAAGCGTCCAGAATTTGGACTTTTAAAAATTGTTTGGCAATGAGTTTTTCTTTGTTTCTATTGAAACGATAGGTTAACTTTAAAATATAACTCAAACTATATTTCCAAATTGTTTAATTATTTAAAACAACCTCATTTTACAAATCTTCACCATAAATTTTACCTTTACTCCTACATTACGTGAACTTCATTCAGAATATTTACATGCTAATTTGTAGGAAATTTTATGGAGAATCCAAATATAATATACGTATGTTAGGAAGTATCACTATACAGGGTGGTTTTTTGAGTAGGGTGGTGATGGCCAAGTGCGAAACTACGGCAGTTAAAGAAATGTCCCTGTGTCTCAAAAAACCAACCTGTATAATAATCAAGAAATCTGCGAAATAGTGCATCATATCCCATTTCCGCGCGGGGCGCCCGGCTAGCGCGCCAGACGGGTGCGGCGCTTGGGGTCTGCCAGTTGAGACTTGAGACTTAGAGAGTCAATTCAAAGTAATTTACATAACAATCTATTGTGTCGGTTTTGTATCTATTTTTATATAAGTAATTTACAACTTATCTGCATAGAGCTTCGAGTGCCTTAACCCTAGACACCTAACCTTCGTCGAATCGACGAGCACACCACAGAAATATTGCTGTTTCTTTTCGGCGCGCGCGCCGATCTTAGCGTCGTCGTTTGCCAACTCAGTGTTCGCCGAGCTCTCTCGGGAAGCAACGGAGTCCGGCGCGTAAGTACTTTATTTCTCGATATATTACGAAAATAGTCGTCGTTTCGACGAATGGTTACGTTTTGTGTACAATTTTTTTCAACTAGTGTTCATACTTTGTTGCAGCTTTTACTATGGCTTCTCAAAGATTGCTGTCTGATGACAATATTACGCGTTTATTATTGGGCGAGGAAGATGTTGGTGAATTGGAGGAGTTACTTGACGGCGAAACAGAAGATAATTTGGAAGTGGAGGATTTGGAAAGCGACACTCAAGACGACCCTTCATGATCCCCCCTGATGGGTCAGAAAATAAGGATTCGACGTGATTTTATGAAGATGATGCATACGCAGTTAGTATAGCCCTGGCTCAAAACCCGACTGGAAATTCGTACTATGCCCACGCACGTAAAAAATGAAATGAAAGAAATATTAGGACCAAAGTTTGATGAGGGCCAAGGTGAAGGTCAAGTTGATGGTCAAGGTGAAGGTCAGTCATCATCCAGCAACCTTCAACCAGTCGAGGCTCCAAATGTGAGAAAAAGAAAAGTCTGTGGTCTTTGTTCCTACAAAAAAGGCGCATGACAAAGTCAAAATGTAAAATGTAACACCGCAATTTGTGGTGAACACAAAGTTGATTTTTGTGTAAAATGCGCCTCTAAATAATAGTTTCTATATTTTTTACTCAAAGATATGACTGTTATTATTTGTGTTCGCCTAAGAAAAAAAGGCTATTTTGTGTTGATTTTTTTAAATTTTAATTTGTATAAGTGTACATCTCATTTTATCTCTAAAACCTAGTGCCATATAATATAAGGTATAAAATAAATATTTTTATAGCAAATCGTAACTTTATTGTTTTATTTACTAAAATAATACTTGTTTTATGTATTTAAGTGATAAACATAACGGAAACATATATAATTAGATAAATTAAAAAGGGCTAAAAATTGCTCGTCGAATCGACGTATGGTTAGGTTTAAAGGAGTATATGGGAAGGTTAGGTGTCTAGGGTTAAAATCATGGTTACACCAACACTCGCCGAAACAGAAGAATCTACGAGGAACATGGAATACCATCGACATTCTCTGATCGATAATCAAGAGCTGTTGCCATTAATATTACCACAGAACGTGATTTCAAATGCACAAGTTCGTCACAAGGCAAAATACTTCCTCCTATACTGAATGTCCTCAACTTATACAAATTATCGGTTAATTCAAGACCGTCTATTTTATTACCATCTAAAATAATTGTTGAGACAGACTGCATTTCGTACAAAAATGCTAATTTAAATTTTGTTAATCTATTATTTGAAAGATTAAGCGTCTTAAGTTTTTGCAGTCCACGGAAAGCTCCAAATCTGATTTTGTCTATCTCGTTGAAGCTTAGGTCAAGATTTGATAAACAGGCAGTGTTCTGGAACGAGCCTAGGTTGAGATTATTGATTTTATTATGACTCAAATTTACCGATTTCAAGGAAACCATATTATTCTCAAAGGAAAATTGATTGGATAGACTGTTATTGCTGAGATTAAGGGACACCAAATTTTTGATGTTTTGTAGATATAACGCATTGACATTCGATAAATGACTTGAAGACATGTCTAAGCTTGTTATGGTAACGTTTTCATATTGAAACGATATTTTACTGTTTAACAAGAGTGTATTTAGAACCAAATTATCAAAAATATTTTTGGCAACTTTAGCTTCAGGATTGTAGGACAAATCCAAATGTTTTAGTGTTCTAAGAGATTTAAAAGTCGATGAATCAAGAGTTTTTAATTTATTAGCCGCTAAATTTAGAATTTCTAAAACACTAAATCCGTCGAAAATATTTTCTAAAATGCTGCCTAGATTGTTGTTGTTCAAGTATATTTCCCGTATCTTTTCACTAGGCAACTGTTTCAAGAAGATTTTTTGTATTTGATTGTAAGATAAATCTAAGACTTGAATTTTCCCTAACCCTTTAAATGCATTGTTGTCAATAGTAGCTAATTCTCCGTGCGATGCATTTAGAACTATGAGGTTTGTAAGCCCTGAAAGCGCGTCGTTATCCCATCGAATATATTTTGTGTTGATAAGCTGTAAATGTAAGACATGGTCTAACCCAAGGAAAGTATTTGCTAAAAGGGTGTTATCCAACTTATTATTCAGCAAATTTAAAGTTTTGACATTTTTGAGGTTTTTGAATGTCATTGGTGATATTTTTTGAATATTGTTATTTGAAAGATTTAGTTCCGTAAGTAAGAGTAGGCGTTGAAATGTATCAGTTTTTATTTCTAAAATAGAGTTATGCTGTAAAAACAGTTTAGATAGTTTCTTGAGTTCGACATTTAGAAATTCTACTTTAGTGAGTTTGTTATTTGAAAGATCAAGTTGGATAATTTCGGTTAGATTGTCAAGAGCAGTTTCAGATATTTTTTGTATATTACACGAGCCCATGTTCAAAGATTTTAAGTTGCCTGCCATCGACATAAAAGGTCTACCTTCTATCTTATTGATGGTACTACCCGCTAGGTTGAGTTCGGGGACCTTGAGTCCCCACAGTGAGTTGGTTTTAATGTCCATCGCTAATGCTGCTTCTAAACCAATATGATGTAATTTGTTTAATGCAATAAACATGCCCGGTTCAATATAAGTGAGATTGTTATGAGAAAGATATAGTGAGTCAAGGTTTATATTATTTGATAGTAAAATAATTTTCAGCGATTTGATATTGTTGTTGGATAAATTCAATGTTTTTAAACTTTCAATAGAGTGAAAAGCGTGGTCATGTATAGCTTTAATGTTGTTAAAGCTTAAATCTATATTTTTTAAACGTTTTGACTTACTGAAAAATATTCCGTTTATATTTTGAATTCGGTTATGATCTAATTCAAGAATCTCTAAATTCTGAAGAGGATAAAGAAAATATCCCAAATTCGTTAGTTTGTTATAGGACAGGCGAATTGATTTTAAAGATATTAAGTTCGCAAAGGCATTTGAATCTACGTTTGTAATGTCGTTATTTGATAAATGTAAATATTTTAAGGAATTTCGACTACTGGTAAAGCAGTTTGAAGGAATGCGATCTAATTTGTTATAGCTAAGATTGATTGATTCTAGTTTCATCGACGAAAAGGAAGCTGCGTCGTCTTCCTCTAACTCTTTAATTTGATTGTTGGATACATCAAATGAAGTTAGATTGTTAGCAGTAGACAACATTTTCAAATTAACCGTTTTTATATTATTTCCATGAAGCTCTATTACATTTAATCCTTTGAGTGTACTGAGTACGCTAGGAACCTTGGTCAAATGACTGTCTTTGACAATGACTTTATACACGTCATAAAGTTGATTCTTATGCAGAAATGATTTGAGATCATCTAAGGCGGCATCTACATTTGTAACATTGATCATTTCTAGTGTGAATAAAGGAGAGACGAGCATAGATGCAATTTTTTCAGTATACTCGGTGCATGTAAATCTGCGGATATAAAAACGTGACAGTGATGAGTAGCATGTTCCTTGGGCACTTGAGAAAAGCTGCAGCGCTATGAAAGCGAAGATCCAATCTGTAACAGAAATTATTTTGTTATCTTGAAGAAAGTTCAGTGCGTAAAGTAAAATATAAGAACACAAGCTTCTAGTAACACTTAGTAATTAGCAAAGTTTTTCAAAGAGTTGTACCATATAATTTTGTGATCTACATATAGTTCAGTTAACTTTGTTAGTGATTTACTAAATTAAGTAGGAATATAGTTCATAGTAAAAGAAAAAATATTTGCAGGTCATGCAAACATTTCACAGAGGTTGTCTTATACAATTAAAATAGATAACAGTGGATCAGATTGGTATTAATATGGATCAGTTACTGTGAAAATTATAATGAAACTAGTTTTTGCCCGCAGCTTCGCACGCGTTGTTTCTATGGAAAAGTTTTAAGGTTATTTCTATCCCATGGGAACTGATTTATGAGATAAAAAGTAGGCTATGTTTGATTCCAGGATTAGACTTGTATGCAAAATTTCGGCCCGATCCGTTCAGCAGTTTTGGCGTGAAGAGGTAATAAACATCCATCCATCCATCTATACATCCAAACTTTCGCATTTATAATATTAGTGTGATGTAATGTGTTTGTGGGCCCTCCCTTATTTTGTAGGGCAATTTTGTGAGGTAAAATAATGAAGGACTGACTTACCCACTTTGATTTTGAACATTATGATAATAATATTTCACAACTTTCTACAGTTTTTACAATAATTGTCTTTGTAATATAAGTATCTAGTGCTACTATGCATCTCAAAGATACTGACTTGTCGGTTCCAAGAATTTTAACACAATGAGGATAATAACTTGTTATCTTTGTCATGACTTAACCTTTGACTCTATGTTTTGTATGACGATAACGTAGTAGGTAAAAAAACAGGTCATTTCTATATACAGGGTGGAATTTTGTAATGCCACCTGGAGGGAAAGTACTCTTAATACTGTAGATAGAAAATTTTACTCAAAGAAAACATTCCTTTAATTTTGAAAAGAAAGAAAACTGCATTCAAAGATTTTCGAAAATTCGCTTGCCACACCCGGGAATCGAACCGACTAAAATCTGTAAAAATTACACCCTGTATTTTTATTGCATAGATCTTTAGGGTCAATTATGAGGATGAAATCTCTCTAACAAACTTAATAAATTAAATGAAAGGAAAACCATGAAATCTTAAATTATTGTAATTATTTACAATAAAAAGTCACTTAACTAATTAGTTACTCAAAATGGGCTCCATTTACACAAATTTATTCTTCTAACGAATTCATTTCTAGTAACTTTTAATAACGTGTTGTGGTGAATATTATAAATCGTATTCTGAACTTAAACTCTCAACTCGTTTACATTCGCATAAGATTTCATGTAAATTAGATTTTTTACATATCCCCACAAAAAAAATCTAAAGGGGTGAGATCTGGTGATCTCGCAGGCCATCTGATTGTGCCGTTGGTACCAATCCAGGTAGGTATTTCAATTTCAATTGTCTTATCTAAATATTAATTCGTCATTTTAATGGATAAATGACGTCAATGATAATTATTAATTATTGACACAAGTAAACAAGTGCTTAACTTGACCCACTCAATTTATAATTTAAGATTTCATGGTTTTCCTTTCATTTAATTTATTAAGTTTGTTAGAGAGATTTCATCCTTATTATTGACCCTAACGATCTATGCAATAAAAGTACAGGGTGTAATTTTTACAGAATTTAGTCGGTTCGATTCCCGGGTGTGGCAAGCGAATTTTCGAAAATCTTTGAATGCAGTTTTCTTCCTTTTCAAAAATAAAGGAATGTTTTCTTTTAGTACAATTTTCTATCTACAGTATTAAGAGTACTTTCCCTCCAGGTGGCATTACAAAATTCCACCCTGTATAAAGAGGCCTTTTCAATAACTACTTTATTATCCTTTCATGCAAAACATTGTCATTGAAACGTGGTGAGAATTTCATTATTTCTTAATTTTTTTAGTAGAGCTGAGAATACCCTTTTTTGAAGTACCTACTTAGGTGCGAAAATAAAACTTGATAGGTTCCATTGATACTAGACAATTAATAAATTAATCAGGTGTTAAAAAATAAAATATTATTATTACTTTTTATGTTATATAACTTTTATTATAAAATTACATAAGGGAAAGTTATTATTATTACCTATACCAAATGCAAATGATTAGATTAGCTAGGTACTTATTTGGACATATGGATAGTTGTTTGTTCTTCTTATCGGAACAGACATTTGGGATAAATACAGTAGGTACTAATCCTAGAATAACATAATTTATGGGTTAGTTGATAAGTAAGAAAAACGCTTGCGCACAGAAGCTAGTTTTATACAAATGCTATGCTATATTATACCATGCTCTATATAATTAGACATGCATCTAACAAGGACACCTGACAAGTCTACAGTAAATGTAATTATAGTTAATGTACATAGACTCTATTAGAATCGACTATTAGGTACCGTTTAGTATTCGTCTCAGATGTTGCGTCTTTATCAATCACTCAATAGAAGATTCAAGGTAACTTTGTTCTGTTGCAGCTATGCTACCTAGTGTGTACGTGTTACAAGAAACCCCACCAACATTCTCTGTAAAATAGTCTAAAGACCTCGAGTCCAAAATTATTTTATACTTTGATTGTATAAGCACAAGTTGCTCACACAAAATACTATTTCCACCAAGACTGAGTCGTTTCAAATTATACAGATTAGCTGCTAGAGCAAGATCATATATCCTGTTTTCATCTAAAATAATAGTTGAAACAGATGGCACGTCGTACAGAAGTGCCAGTTTGTATTCAGATAATTCATTATTCGACACATCAAGTTTGTTAATGACGTTGAGTCCATGTAAAGCTCCAAATTGTATCCTTTCTATCTTATTATGGCTGAGATCAAGTTCTCTTATATTGCTTGTGTTTATGAACGTGCCTGGATGAACATTACGAATTTTATTGTGGCTCATATTCAATACTTTTAAAGACAACCCATTCTCAAACGAAAATTTATCTAAACTGGCTATGTTGTTGTGACTGAGATCCAGAGAAACCAAGTTTTTTATATTTTCAAGATGCAGCGAACTAATGTTCGAAATTTGGTTAGAAGATAAGTCCAAGTTTGTTATGGTAGTGTTTTCAAATTGGAATGTGACTTTATTATTGTTCTTCAGTAAAAGTGATTTGAGAATCAAATTATCGAAAACATTACTAGTTAGTTCAATGTTAGGGTTGTGGGACAGATCCAAGTACCTTAAATTTTTCAAAGGTTGAAACGCAGAGGTATCTACTGTTAGTATTTTATTGTTAGCTAAATTCAAAACCTGTAAAATATCTAAACCATCAAAAGAGTTCGGCAAAACCGATAGCTCATTGTTGTTTAAGTATATTTCTTTTAAATATTTGTTATGTACCAGTTTTATGTTGAAATTTTGTAATTGATTAAAAGATAAGTCCAATGTTTGCACATTGCTAATCCCAGTAAAAGCATAGTAATCAATAAAAACTAATTCGCCGTGAGATGCATTTAAGACTCTTAGGTTTGTAAGCCCAGTAAGCGCGTAACTATCCCATCGCATATATTTTGTGTTGGTTAATTCCAAACGATGAACATTGTCTAGTCCAAAGAACGTATTTGATAAAAGTGTGTTACTCAGGTTGTTGTTTATAATGTTCAAAGTTTCAAGATTTTTTAGATTTTTGAAGGTCATTGATGGTATACTTTTGATATCGTTACTGGAAAGGTCTAATGCTGTCAATGAGGACAGTGTCTGAAATGTATCAGACTTTAATTCTTGAATAGAGTTATTTTGTAAATAAAGTGTTGATAGATTTGCAAGGTTTACTTTCAGAAAGTCTACTTCCAATAGTTTGTTACTAGATAAATCAAGTCGTTTGAGTTCTGCCAGAGTGTCAAAAGCAGATTCAGATATTATTTGTATCTCACACGAGTGTAAATCCAAATACTTTAAGTAATTTCCCATGTTGGTGAAAGGAGTGCCTACAATCTTATTTATTTTACTGCCTGATAAATTTAATACGTCGGCTTTAAGCCCCATAAACATATGTGATGTAAGTTCTGTCGCTAGAGCCGCTTGTAAATTAATATCATGTAAATCTTCCAGTTCAGTAAAAATGCCGGGTTCTATTTTACTGAGATTGTTGAAAGCAAGTGAAAGCTTTGTTAGTTTCGTGTTATTTCTTAATAAAATTTCTTCAAAAGTCTGTATTTTATTAAAAGATAAATCTACTTTTCCCAAATTTTTAAGGTTGCCAAAAACACGGTCTTCTATAATTTCGATACCGTTGAAACTCATATCTAAATTAACTAAATTCGTTGATTTATTAAAATTTTCTTCACGAATTTCTTTAATTTGGTTATGGGATACATCAAGACTTTTCAAATTTCGTAATGGATGAAGAAAATATCCTAAATTCACAAGTTTGTTATTTGATAAATCAAGGGTATCTAAAAGTGCCAAGTTTGCAAATGAATAATAATCTATATTTGTTATTGCATTGTAAGACAAATCCAGAGTGGTTAAGGAATCTCGAGTGCTATAGAAACAGTTCAAAGGGATGCGGTCCAATTTGTTATGGCTAAGCTTGATTATTTTTAAATATTTAGTGGACTTGTAGGTCACTGTTTCCTCTTCAAATTCTTTGATTCCATTGTTGGATACATCTAATACCTCCAGGTATTTAGCATAAGGTAACATGTTTAAATTAATTGACTTGATATTGTTACCCCTGATCATTGCAATTTTCAATCCTGGTAGTGTTAAAAGTCCACTAGGAATCTCAGTTAAGTGACTGTCTGTGATTGTGAGTCTTTTAATTTCTTTTCCAATTAAATTGTAATTTGTAGGATAATCATATCCATTTTCATAATCTTCAGGGTCACCGTCAACGAAAGCTTTAACAAGTTTTATTACAGTGCTTTGTTCGTTTTCTATGTTATCTAATACTAATTCAAAAGAGTCAACATTTTTCAATGTGAGCATGAATCCAATATTGGGATATCCGGTGCACACCAGTCTGTTTGATTGTAAGTCAGTAACGAGGTCATGACGCAACGGGTTACCGTAGAAAATCAGACCCTCGTCATTATCGGAGTCCCAATTGCAGCTTCCTAAGGCATTTGAGACCCCCAGCAGCAGTACAACAGCAGTGAAGCTCCAATCTGCAAATAAAATGGTTTTTTCTACGTTTATAACTAATTTATATATATTTATTGCATGACTGTAGCTGTCGTGGTTTTGCAGCCCCCCGCGTTACGCCTTCATATTGCATTCCACTAAATAAAATCGCTTGCGATCTACTTGCTTGAGATACCTATTGTCACGTGTGTACTCTAACTAGCATGTAGTTAGAGTACACACGTGACAATAGGTAGGTACCGTCAGCGACCAAAATAACAAAAAGGGCAATCTCCCAAAACATCTTTAGAAGTATACGAATCACGACGACGTACAAAAATACTATTGTTTTTTGCGTTGTGCGAACGTAGCTATACGTATATTGAAAAAATATATGAAAATAAATTGTATAATGCTGGACAATCACCAGAGCATCACCTAGCCCGGAAGTAAGTAGAGCTTGTGTGACGGGTACTCTAATAGTATACAGGGCGTCCCACGGCTGTGCCACATGGAGAGAAAGTATCTTAAGTATTGTAGATAGAAAATTCATTTTGATTTTAAAACAATTTAAACTGCATATAAAGATTTTTAATAATCGCCCGTCTGAACCGGGAATCGAACCTGCTAAATTGTAAAAAAAAACACCCGCAATTTTACAATACCAATCAAAGGGGTCAATTAAAAGGATTATTTTTTCCAATTAACGCTACTTTGATAAAAGGAAGACCATGAAATTTTACAGTTATTTAAAACTAGACGATCGCCTCGCGGTTTTATCCGCGTAGTTCCCGTTCCCGTTTGAATTCCGGGATAAAATATAGCTTATGTCACTCCCTGAAAAGTAAGCTTCCTGACGGTGAAAGAATTTTTCAAATCGATCCAGTAGTTTCGGAGCGTATTCAATACAAACAAACAGTCAAATTTTTCCTCTTTATAATATTAGTATAGATAATTACGTTTTGCTTACAATTAATTGAACTAAGAAAATGCTGAATATTTGTCCCATTCTGTAGTATACGAATTCTCTCTCTCTTTCAACACTTAATAATTAGCACTTTGATAAGTATCGTAAAATTATGGGCGTTTTTTTACAATTTGGCGGGTTTCATTCCCGGTTCAGACAGGCGATTATTTAAAAATCTTTCAACGCAGTTTCAATTGTTTTCGAAATCAATATGAAGTCTTTTACAATAATCTATCTACAATATTTAAGATCTCCCGTCTATGTGGCATAGACCTGTATACTAAAATACAGAACAATCTGAAGATATTTGCTCAGGAATCGAACCAGCAACCGCTTACGCCACAGAGGACGTCGCATCATCGTTCTATAATAACTAATTTCGTCAAAAATCAACTTACTCCTCCCGATTAGGAGCATGATGACAATTTTGTAGTCCCCTTTTTTCACTGTAGAAATTTCCACCCTTTTGTTATCAAAATTAGTTTATTTCTCACTCCACAGACATGTCGTCGGTTGCAAGAGCTTCGTCAAAATGATGATGTCTTCCATCCTTGAATTCTTATCAAGAAGTTTATCTTCACCTTTGACTCTACCATATCAGTAGGTTTTCCCTGAAGTTAAATAATGCATGATTCTTCGTGTTTAGTCGACCCGACCTGACACCATTTAAAAACTATCATCTGGAAGGATGTCTGCGTCGTCAGTCATACAATTTAAAAAAATGTTTACTAGCTGTGCGCGTGGCTATGTATATTTTATGTCATAACTTCCTATGTAAAACCTTGCATAGTGGTCAAAGTATCATTTGAATTCTGTCAATCAACAACAACAACACCGCCCTATACCAGTCCACTGATGGACTTAGGCCTTTCCTAATAAGCGCCGTATTGGCTCTTAAAGTAGTAATATGCCCCACACTGGGCATGCGGGTTGGGGATCGCAGGATAAAGCTTTTTTCAAACCGCCGCCGCCGACGCTATTGCTCGTCGACGACGGTTAATTTAAAACTGTCTATTTCTTAATAACCTTAATTATAAAAAGCCACTACAAAAATTAATAGGCAAATAACACAAACTACTTACACTAGAACAATGAAAATACCTTAGCTTACCTCCCCCCGACATAATAGTTCAGCACTGGATCACCTGTCAACTGCGGCGTCGCGACGCCTGCTTGTAATTACTTGCCGACGCGTCGGCAAGTAATTACAAGCAGGAGATAAAAGGAAAGTAAGGTAGGTCATTGAACCTTAAACTATTTCATTTTTATTTATGTTTTAATCATTTATTAATAAATAAGTTATTAACAAAGAACATTCCAATCAAATAATGGAAACAAATTGGAACTAGAATGAGACGATCTATTCCTTTCCAATACCAAAAAAGTAATATCAAATGGTATTTGTTTATTGTCCTAGACATAGCATCTATTAATTCTCAAGAAATATTATTATGGTGTCGGAATGGTGCAGAAAAAAATGGGGTTTAATCTATCACAAAAATTAATTTATTTTGAACACAAATTAGCTAAACTACACAGTTAAGTAAGGTAAAAATTTAAAGTAAAAATCTTTAAACCGAAAGAAAATGAACAAAAGACATACATATTAGTTTGGCGTGTTTTTAAAAGCTATAAACTTCGTACCGTAACCTTCCTATAGACTTCAAATTCTTTCGCGATTCCGATTTCGTGATTCGCCATCCGTCAACTTTGCTTATTTTTAACCCACGACGCAAAAAGAGAGGGGTGTTATAAGTTTCACGTGTCTGTTTGTGTATCTGTCTGTGGTATCGTAGCTCCCAAACGGATGAACCGATTTTCGTTTAGTTTTTTTTGTGTCATAGATAATTTTATCCAGAGTGTTGTGTGCAAGCAATAAACGTCGGCCGGTTTTTAAAATTTTTAATTTTGGTCTTATTTTATGCAGACTTCTTGTTTACGCCCGTTGCCATGGAAACCATTAGTTACCAGTGATCGTCAAAATGATCATGTGATGATGTTTTATATTCCTACCTGAGACAGCAGCGAGTTTTTACTCTATGATTCCTACGTTTTACGGTGCACATCATCAATCCCTCGAGAGAAAAACTTTTATAGGACCACTTTAATATCAACTTTTGTACCTACAACAACGAAAGAATCAGCAAAATCTAATATGAATTGGCGAAGATATCACCAAAATTGAGCTAGTCGTGATAAAAAAACGGAAATATTTTATGGGACCACTTACAAATCATTCTCTATGCAATAGTGAAAGAATCAGCAAAATAGGTTAATCATTGGCGGAGATAACAGGTAACATACATAAAAATACATAGGTTCAATTCAGAACTCCTCCTTTTTTGAAATCGGTTAAAAATCATATTACTTTAGTAGCCATATTCACTGCCTACGTTGATTTCCTTATTAAATGGTCAAACTTACACGTACCTACACTTTCTAGACTAGATCTTTTCGATTTAAATATAAAGAAACGGAAAGTGTTATTTAGGTATCTATCAACTTTTCCCAGTGTACAAATAATACATTGTATCAATACGGAATACCAACTTAGAAATAGAATAGTGCATTTTACACCAAGGCGAGAAAGTGATCAATTCCTACCGAGTGTGTCGTTTTGGCACCTTAAAACACACGAGGTAGGAATTGCACTTTCTGCCGAGTGATAAATATTGCTTTATACTTCACCTTCGAGGAAAATAACAAGCAGAATTAATTATTAATTGAAATCGCGCCCAATGATGTTGGTAAAACCTCATTTACCGCGCCAGCCTTTGGGTTCTTTTTCAAAATATTGTTCGGAAATCGGAGGAGGCCTAATGGACTTGGAGTAAAAACTTTTTGTCGTTTGACCGAACGAAAATAACCATAGCTACCGGCCGATCTTTTAGGAAATTAAAAAGAAATAAAACGTTAGAAATGGATTTCCATACACTTTTTCCTCCCGCTAAAACACGTGAGAAATGAAATTCCATAGAGTTTTTCCTCCCGGTTTCCTATAGGCCTGCAAAGACATACTTTCTATTCTGTAAATGGAAAAGGAATAGGCAACTTTCCGAGCAGGTGTAGTATAAATAATATAAACGTTTATTTGTAATTCAGCAATACAATTCAAAAGAAAGAACATAGAAAATAAAACAATTTGCTAGAGTCACAAAACGGACCCTGTCTCAGCATGACTTAAATAGTACTTAATCATTTTGTGTTCATTAACAAGTTCTTAGGATGTAGGTAGTGAGAGCATGGATTTGGGTCAAGTTTTGTTACATCTCGTCCGTGAAAAAACTCGTTCACGGACGGGTTGTTCACTTCACTTTGTGGTACAAATGGTCCGAATAAAAAATTAAAGGAATCAAGAGTCGGACGAGTTGACCCTCTACTTAAAAAGTGAAATGGACAACTCGTCCGCGGACAAGTTTTTTCTCGGACGGGATGTACACTAACCCGAAATTATAACATAAACTCGTGCCCCAACGGGCGCCACACAAGCGCCACAACATAAGATTATACATTATGCAAGAAGTTAGATTTTATCCTGGCAACGGAAATAAACTTTAATCTGCACCTATAACACTACGTGCCTAAAACACTTTTCTAAGGTTATTTGTTTATATAGTGTTAGTTAACCCACACTCCGGGAAAAATCATATTCGACCTCTGTACTACATCCCAACTTACGCGGGACTGGAACCCGCACCATTCCACTCTGTACGGGAATGTCTTGCCAAGTCAACCTCCTGACCAGTCAAAAGCTGAAGCAAGAATACTTGTAGCGATAAAAGCGTCACGGCTGAGGATGATGATGTGTATTTGCTCCAGTATGAAGGTACAAGAGTTATTGAAATAGTTGCGCTCCTTAGGACGAGATGTTTGACCCTTGTTGGGCATCTGTAGTACTTACCTGAACAGGGATGGAACAAGAAACAAGTTGGGGGCAGTATTGGGAGACAAAGTTTGGGTAGAATGGGGCCAGGGTTGTCGAGGCAGAGTTTTTTAATGATCTACGTATTTTTAATACGACTAATATTATACATGCAAATGTATGTCCGTTTCTATATCTCTGTTTCTTTGTCTGTCTGTTATTTTTTATCCTTATTGGTTAAAGGGATCTTAGTAAAATAATGCAAGAAATACATTGTTTTAGGATATTGATATAATTTTTCCGAGATACTCGAGTGCAAATCATGCCTAAAGGACGACGTATCCGACGATGTATCACGAAGGGCTAGAAAACACCTACTCACTCCTGTCTTGCAGACCCTCTTATTTATTTCCCCCTTTTATACCTATAATCTAGTCTTTAATACGCTCCTGGCCCTCAGCCGCAACTAATTCCCGTTGACAGGGGCTCAAGAGTGCTTTTGTTACGTCACGAGTGACGTCAGACACTGGATTATTACTTTCCCTTTACTCGCCTTTGTTTTCTGCGATAAAACGTGTAGGATGTTATCTAATTTGTGCAAAGGGGTTTGAAGATTTTTGTATGGAGAGTGGCCCTAACATTTGACTTTTTTTTTAGAATCGCCGCGCACAATAAAAGTTTCGTTCAGACACATAGTACCAGAAACGCAAATTACCTTATACCTACGCTAATGGCCAGAAATGGATTTCGCAAATTACCAGATACGCATACGACCAGATTTTGTTTCGCAAATTACCAGATACGCATACGACCAGATTTTGTTTCGCAAATTACCAGATACGCGTATGACCAGATCCTGTTTCGCAAAATAATAGAGGATACTAAAACTAATAAAAATATCTCATAAAATAATGTTAAATAATGCGTCAGACTTCTGAGATATTCACTGACGAAAATAACTCACACACTAGGTATTGCTTCTTCATTGTGAATATCTTGAAAAACCTGAATCTTTAGGAGATTATGGGAGGAACATGTTTTATTTAGTTTAGTGTCTTCTATCCAAATATAAAACTAATTCCTTTGTACGCGGCAGTTTTGAAAAAAAAAAAACTGGTACCAGATGCTAGGGCAAAAATCACAATGAATATTTTAAGATATTTTTATTTGTTTTAGCGTCTTCTATCCAAATATGTAACTTTAACTGTGCGCGGCGATTTAAAAAAAAAGCAAAACGGCAACCGATGTTAGGGTCAAAATGTTCAAACCCCTTTGCAGAAAGGAGAGTTATGTATATCATCCGATGAATAACAGCGTTGCAGGACCTGGCACAGTCCATCCATACGATTCTCTAAACTAAAATAATACCGCCGACATCAACATCGACATTGGTGATTTAGGTGTGTAGAGTCTTGAAAGAAATAACTCAATGCCAATATTTCTCCGCAAAAAGCCATAAGTCCTCATTAGCACCTGCATTTCAATGTCGCAACATTTTTGTTTGCGCTTGAGTTTTTCAAACGCTGGTAATTGGAAGCATTCATTACGGAGTCTTTTGACGGCTGAATGGCAATGGAGTGACATTGAGAGCTAGTCCACTGCTTTGAGATAGGAAAACTGTATGGAATAAGGAGAAGCCATAACGTCGAGTTATAATGTAGACTTCGCTTTTACGGTGGCGTGGTCAGTGCCGTCATTTTATATTTCGAAGAACCTATGCGAAAAACTTGGAGATAGACCATAAACAAAGTGTTCCTTGATATAAGGTCTACTGTGTTCCTACGCAATGACCCTGGCTTTGAGTAGGAACAACAAACACACTGTCAAGAGTCCTTTACAATGTACCTATTTATCTATATATACGGAAACTTAAAAATGATTAACAGTTTTTAAATAAGTTAGTCTTCCAGTTTTACAAATATGGGCTACTGTGAATTTATCTTGCTAGAAAGAATCTAGTCAGAAAGTTAATGGTGTTAATGAATAAATAATAATGTGAAACTGTCCAGGTCCATCTGATTAGAAATATTTACATAATTTGAGTCCATCGCTGGACACAGGCCTCCCCTTGAAGAGCGCTTCATTAGCTTTTATCTCGTGCATGGGAGTAGTGCCCATAATCCCCACGCTGGGCATGCGGGTTGGGGATCGCAGTTCAGTGGTAGAATGGTTCTGCAGGGGGCGCTGCTGCTCGCCCCCGGTGGATATCCCTTAGTCACCTCTTACGTCACCCGCGGGAGGACTTGGGGTAATGCAAATTCTAAGCCGGCACCAAACAGCAAGTTTGTATCAATATGTATCTTAAGCCTATGGAGCTGGAATTTGGCATACTTATGGTAGTTTGGTGACAATGGAATGTCATGGTATTATCAAGCTGGTCTGATGATAGAGATAGGAGGTGGTCATAGGAACTCTTAAACGAAACGACGTAACTCCGTCGAGTTTGGGTTCGTTGGATTAGTCTTCCCAAGCACTTTGGTCCTGGATGATAGCTTGTTTGCAAAAAGTTTTTTTTTAATTTTAATAGTTTTTTAAATATCTAAGTGACCTAGCTTCTATATGAACGTGGAACCGAGCAACGTCGGGGCTTAATTCTGTCCTTTATGACATTCATTGGCGCATCTATTGTTCAACGGTAAGTGGGGGTGTGTAACAGAGATTCTCGAGATTTTGTGCTGTTCATTATTTCTGCACGACCTGTGTAAATGCTGGTTTCATAAAGCCCTAAAATAGGCCAATGATGTAAGTAGATGATGATGGCTTAGCCCAAATAATAATAATACTGGACAATTCACACAGCATTATCTAGCCCCAAGCTAAGCAGAGTTTGTGTCATGGATATTAGATGAACGATATATACGTTATACAATAGCGAAATAATTTTCATAGTCTGTCAATCGTTGACGGAGAAATCGGTAAACATAGGTAGGTACATATAAAAAAAGTACATACAGCAGAACAAAGAACCTCCTCCTTTTGTAATTTTTTTAAGTCGGTTAAAAATATCAGATTATCTGGCTAGAGTCTATAAGAACTTAGGATGGGTTTTCTCCAAGTCGAAAAATAACTACTAACAGGCTAAAGGTTTCTTCGTCGCTTCTTTATTTGTCTTACATACCGAAGCGACAGAAATCAAAACAATCACTTTAATTCCGTGACAGTGTTTAGTAGTGTACATTTATTGTACGAGTATTTATGGAAACAAAGAGTTTTTGATTTTGATTTTGAATGACATCAGTTTCCTTCAGTGTATAAACACCTCATCTGCGATCACCAATCTCCCCGCAGAAGTGGTGAATATGGTTCAGCTGTGGACTTATGAGTCAGGTTACCTGTTATTGAAATGGGGCGTTTTAACATTTTACCTATTTATTCAGTTCTTTCATGTAGGTATACAGGTATGTAGGTAACGTGTATAATCAGCGGGAAACATTATTTTGAAATTTATGACGGTAGCATTTCTATAAAAGCGTGCTGTCTCTGGTTCACTTTTGCTCGAGCCGTCGTAAGGTAAACACCTTGTTAAAGTACACTGATACGTCCAAATCGCCATTGATTTGTATTCTTTGGTTGTTAGGTACTATTTTTTCTGAAATAATTTTGTGTTTAATTATTTTGTATTTTTTTTCTTATTTCTTTATTAACAAAGAAAACTACAATGAAATATTAGGAATAAATAAGAACTTGTGTTTATTACAATTGAAACCATTGACCTAACTGCAGACTGTTGCAAACGATCTACAGGTATTTTACTATAAAAACTTTCGTAGTTTGACGAATTCATTATGAATGTAAGCGGGTTAACTACGAACCTATTTTGTGTTGGAAGAACACCAACGTTTCATCCCTTAAGGCGGTACCCTACCTCGTTATTGTGTGAAGAGGATAGGCATAGGATTTCGCGTTCACAGGAGCGGGACAGAGCAAAGCGGCGTAAGCCCAAAAATCAAGTTTTTAGTAGTAATTTGCTCCCCACAAACATTAGAATAGTTAATTGAAAAAAAAGCAACATATAAAATGTTCTTTATACTTAGCTCAATTACTATGCCTAATCTCAAGATTGTATCATCTGTATTTATTGAGAAATTAGGGTTTTAGTAAAAAATTAGAGGTAACTTTGCGGTTTTTTTCTATCGAGAAAATTTTATGGAATCGTGTTTTCAAAACAAATGATCGATAGAATAAGTCCTGAACTTTACCATATATAAATTTCAAAGTTAAATATTCAGTAGTTTGAAAGATATGGAGGTCCGACGGAGTTGAAAATAAGCAATTTGAGGGTAGGTACCCCCTTAACGAGGGACTTCATCAGGGTGAGTGCGGTTCGCGTCGCGCCTGTACGTCCTTCCGCGCACTACGGAAGTGTTATATGCAAATGTTATATTGGTGAAACGAAGAGGAACATATCCACCATGCTCTCTGAACGCATACGCGCCGTAAAGAATGTTGACACCAATAGCTCGGCGGTGGTAGAACATTTTATTGAGGAAGGACCATCGCATTACGTTCGTTTCGACAAAGCCCGTGTCTTGTCTAGGGAAAAATTCTTTGTTCCCCGGAAGATACGCGAGGCGATAGAGATTGAAGGACGGCCCAACTTCAATAGAGATAGAGGTTGGAACTTACCACCCGCTTGGAAGCCGTGTCTCCTTGGGAAGTCGGATAGCAGTATAGAGCCGGATGTAGATACTGTTAGTTCCGTATGTACACAAAGTATAACTACAATGATATCTCCGCGAGAAGCTGGCTCTCCTACTCAACAGTATCGACAAGCAGCGTGCCCCCCACCACCCCCGGCGCCTACGACCCGTGCTCTGCGTGCCCTAGCCCGTAGTGCGCGGAAGGACGCGGTCCAGGGGGTCTATTCGCTTTCGACTAAATCGACAGTCGCGTGCTTCGTTTTGTCAAATTGCTATTCTAATTCATCAAAACTCGAAGCTACGGCACGAAGCTTGAAATGGCGGCTTTTGCGGCGGCCACCTCTATTCTAATGGGCAAAATGAACGAACGAAACATTAAATTTGACAGCATTTTTTCAAGAACCACTGTCAATTTGCACGGTAGCTACAAAGCTACCTTTTTATTTTCGTAATGTGTTTTTTCACCATATTTTGTCCATTTATCACTAAAATTTCGGTAGATTTATGATTGTTAAAATATTTTATACACGTAGCGTCCTAAATTATTGAAATTTACTCATGATATTTGAAGATCACTCCGTTCCATATTTTTCAGAAAAGCGGCTCTACCGCCATCTCTTAGCAAAGCCGACAACTAACAACTTATTAATGTATAATGTATAATAATAATAATAATACATTTATTTCAGACAACATTAGAACAAGTATAGATCTTATTACTTTTGACGACCTCTGTGGCGCGGTGGGCGAAGGTCTGCCTGCGACGCAGGAGGTTGCGGGTTCGATTCCCGCCTCGGGACAAATATTTGTACGATCTGCAGATATTTGTTCAGGGGTGTTCTGGTCGTTTTCTATGTATAATAAAAAATATCTATCTATGTACTCGTATATTATTATCTATATCAGTTATCTAGTACCCATACCACAAGCTCTGCTTACCTTGGGGCTAGATAATGCTGTGTGAATTGTCCAGCATTATTTATTTATTATTATTTATTAACTTATTCTACGGTCCATATGAATATATACCTTAAATCTAACATACATAAAAATATAAAAACTTATTTTAAATAAAATTGCACACGTTCTAAATTTGCGGCGTCGACGTGTATGACGCAATCAGGGTGTCAGCTGACGACGGTGCACGGCGGTGTCCCCTTGCAGGCGGCCAGTGAACCGTCGGAACTTGACACCCTTCGGCCAAAACTCTTCACTCAAGTAGGTCGAGAGATGTTGAGTTGGAACTCTCACCATAAATGAACAGAAGCTTAAATTATGGCGAGAGTCCAGCTTCTCGACGCGCAGCGAGAGCCCAGTCTTCGTGTTCAGGTAGTCCTCCACAGCCTTTGTCTGCACAGCGTAGTGGACGCGTGAGATGTAAAGCTGCGTTGTAAGGACTTCCACCCTGAAGCCAGATGTGATATCTAGCGGTCCAACACCGCACCGGTTTCGACTAGAGGGCTTCCGGCGAACTACCCTGATGAATCCATCCGAATCACAGGGTCCCTTGCCAGAAGGCAGCTCAGGCAGCTCAGGTATAGATAACAGTGGATCCGATTGGTATTAATATGGATTAGTTATTGTGGAAATGTGTATGTGGGCCCTCCCGTATTTTGTAGGGCAATTTTGTGAGGTAAAATAATGATGGACTGACTTACCCACTTTGATTTTGAACATTATGATAATAATATTTTACAACTATAACCAATGTCTTTGTAATGTGAGTATCTAGTGCTTCTATGCATCTCAGAGATACTGACTTGTCGGTTCCAAGAATTTTAACACAATGAGGGTAGTAACTTGTTATCTTTGTCATGACTTAACCTTTGACTCTATGCTTTGTACATGACGATAACGAAGTAAGTAAAAAACATGTCAAATCTATTTATAAAGAGGCGTCTTCAATAACTTCTTTGTTATCCTTTCAGGCAAAACACTATCATAGAAAAGTGGTGAGAATTTCATTATTTTGATTATTTTTTGAAAATAAATCTTGATAGGTTCCATTGATACTAGATAACTGATAAATTAATCAGGTAACATAAAAGGCACACTAATATTACCTAAATTGTTATTCTGTAAGTATGAAGTGAACTTTTGAGAAATATGTAAATATCTTTAAACAAAGGTATTAAAAAACAAATAATAGAAAATTTACCACTTTTTTATTATAAAGTTACATAAAAGATACGAAATGCAAAAGATTAGATAGGTAGGTACTTATTTGGACAGATGGATAGTTGTTTGTTACTTTTTATCGGAACAGACATTTGGGATAAATACAGTAGGTGGGTACTAATCCTAGAATAACATAATTTATGGGTTAGTTGATAATTAAGTAAGAAAACGCTTGCGCACAGAAGCTAGTTTTATACAAATGCTATTCTATATTATACCATGCTCTATTAAATTAGACATGCATCTAACAAGGACAGCTGACAAGTCTACAGTAAATGTAATTATAGTTAATGTACATAGACTCTATTAGAATCGACTTAATAGTCGATTCTAATAGAGTCTATGTACATTACCGTTTAGTACCGTTTAGTATTCGTCTCAGATTTTGCGTCTTTATCAATCACTCAATAGAAGATTCAAGGTAACTTTGTTCTGTTGCAGCTATGCTACCTAGTGTGTACGTGTTACAAGAAACCCCACCAACATTCTCTGTAAAATAGTCTAAAGACCTCGAGTCCAAAATTATTTTATACTTTGATTGTAGAAGCACAAGTTGCTCACACAAAATACTATTTCCACCAAGACTGAGTCGTTTTAAATTATACAGATTAGCTGCTAGAGCAAGATCATATATCCTGTTTTCATCTAAAATAATAGTTGAAACAGATGGCACGTCGTACAGAAGTGCCAGTTTGTATTCAGATAATTCATTATTCGACAGATCAAGTTTGTTAATGACGTTGAGTCCACGTAAAGCTCCAAATTGTATCCTTTCTATCTTATTATGGCTGAGATCAAGTTCTCTTATATTGCTTGTGTTTATGAACGTGCCTGGATGAACATTACGAATTTTATTGTGGCTCATATTCAATACTTTTAAAGACAACCCATTCTCAAACGAAAATTTATCTAAACTGGCTATGTTGTTGTGACTGAGATCCAGAGAAACCAAGTTTTTTATATTTTCAAGATGCAGCGAACTAATGTTCGTTATTTGGTTAGAAGATAAGTCCAAGTTTGTTATGGTAGTGTTTTCAAATATTAATGTGACTTTATTATTGTTCTTCAGTAAAAGTGATTTGAGAATCAAATTATCGAAAACATTACTAGTTAGTTCAATGTTAGGGTTGTGGGACAGATCCAAGTACCTTAAATTTTTCAAAGGTTGAAACGCAGAGGTATCTACTGTTAGTATTTTATTGTTAGCTAAATTCAAAACTTGTAAAATCTCTAAACCATCAAAAGAGTTCGGCAAAACCGATAGCTCATTCTTGTTTAAGTATATTTCTTTTAAATATTTGTTATGTACCAGTTTTATGTTGATATTTTGTAATTGATTAAAAGATAAGTCCAATGTTTGCACATTGCTAATCCCAGTAAAAGCATAGTAATCAATAAAAACTAATTCGCCGTGAGATGCATTTAAGACTCTTAGGTTTGTAAGCCCAGTAAGCGCGTAACTATCCCATCGCATATATTTTGTGTTGGTTAATTCCAAACGTTGAACATTGTCTAGTCCAAAGAACGTATTTGATAAAAGTGTGTTACTTAGGTTGTTGTTAATAATGTTCAAAGTTTCAAGATTTTTTAGATTTTTGAAGGTCATTGATGGTATACTTTTGATATCGTTACTGGAAAGGTCTAATGCTGTCAATGAGGACAGTGTCTGAAATGTATCAGACTTTAATTCTTGAATAGAGTTATTTTGTAAATAAAGTGTTGATAGATTTGCAAGGTTTACTTTCAGAAAGTCTACTTCCAATAGTTTGTTACTAGATAAATCAAGTCGTTTGAGCTCTGCCAGAGTGTCAAAAGCAGATTCAGATATTATTTGTATCTCACACGAGTGTAAATCCAAATACTTTAAGTAATTTCCCATGTTGGTGAAAGGAGTGCCTACAATCTTATTTATTTTACTGCCTGATAAATTTAATACGTCGGCTTTAAGCCCCATAAACATATGTGATGTAAGTTCTGTCGCTAGAGCCGCTTGTAAATTAATATCATGTAAATCTTCCAGTTCAGTAAAAATGCCCGGTTCTATTCTACTGAGATTGTTGAAAGCAAGTGAAAGCTTTGTTAGTTTTGTGTTATTTCTTAAAAAAATTTCTTCAAAAGTCTGTATTTTATTAAAAGATAAATCTAATTTTCCCAGATTATTAAGGTTGCCAAAAACACGGTCTTCTATAATTTCGATACCGTTGAAACTCATATCTAAATTAACTAAATTCGTTAATTTTTTAAAATTTTCGTCACGAATTTTTTTAATTTTGTTACGGGATACATCAAAATTTTTCAAATTTCGTAATGGATGAAGAAAATATCCTAAATTCACAAGTTTGTTATTTGATAAATCAAGGGTATCTAAAAGTGCCAAGTTTGCAAATGAATAATAATCTATATTTGTTATTGCATTGTAAGACAAATCCAGAGTGGTTAAGGAATCTCGAGTGCTATAGAAACAGTTCAAAGGGATGCGGTCCAATTTGTTATGACTAAGCTTTATTGTTTTTAAATATTTAGTGGACTTGTAGGTCACTGTTTCCTCTTCAAATTCTTTGATTCCATTGTTGGATACATCTAATACCTCCAGGTATTTAGCATTAGGTAACATGTTTAAATTAATTGACTTGATATTGTTACCCCTGATCATTGCAATTTTCAATCCCGGTAATGTTAGAAGTCCACTAGGAATCTCAGTTAAATGACTGTCTGTGATTGTGAGTCTTCCAATCTCTTTTCCAGGAAAACCATATATATCTTCATAATCTTCAGGGTCACCGTCAAAGAAAGCTTTGTCAACTTGTATTAGACCGAATTGTTCGTTTTCAAAGTTATTTAATTCTAATTCAAAAGAGTCAACATTTTTCAATGTGAGCATGAATCCAATATTGGGATATCCGAAGCACACCAGTCTGTTTGATTGTGAGTCAGTAACAAGGTCATGAGTCAACGGGTTACCGTAGAAAGGACCCTCGTCATTATCGAAGTCCCAATAGCAGCTTCCTAAGGCACTTGAGACCCCCAGCAGCAGTACAACAGCAGTGTAACTCCATTCTGCAAAAAGATGGTTTTCTCTACTTTTATTATCAATTTATATATATTTATGGCATGACTGTGGCTGACGTGGTTTTACAGATCCCCGCGTTACGCCTTCATATTGCATTCCATTAAATCAAATTGCTTGCGATCTACTTGCTTGAGATACCTAGTCATACTAGTTAGAGTACACACGTGACAAAAGGTAGGTACGGTCAACGACCAAAATAAATAAAAGGGCAATATCCCAAAACGTCTTTAGAAATATACGAATCAGTACGACGTACAAAAATACAATTGTTTTTTGCGTTGTGCGAACGTAGCTATAGGTACGTATATTGAAAAAATATATGAAAATAAATTGTATAATGCTGGACAATCACCAGAGCATCATCCAGCCCGGAAGTAAGTAGAGCTTGTGTGACGGGTACTCTAATATATACAGGGCGTCCCACGGCTGTGCCACATGGAGAGAAAGTATCTTAAGTATTGTAGATAGAAAATTTAACTGAGAGAAGACTTCATTTTGATTTTAAAACAACTTAAACTGCATTTGAAGATTTTTAATAATCGCCTGTCTGAATCGGGAATCAAACCTGCAAAATTGTAAAAAAACACCCGCAATTTTACAATACCAATCAAAGGGCTCAGGATTATTTTTTCCAAAGAACGCATCCTACTCTTATTATAAACGCGAAAGTTTGTAAGTAATGGATGGATGGATGTTTGTTAATCTTTCACGTAAAAACT
Source organism: Eupithecia subfuscata (assembly GCA_963564075.1). Lineage (NCBI taxonomy): Eukaryota > Metazoa > Arthropoda > Insecta > Lepidoptera > Geometridae > Eupithecia > Eupithecia subfuscata. The sequence continues at coordinate 14,553,288 of OY751114.1, forward strand.
ATTAAACGGGTCGGGCTGAAGTTTTGCATACAATACTGTAATTCTGGAATCAAACATAGGCTACTTTTTATCCCATAAAAATCAGTTCCCGTGGGATAGTAATTACCTTGAAACGTTTCCATAGAAACAAGGCGTGCGAAGCCGCGGGCTACTTGCTAGTCTTTAATAAAAGGAAGATCATGAAATTTTACATATATATAAAATAATCACTTTATGCTTACAATTAATTTAACTAAGAAAATGCGGAATATTTCTTCCATTCGTGTACGAATTCTTTCTCTCTTTTAACACGTAGCCTTTTGATATGTATCGTAAAATTATGGGTGTTTTTTTTACAAATTTTTGTCTAAAAATCAACTTACTCCTCCCGATTAGGAGCATGATGACAATTTTGTAGTCTCCTTTTATTTCACTGTAAATACTTCCAGACCTTAACAAAACGAGTTTATTTCTCACTCCACAGACATGTCGTCGGTTGCAAGAGCTTCGTCAAAATGATGTTGTCTTCCATCCTTGAATTCTTATCAAGAAGTTTATCTTCACCTTTGACTCTACCTTATCAGTAGCTTTCCCTGAAGTTAAATAATGCACGATGCTTCGTATATACACTCGAGAGCAATGAATCCGAGTCACTCAAAGAATCCAAAAAATCTCGGAAAGTAAGAATGCTAGGTTAATGCAATAAATTGTATTTAATAGACAATTTAATACTCCTTAAATGAAAGTTAAAAAAATATGAGTCACCATACATTTTATTTACACAAAATTACATAAAGAAAAAAAACTGCTGATCTCTCCTTAAAACAAAAATAGGAAACATGAAATTTTTGAACTTTATGACGATTTTCTTGAATTTCAATACTTCGTATTACCTCCTCGTGCTTCCATTACTGCGTTTACGCGGTTTGGCATGCTGTACACCAAGTTCCTTATACGATTTTGGGCAATATTCTCCCATTCCTCTGTGAGAGCAATTTTGAGCTCAGGAAGCGTGATTGGGGGAGGGTTTCGTTGTTTTACGCATCTCCCTAGCTCGTCCCAAGCATGCTCGATCGGGTTGATATCCGGGCTGCGCGCTGGCCACTCCATACAAGTAATGTTCATCTCTTGAAGGTAGTCATTCACAATCCTACCTGTATGAGGTCGGGCATTGTCATGCATAAATATAGCATCCTCACCCAAATTGAGGAAATTCCGGCCCACACAAGTACTTACAGACCCACCACCGTAGGCTACTTTTTCTTCGATGCATGCTTGCTTGAATCTTTCCCCTGGTCTTCTATACACTCTGTGTCTTCCATCGTGCTTGTAGAGCATAAATTTTGATTCGTCGGAGAACATAACTTTCGACCAATCTTCAATACTCCAATTTACGTGGTTCTGGGCATATCTTAGTCTTGAAATACGATGGCCACGCTCCAGTTTAGGGCCGTTTGCAGGTCTAAGGGGTTTTAAGTTAGATTCAGCAAGCCGACGTCTTACTGTCCATGCACTTGGGTTACTTCCTCCGAGGCGTCGAAACTGATTTGTGAGTTCAGTTCCTGTGAGAAAGCGATTTCGAAGCATGGTGTTCACCAAGTATCGGTCTTCTCATGCTGTGGTACACCTAGTTCTGCCCGTTCCTGGTCTGCGTAGGTTAGAACCAGTTTCTTCGTAACGTCGGAGAACTCTTTGTACTGTTGACAGCGACACACCGACAGTCCTGGCTGTATCGCGCTGACTCCGGCCGGTTTCCACCAATGTAAGTATTCTGGTGCAAATATCTGCAGACGAGGCATTCCTCGTAGCGCACCCAGATGAAGCGCACCCAGATGAAGCGCACCCAGATGACTTCCACATAGCGCACCCGTTTTGGTGCGCTTCATTCAGTAGGTATAGATGTTAAGTTTTTAGTCCTCGTTGCGCCCCAATAACAATGTAGGGTCTAGTGATGGGGTTGTTTTGTCTCAAGGCGAGAATCGACCGCAGCCGCAACCGCAGCCTCTTGCGGCGCAGAGGTCGTCCTAGTAAGATTACCCGAGGTAGTCGCGGTCTTTGTGTCTGTCGCCGCCGGATTGTTATAAGCCAGTTTGTAGAATCACTAGCCCGAATGCAAAATGATGAAATTAAGTTAAGGCGCTAACCCAACCCAAATCAGTGCCCCCACCTATTTTAACTTAATATTATGTTAAACGAAGGAATTTTCAAAAAAGATTTTGCCGTTTGTGATACCTATCATAAGCTTATTTTTAATGCCTCTGTTAAAGTTTTATTTTGTATTATGTAGGCAGAGATGCACAGTTGCTCTTTTTGGTTGCCATAGAGTAAAAACTAGCTGCTGTCTCAGCAGAGGGATAGTGTCATTCAACAATTTGACAATTTGTGTAACCAAAAACCGATCCATGTGTGTTTTGACAGCTCGTAAATACAGTGCCCTCACTCACACATTCGTATGATTGAATGTTGCAAGTGAATAGCATTTTCCCTAAAAAATTGGGTAACTGAAGCAAAGTTCCTACTATGAAAATACTTCATTGTTTTTATCACCTACCTTTTTATTTTTGCTATTACATTATTTCAATTTACTGAAGGTGTCAATAGTTTATTGTCAAATAGAAAAAATCTAAAAAAATCTATGAAAATCCATTTCCAACGTCTTGTATTGTATCATTCTACCTAGGTCAAACGACAAAAAGGTTTTACTCCAAGTCTGCAAAATAAGATCGGCTCCGATCATTTTCGGAACAATAATTTAAAATAGACGGTCAAGTGCGTGTTCGGCCACGTGCAGTATAAGTAGTTGCACGGTTCATGCCCTATCTAAACCAACTTATTTACCTGTTTTACATATACCTACCAAAGTACATTTTTTAAGTTGATTAGGATGACTATTAGGTACTCATCTAGTAAAGCATACTAAAGCTGTGTAGTTTTCCTTTTAAAATCACCCCACCTACCTACTAGCATTTGTTTCACAAGTAATAATGCCCAACTAAGACAAATTACAGCATTCTAGTACTAATAGTCTCTGGACTAAGCTGCGGAGGGATTGACGACCGTGGTGAACTATAAGGGGTTCCTTGTTGACTACGGAACCCTAGAAAAGAACATGTGCACGTGCAAGTATTGCTACAGTTATGGTGATGGGATGGATTGCAATTTTAAATTTGAGTTTATTGCATTTGCTCCCCTTGGAGCCGAGAGAGGTCTAGGTCCGTGCGGTATCGAGGTTTTCCGGAATTATAAAAATATCTGAGCATCTGGTCAAAGCGGCGGCGCGGGACCCGAGAGCTGGTGAGTATTTCGCGCAGCGCTCCAGCATTGCCATACAGCGGGGCAATGCAACCAGCGTAACGGGGACGCGACGACTGGTATTGATATCGATAAGTTGAGCTGCCTCTAGATTGTTTGCTACAGGCTGCAGTTAGCTCAATTATTTCAATTGTAATTACTAGTTCTAATTGTTTCCATTCATTGATTGTAATTTTCTTTGTAAAATAGTAATTTAAGTTTAGGTACATCTTGAATCTACTCAGAATATCGTCGAGTGACTGAAAATTCTAAAACTGTGATATTCCGCGTAGTTTGATTTCTAAGTCCTAATTTGAGGGAATTCCACCCTCTCCTCTACTATTTTTATGTACCTAAGTACTAAGTAACAAAACCTGGGTATTTTTTTCCCAGTGCATAGCAACATTTTCACGAAAATGGTGGACGAAAATTTTAAATTTATTTATGAGTTGATGACTGTTTTAGGCAAAATTACAAACGGAATATTAGTACTTACCAGTGGAATGAGATATTTGCGGTATTATTTTTTCGGTTACTGGTGTTTAAACATCCTTGCACCGCACAACACATCATTTTTATATTTTTATGTGAGAGCTGCTTTCCGTCTCATTTGAAGTATTGTACTAACGGCTAAAAATGAAAATTGCGACGATCCGTCGAAATGTTTTAGACTTACCTCGTTTGTGTCCACTATCATTCTAAGTCTTCTTCTTCTAAGTTGGTTGCTATGAGCGTCATGTAAAAAAGGTTTAGTCAAAAATCTCAAACTCTGAAGATCAATTCGAAGTACCTACCTATTACAATAAAACGGCAATTTCATACTTGAACCCCTATTATTTACACTGTTTTTATTCTACATATAATTATTATATATAATTAGTATATTAGGTTTTATTATACATTTAACTTTTTTTTATTATAAGTACATTTAATTATGGTGACGGCTTAGATTTTTAAGAAATAGATATATGTACTTACTTGTATATACTAGTTGTTATTGTTTTATTCTGATAATGTAATTTTCTATGTGCTAAATAAATATGAATTCCAATTTACATAATGTTTTATATAATTTTTATATATAATTAGTAAATTCATAAATTCATCAAATTCCTATTTGAAGTCAGTTTATAGTTTTTCAAAACAATTAAACTATTTCGTCTTATACAGTTTATTAGACAGATAGGTTCCTTCATATATGGCTATCTAATAACTTAGTAGGGATTAGAGCTATATAAGAACTTAAATTCTTCTAGACCACAGAGCTTATGAGCTAGAGTCTAGCTCATAAGCTCTGTGGTCTAGCTAGACGAATAATAAAGAATAATAACGCTCCACTTTAATTATAAAACACTATCGTCGGCCTGTGGCTTTCCTCAGGACGCAAGATGTTCCTTGTAATTGCGCTCAAAAAAAAAGTAAGTGGGATTTTTGGTATTTCCATGCCTTCATTCAGAAAGGGTTGCTATTGCTTTTCGCGGTTGCTGACTTGATTTACATCACGAACATTTTTTGACAAAATCAAAAGATGTTCGTTTAGGGATATAAGTGACAACAATCATTACAAATAAAGGCTTGGTCCTTGATCACCACGCAGTATGCTGCGTACTGCGGCACAGCGCGCTTGCCCCTTACCGCTGACGCAGACTTCGTTGGAACAAAAGACCACTGTAGACGTTTTACATACGATTGTGTGTCCGGACAAGCGTATCGCACACCGCAGCGTACTGCGTAGTAGATCAAGAGAATGACAACGGCATTCCTAATCATAAAGAGACAAAATATTAGCAACATGTGAATAAGTTTGTTTTCTAAGGTTTCCAAATCTACTGAATCAATCAGACTTAAATTTAGCAAATAGGTATGATACTCTAGAGCTGGATTAACACATAACTTTTGTCCAGTCACGTCCCATGTGAGTGGAGCCGAGGGCAGAAGCTTGTTCTTGTCGATTTTTTTTACCTAAAATAGAACTATGTCGATTTAAATTAACTTTTTCATTATGTTTTTTGGTTACATTAATTATGTCATCTGTAACGTTTGATATAGAAAAGCGAGATCCTCTAACACAAGTTTAATTATGGAATAACTTATTGAAAACTTGTTACAGAAATATATGTTATTTTATTTATTTATTATTGTTCTGAATAAGGGCAGTACAGAGTAGAGTACCTATTCGATAGATACGGCTTTACAAACTAACAGATTTTACATATTTCGGTACCTTTAGATGTACGGGCAAGACAGTAATTAGTCTTTGTATATTCTAGGCGTGGGGGCTCGGTCTGGTTTGGTATGAAAGGCCCCGACTATGAGGAATAGACAAGGTTCCGTTTGTGGCTCTGCACTTGTTTTGATATATTTGTTGAATATATTTTCAATTTCCTTTCCTCGATAAAGTCTAAGCAATCAAATCCTGAGTGTGAGAGCTTACGCACTATAATTACAAAAACCTTGGATAAAATCGTTCTGCTTGACGTTCAATGAGATATGAGTGGCTAGTTTGAGTTAGGACAATACCAAAACTGAAAAACGCTGAGTTCTCATAGCTGTTGACAATTTTTGTACTGCCATTAAAATATGTCGACGACCTCTGAGGCGCAGCGGGCGAAGGCAGAGGTTGCGGGTTCGATTCCCGCCTCGGGACAAATCTTTGTACGATCTGCAGACATTTGTCCAGGGCGTTCTGGATTTTTTCTATGTATAATAAAAAATATCTATCTATGTAGTGTATTGTATTAAGTATATCAGTTATCTAGTACCCATAACACAAGCTCTATATAACTTGGGGCTAGATAATGTTGTGTGAAGTGTCCAGCAATATTTATTTATTATTTATTTATGTACATACAAGAAAATACTCAAAATCATTCAAAATCTGTAATCGAGTTGTACGAAAGTACAAAGGTACCTAAATTTTTGAAAAGTAGTTTACTCACAGTATCCGGTAACGGCGCTGCATGTATGGAAGGAAACTAAAATGTTTATAGTTTTGTTTATTTATGTTATTGTTTTCGTAAAGAAGATAATTACTAATCCCACAAATAAGTACAAATTACAAAAATTATTTACACTTATTATCAACATACTGAAAAAGGCTTCACTACCATCACCGTTTTCGTAAAAAATCATAAAGATGCTGATGCCGTCTGGTCGTGATTAGCCGTCTATTTGATAAACAGTAGGTAATTACTATATTAATTTATAATATTAGTAGGAAATTTAGATAAAAGTAAAAAGGGAGATAGGGTACGAGCCTCTCGAAAGTGGAAGGTGCAATGAGGTCCACCCACCTCAGTTATAGTCGGACCGGCGGCCCTGCCGGCGTTCGTGTTTCGCGTGCGTATTGTTGTCTCGGTAGCATTTTGGTTTAGGAACGTTTAATTAAAATTAATGCACAAGACTGTAAATGTAACTGTAGTCGAGTGTTTGCGTATAGTTGTAATAACAAAAATCACATGTAAGTAAGCGCTCTGGGAGAACGTACGATATCTACTATATGTGGGTACATATATTTTACTTATATCTATGGTAGGAAAGTTTTATGAGTTTGGTTAGAGGAAGTCAGTACTCATTTAGTTATTTAGTCTATGCTATTTGCTCAAAGCTCACTTTTCTTTCAGGCGCTTCTGCCTCTCAGAATCGAGGCCCCCGTCTTGTTTAGTATGCAGATTTGAATGCACTTTCCGGCATCATGATATTACTCTCGACCCGTAGGGGGAGGGAGTACCCCCTTCACACCCTAGCTTTAGTTTTCACCAGGGGGTGTTTGCAGAAGATAAGTACCAACTTTTCGTAATTCTTTTATTACTTTTATCACTTCAAAGATTGGAAAGAGAAGAAAAGAGATCGCTTCTATACTATTATATGACTACCCGTTGTTTTTTTTAATTAATTGTTTTTAATATTTGATATTTTTACACAGGAAGTTAATCTTTTTATGTAAAATTAATTTTATTAGGGTTCTGTACCTGAAAAGGATAAAAGGAACCCTTTTAGTAAGTGTGAAATATCCTACCAAAAACGTTTCAACTCTTGGCTTGGCGCAGTCAAAGTCGAAATATTCTTTAAAAATTTACCAATCCGGATAATCTCATCTGCATCAAGTATTCACAAAGTGTTATGAACGAATATATTAATATCAGACGCTTGCTTGACCTGTTTTCTGTTGATCTTTATTTTCGTAAAGTTACCTATTGCACGGTTTTGGAGAATTTCTCGTCGCTATACTATCAATCAACAAAGTTCTAAAACACATTTTGACGCCATGTATGTCGGTAAGATTGCGATCGAAAGAAAAAAAAATATAGCAACTAATTACTCACAACTTTTTTTATTTGGAAGGAAATATGAATAAGTACACGTCCCGATTTCAAGGCAGGTACGAAGGGATACCCACGGGGGGGCGGGCAGCAGCACCTCTTGCAGAACAATTTTACCACCATTTTACCACAATCATACCGAACTGCGATCCCTAACCCGCATGTCAGCGTGGGAATGTTGCAATAGAAAGTGAAGTCAGCAAGCCAGCGTGGGGATTATGGGTCCCCCAGGTGATGTATTAAAGTCAATAAGACGCTTATTAGGGGAGGCCTACTTCCAGCAGTGGATCAGTAAGGGCGTAAATGTAATAAACATTATTATGGAATGTTTAAAGTGAGGCTCTTGCTGTAGGATACTACGGGCTCTTAATAATAATAAACTCGGGGGTGGAAGTGTTTAATGGCGTAATAACGAGGAAACCCGCTAATCACCTCTGGACATCCCTCAGTCGTTTGAAGGATTGTGTGTCGATAACAGATTTTTCATTCACTTCACGGAACTATCTAATGAGCAACGATAATCGTTAAATAACTATCTATCGTTAAAAATAGTTACCAACCAGAACGTTGAGTATTTTACGACAGATGTAGTCAAACGCGTAAATGTTGTAGTTCATCTAACGTTAAAAACCGCTAAGAAACGAATTTATTTCAAGCATGTCGTTGTGAAAGAACTTCGGACTTTTTTTGACCCACGTTGTTTGGTCTCTAAGACATCATAAGAATTACTCTCTACCATATGGAGCAATAACATGCCCCAATGATGGGGAATCATCATAAGTACCACAAAAAAACATCAGTGATAAGAACTTATTACACCAGTATCCAGGAGAGGATATAAACACCAAGAGTCTACGTGATAATTTCGTTGAATCAATAATGAACTTTTCACTCAACAATAACAACATAACAGTCTAAATCACTAAAAGAATCGATATCGAATGAAATGTGATATAACGCAAATCACGTATTTACGATTCACACACAGCTAAACGAACTTATCGCATTCACGATTCACTCACTGTTGCGATCGTTGAGACTTTTAAATAGTTATTGACTTCGTTGTGTGTTTGTGATCGTGAAGAAAAATAGTTAGTTATTGAGTAGCGGCTTCACGTTATTTTAATGGAATTCCATAAACCGTTTATATAAATATCTAGTAAAATAACTTCACGCTCCTAGTCGTTTGCGTCGATATTGTTCCTTTCCAGCATTAACGCCGGCGGCAGTTTGAGGAACTCATTCAGCTGTCGGTAAGCCACCGACTGCTGCTTTTAACAGTTTTGAGACTTTGTTTATGGCAGGCGTCCATAGTCTCCCCCTTAGCCCAATTACCCAGTCCATCCACCCGTCACAATAACCCGCTGTGCGATTACGGTAAAATATCCCATTCTTTGAATCAAAATCAAAAATCAAAATCAAAAACTCTTTATTTCCATAAATACAATAAATGTACACTTAGAAAAAGTCAAATTATAAAACTAAGCACTGACAAGGAAATAAAGTGATATTTTTTGATATCTGTCGCTTCGGTATGTAGACTAAAGTAAAGAAGCGACGAAGAAACCTTTAGCCTGTTAGTTGTTATTTTTCGAGTTGGAGCAAAACAAGTCCCAAGCTTTTTTTATCCTCTAGATAATCTGATATTTTATAGTAAGCCTTTTTGCACAGCAAGGTTTTGACAATTTGTTTGAATTTATTTACTGATAATTTTTGCAACTCACTAGGAGTTTTGTTGTAGAAGCGTATACATTGCCCTTTAAAAGATACATTAATTTTGTGTAGCCTAGTTGTGGGCATCGCCATTTCCATCACATGGTACAAAAACAAATACATTTTTCTGGCTGGATTGAGCCGACCGATGACGTAGCTGTCAACGTCATATCAAAAAAATGACAAACTCAGTTGTAATATTTAATTTTATTTATTTTTTGTTATATTGCTTGTGTTACAATTAATATTTATGTTACTCACACTAGACCTTGTTTTGCTCGGCTACGTTTTATTACTACAAAGTAAAGATCCTATGACTACGTTCCGTAACAAAGTAACTTTAACAAGTTCCATATATCTTGACGTTGACGTTAAAATCTTTGTCGTCGATCGGCTTCATCCCGCCAGAAAGTTGTATGTATTATTTTTAGTTCCATATTGGAAACTAAAATCGTCTATGCCCAGTCTCCCCGGATGGCACATTCAATGGGAATGGGAGAATTTAGCGTAATCGCACGGCTGGTTTAATCCCTATCATTTTCCATTGCAATAGTCCCTGCGTCTGGCGGATATGATCTTCGCGTGCACAATCGGTATCATACTTAGGGAGTACCCAATGATGATATCCGCCATCATGTGTATCCCTCGCCTTTAGATTAACAACACAATCAACGACAAAAAAATTCTATTAATTCGTAGAATCTGTACACCAAGTTTCGCACCTATCGGTTGTAAAATACGACCTGTAGAGGAGTATGGACATACTGACAGAAACGCTAATTTTGCTAGACTTGAAGCAGAGACTTTCGCTCATTTCGTTCGCTCGGTCAATAAGGGTTATTTTTTTCACGACAAAAGCGAACCAATTTCGATTTTCGTTGCGTTCGTTTTAACTCGGTTCACTATTGAATAATAATTGTTTTGCACATACGTACAGCCTCAATAAATATAAATGGTTATAGCAAAATTGAATAAGTTAGCTAGCTATAAAATTGTAGTCGTTTATTATTTTTTTACTCCGAATTTCTTCCATTTTTATTTTTATTTCAGAAAAATGATTAGTTTTAAGCAAGGAAAACAAAAATGCTATCCTCATAATGAAAAGATGTCAATAATTTACTAAAAACAGGAATAGCGTCAATGGTGAAAACATATTACTAACATAATTACTTACCTAAATAAATTATAAGAGAGAAATCAAATCATTATGATTGAAATCAGGAATAGTAAGTAACATATTTTATTTATGTCCGCATAATAAAACAAAAAAGTAACACAAAAATAAAACAGTATTTTCATTTATATTACAGGTTGGAGTCTTATAACGTTTATAACGCTGCAGTTTTTTTCACTAACTTCAGGAAATTGTGAAATGAAAGGATTTACCGGTGAAATATTATGTCACTGTACTGGAGACGTAAATAATTTGGAGTTATTGATTGCCGCTCGTCAACAAATAAACTACATCAAATTGTTCGTAGAAAAGATAGAAAATATACAAGCCACATTAGATAAACTCAAATCCGCGTTAGAAAATCGAGAAATCCAACTATTCATGATAATACGAAGTAACTTAACTATGTTCTATAATACACTACCGACTCTGAAAGGACTGCGGTATTTAGGACTTGGTGCCAACAATATCAAAACATTCAATTTAAATATTTTACCTGCTGCAAAAGACCTGGCTTCCTTAGATGTATCAAAAAATGGAATCAAAGATTTTGAGGAAGACTCCACAATGTACATGTCAACAAAAAAATTGGAATCAATAAACCTTAGCCATAACAAAATAGATAAAATTCCTGTGAACTGCTTCTACAGTACTCGGGAATCTATAAAATATATAGACTTGTCGCACAATGAAATATCAAGGATAGATAACTATGCATTCTCACAACTGATATTGTTAAAGTCACTTGTCTTGTCGCATAACAAGCTAGTGATTATAGGAGTTTTCCTGTATCCCGCGCGAAATTTAGAAAACCTTCATTTGGACCATAATAATATCCAAGACTTAAATGCAGAAACTTTTAAGAGATCATCACGTTTAAATAATTTAGATTTGAGCTCCAACATCATTGAATTTATAGAAGACCATGCTTTTAGTGCTCTTTTAAATCTGGAAACTTTAGATTTAAATAATAACAGAATAAAATCTGTAAAAGCAATTCTGTTAAGAAATAATATCCATCTTCAATCACTCTACCTTTCTTTTAACAATCTCAGCTACATAGAACCAGGAGCTTTTTCTGTGTTGGAGGAATTAAAAGACATTCGTTTGGAAGCAGCGTTAGCGATGGATCTTAAAACGCACGTATTTACAGGGCTTAAGGTTTCAGAATTAAATCTAGCAGGCAGTATAATAAACAAGATAGAGGGTACACCTTTTATGACCTTGGGAAATAATCTGACATACTTGAATTTGAGCTCATGTAAGATACAAAAAATATCTGAATCTGCATTTGACTCATTTCTTGCGATAAGTAAACTTGATCTGTCTAATAATAATCTAACTGATCTGGATTATGTACAGGATAACTTGAAAAGTCTTAGATCTCTGTCTAAACTGTTTTTACAAAATAACTCCATCTCTGACATAAAAGCTGATACATTCCAACATCTGCTTCATTTGACAGAATTAGACCTCTCATACAACAATATTAAAACTTTACCACCAATGGCATTTAAAACTTTAAAACATCTTGAAAATATTAGTCTTCTTAACAACCAACTCGTTAATACTCTTTTATCAAATACTTTCTTTGGATTGGACAATGTTCAGCATTTGGAACTTAGCAATACAAAATATACGCGATGGGATTGCTATGCGCTTACAGGGCTCAAAAACCTCAAGGTGGTTAATGCATCTCATGGGGCACTAGATCATATTGATTATAACGCATTCTCTGGGACTGCCAAAATACAGGTTTTAGATTTTTCTTACAATCAAATCCAAAGTTTTAACGTAACTTTAATATCTAATCAGGATATAAGAGAAATATATTTAAACAACAATAAAATAGCTGTGGTTGTAAAACAATCTTTTCAGGGTTTTGGTGTATTAGAAATTTTAAATTTGGCTTATAATAATTTGATTACTGTTGATTTCTTAGCTTTCGAAGCTCTGATTGCTTTACGCCATTTAAATTTATCAAACAATCCTAACCTTAACATTAATGATAACCTGCTTGACAATATGGTTCTTAGTACAATTTCACTGAATAACATAAATAATAACGTAACATTTAAATTCCAAAATGTAACTATAGCAAATTTGGACCTATCTTCCAGTCAAATAAATAATATGAGTTTGGTTTATCTTGCAAATATCAATAGGTTGCACTCTGTAGACTTAAGTTATAATAGCTTAACTGTTATAGACAAATATTCCTTTGGAAATGGAATAAACTCTCTCAGATCACTAAATTTAAGTCACAACAAAATTGTGCGTGTGAACCCAGGCGCTTTTTTAAACACAAACAGTATACTAAATCTTGATATAAGCTACAATAAGTTAGAAACTATTAAATTTGGATCTCTTCGCGGTCTACGCAACTTAATCACGCTAATTATCTCGGACAATGAATTATCTAATTTTCATCTAGCACTTTTGTACGATATACAGTCCGTTTCAACTCTTATATTAGACAGTAATCACATTGAGAATATCGGTTTAACAGAAAGATTGTTTAGTTTAAGAACTCTCAGTGTTGGACAAAATTTTATTTCGTGTAACGAACTCGTGCATTTACAGTCGCATTTTAACATTACCTTGACCGCGACATCTTTTGTATTCTATTCTGAAAATGTCGATGGCATTGCTTGCTTCTCAAATAAAAATGCCTCAATGATGGTTGGTCCAGACACAGACGCTGTTACAGCTGTAGCAGGGTCTGTGACTGGACCAACCATCATGTATGTTTCTGGCCTAGCACGACCTAACACGACTGGGAGTTTGATTTCAAATAGGAATGCCGCGATGATGGTTGGTTCAGACACATTATCTGTTACAGCAGTAACAGAAAATTTGTCTGGCCTAGCACGACCTAGCACTACAGCGAGTTTGATTTCAAATTGGAATGCCGCGATGATGGGTGGTCCAGACACATTCTCTGTTACAGCAGTAACAGAGAATGTGCCTCCCCTAGCACGACCTACCACGACTGTGAGTTGGATTCCACCCCAATTGGTTCCTTTTAGGAGGCCGGTCAAGAAACATTTCTTTTGAAATTTAATGTAGAGGTTTCATAATGCTAGAAAAGAAAACTAAATCTTGTGAGTCGTCATCGTCTTGAATGGCTTTGGGATACCAAAAAAGATTCAATGTGTTACAGTCATTTAAAAATCTATTTCGGTGGAATCAGAGAATCTCTGCTCATTGTTACTAATTCGACAAACAATAAATAAGTAAAAACGTTTCATCCAAAAAAATACTGTGTAATCTACTTGATTCAATATTAAACTCCTCCTAGCAAAGAGTTTTTGTGGTTTTATTTTTCCAACGTCAGGCTAGAGAGCTCAATATTTATTTGAGAATAGGGCAATCGTAAATAAACATTGGGTTCAAATAAAAATCTAGAGAAATGGTGGGAATAAAGAGAGTGAATGAGAGAGCCCGCAGGTAAATAACTTAGGTCTGAATACTTTATGTGATTTGCAGTGACTTTCGACTCATATTCTGCATGTTATTTTTATCTAAAACATAATTTAATCAATGCTATTTTTATGGCAAAATTTTATAGATCGTAATTAGACGTACTTATTAGGCATGACTTTTGGGATATTATTTGATTTTCTTAGATAATACCGTGAGTGTGAGGGGCTTTCGTACTAGATTAACAAAAACCTAAAAAGATAGGTATTAATAGGAGCCAATAAGGGCAGGCCTATGTCGAGCGGCAGGCTGCTAAAGGCTGTGGAAGTGTAATAACATCAAGCTACGAGTAATTCAACATAATAAAAGATCCGGACTGATTTGAATGTCTAATTTCATTTTTTTTCAATGAAATGTATATATGCGATAAGGCCGCCTTTGTACTTCGTCTAATCTTAGCATCTATTTCTGTATTGTTATCTGTCTTTGTGTGGTACAATAAAGTATTATCCATCTATCTATCTATCTATGTATGTTCTTGCCTAGTAGGTACCTATTTTAATACCTAAACATCCTGCGCACCTGGCTAGTCTCTGTTGAATCTGGCCGCTGTGGTCGTAATTCGGCTAGAAAGACATAATTTTCATCACCTATTTTATAAGTTTTTATTGCGTGTAAACTGTGCCTTCATTCCCCCCACAAACAACACAAATGAACCAACAAAAAGGAAATTTTATCGGTCCCTATGTCTTCGCTCTTATCAGTAGGAAGCCCTTAAATGTCCTGCGTAAGGGTTTGGGGAACCCTTTTTTTCATAAAATGACGCTTTGTGTTGGTGATATTAAAATTTGTTAATTACACGGGTTAGGGTAAAAATGTCACCAGGTAAAATTGACATCGTAAAAATCTAGTGTAACTTTGTCATCGCTTAAACTATTTTAATATTTTTAGGGTAAGTTTGTCACTCCCAACTTTTAAACCGCTACAGTACAGTTAGCGAGATAGTGATAGACCTTTTAAATGTAAACTAACATACATAGTTAGGTATTTAACTTGTAATAATAAAACTAGACTTCTCGCTCTACATGAATTACAGAAAACGTGGATTTTAAGGTTTAAGCTGGTTTTCACTTCTAAAGTGGCGGCTATGAATTTGTGCCATTTTGTGCAGGGTACTTCCTGCGACTGGAGAAAACGGCTTTTAGGGGTTTTCTCGATGTTTGATAGCAATAACGTTACTAACTTCATTGATAGGTCCATTGTGTAGATAGAACTGGCTAACTGTTTATTTTAAGAGAGAAAGAAATGCAGAGAATTGCGGATTTATAAAATGCAGGCTGCATCGCTCTGAGCGATCTCCTTCAGGCAACCTTGGGATGGACTGGTAACTGCACCGGAAATTGGACGTACCGTTCTAAATATCGCTGAAAAGTAGCTCACTATAAATGGCTGACTATCCAGAACAGCGCCATCTCCTGTTAAACCTTTGAATAACCAACAAAATGGGCACTGAGCAGAAGATTTTGAAGTTTAAAGTCGATCGATAATTCTATAGCCAATATTGGCTACTTCATACGACTTATCTACTTGACCGCACTACCCAAGACAATAAGGTCCACAGTCCACAGAACTATTTCCAAAGCCTCTAGGTATTCAATAGCTGGGGCGTTACAAGGGTACAGAAAGCGATTTTCCAAAATGCGACCCCTTAAACGATCTTCAGGGCATTAGGTACCGAAATGATACACACTGTTGAGAAGAATCTAGATATCTTTGGTGGTTAAAAAGACCCAAAGACAAAGAGCCTTAAAAATAATACGTAGTACGTATAGTACGTAGATAACCTACAAGGATATATTGAAAAATAGAAGTTCGGAACGCCATAAGGTTAAGTTGTTTGTTTTGTTATAATTGTAATTTATGTCTTTGGTGTATGTAATGTGTAGGTACGTAACGATAAATTGTGATATTAACTTATTTATTATACTCACTTAGTGTAGGTAGGTATTGAATTAGGTTCTGCAGTGAGAGTTTTATGTTGAAAATGAATACCTACTAAATACTGAAAAAAACTTAAAATTTACAAAAAATCTTTTACACTAACAAAAAACTGGTAAAATTGTTTTCATAGTGTAAAAGATTTTTTGGTAATTTTAAGTTTTTTTTTAGTATTTAGTAGGTATTCATTTTCGCTTTACGGCGTAAGGGGGCCGCTTTGATTGGTACGCGAAGCCGTAAACAAATTTGTCTATTGAGTTACAGACTAGTTTTGTGCTTAAGTGCCTTCCAGTTCAGATGTCGGTCTAGAATAATACCTTCCTAAGAATTTTACAGTCTCGACTTCCGCCACACGTGTCTTGTCATAATTAATATAATAATATTATAGTTTCTTTAATTTGTCGATATGTGGCAAATTGTATTATGCTACTTTTATTGAGATTAATATCAAAGTTTTTCTGACTCTGCTAATGAATTATTGTTCGTACCCACATACAGATCAAGATCATTAATATATACAAGAAAGAGGGAAGGACCCAGAACGCTCCCTTGTAGAACTCCATAGTTGTAGGTCTTAAAAGTAGACACAGAAGTGTTTTTTGTGTTAGCAGTTTTTGTTATTTTGACGTATTGTTGACGTGTTTCAGATATGTGGTGCCGGCTTAGAATTTGCACCACTCCAACTCTTCCCGCGGTTGTCGTTAGAGGCGACTAAGGAATTTCCACCGGGAGCGGGCAGCAGCGCCCCCTGGAGAACAATTCTACCACCAAACTGCGATCCCCAACCCGCATGCCCAGCGTGGGGATTATGGGCGCTTATCAGGGGGAAGCCTACGTTCAGCAGTGAACCAATACAGGCTGTTAAGGTTGAGGTTGGCGTGTTTCAAGGCAACCAGTCGTTGAGTACTATTTCAACTCAAAACGTCCACGCGTTCCTGAGACAAGGGAGTTTACAGAAGACGGACAGACAGACGGACAACAAAATGATCCTATAAGGGTTCCCTTTTTCCTTTTGAGGTACGGAACCCTAAAAATCATTAAAATAGGTCCATTATTGACGGAGTAATCAGCGAACATACAACAAGAATATACATGCAGCCGAGCATTGAACCTGATCCTTGGTTTGAAGTTGGTTAAGAAAGTTGACCAACGCTGACTTTTCTGGCATTTTCAGGCCAACATGTCCTGTTCGCCGCATTCACAAACCAAGTGTCCTCAAAAAGCTACCTAAGGGACACGGCGTTCGCCCAGTAAACGCAAAAGGCTACTAAACCAGCCTATTTACGACCCTACGCTGGTCCACCTGTAAGGGTAGGCCGTTTCTTCGTAAATTGGCTAATAAATCTAGGCGAACAGATTTAGAAAGACTCCAGGGTGATATGACTTCAAGTGGTTCCTTTGTAAATCAAGGCGATTGCGCGCGGTGGGATAGTTTCGTGAAGAGCTTGGTAGGTACAGAATCTACACGGCACAATAAAACATTTAATACTAGTGGCACAGAGTAGTACATGGAACGTCAATACAAATAAGGTTTCGTGGCGACTCAATGACTGAAAGGGTGTGTATATGTATGTATAATTGCACCCAGAGCCATGTTGACACAAAATTTTTCGTTGTTATAACGAATTGTTTTAGTCGTTAGTCACATTGTTACTAGTTGAAATGTTTTCAGTCGAATTGTTTTAGTTGAATTTTCCGCAAAGCGATCTGATGGTAAGTGACCATAGTAGGTAAGACAATGCGGCCGGCAATTATCACGAAGTTCTGGATTAATAAGGTTGTAGCGGCAGTCAAAACAGAGGCTGGCAGCGAGCACCAAACACTAGTACGAATGTAGTGTTTTATTCTGACACCAAATTGAGAATATCTTATCCTCCAAAAGCAAAAGTAGCTTGTTCCGTCTTCCCTTCCAAGTTGTAAGCACGTATAAAAAACGCCTGACCAATTATGTTGGCTCTAACATAATTAACAGTGTTGAGGTCACCGCGACATTGTTTCGGCTCATGACAGATGATAAATGGTGGTTTTTGTTCCTATAAAAAGCGAAAGACGTGCTTCGCTATGTTTTTGTTCTGCCCTTTAATTGTGCTTTTGTTCTGTTACAACAGTCATCTGTTGATAATTTCGTGTTGTGAACACAAAAACGTAATGTTGGCCGCAGTGAGTGAGTGCCTTTTTTAACCCATTTACAATTGACATACAACGTTGCTATTTGTATTTTACCTGTTAGATTAATTGCTAAAACACATATACCTGCTAATTTCTAACGATAATATTATAAAAACGTTGTTTTTCCATTAGTGATGAACTTCGATAAACAATAAGATATAATAACGAATAAAATAGATAATTACGCTTATTCACGTCTTCCTACAATACAAATAATAAACAAAATATAAAGGGTTATTGGTAATCAATCAGTAATAAGAATAACCCTTTACATTTGTTCTTAATTTTTTCACCGTCACAGAACTGCAGGTTCTGCCCATTATCACGAACACGTTTTAAAAGAAGCCAAGTCTTAATATTTTTTTTTTGTAGATCACCTGTGAAGCAAAATGAGAAAAGTCCGGAATCCAATGAATTACTAAAGACCTATATTCCACTCCCACACCCACTGTTTTTTCAGGGCAGAGCCGTTTTAAAATTTAGTTTAAAAAAGCCTCTGTAGAATGATTTATTGAACGGTCCCGACCGTTCTATAATCGTTCTTCAAAGCCCTACCTACTACCAATACCAAACTTAAGAATTAAGACTTGGCGTCTTCACAAATGTGGTTATGATGGTGGGCAAAACCTGCAGTTCGCACAGTATCAGTGAATTACCAATAACCCTGTATAAAGAAAAAAAAACCTTCAATACCTACGCTAAGTTAGCCCGAATTTTACAAAATTAACTACCTCAGCATGGGTTGGTTTCTGGGAAACTAGCAGCCAACGCTGGTGTATCGATAATGTTCAGTTTCCCCAATAGCCAATTCCACAAGGTTAAGGCTACCTCTATAAAAAACCGGCTCAATCGCATTTCGGTGAAAATCAGGAACAGCTGCGGGACCGGAAGCGTGTTTTCAGCAACTTTCAAAGAAAATATCACGCTCGATGGGAAAGCATTAGGTGTTTTTTATAGCTAGAAAACTGACAATACTCTTATCTATCTACTGAATTCTCACCACCCCACTAAAAATGCCAACCAAAGCTTTTATTGCCAATAACGTACAAATGACAGTGTTCAACTACCTCCAGCTGCGGCGCCATTGCGGGTCGCACCGCACCGCACCGCATCGCAGGGGCATGGCAGTGATTGCGTTAACGCGCTCCAATCTGAAACAAACGTGCGTGAGTTAATCGAATTGAAACGTATCTATATATATAAAAATGAAACCCGTTTTCCGTTGTCATCGCATCACGCGTGAACGGCTGGACCGATTTCGCTAATTCTTTCTTTGTTGTGTTTGTTATTGTCAGGAGAAGGTTCTTATGAAAGAAAAAATTAAGAAAGTTGGAAACATAAATTTCCACGGGGGCGAAGCCGCGGGGCGCAGCTAGTAAATTAATAAAATAAAAATAAAAAAGCCTTTTATTCCTTATATAACATTAATCAAATATGCTTACACAAAAATTGCTTGTAATTTTAAAGTGTAATGTAATTTTTTGTCAAATAAACATATTTAATAGAATAAATAGTTAATTGATTGGCGCAGGACCGTGTGGAGTGGCACAAAAGTTTGGAGAGATCTAAAATTCGATTCCAGTCTACACTGGCTTAGAAAGGTACAGATTAAACAAAGAAGCACAACTTTGTAAATCACCCAGCAGTGGGTGAAGTCGGGTTGCGGATGATGATGATGATGAAATAGTTAATTAAAGTCACTCTCGAATTGGAACCAATTTATCCATTCTTAGTAATTACATAAGTGAAAGTAACTCTGTCTGTCTGTCTGTCTGTCTGTTTGTTACCTTTTCTCGCTTAACGGATGAACGAATCTCAATGAAATTTGGCAGCGGGTAACCTATGTATATCCTGGGGACGGACAAAGGTTACTTGAAAAGCGCGTGCGGTGCCGCGGACAGCAGCTAGTTCTTTATAAAAGGAATTCTAAAATTCGATTCCAGTCTACACTGGCTTAGAAAGGTACAGATTAAACAAAGAAGCACAACTTTGTAAATCACTTCGTAAATTTGTAAATCTTTGTAAAAGTATGGAAAAATACCGTAATTTTTCACAACAAGAATATCATAATATTAAAATTTAGTGCAAAGAACCTACCTCTTCCATTGCATTAGTACAGGATATAAATTAATATAGGATGGGATGAAGCGAAATCTGCCGGGATTAATATTGTATCAGGGAAACCTTTTACATAACGGTGCTGTGTTTGATCATGCGAGTTGGACGGGGTAGTTACTAGACTATTGCAATGGAGGTGCAGGCGAGTTTTTTGCCGTAGCTAACGTCAAAAACTTTAATGCGTTTTGATATAGGTAACTAACAATTTACTTCACGCATCTTCTTAACAAAACATGTACATCAAATATGAAAAAATAATTGTGTGCTGCACAGAAATTATGAATGATGGAATAAAACAATAACGATTAATAAAAAACAAATAAAATTAAAATAAAACAGCTTTTACTTCCAACTGCGACCATAAAATTTGTATCTACATTTCAGTTCGATCTGTTTCTTTATCGCGCTAAAACCGATAACTATATGATTCAGTGTTTGTAACGTCAGTTACAGAAGTCGAAACATCAACATTCACCGTTTAAATTATTGGCTAGTAAATACCTATCAACACTCACAAGTCCAATGCTGAACGTCCCTTCCCCAAACAAGGGGGGTTAATTATGGTGAGCATGACCGCTTGGCAGGCGGATTGGTGATCAGTGATCACAGAATAGGTGTTAAAAATACACAGAAAGAAGCTGCTGCTCATCCTCTGGTTGATTAAATTTGTCGGTTTTTACGACATCCACGGGCTGAGTTGGAGGGGTCACGGTGGCCACAAGATCCACTGGTAAATAAATACAAATTATAACAAGTGATTGTTACGGGCCGCGCGGGCACGATTTTGTATTCAATTCGTATGTCATCCTGGCCGATCAGTCATAAAATGTTTTGCTTCTACATTCACGATAAATCCAAAAATCTCCTGATTCAGTCCACATTCTTCAGACTTTTGCGCACTAAAACGTGGACTAGATCAGTGTGAACAGAGCTCGATTCCTACGGAGAGATATCATTCTCACTTAGCTCTTGACCCCCTTTAGGGATGCTAGTTGAACGAGAACTAAATCAAAAGAGTGCAGTATAAAATTTTAAATGCATTTGCTTCATACTCGCATTAGGTTGAACTCTTTGCCTATAGAAATAAGGCTCAAAGTAAAATACTTAGGCCGTCAGCCACTATGTCCTACGCAAAAAACATTAAAAATCAGCCCATAATATCCGGCCAAGATAGAGCCCTCTTGTAAGTAAAGCATATACCGTCCTAAGTTCTTGAACAAATGGTTGAGTAAACTACCTTCTCAACAACACTAAAGAAAGTGAGCATTTGAACTTAGTATTCAAAACTACGCTCGGAAATAAAACGCTAAACGGACGAAAAGATATTCTAAAGCTAGCGGGGCAGTTGCTTGTGGTGGTTAGGATTGTCAGACACTAAAAGCTACAAAAAACACAAGCCGTTGAGGGTCGCGGCCTAAGAATCGACCCCCGAACTCAGACCGTGAATATCGTAACAGCCGACTAAGAGGAAGGGTAGCAGCCTCCTCCTATGTAGTTTGACACCTCTACAACGCAGTAGACGTGCCACCCCCAAACAAGGGAGATTTTCTATAATCACCACGCTTCCTCATCCTCATCCTCAACAACCTATATTGGTCCACTGCTGGACGGACGGACGCAGGCCTTCCCCTAATAAGCGCATTATGGGCTTTTATCTCCCGTGGTGGATATTTCTTGGTCGCCTCTTACAACACCCGCGGGAAGAGTTGGTGTGGTGCAAATTCTAAGCCGGCACCACTCCATGCCGGCAGCCGACACAATAAGGAATAATAAAAATGCCTTTACCCTTAGTCACCTCTTACGATACCCACAGCCTGTGGGTATCGTTGGGTATAAGTTGGATGGGTCAATTCTTACATCGCTAAGAATCCGCTGTTTATTTTGTCAAGTTTATTTCGTTGGTAGCTTAGAAATTAATGTGAAGAGGATGAAAGCAAAAATCCCATCATCTCTCTTGGTGGAAGGCGTTCTTTCCGAGTTACTCACTTCTGCGTCAGGTCTTTGTTACGAACAATGAACAAGTTTTTGAATGTTTTTTACTTTGGTTCCCGCTTGTACCTGTACCGTCAGCGCGGGAAGGGAATCAAATTGTATGCAAAAAAGTAATGTTGCTCACCTTGCGATGCTGGATGAGTTTCGCTGTTTGTTCACTAAATCACCGTACATAAGGTATGACTGATGATTCGAAGAATTACTGAGTATGGTTTTAGTCAAAGGAGAATTATTATTTATTAGCTTCTGCCTGCGGCTATGTAGTGCGTTGGGGTATGATCGGACGCGGGTGTCTTCACCCGTATATATGAAGTTATTTTTAGCTGAATTAAACCATATTTCCCAATGCTGCAAACATTTTCTACGACGCCATTCAATGGCGTCATGGCGTCATAGAAAATGTTGTCTGCGTCAGGTCATACCCCGACTTACTTGATGTTTTTTTCCAGGGTGAATTAATCGTAACGGTACATGAGTTATTCCAGCTCTGGTTTGATAGATAGATAGATAGATAGATAAATGTTTTATTTCGATCACAAATGGACAGCACAAAATACAATCAAACATAAACAAGTAGGTAGGTATATAAAAAACTAGTTTAAAACTTATGAGTCATAGTTTATATATTCTTATAGCTAAGCTTACATTCTAAAAAGTTATACCCACTTATCCTACTCGGGACATGTAGGTCATTGTAGGTGTGTCAGTGCTGCCGAAGTCAGCCAAAACGGATCAGTCTCAGCTTTATGCTGTTTTGCACCGGGGTACAAAACAGCGCTGGTTTGCTCTGTTTTGAGTGAAAAACTAACAACCAGTCAACTTTTAGGGCTAGATAATGCATTGTGAATTATCCAGCATTATTTTATTTGCCATTATGATAGGTTTACCTTATAATGATATTTTATTTTTTGTAGAGATTCGACCAGATAACTTCGCTTAAGACTGTACGATCTTAAAGTTCGTAACTTAGGAGCTCAGTTTTGAGTATTTAATTTTGTTCGGATAAAGGAAAGGTAGAATGAAAAGATAAGGTTGTCTTTCGGAGCCTGTTATAAAGTTTTGTTTTTGTTTTCTGTTGTTACCAATCTACGACTACAGTTTCCGAGTTTAGTCAATTTATTTTTTAATAATATTGGAGCTGAATTTGAGCGTGAAGAGTTTTCTAGCTGGGATCTATGGTAGCTCGCGATAACGTGAGAATATTTTTTGCGAGACGGGCTGAAATATTCTTAATCACATTGGGAAGTAGAGAAACTCACTCATTAAAAATAAGATTTCGTATGAGAAATCAAAAAATTTCGAGTTCGACGGGACTTGAACCCGCATCCTTCCCTCAGTACGGGAATGTGCTAACCATCTACACCACGAGGTCAAGTGACGTAGGAGTCGAATATGTCTGGGACTTCCTACGGACTCTAGCGCCGTTAGCTCCACCTACAGGGGAAACATTGAAGTTTATCCAATCCTGTTCAAAGACTAAAGTTACATTTAGTTCATTTGACGAGAGGTGTCGTGTTGCTCAATTCTATGGTTTTTGTTATAATAGTGCGTAAGCCGTCACACACAGGGTTATTTCTAAAAAAAAAAAGAAATAAGCCGAGTGTGAGGGCTTACGAACTATAATAACAAAAAAGATTTCGTTTGTTGATTGGCGGAACTCTGAAAGGAATCCAATTTGATAGAATTGTATAAAACAATTCGTTTGCCTCTGCGCACACAAGTTTGCGAGTCTTAGGGACTAATTATCTAGCTCTATGTATGCGAGGTTTCATATGACAAAACACCATACAATTTTCAAAAAAATTACTTCAAGAACTGTATTCCTGTTATTATGATCTACTGTTGTTTGGCAAGGACCTACTTATCTACCAATAAATCAGGAAGATGGCGGTGTTACACCCCGTGTTTCAAAAAGCACTATAATCCGTTGGTCCTGTACTTGACCTCTCCCAGCTCGCGTCGATCCGCCGACCATCCCATTGAATGGTCGGCAGATCGACGCGAGTGCGAGTGAGGGAACAGAGAGTGCACCTGTGTTTGTGCACACACTTGTGCACTATAACATGTCCTGCGCACGTAGCTAGTAACTGTTGAGCCGACACCGTGGCAGAAACTTTGACTAGGAGCACCTACCTACAATTTTCCTATAGACATTCATACAGACTAAGCTAGTACTTACCTAGTTGACTAGGCACTAAAACATTCAAGCAAATAACGAAAGCTTAACGAATTCCTTGCATCCCTGATTCAGATGTGACTTCAAAGCGCTTATTAAGATGAACTATGAACTAACAAGGTAGGTACCTACTAGGAGACAGCCCGGGGGAACTTCAGCAAAGTTGAAATACGGGTGGACTAATGCATCGCGATTCTTAGCTAACTTCACGTTGCTGGAATTATTTAGCGGCTTACATTTAGATTTATGGAATAGTGAAGTAAGTTTGTCCTAAAGCTAGTTTTTAATTAGGTTATATGAGATCGTCGTAGCGGGATTTCAAGCAGAATTCAAGCATAGTATTATTATTAATGGACTGCCAGGGCAGTAATTTGTTAACTCTGGCCAAAAGAAAAGGATAATGAGAAGATCCAAATGAAAAGAAGCATTGGATGCCTTATGGCCTACCGGGCGGTCATTGTCCTAACTTGAAATGAAGTATTATAGTTAGTAAAGTGGTAACGTTCGTAGCAAAAGGCCACAAAAATGAGGTTAGATCGATATATCTGCCAATCAAAACTCACTCGCAGCGCAGTGACTTCTGTTATTCCATGATCATGGCGCATGAAAGAGTTTTTTAATTTCTGTTATTGATCTGTATAATATATATATATAAGGTACCTGTAATCATATTGTGTACTATGTTGTATCAGAATAAACGTATTTCATCCATTCATTTATTCAATTTAATACTTTTTTATTTATTACTTAGTAATAATATCAATCATGTCTCGTTGATAGACGAACTCTCAGAGATCTAATATCTTACAAAAGTACATTCGAATTGAAAACGGTTAAAATAAAATTATCTATAGAAGTTAGAACACCCATCACCGCAAAGACAAAAACTTTTTGTAACCCAAACCAGTAAAAGTAAACGACAAAATCGCAAGCCCCCAACACTTAGCGAACAAAAAGGGCCTCTCGTTAAGAAAAATTAAATAAGACACCTAATATTTACACTTATCTACAGTGTTATTTTGGAGCACTTTGCTTCTGCCCTCGCTCTAAGGCGGGCGGCCAGGGTTGGGCGGGAGATAAAGCGAGTAAGTATTTGTTACTGACTTAAGATTTTGCGAGTTTGATTCCCGCCGCGGTACAAATGTTTTAAAACAAAAAAATGGTTGTCTGTAAAGTCGGTTTACTGACGATAGTTGAACGTGACAACGTCTTAAGAAAATACTGATGGAATGGTAGCATTTGATACTCGATCAAACATGTAAATGTATTATAGTATAGCAGCTGTCCACGCAGACGCATCGCTCACTCAAGTAGGAGAGAGACGGATGTCGAGCGCTCTCGCTTGCACTTCAAGCCTTACATGGAACGCCTCAGAGCGAGGTAACGCCGCATGACGAGGTAACGCCGCATGATGTCATGTTTTTTCGAGCGTGCAGCCGGCTCTATCGAATTATAAGACGTTGTCACGTCAAAAGTTGTTACATATCATGAACACAACATTCTGAAAAGTGTGATGTTGTTCTAAATGGGTTTAAGTAGTGTCTTCAGCACTAAAATAATTAACACTTTGTTCAAAATTTAATCTAAACGGAAGTAGAATTCGGAAATTTCTGAATCCAAAATTTCGGTACTCAAATCAGTCAAGTTAATAAATAAATATAAATAATTATATAATGCTAGACATCCACACTGCATCATCTAGCCACAAGCTACATTACATAGATAGATAATTTTTATTATGCATAGAAAAACCCAGAACACCCGGTACAAATATTTGCAGATCGTACAAATATTTGTCACAAGGCGGGAATCGAACCCGCAACATCCTGCGTCACCGGCGGACCTTCGCCTGCCGCGCCACATCAGTCGCCAAAGTTGAGTAGACGGCCGCTCCCGGGAACCCTTTTCTCGGTAATGTGTTCTATAAATCTACATTGCTTTAAGTCATGTAATAAACGATACTTTACTTTGACTACATGACTACATGATAAATGTATTTCACTATTATATAATAACTGACGTAGACTGACGAGTTCATTAGGAATGTGGTGTTATTCCAGCACAAACATGTTCATAGTTAACCCGCTCACATTCATAAATTTAGTTACGTTTAGGATCACTTCTAAACCACCGAAGGATTCATTTACCGATTTGTTCGAGGTTATCGCCGCCGTGGACACACTCCTCTATGAAAGCAGTCTGTAACCGCTGACAAAAGGGCTCGGCCCTTACGTCTAATGGTTCCCTTCCCTGGCTCGGGTCACGTCCTGACTACATCGCCGTCTTATTTAATTAAAGAAAAATATAAATTTGAATTAATTTTAATGGTACTGAGCTAGAAGAAGCGTGATACAATTTCGAGCTGAATTTTTATTTTCATGCTCATTTCATTCTGGATTACGGTAATTTAAAATTATATTTTTTATGACTTGTCTTGTAACTAGGTATATATAATTTTTTTAATCAAAAAAATGACATTCAAAGACTTGAAACAAACTAAAACTAGCTAACTCAACTAACTCGTAACACTTTTAAACTTGATTTGTGAAGAAAGAACCGAGGAATTCATTTCTGTGCTGTCAGAACCGAATAATTCATTCCTATGTTCTTGACAGAACTAATTTCATGCAGTTCTCATTCCCAAGGATATTGCTGAAACCGCACGTCAATCGTACGTAGACAGAGCTAAGCAATACCTATCTTCATAAATATGGATAGACCGATCAGATATTGGGAATATTAAACAGTCAAATGCATACTGAAGTATTAGCATAGCGATGTTTGTTTTGAGATGCTCCTCACCACACACTACATCCGTCCATAGCTGAACATGCCAACTTATAACATAAATTAACAAGAAGTAAATACTAATTATGTCCTGTGTGGCATAATCGGCGGCCTTATTGCTAAAAGCGCACTCTTCCAGGCAACCTTTGGATGGATAGGATCGGTTACTATCAAAACTCAGCGGCGTAATGAATAGATGGTTAAGTATAATATATTTTTGAAGTGAAAACTTCTTTAGCGGCGCTGAGCACTTTTTTTGTATGGGTAAAAACTTTCAAACTCGCGTCAGGGTCACGTGATGCTGATCGAAAAAGCGTAAGATCGTAAGATGTAAGTTTTCACTTCTGCCGGCACTCCCGGAGTGCTACCTTTTTTATTTAGTTACGTAACGTCTACGTTGTAGCAGGATAGCCACGTATCGGTGCTACAAATGCAAGGTCTACGTAATTTTGCTACGTCGTAGAGTGTCGCAGAGCCACTACGTTGTAGAGCCACTACGTCGTAGAACCACTATGTTGTAGAGCCACTTCGTTGTTGTAGAGCCACTACTTCGTAGAACCACTACGTTGTTGAGCCAGTACGTTGTAGAACCACTACGTTATAGAACAACTACGTTGTAGAACCACTACGCTGTAGAGCCACTATATCGTAGAACCACTACGTCGTAGAACCACTACGTTGTTGAGCCAGTACGTTGTAGAACCACTACGTTGTAGAACAATTACGTTGTAGAACAACTACGTTGTAGAACAACTACGTTGTAGAACAACTACGTTGTAGAACAATTACGTTGTAGAATAACTACGTTGTAGAACAACTACGTTGTAGAACAACTACGTTGTAGAACAACTACGTTGTAGAACAACTACGTTGTAGAACTACTCCGTTGTAGAGTCACGTTGGAGAGCCACTACGTCGTAGAACCACTACGTTGTAGAGCCACGTTGGAGAGCCACTACATTGTAGACCCGCTTCCTTGTAGAGCTACTAAATTGTAGAGCCGCTAATTATAATAACAATAAATAATAAATAATACTGGACTATCCACACAGCATCATCTAGCCCCAAGCTAAGCAGAGCTTGTGTTATGGGTACTAGATGACTGATATAAATAATATAATACATTACATAGATATATATTTTTTATTATACATAGAAACGACCAGAACACCCGGAACAAATATTTGTATATCGTACAAACATTTGTCCCAAGGCGGGAATCGAACCCGCGACCTCCCGCACCGCAGACGGACCTTCGCCCACCGCGCCACCGAGGTCGTCGTCGTTGCCGTAAAGCTATCGTAAAGCTTAGGTTAGGTAAGGTGGAAGTACTCCTATTTCCTCATTAGAACTCGATTTGGTCCATTAAGCGTTGAATTTTTGCTAGCATAGCCACCATAGAAATCTAAATAGTGCCTTGTTATTTAGATTTCTATGATAGCCACCTAACTCCGTCCAGAAGCGCAGAATCTTCCTAGGGTCTTCACAGGCTGCGCGGAGTGACCTCGGCAAGTTGAGGATTTTTGTTCGTTGTGCTGTTCCTCCCTCGCATTCCAGGACTACGAGGGCAGCTGATTCTTTGTCACTGAGGCACCCTCTGCAGAGAAGGCTATCCGTCGCTCCGATGGTAAATAGGTAAGTGTTTGTTCAGTGTCTGTTAGTGTTCCCACCATACGCAGGTCCATTTGATTTAGGTTTAGTAAGCTTTTTGTTAGCTTTGGTGATGTTGAAGGAAGCACCTCTCTGACTTGTCTGCATTCTAGCTTGTCTGCATCTCTCTTGTTGTGAGCCTAGTCCACGTCTGGAGTAGCGAGCCGCTACGTTGTAGAGCTGCTACTTATAGAGCCACTACGTTGTACAGCCGCTACGTTAGTCGCTAGAATAAAACGCCATAGGTATAAGGTTTGAAATTAGTTTAGGAACAGAGTTACGCTAGCGTTTTAAAATTATGGTTTTAGAGGGAGTAGATGAGATAAAAAATAATCAATTACTTATTTGCTTTTATTTAAAGGTACCATACCGATCACGCTTTACAATAAATAATAAAAATCAATACACTGATCCAACTTATATTATGAACCAGAAAGTTTGGATGAAATGATGGATGTTTGTTCCTTCTTCACCACACAACAACGGAACGGATTGGGCTGAAATTTTGCATAGATGTAGAACTTGGAAAAAAACATTCTCATCGCAAAAATCAGTTTCATGGGATAGAAATAACCTTTAAAAAACGCGCACAAAGCCCTGGGCAGAAACTATAAAATAGCAGCTATAAAATAAGATAGGTACACAAGCCTAATTGTCGTGTAACTCATTTATTTTTTAAATGATGCCTACTATTGGACAAATTTAGAAGCTCAACAATTAAAATAACAGGGTGTATATAACGGTTAATGTTCCTATTTTGGTTGAAACAAAACAATTGTGATTCTAAAGTAACTAATGATAGGGCTGGTTTGTTTTATTGCTGAGCTTTGAGGCAATTTGGACACTGAAAATAATATGAATATAGTTTAGAATATATTTCGGAGGCTCCAACACATTGACTTACCTAAACCTAACGAGGTCGGTACACATTATTTATAATTATAACACACTTCATCTTATAGACATAACTATCTATACATTATATAACATCTAGTTTTGTGTAGTATTTCTGAGAAATAAATATTTTTAGTTTTGAATAGTAAGAAGACACTAGCAAGAAGTATGTGAGCTGTGACTGAAGAAATAAGGCTTCATTATCAGTCTATTATTTAAAAGCCTTTTGTATGTAAACTTCTACACTGATGTTATAAACTACACAGTAGCCAAAGTTGATAATGTTTGTAAACAAACCTTCCTACAAAAAACTCACTTGATTAGTTTCAGATACAATTATGTAATTGTAACCAATATTTTTTGAAGGAATCAGGATCTCAAATCAACAACCTACAAGGAATGTAATCAAGAGAATCAAGTACAAGTGTGTAATTCCGTAAATTTCTGTATGAAAAGACGAGACAAGAGAGTGAATTTTAGGTTCTTTATGGGCGGTTTGCTTACAAACATTCTACATCAAATTTGGCTGGAATATAGCTCCTACCGTCTGCTTCAAATAATTAGCAAGCTGAAGTGGCAATGCAAGGGCCATATTTCGCAAATAACCGACAACCGCTGGGGTAAATGTGTTCTTGAGTGAAGACCGCTACCAGACTCTGCAAACGTAGTGTAGGACGCCCTCCTGTAAGGTGGGATA
This sequence comes from Eupithecia subfuscata, assembly GCA_963564075.1. Lineage (NCBI taxonomy): Eukaryota > Metazoa > Arthropoda > Insecta > Lepidoptera > Geometridae > Eupithecia > Eupithecia subfuscata. The sequence continues at coordinate 14,583,671 of OY751114.1, forward strand.
ACGACCTGCGACAGACTGCAGGCAGATGCTGGATGCAGTAGGCTGAAGACAGGGCGCTATGGCGTTCATTAGGATATAGTATGGACTAATATAGGCTGATGATGATGAAGTAAAACATATTTTTCTTTCTTTAAGTATTTCCCTCGTCACCAAGTTCCGCCGAAGGGAAAAAAACATCCAAACAGTTCGACTATCGTTTTATACGGTCTGTTTTTTCTTTTCCCTATCAATCAATGGTGCAAACATAACTAACCAGTTACGTTTGCACCATTGATTGTGCAAACATAACTAACCAGTTACGCCTGCACCATTAATGGGGCAAATCAATGGTGCAAACGTAACCGCGGTGCTTCTAATAGATAAGTTGATCAGTCGGCCGCAGACCGCGCATTCGTTGAAATGTAAATGTTATAGCGCACGGCATCCGACTGCGTTATAAATATTTGGAGTTAAGCCGAGTGCAGGGCGGGCGTGCTCTGGGCGGGCGGGACGCGGGGGGCTTCACACCGAACTGTTACAGGGAAATTCTATTATTTTACTAGTTACCCGCGGATTTGTAAGCTTTGTTTCTATGGAAACGTTTAAGCTTTATTTCCATCTCATGGGAACTGTTTTTTACGTAAAAAAAAGACTTTTTTTTATTCCAGGTATAGACGTACATTATGTATTGTTTATGCAAAAATTACACAACAGCCCAACCCGTCCCGTAGTTTTGGCGTGAGGTGACAAACATCCATACATCTAAACATCCAAACTTTCGCATTTATAATACCTATTACTAGTTTATGCCTGCGGCTTCGCACGCGTTGTTTCTATAAACGTTTAAAGGTGATTGTTTTCCCATGGGAACTGATTTATGGGATAAAAAGTATCTTATGTTTGATTCCAGGATTAGAATTACCTGTATGCAAAATTTCAGCCCGATCCGATCAGTGCAATGCAATGGTAAGGCTAAAAGTACCTATCGGTGGCATTATGAGAAGTTACAATCTGTAGTAATTATCACCATTTGAAGAGGTTCACAAAACCAAAAAAATATGGGATACCTAAAACAAAATCTTATCCATGTTTATAACTTGCGAAAAAACACATTTCACCACCAAAAAAGTGATTAACACGAAATAACCCACAAGTTTATTTAAAGCATGGAAGTGGCATTCTGTTCAACTACGTGTGGCCATTACAGAGACTCTCGCGGGAGCGACGTGCGCTCACTCAGAAGTAGCTAGCGGTGGATTTTCAGCCTTCGGGAAATGAATGGGGTTGAAATCTTTACAAAATCGGTTAGGGGACTTGAATGAGTTCCAATACAGAGACCTAGCTACTCTGCTTAATGTTGGTTACTGCTTACTACTCGAGTTGGGGGTGAAAATGGACGAGTATGCTGACGTGGGCAGACAAGATGTCCCCGCATCATGTGAACGCATTAAAAATTTCAATTGGTCAGAAGATCGTCATGACCAAGTATGTTATTACTGATCCCTTGTCACAATAATATTATAAGCTAGCTTCTGCCCGCGGCTTCGCAAGCGTTGCTTCTACGGAAACGTTCAAAGGTAATTTATATCCCATGGGAACTGATTTATGGGATAAAAAGTAGCCTATGTTTGATTCCAGGATTAGAGCTACATCGATGAAAATTTCAACTTAATCTGTTTAGTAGTATTGGCGTGAAGACGTAGGTAACAAATATCCATCCACGTATATTCAAACTTTCACATTTATAATATTAGTAATGATGCGAAAGTTTGGATGTTGAATTATTGCGGACCTTTCTTTTATTCACAAGGATACCTTAACATAAATTGCGTAAAAAAACACATGGCGACAAATATAATTTTAGGCTAATTATAGGCGGTTTGTTTACGAACATTTCACATTGAATTTGGCTGGAGTATAGTTTCCTTTCCTATTTTGCCGCAGTTACATGTTGATCGAGTTATCACAAATGGCTTTTATGATGACAGATTTTACAGCCTGCTCATTTACAACTTCAACTTCAATTTCAACTTCTTTCTTTCTGCTCAAGCCAATCGAGTCAATAGACGACGTTGACACGACACGGTCAACCTCGCTAAAGTCACAGATCACAGCAATATTCTGATATCTGTGGCTAAAGTAGATTAAAAATATTTATACCACACCTGCTCGGAAAGTTGCCTATTCCTTTTCCATTTATAGAATAGAAAGTATGTCTTTGCAGGCCTATAGGAAACCGGGAGGAAAAACTCTATGGAATTTCATTTCTCACGTGTTTTAGCGGGAGGAAAAAGTGTATGGAAATCCATTTCGAACGTGTCATTTTTTTTTAATTTCCTAAAAGATCGGCCGGTTATTTTCGTTCGGTCAAACGACAAAAAGTTTTTACTCCAAGTCCATTAAGCCTCCTCCGATTTCCGAACAATATTTTGAAAAAAGAACCCAAAGGCTGGCGCGGTCAATGAGGTTTTACCAACATCATTGGGCGCGATTTCAATTAATAATTAATTCTGCTTTTTATTTTCCTCGAAGGTGTAGTATAAAGCACTATTTATCACTCGGCAGAAAGTGCGATTCCTACCTCGTGTGTTTTAAGGCCCGAGGCGCAGACACACTCGGTAGAAATTGATCACTTTCTCGCCTTGGTGCAAAATGCACTATTACCAAGCAGTAGGTGGAGAGCTATCTAGCCCTCGCACGATAGTTATTCATTCTATGCAAAAAAGGTTTGTGAGCGTCGAGAAGAAGGGAGGAACTGAAACAAAATACTGGCCGCTTTCGAAAAATACTGCGAGCTTGAAGACGTAGGTAGATAATTTTATTTGTAAACAACCAGTATGAAGCGCAGTCCCCTCTCGCCACTCGCATACTTATCGAAGGAGGTGACTCGAAAACGCAACTGTACCTATATGTATTGTATAAACTGTTTACTGTAACGATACAGTTCGGTGTGACTCCCCCAGAGCTCATGTGCATCTATATCACTGTCCGTGGAACGTGCCTCCTTATGCATCGTTAATCTTGTTTATTATACTATTTATTATCTCAAAACAGCCCGGACGAAGCTATCCAAGACAACGCGAATTTTTATAATGCTCCTCGATTTTGGCACGTGGCGCTGCGACTCAGAAGCAGGGCTTGATATCGGTAACGATATCAATAATACCTGTACTATATCGGTAATAACGGTATATATTCATTTCGATGGTATTTTCGATTCGATAATACCAAAGACCGCTACATCTTTGGTATTATGTTTACAAATAGGTAAATACTGATACTCGACACGTCAAGGTCAGTCGAACCGGTAATTTAAAATACCGCTATTCCAAGCTCCTCAGAAGGTTTGGAATTCTACGATACATAGCATACACTGCAGAGAAGATTACAGAGATCTTGACTTATCCAGATCATCATCATCAGCCAGTATACGTCCACTGCTGAACATAGCCCTCCCATAGACGACTAATACTAATCTAGATAAATAAATAATGCTGGACAATCCACATAGCATCATCTAGTCCCAAAAAAAGCAGAGTTTGTGTTATGGGTACTAGATAACTGTTGGATGGATAGATGGATGGATGGATGTTTGTTACCTCTTCACGCCAAAACTACTGAACGGATCAGGCTGAAATTTTGCATACAGGTAAGTCTAACCCTGGAATCAAACATAGGCGACTTTTTATCCCATAAATTAGTTCCCATGGGATGAAAATAACCTCAAAACGTTTCCATAGAAACAACGCGTGCGAAGCCGCGGGCAGAAGCTAGTAAATAATAATTTGTCCCTAGGTGACAGCAGCAGCGTATTTATAATCCATGTCCCGAGGTGGGAATCGAACCCTAAACCTCCTGCGTCGCAGGCAGATGTTCGCCTGCTGCCCTCCAGAGGTCATCATACAAGCTGTTTCAAAGTTTTTTTCTTTTCAAAGCTTCAAATTCGTCATCAGCGTTACCTCTGTTTAACCACTTCTACTGTGAAGATACTCCACAATTCTAGTGATTTACATCCGAAATGCAGGTCCGTACCTGAAATTTATGCTTTATTCCTAATGGTATAAAAGCTATTATCTACGGCTAGTTGTAATCCTGTTAGACTAGCTAGATGATACATTGTAATGGGCATTACATCTTCGAGGTTTTAAATTTTAAAGCTCTCAGGAAATAGTTGTTCGGAAGAATAATGTTAGTAGGAAAGATTTTTATTCCGGGACCTAACTCAGAGGCAATAATTCAGACGCCTTTCGAGTCTTTATTAAATAAATAATGCTGGATAATTCACACTGCATCATCTAGCCCATTTCATACTTGCTTAGAGCTTGGTTTATGGGTACTACTAGATAACTGATACACTTAGTACTGTTTATACTTTGAAAGATTTTTTATCATGCATAGAAAACTCACAGAACACCCAAACATCTGCGCCACAAATATCTGCGAATCGTACAAATATTTGTCGCGAGGCGGGAATCGAACCTCCAACCTGGCTCAAAACTGAAGAAAGACGAATGAAATGATGAATAAAAGATATCAAAACCCAAAAACTGTTTTGCAGTCGGCAATCCCCCGCTTTTATTTTTTTGGTTGTGTATCTCCTTATTTATAAAAAATATCTAGTAGGTATTCTAGAATCGAATACCTACCTGTACCTATTAGTTCGTAAATCTATACTTTTGTTTTTTATTAGTAAATCTGTACTTTTGTTTAGAAATGTTGTTGTGTTACATTATACATGCAGAAATATATTATTTTAATCCTCCTCCTCATCCTATATTATTTTAATCTTATCGTATCGATGTTCTTAAAGTCGGGGCCGAATAAAATACATTGATGAAATGTCTTTGCATTTTTATTTATTTAAAAAGTTTTAGTACTTTTAGGTAGGTCAAATAAGAAAGTAAAATATGCAGATTAAACAACAAAAAAACATATTGAAATGACCAATATACAACTGAATTTTCATAATACACCAGTGATTCCCAAAATGCCATGCCATTTAATGCAAACACTGTGAATCGCATGAATTCATTAATTCTATAATTTTACCTTTACCTACCTAAATGAATGGTTGAATAAATAATGCTTTTGCGTATTCCCTTAAAATGATTGCAAAGGGAAAAAAGGCTGTAAATGTATTGGTACGCTCACAGTCACATCAAAAAATTCAAAATTAAAAGTGGTTTATTTCCTTTAGACCTTACAGGACCCTTGGATACTTCAGAAATTTCAAATTACATAAGTAAGTAAAACTAAAACTAGGAATTATAGTGGTCACTTTGACTTTTATTCATTGAATTTTTTAAAATAGAGTGAAAAATTTAACTTGAAACCTTTATCTTATACATAAGATTATTTATTAGTTTTCATCCAGAATGAATTTGCTAAACTTAAACCGACTTATCCATAGACGCTTTTCCCTCTAGCGTGGTTATATTATTATGTATATATATAATGTTATATTATAATTTATAATACACAAAACACAAAATTCAGTCTGCAGGTCTATTCAGATATATTCGTGAGTAGGTATTACGAATACAATATCTGGACTATTTTCACCGTAGGCTGCATTTTGAGGTAGGTACGAATAAAAAACAAAAGAAAATTAACGAAGCGTAGCGAGCGTCGAAGCAGCAATGAGTGATATACTCACAAATATACATAATTATGTTAAATACCAATATAATATACATATATTATGTATTTCAATCGACCAGCAGCTATAAAAGACTTCTTGCAGAAAAGATGGTCAATAAACAACGTTTTAGTGCCAGCTTCGGAGTTGTTTAAATAAATTGAAAAGACAAAAATATTAAATTTATGAGGACAATATTTAGTAACAATTTTTTTTGTATAAGTCACCCGGGGTGAAGTCGTCTACGGGGCTAAGGCGTCTATTTCAATTATCATAGAAAAGGCGTATTTTAGAACTACTCACGTTATCTAGTTCAAGTCTTTGGCACTTAAACTACCAATAGTCATCAGTAGATGTCGTGACAGAGCCTTATTTCTTAAATAATCCGCCATCTTAAAATTCTCATTCGTTTGGATTCTTTTGGTGTGACACCACGTGGTTTTGCATCAAGTGAAATCTCAGTGTATTCATGAATATCGATATTTTTTAACCGTAAGTACTTTTATTGTTGTATTGCTTTACGTGTTGTTTTAGTTATTTTATGTAATAAGCTTAAAAATTGCAGTCAATATGCCATTTAAAATTTGCCAAGTACGTATTTGTTTTGGGGCTATTGCGTGCATCCTGTTGGGGTGATACCGTCTATTGTAACGCATTAGCCCCATTTTCAGGGGTCCTAAGCCTTTTAATTTTAGGATAATAGTGGTAAAAACATACTCGTATAATGTATAGTTGACGACCGATGGGGCGCTGCAAGCGAAGGTCCTACGCAGTAAGAAGCGACTCCAATTCTCGCCCGGGGCAAATGTTTGCAAGGAATGGATGAATTTATTATGCTTCGATTTTATATGACAGTATTTTGCGTTAATTCAGAGTTTTTATTTTAGGATTTCCAATATGGTGCGACACTACAAAAGAAAAACAACGACTACATACGATCTTGAAACTTTAAAGAAAGCTGTAGATGAAGTCAAATCTCATCAAAGTTTCTAAGAAACTATATTGCCACGCTCTTAAAACAGAATAAATAATAATAAGACCTTCTGGTCATTATTGTAAGAAAAGATCTCACGCGTTGTTTTGTATGTCTTTGTATTTTTTACAGTGATTTTAAGACTTTTTTATTCGTAATATAAATTATACGTCATTTCTAAGTTATTGTTTTGATTCCAATCGTAATAATTATCTACCCGAACCTACGCGAAAAAAAATGTTAGGTACCCCTGAAATCTAGGATGGGGCGAATGCGTCTACAAGAAATAAGGAACATTAGACGCTATAGCCCCGAATATTTTTGTTCAACTCATTACCCTAAACTAAGCACAGAATTTGGCGTACGAGATAATAGTAAACTTTATCACTAGTATTTCTATAAATTATTTTGATCAAAATTGTTACAAGCTCTTCCTATTACATAATACTAGTGAAAGACGCTTTCGCCCCACCTGGGGTTAAAGCGTCTAAAAATCCCAGATTTTATAGAAACGTCATTTACACATAGAAGTTATTCAAAATTCCATTATATGGTGTTGATATATGAAAATAGATAAAATTTCCTAACTTGCATCGTATGTTACAGCTCATAAGGACACATAATATGTTTGTTATAGTCAGATGAATATGCCGTTCAAAGTATTGTGACGCCTTCACCCCGGTTGACCTTAATCCGAATATTATGCAGTGAATATCCGCAAAGTAACGCCTGGATCTATTATATAAGACCAAAATATCAATCCGTGATCTAAAATGTTGAAAATTAATCGCCATCCAACTGTAGCTTTGTTTCGGTCCTCAATTTATCCAATCTCCCAAAGAATATGACTTCGGACATCAGCTTCTGCGCTATGAACCGCTGCTTCGGCCGCAACTCCCCGAGCTGGGCCGTCATGGTCTTCGCAAACAGATCGTTCTCGGGAAACCCTGAGGAGCTGGAGTCAACCTGACGTAAAAATAGATCATCTTCATCGTCTTCTATTACTATAGACGAAGAGTCGCTTTTAGATTTGTTTTTCTTGCTTCTCTTGGTTGTCCTGGTTCTAGAGGGGCTCTCGGATTCATACTCGTAGTCGTATTCCGTTTCTGTTATGTACACCGCACTTGGTTTTGGTCTCTTCTCTGGTCGATATTTTATTTCTATGTCCGGTTCTACGGTCTGTTGACAAATAAACTTTTATAGTAATGTTTGGTGGTCATCTGGTAGATAGATACCAAGGCTAAGTGTAAGTACGATTAAGAGTCTTCTGTATGAGGACGCTTTCGGCCATTATTTTATAAGACATTTTTTTATTTGTATTAAGTATATAAATTCTCTAAATTAAAAATAAACCGTCAAGTGCGAGTCGGACTGGCGCACTAAGGGTTCCGTTTAATTTTAATTGTTGGACCTCGTTTCTTGCCAAAGATCGTGATTCTAGGTCAACAAAAAGCAGGTAACCTGTACCTACCTATATTTTGGTCCAGGGGAGAGAATCAAAAATTAAAAAATTACACAACAGGTTTTGCATTCCCTTGGAAATTTCAAAATATTCGGAAATAAACGGCTGCAACTATTGATTGCGTTGACCTAAAAGTTTTATTAATACCGAGGCTTCAAGAGGTTAAGAGCTTGAGTATTTGATGTCAATTTCAACTCGATACGTCCACTGAGGAAAAGGGGCAGACAGATGGACAACAAAGTGTTCCTATAAGGGTTCCTTTTTCCTTTTAAGGTAGGTACCATAAAACAAACCCCGGTGTTCACTAACTTTCAAGGCCCCGCGTGCCTAAGGAACACACGGGTGTACACTAACTTTTCACTGCGATTGGAGGTTGTATCGTTCAAATAATGCGCTTAGCGCGCCACGGGTTAATAAATTCGTTATTCATAAAGTCTTAGAACAAAAGTTGATCCCCTTGGAATCCAGGATCACCCCCTGTTAGCTTAGGACACATGTTTCGTGGCACCCTGTATAAATCATTCCACAGCACGTTGTTTAGACTGACTTACCATTATTCCAAAATCCTCCTCATAATTTGGTAATATACTTTCTGTGGCCCTCACTGTCTCTGGTACGAGGTCTTCAAGCTTCACCATGTCCGTGGAGCTCTCAGCCTCGTTGGTTACTTCTGCTTTTGTAGACGCCATTTGCGGGAGTCTTTCATTTTGTAGAGTAATTTCTGTGGCTGCCACCTCGCCTGGCACGGGTTGAGTTTGTTCTGGGCTCTCGCAATCCATTGAGTCTTCGTCAGAACTATGCTCCAACTGCTCCAAAAACGAAAACAAGGGATAGTACCACAGGTGCGGCTTGTATCGTTCCCCATTGTGGAATTTTGATTTTATTACCTGAAAAAAATAGAAAAAAAAGGTTAATTAATTAATGCAGGCAGATGCTGGATGCGGCAAGCTGAAGGCAGGGCGCTATGGCGCTCATTAGGGGAGGCCCATGTCCAGCAGTGGACTAATATAATAGGCTGATGATGATGATGATGACTTAATTAATTAAAAATTATCAATTAACCTCCTGGTGGAATTGTGTACTTACCTAAGTAATGTAAGTATGGGTAGGCAGGCAGGTAGGTACCAGCCGAAAATTCAATTCGAAATATTTTTGAAAAACGCCAAAATCATAAATCATAGCATATCGATACGGATCGACATAGGCTAGGTACTTTTAATTCTGGTAAAGTGCGAGCGGAGCCACGGGCAGTATTAAATAATTTTAATTACACTAATCACATCACATTATCACATCACACTAGTATTATAAATGCGAAAGTTTGGATGGATGGATGTTTGTTACTTAGGTACCTCTTCACGCCAAAACTACTGAACGGATCGAGCTGAAATTTTGCACACGGTTAATTCTAATCCTGGAATCAAACATAGGTTACCTACCTTTTATCCCATAAATCAGTTCCCATGGGATATAAATAACCTTTAAGCGTTTCCATAGAAACAACGCGTCACAGCCGCGGACATAAACTAGTTTGAAATAAAAATTAATGAGACGCCGCCGTTTCAAAATTTTTAAAAGCTGTCACGATCCTTTTTTTGTATTTTCATACAGTTATGCACACTGACGTCACAAATTGGCCTCTAGAATAGGAAAAACAAAAGTGGATCCCGCCAGGTTTTAAAAATATATCTACAGGATGCCACGAAAGGGGTGCACTAAGACGAAAGGGGTGATTTCCCGGACCCCGAGGGGATCAAGTTGTGAATAACGATTTTTTGAATTTCGAATACGCTTTGGTTTTTTTTTTGCAATACTTTAAGCTTTTTTTCTTCTTATTCGTGCTGTTTTAAAAAATATTTCAATAATGTTTTTTGCTTATTTTTTGAGCAAATCCAGTGTTTTGTCATGCAATTATTACAAAAAAATATATAAATCCTATGAAATTTTAAAACAAGAATAATCTAAAAATACATGTAAAAAAACGTCTCTAATTATTTAAAAAATGAGTTAAAAAATATGCGATCGGCAAAAACATCGTAGCATAAACGTTGACCCCTCGATGTCGCCCCTCGAATCGCCCCATTCGGTTCCCACACCCTTCCCATACCCTGTATACCTAGGTACAGAGTCCCCTAATAGAAAAAAATATAATAAAAAATTTCCTGTTATCTCCTCCTTACCTTCTGCCGCTCCCGCCTGTACGTGGTGCGCAAATTTTCAATCTTCTTCTTCAGCATCTGTTGGTTGCACTCGCTATCGAGTTCTTTGTACTTTTCGACGAGAGTGGCGTAGGCACGGTTCCGAGCCACCTTGTTCGAGTAAAACTGGTCCGTAACATCCCATAAACACGGTAGGTTTTTGTACATCTCTAGTAATTCTCTGATTATTTTCTTCTCCTGTCTGTGCATGTCGGACTAAAATGAGAATGTATTCATAGAATTAAGAACAAAACTTTAATTTAATTTAGCTGTGAGCTGCGCGGCGAACGTCTTTCGACTGACTTGTGTCATCGAGCGACCGATTTGTTTGTCGGCTCGCTCGAGCGCGGTCGCGTGGAGTCGATAAACCGTTGTCTGTCTCGCTCCTTCAACGAAGCGAGGACAGAGATAGAAGTTGAACACGAGAAGTTGGTCGCGCTGCGTGCGCCTGGCTATTCAGCTGAGAATACCGAGAATAATAATATTGTGCGCGGCAGTCAGTGCGGGGCGGATGGTACCTACTTCTATCTATGAACGTGCAGGTAATAATAGGTATTTCAAGGTTGGAGAGATACAAATGTGACCCTGTCATCTACACTAATAAATATTTTAGTGAGGAAATATTTGTATTTTTGTATGTTTGTATGGAATAAACTCAACCGAGTGGACCGATTTAAAAAATTCTTTCACCATTAGAATGCTGCATTATCCCTGGGTAACATTGGCTAACCCGTGCGAAGCCAGGACGGGCCGCTAGTGTTTTATAATAACAAAAGTACCGACTAATGACTAGGTATGTAGGTAAGTGCCTAGGTAGGTAGTTATAGGTACCTACCTAATTGATAATGATAATTGATGTTTTTTATCAAAAATTAAAGTCTTCAAAATAAGTCTTTTTGAGAAATAGGTATGAGTACCTACATAAGCACCTACTTAGTGCTTTTTAGCTAATAAAAAATATTTATAGGGTAATCTACATCCTCGAGATCCAGATAGGTAGGTAAGGTTACCTATAGAGGAGAAGGAGGCAACTTATGACAGGGGCACCTAAGACACTTATGGAGATTTTTCAGAACAATAGTTTTTTCGGAGCAAATGCATTTACAATTGAAACAATACCACAAAATAATAATAACAATAATAATGCTGGACAATCCACACAGCACCATCTAGCCCCAAAGTAAGCTAGGTACTCAAAGCTTCTGTAATGGGTACTAGATAACTGATATATATAAGACATAATAGATATAGATAGATATTTGTTTTTATTATACATAAAAACACCCAGACCAACGGAACAAATTTCTGCAGATCGTACACAAATTTGATCCGAGGCGGGAATCATACCCGCAACCTCTTGCATCGCAGGCGAACCGCTGCGCTACTGAGGTCGTCAACAAAAAACCACACACGCGTCACATATCATTCACCGCGCTGTCAGCTGTCAAACTGACAGAAAAAAGTAAAGTTAAAATAGATTTTTAGATCACGAAAATTGTGGTGATTAGTTACCTATTGGCAAAACCTTACTTTGGAGGAAGCATGTTCATCCATGAACCTGAGTTTCTCACCTAAACTTCAAGATTAGGTACCTACCTACTTTTTAAAACGTATCACAGTTGTACAACTTTATCAGGTTTCAATTTGTACTTAGATAGGTACCTATCATAAATATGTTCGAGCAACCAGTAGAATTTACTTACGTCCGATTTGTCAAATTCCATTTCATCAGGCTCACGAAAAGTTATATTTGGATGACGCTTTAAGAAACCTTTGAGCCAATCAACCCCTGCCATCTTCTTATCAGTATTAAAATTGTGTTTCTTGTCACTTTTTATAGCCAATTGATATGCTAGACTTCTCAGTTCGATTTTTGTTAGTTCAACGTCATGGCCTTCTTCCATTGTTTTCAGATATTCTACTATTTCTTCTTCTTCTTTTTGGGTAAATATTGTTTTCTTAGGGCCTAAGGGTAAAGAAACTTCCCCTTTGCTTCCTCTCATTCTCCTTACATATCGCTCTAAAGTAGACTGCGGCACATCGTATAAGGTAGCAGCTTTTTTGCAGCCCATCTCTTTACTTAACACTTTGTCTACAGCTGATTTCATTGCAACCATTGACCACTCTCCTCTGTTGGTTATTTTCTTGTACGTGCGTACCATGACTTAAACTGAAAAGTTATAACACAATGTTAAGTATTCAGAAATAAATGAAGCCAGCCCGACCCACAATCCCATTTTGCCCCCAAAGGGGGCAAGATGGGATTGTCACCCTTGCCCCCTCTTGCCCCTTTTGGGGGCAAAATGAGGTAAAGGGTGTGGCCCATCCACACCCATCGCCTCATCTGGCCCCAAAGGCTGATTTAAAAAAAATTACTTCTCAAAAAAAAGATATAAGTACCTACCGGATTCATGATAAAAAATAAAGTAAAGTTAAAAAGTTTTAATTTTCGTCAGAATAAGAAACATGGAAAAAAACCAATAAACGACAAATCAGTGACAAAAATGGGGCAACTCTTAGCATGTGCACAGAAGCGAAAGGTAAATATCGCTCTGCGCACTGGTTTTATGCGACTCCCAGTTTACAACATCACCTACCTACAAGAAAACATCACTAGAAAATATAGATGAAAAACAAAACTAAGGTGATCATAATTACCTTACATTAAGGATGTTTATACTAACACAAAACTAGATCGGCGAGACGTTCTAGTATTTTCCGTTTGTAAACAAAAAACACGTGCACTCTCACTCGTCGACTCTCTCGCACTGACCGGACCGTTGATGGAGCGAGCGTAGCTTGTGTGTGCGTGGCCCCATCTTACCTCGCGACCCCGTTATGCCCCCCCCGCCGCCTTCTCTGCCACGCTCCACGCTGCTAGCGAAGTGTCATATCATAGATATTATTTTGCGATTTGTCTATTGTTTTTTTAAACAATACTTACGCCGCGCTGACGTCACAAATCTAGGCTTCCAGTACGCAGGTATAGGTACGAAAACAAAAGGCGATCGCGCCAGCTTTTTAAAAAATTATTTACTTATAGCGGACAACAGCTAGTAGGTTGGTACATAAAAAATACACAAAAACCGAATTGAGAACGTCGTTTTGTTTTTCGTCGGCCATTATTATAAAATAAAACACTTTCAGAGGCCGAATTCTAACCAATAGCTTGACTATGACAATGGTATCGCCGCAGAATCGTCCATAGATGGAAGAAACTCTAGATAGGGTGCGGTGGTTGAACGTAGATGGATATTTTTTTTGTAGATATTAAGTAAGTACCAGTACCTACTTAATAAACATAAGCTACACAAAATTAATTTATCTTTTAGAGGGCAATGTCGCTTACAAAACTCCTAATGAGTTGCAAAAATCAGTAGGTAGCTAAATAAATTCAAAGAAATTGTCAAAACCTTGCTGTGCTTAAGTATAAAATTATCAGATTAAATGTAGAGGATAAAAAAGCTTGGGACGGGTTTTATTACCTATATAAAAAAGGCTAAAGGTTTCTTCGTCGCTTCTTTACTTTAGTCTACACCGAAGCGACAGAAATCAAAAATATCACTTTATTTCCGTGTCAGTGTTTAGTTTTATAATTTGACCTTTTCTAAGTGTACATTTATTGTAGGTATTTAGGGAAATAAGGCGTTTTTGATTTTGAGTACTACCATAGAAATCTAAATAACAAGGCACTGTTATTTAGATTTCTATGGGTATACTACCTAACATAGAAAACCGCAGAACACCCAGAACAAATACCTACCTATCTGCAGAGGGCAGATCGTAGATGCAAACATTTTGTCCCTAGATGGGAATCGAAACCGCATCCAACCAACCCGAGGACTAAACGCAAGTCAAACAAAAATTATGTTCACATTTCAAGTAAGTACCTAGTCTACCCAGGTAGGTAGGTATGTAAGTACATACTTAAAATGAAATTATATTAATAATTGTGGTTTTACTAATTAGAGTAATTAGATTCCCAGAAATCGAACGTTGACCACTATTATGTTGCTTTACACACACGAGTTCGTGTAAGCACTTTATTGTTTTTGACTGGTATTGATATGATAATGGATCAGTTGAATTACCTGTAGATTGTTTGCAACATTCTGCAGTTGGCTCAATTGTTTCAAATGTAAATACTTACTAGTTCTAATTTGTTTCTAATTGTTTAATTTGTTAATAAAGAGGGCAATTGCCTTTATTCACAACGAAAATTATACTAGTATTTAATGAGTATTTACAATTGAAACAATTGAGCTAACAGCTCTCGGGTCACGCGTCGCTTCGACCAGACGCTCAGATAGTTTTTTGAAAACCCGAAGAGCCTCGGTACCTACCCCACGGACCTAGGGTCTCGCCTCCAAGGGGAGCAAATGTGTAGGCTCTGTCGAGACCTGCATATTTGCGCCTCTTGCTTGAGATCTTCGGCCAAAATAATTAAAATGTTTTTACTCTTTGAAATTAAACAGGTACCTAGGTGATAATAATTTTTATTGACGACCGATGTGGCGCAGCGGGCGAAGGTCCGCCTGCGACGCAGGAGGTTGGGGGTTCGATTATATATTTATAATATATTTATACCATACCGACCGAGGCGGTCCTCGGGACATGTCGGTACGACTGCAGATATTGTTTCGGGGTGTTCTGTATGCGTAATAAAAATATCTATCAATCTATTGCAATATACTAGTACCCGTAACACAAGTTCTGTTTATTTTACTATAAAAACTTCCGTAGTTTGACGAATTCATTATGAATGTAAGCGGGTTAACTACGAGCCTATTTTGTGTTTGAAGATTTTGTTCTTACAACACAAAATAGGTTCGTAGTTAACCCGCTTACATTCATAATGAAGTTCTGTTTAGTTTGGGGCTACATTAATGCTGCGTGAATCGTTCACCATTAATTATTTAGGTACTTGAGGCCCGCGGCTTCGCACGCGTTGATTATATGGAAACGTTTCCGGGTTATTTATATCCCCTGGCAACTGATATTTGGTATAAAACGTAGCCTATGTTTTATTCCAGGCGTAGAACGGTACTTACATCTTTGCAAAATTTTATAATTCGTTTTGGCGTGAAGAAGTAACAAACATCCATCCATCTAAATTTATAGTTTTAGTGTGATTTATTAAAAATATTAATGCACTACTGTGCTCAGCTCACTGAGGAATAGAGCATGTCAGCGTAATGCAGTTGGTTGGCGGCTTAAGCGAATTAATGCTACAATATGGGGACGATGCACGGTGCCGCGCACCTTATATTTAATTCATACTCGGGTAATTTATTTAGTGGCAACACTGAGCTCGAATGGATGGTATTATTTGTCAGTAAACAAACACACAGAAGAAAAGTTTTATTTCACCCGTTTTTCCTGATAGGTCTAAAGCTCTACACACATTCATCCAACACGGCCCGTTACACGTAGCACTAAAATGTGCATTCAAATGTGGGCTTCCACTTGTAAGCTTTAGTACTACAGTGACAAAATGTCATTTCACAAGTTCGATTGATGCCGTCAATATGAAATGCATCTAATATAAATAGATATAAATAATGCTGGACAATTTCACACAGCATTATCTAGTCCCAAGCTAAGCAGAGCTTGTGTTATGGGTACTAGATAACTGATGGACTTAACAATGTACAATACACGACATAGATTTATGTACAACACACTACATAGATTTTTTTTATTATACATAGAAAACATCCAGAACGCACTAGACAAATGTCTGCAGATCGTACAACCATTTGTCCCGAGGCGGGAATCGAACCCGCAACCTGCTGCGTTGCAGGCAGACCTTCGCCCGCTGCGCCGCAGAGGTCGTCAAATCAAGTCAATCTGCCTAACTGTTACGAGTTAAAGCCGATATGGGCCGATATTTTACTTGAATGCACATTTTTGTGCTGCGTGATACCTAGCTGAGCGCCTCTGATCTGCGACAACCTTAAGCATTCTCGGTTCTAGAATCCTAGATTTTTTTGGTAAACAAAGGGCTTGGCCCCATCACCACGTCACAATGACGTCGTCGGTGCGGAGTTACGGCACGTGCTACAGCACGTGCCGTAACTCCGCACCGTTTCACGACGCACGGTACGGCGACGTCGACGCGGAACGACGCGTCGTCGCGGCGGACGTCGCCGCGGTCGTCGAAAGCGGTACGTGGCGACTGGCGATGCACGTTTAGTAAAATTTGTGGTTACGTTAAGCGCCTCGTACGCCTCGTATTTTCGAATTGTTACCTTGACGCCGACTCCCCCCACGTCGATTCCCTTAGCGACGATCCCTGTGAAGGCGACTCCTTCCACGCTATTGAAATGACTCCCATCACTAAAAGATTAAAACGACTAAACGATTAAGACGACCTCTGTGGCGCGGTGGGGTCCGCAGGAGGTTGCGGGTTCGATTCCCGCCTCGGGACAAATATTTGTACGATCTGCAGATATTTGTTCAGGGTGTTCTGGTCGTTTTCTATGTATAATAAAAAATATATATCTATGTACTCGTATATTATTATGTATATCAGTTATCTAGTACCCATAACACAAGCTTTGCTTACCTTGGGGCTAGATAATGCTGTGTGAATTGTCCAGCATTATTATTATTATTATTATTATTAAAGATGCTATTAATTTGTCCTGCGCACAGGTTAGTCTCCGTTGAGACTGACCGCCGCCGTGGCCGAAATTCGACAGCGTCATTATAAATGTATAATTAATGAATGATGAAGTCGTATTTCGGCCAATGAGCCGTATAACGGCCAATAAGGACTATCTAGGTCCTGGCAGATTTTTATTCGCAAAGGATACCTTGTGTTAAAATTATGTTTGATATTCAAAATAAGTCTCTTTGATTTTGCATTAATTGGTTGTATCCACCATTAGGCATTGCTAAGTCATCCATAATTCAGAAGGTACAATCGGGGGAACACGAAATTATTGTAATAAAATTTCACCAAACACTGCCTGACTTTGTGTATCAGCACTTTAACGGGGACGTAATAAGGATGTAAATTAGGGGTGGTTGATTTTTTAAATGGGTAAGGGTAACAGCTTCAGGGAAACGTTTGCCGGGGCATAAACTTATTTTGAAAATAACATAACGTTGATGTATTTCTTTAAGTAAATATTTAACTATAGTAAGTTGGTACATTATAATATAATATTAAGGTAAAAATAGGTAAGTTGTTTAATAGACTAAAATAATAAGAAAAAAATAACTAGAAAATTACAGGAATTACCTATTCTATGTCTAGGACTATCTAATTATATGGTAGGTAGGTATGTCATGAGTACCAGACATTTTAGACTTGCATTCACTTTCGGAAACCAAATGTTATGTCATACTAGTGAGAAGATACACAACACAAATGCTATAAATTTAATGATTGATAAAAAAAAATCTTACTCATAGAATTTATATAGATATACAATTTTAATGATTTCAATCGGTCCTGTTTCTCATGAATAATAATAAAATATTTTTCATGTCTAAGTGAAGTTCTAAGATAAGAGATGGGAACAAAACAACTAGCCCCTAAACTGTATCCCTCAATCCATTCCTGTATACTGTGCCCACTGCGACCGGATAAATTATTTCATGTTTATTAATTAAGGCTCACATTAAATACATTGGTAATTTCGACTCCTGTCCGTTTCGCGAATTTCCAGGTGGTTTCATATTCGTGTAGATATGCGAAATCCAGCTGTAATCACAGTCAGTAACAAAGTACTTTTATACTACCTACACCTGCTCGGAAAGTTGCCTATTCCTTTTCCATTTATAGAATAGAAAGTATGTCTTTGCAGGCCTTTGGAAACCGGGAGGAAAAACTCTATGGAATTTCATTTCTCACGTGTTTTAGCGGGAGGAAGAAGTGTATGGAAATCCATTTCTAACGTGTTATTTTTTTTTAATTTCCTAAAAGATCGGCCGGTAGCTATGGTTATATTCGTTCGGTCAAACGACAAAAAGTTTTTACTCCAAGTCCATTAGGCCTCCTCCGATTTCCGAACAATATTTTGAAAGAAGAACCCAAAGGCTGGCGCGGTCAATGAGGTTTTACCAACCTCATTGGGCGCGATTTCATTTAATGATTACTTCTGCTTTTTATTTTCCTCGAAGGTGTAGTTTAAAGCACTATTTATCACTCGGCAGAAAGTGCGATTCCTACCTCGTGTGTTTTAAGGCCAAAATGACACACTCGGTAGGAATTGATCATTTTCTCGCCTTGGTGTAAAATGCACTCTTGTTCTAATAACGGGTTTAAATTCTGGTTTTGTTTTGTAAAGATAGGTACTACGACTGTATTTCATTATTTTCAATGTTATAGTATGTTTCATCCATCACCTATCAAACTAACTTTCGATTTGTTTCGTTTTGTTCATTTGGGAAATATACAAAAGGTACAGTACATCACACTAATATTACCTATAAATGCGAAAGTATGGATGGATGGATGGATGGACGTTTGTTACCTCGTCACGCCAAAACTACTGAACGGATCGAGCTGAAAATTTGCATACAGGTAACTCTAATCCTGGAATCAAACATAGAATACTTTTTATCCCATAAATCAATTCCCATAGGATAGAAATCACCTTTAAACGTTTCTATAGAAACAACGCGTGCGAAGCCGCGGGCATAAACTAGTATTACATAAAATAAGAAACTTAAGATAAACACTAACCAAAGAACACAATTACAGCTTAATGAACGCAGCAAGAAAAAGTATTGTTTTTTAATCACAATAATATACAACCTTCACCAAAATGTATAGAATTACAAATAATTACGAGGTTTTGGCATCGCTTAACATAACTTCCCTTCGATACTTCGGCAATGACATATTAAATAATATCAATATTTTTCAATTTAATAGATATACTTACTTGTATATACTAGTTGTTATTGTTTTATTCTGTTAATGTAATGTTAGTCAACTACTTAATAGGCCAATCGCCAATCAGTCTCACCAACACAACTGTGAAAATCATGGAGAAAATTATCAGCAAATATCTAACTACGTACCTCAATAGACAATGCATAATATCTTCCAACACAAAATAGGTTCGTAGTTAACCCGCTTACATTCATAATGAATTCGTCAAACTACGAAAGTTTTTATAGTAAAATGCATAATATCCCACAAACAGCATGGATTTGTAGAGAAGAGATCAACCGCCACTAACCTTATATCATGTGTGCACTCTTGGACCAAAGACCTTGACAATCGAACCCCGGTGGACATCATCTACCTAGATTTTGAGCGCGCCTTTGACAAAGTCCCACACCAACGGCTACTACTAAAACTAAACCAGTTTGGGATCTGTGGCAAACTTCTCCAATGGATTGCGAACTACCTCAGTGGCAGGACCTTTCAAGTAAGAGTAGGTAACACACTATCTAGGAAAAAACAGGTCCTGAGTGGTGTACCCCAAGGGTCGGTCCTTTCGGCTCATCTGTTTGGGATTTACATTACTGATCTTATTGAATGCCTAGAATCTGAATCAGTCTTCTTTGCTGATGATGGGAAATTCTTTGCCAACCCAATTACTCACTCAAGTCAACTACAAGAAGACTTAAACCGTATCCAAACATGGACTAAAGACTGGATTATCAAACTCAATGTATCCAAATGTAGTGTTCTACATCTGGGGCAAACAAACCCCAAGATTACATACACTTTGAACACCCCTATCCCTTCAGTTCTCCAACAAAAAGACCTAGGCATTACTGTTACTACTAACCTCAAATGGGAAGAACACATCACAGGAATAGTGAAGAAAGCTAATTCCTTTATCTATGTCATAAGAAGAGCTTTCCAGACAATGACGGTGGAGATATTCCTAAAAATCTATAAAACTTATATTAGACCTCTGTTAGAATATGGCTTTCAAATTTGGAGCCCCTACTTACAAAAAGACATAAACCTACTGGAGAGTGTACAAAGGAAAGCCACAAAAATTCCCAAAAGCCTTCGCCGGATGTCCTACCCAGAGAGACTAGCCGCCCTACGCCTCACTACCCTAGAGGATAGACGCCTCCGTGGTGATCTAATAGAAACATTCAAAATTCTATCCCACACCTACAACCTGCCCGACATACACAAAATATATACCCCCAAGGTGCCATTCAAAACAGCTAGAGGCCATAGTCTCAGAGTAACCCGCTCACCATCAAACTCTAACATTGCTCATCACTTCCTGAGTAACCGAGTGGTGCACAATTGGAACCAGCTTCCTGAAGAAGTTGTAACAGCCCCCTCTGTGAACAGCTTCAAAAACAGACTCGACCACTGGTTACGAACGCACAATCTGACCACAACAAGAGACAAACTAGTGTAGTGAAAAACTTTAAAAGCACTGTGATATAGACATATCAGCTCTCAGCTGCTTGTCTATAATCCAATAATAATAATAACTGACTCATATGATTCTTAAAGACCCAACAGACACTGCGAACCCTGCTAAATACAGGCCGATCACCTGTCTACAAACCATCTATAAAATCCTAACATCTTGCATGACCAACCTTATATACAAGCACATAACTGATAACAACATTCTAACGGAACAACAGAAGGGATGCAGGAAATTTAGCCAGGGGTGCAAGGAACAACTAACGATAGACGCCATCGTTTTAAACAATGTGCAAAAAAAGAAAGAAGATCTTTATACAGTCTACATAGATTATAAAAAAGCGTTCGATTCCGTCCCACACACATGGCTCATAAAAATGCTTAATATTTATAAAATAAACCCGGAACTCGTAACATTTTTAGAAAGATCTATGACTAGATGGACTACTAGGCTACACGTACAAACGTCACACGCTACAATAGAAACAGAGCCTATAAAAATACGGAGAGGCATTTTCCAAGGAGATTCACTTAGTCCCCTATGGTTTTGCCTAGCATTAAACCCACTTTCCAACGCTCTGAATTCGGCAAACATCGGTTACCCACTTGTAAGTGAAGGATCTAAAGATATCTCTGGGTGTAAACATAAATCACTTGATGTACATGGATGACATAAAGATGTATGCTTCTTCCCAATCCGACCTAGAACACCTAATAAAAATGACGGAACAGTTTTCGCAAGATATTGCAATGGACTTTGGTATCGACAAATGTAAGATCAACTCGACAAAGGCTGGCACCACCCATAAGCATGCATATCTTTTGGAAACTGGTGAAACTATAGACCCTTTATCAGAAAGTGACACTTATAAATATTTAGGATATCAACAGGCTAAACAAATCCAATCCACCGTTATTAAATCCAAACTTATCACGAATTTCAAACATAGGCTGAACTCCATTTTAAACTCACAACTTTACTCTAAAAACTCTATTAAAGCAATATACTCATATGCCATTCCAATCCTTACCTACTCCTTTGGAATCATAAAGTGGACCAAAACAGAACTTAAAAATCTTCAACGCATTGTTAATGTTTCTATGACAAAGCATAGAAAACACCACCCGCGCGCTTGTGTGCAAAGGCAAGTGCTACCGCGATCGGAAGGAGGAAGAGGAATTGTGGATATAGAAAACTTGCATAACAAACAAATAGCCACACTTAGGTCGTACTTCCACGCAAAATCCGAAACATCTCCCTTGCATAATTCAATTAATAGTTTGGACAGAAAATTAACGCCCCTTAACTTAAAAGACTGTAATAAGCAATTTAACGAAAACTTAACTGAAAGATCGACCTTAATAGCAGAATGGACCCGGAAGTCTCTGCATGGAAGGCACTACCACGACTTAAGCCAACCCACCGTCGACAAACAGGCGTCGAACGAATGGCTTAGTCGAGGTGAACTCTTTCCCGAGACAGAAGGGTTCATGATCGCGATACAGGACCAGGTGATTGAGACGCGCAACTATCAAAAACACATTATGAAGCTACGTAACTTAACAACCGATATGTGCCGACGATGTAACAGCAGCTCGGAAACAATACAGCACATCACCGGAGCCTGTAAGGCGATCGCCCAAACAGACTACAAGTTTAGGCACGACCAAGTAGCCAATATTGTCCACCAAAACTTAGCTATCAAATTCAAACTTATAGATACAACTGCCAAACCAACACCCTATTATAAGTATGTACCAGAAACTGTTTTGGAAAACGCCACACACAAACTTTACTTTGATAGAGCCATCCTTACCGACCGTACTACACACTTCAATAGACCAGACCTGACCCTCTTAGATAAAACCAACAACACGGCTCTCCTCATTGACATCGCTATACCGAACACCCATAACTTGCAGAACACCATAGCAGAGAAGCTTTCTAAATACGTAGATCTCAAAAACGAAATCACTCGCATGTGGCGCCTGCAAAAGGTATCTATAGTTCCAATAGTTCTATCCTCAACTGGGGTTATTCCGAAACAGCTTTTCCAATCCATTGATTGTTTAGACCTACCTAGAAATACTTACATACTTATGCAAAAGGCTGTCATTTTAAACACCTGTAGGATCGTCAGGAAATTCCTACAAAATGAGTTTCCAAGTGAAGTTTCTCCCTCTGAAGTGCACTTGGCTTAGGCCCGTGCACTTTAGATTTTACCGGTTTTAAACCGAGAAGATTAGATCTTACCCAATAATAATAATATCTAATATCTATTTTGTTTTTCGAGAGTTTCTAGTACCTAATCACGGTAATATTACATAGGATAATATTACCGTGACCTAGTTAGACACTTTTTATTACCTCGAAGCAGAAAAACTGCTGAATCGCTTTTGATAAACGAGGCATTAAAAACTGCTTTATCTGGATATGGTCGTTAGTAAAAAAATTAGCCTTTGTGTTTTTTATAGTTTCTAATTAATGACTTGTCTCTCACTTCAATGTAATAAATAAATAAGTATGCAATATTGTGAAAATTTACTGCCTCGTTGGTCTAGCGGTCAGCTTGTTTAGCCGCTGATTATGAGGTCCAGGGTTCAAATCCCGGGTCGGGCAAATAGTTGTTATTGGGATTTTTCTAGCAATAAAAAATTCGCAGTAGCAGCCCGGAGTCAGGAAGTTCTCGCCCTCGTGCCTCGCTGCCGTGTAAATCCAATACACTTGCAAGTTGAAAAAGTGCGGTTTGAGTAAACGCGCAAATAAACTTTATTTGGTTTTTAGTCAATTGTTCTTACCTTAATAATAAAGAATATCATGTTTGGTATCATAATAAAGAACTTACAATAACAAATATAGAAATTACAATTATCTACCTGGTCATAATAACCTTGCCGAACGGAGCCACAATTGTAAACACTAAGTCTATGTCGCTCTGAAGAAAGTAAATTACTTATATCTCGAGATTTTGTGCCCTTACAACAGCACACTATAGTGAAAAAGTAAACTAACCTACAAAGACATCCAGCATCATCGTTTTTTTCACCTTTATATCCAGGGAAATCGCCGAAAACTTATCACAAAAACTTGGGAAGATAACCGAAAACGAACACCACAGTGAGTCATCCTTTTGAAACTAGACTTTGTCGGAATTTCTTTGGCACAATATTTTCGTTCTTTGAGTACGTACCGCCGTATATAAAGCCGAATTTGGTCAACTTCAACTTCTTGTTTGATGGCTTCTGCAGCGTCCTTTGGTCTATCAGCTGTTTGCCGAATTTGACAATCCGGACATAACACTGACGTTTTTTGTCTTACTGACAGCAAAGATTGCGTTCTGTGCGTTATGCTTCCCATGTTGTGTTGTCCTCTTGCATATTGTGTTGTCTTATTTTAAAATTAGATAAATCAATCAACCGATCATATTTTTTTTGTAACCGGTCATATTATTATTTTTGAAGTTCATGACACTCCTTACTGACACTGGCAGAGTCGTAGCGAAAAGCAAGCGGTGCCATTATATAAGAAGTTGAAGTTGAAACTAGATAAATAGTTGACGCTTATTACCCAATAGACAGGGAGTCAAGTCAATACCCTTTCATAACCACCATCATCATCATCATCATGGACATTACAAACCCTATTTCATAATTTTCAATTGAAACGTTTATTTTTAAAAATAATGGGTGATGAAAACATAACTATGCGTCGTGCCCTAACACAATTTGAACATGAATATTCAAAATGAATCGAATATGAGCATAGACCCCTTAAATGAGACCACAAATAGTATACCTGATATATCGTCAGATTTACAAGACCAAATAAAAAATTGGTCAGCAAAATTAGAGGAGTTACAAATACAGTTAAACATAGCTCACACTGAGGTTGAACAGCTGTCGCTTGAAAACATTGAGTTAAAACGAACGAACCAAGATTTATTACGTAAAAATGAGCTATATCGAAAGATAAATAATAGCCCTTTGAAGTTGTAGAGCAGAGAGCCAGCTAGGCGGTGAGTATGCCTAGCTTTAGCTATGTCAATCCTACGCAGTGGATGCACAGTGATGGAAGATAGGTTAGGTTGGTGGATTGCAATCGGCGAGTGAAAATAAACAAACAGAATCACATAGCACAATAGTTATTATTGCCTGGTGAAAACCATTAAGGACTACGTTACATGATTTACACTTAATTTAGGGATACAGAAAATTAGCTATAGATGGACATCTTGTGTGGGCCATTTCAGAACAGACAGAGAGAACAAAGCATTGCCATAGACACAAAACTGATTTTAGAGTTGAGTTCTGTCAGTGTCATCGAGACAACATTGACAAATATAAAGCATAGATTTAATCATAAATCCTTACTCCAATCTTACGTCTCATAGACAAGTTGAATGGTGTACCAGTACATAGCATGGTTCAATATTCCAACAGAAGTCTCCATCCGGACTCAAAAAGGGAACCAAACTACAATCCATACCCAAGCAAACACACAAGCAACAAAAAAATACTCAGACAGCAGGCATAACCACAAACATACGAAAAGAACATAAACACACACAAACAGATACCTAATGATACATGTGTAGTGTTTAAGACGTTAGTGAAGGGAATACATATTGAAACGCAAACAAATGGTAATGACGGTGAGAAGACTGTAGAGAAACAACACAAAACAACACAAACAATCAAGCACATAGAGCACTGCAAGGCGAACGTAGAGAGAAAACACACGGAAACACAAACAACTAAAAATATCGTTATACATGAGACACTACACAAGGAAACTCAGACCACATCGAATTTAGATATATTTACTGAAGTAACACATACAATGGAAACCGCCGACATAAAGTTGCAAGTATCAAAAAACCCACAACGGGAGAAACAAAAATTGGACTACCGAAACTATGTATTTTGAGCACAAATACACAAAACAAAGTTCTGACTATTGCGGAAAATAGCCTACACACCTCAGGATTATGCCATTATCTCAAGCCGAACTGTAAAATCACTGAGTTACTTACTGATGTTGACAAGAAAATATGTGACTTCATAACAAATTACTTCTGCATAATTTTGATAGGGGATGAAGATTTACAAACGACACAGAACTATTTTGAAATAATAAGAAACATTAGAGAAATATTGCAATCGGTGAATCACACAAACATAATCATCTGCTTACCCACCTATAAGTACGGAATAGCAATGGATGTCTTTAATTGGAGGGTGGAGAGTTTTAACAATCTCCTTTACATGGATGTTTCCACACATGAGCACGCGTACATATTTGACTCGAATAAAGATCTTAGCTATGACCACTCGATGTTCATGAGAAAATCTGGACACATAAACAATAATGGTATTCGAGCAATGTTTAAAACCCTGGACGAATATCTGGATGTTCTTCGTGAAGGCTTGGGATTACATTATGGGAGAAATTGAAGCGGACTCAGCGGCGAATACACAATCTAATCATTTGAGTCAGTTTTTTCGTCAACAAAATGAATAATACGTCACCCGTTCAGCAGAAAGATGTTGAAAGCATAACAGATAAGACAATTTTAAATTATAATATATTTAGATAGAACATCCAGATAATTATTAAGTCAGAATGTGTGTGGTATTACTAGTAAAAGGGACGAATATGATTTATACCTAACAGTTAAGAAAATTGACTACCTATGTATAACGGAACATTTTTTGAACAATACAAACGTAAACTTATTTAAACTAAATGGCTTTAAGATGGCCTCACAAAATGTTAGAACTAAGAAGAAAAGGGGGGGATCGTTAATCTTATGCACAGAGGATAAGGAAATAGAAAACTATGAAGTAATAAATAAAATGTATAGAATGGACTGTTTGGAAATATGCTGTGCTAGGGATATCGAAACAAATTTGTTTATTTGTTCCTGCTTTATAACACCTGACCGTAAGAACTTTGATAAATTTTTGGAAGGACTCGAAAAGGTACTTGATCACTTTTTTGGAAAGAAATGTGTCTTAAGTGGTGACAAAATTGGTACGCTATGGGAATCAATTCTTTTTTGAAAAACTTCTGTACAACATTTAAAAATTGTTACAAGAAAATTAAAACGAAAGTAGTTTTACGTCGTGATCAAGGTGTACGTTGGGCTACCAGGGGAATCGAGATTTCTAGCAAAATGAAGCGCTTTCTTAACTCATTTAATGGTACTACTAACATAAATTCTAGTATTTTGAAGTATCGAACGTACTATATTCGTCTCTATAGGAAAGTTATAAGGAAAGCGAAGAGTATGGCTGTAGATCGACAATTTAAACATGCTAATAATTCCATTAAGGAAATATGGAAGTTAGTGAACGGACACAAGAACAAAATAAAATGTAATGAATTTAAACCATTGACATTAAAACATATTAATAAAATAATTGATGACGATCTGACTATAGCTAACATATTTGCAAAGCGCTTTAACTGTAACGGTATTTCGGACACAGGTCTTGTAGACACTATGACTATCATGCGGGAACACACTCCTAGAATTACAGATTCAATAAATATATCAAAAACCAATAGAAAGGAAATTAAAAAATTGTTGGCGGTATGGTTAGCAAGAAGTCATGCGGTTATGATGATGTACCGATAACTTTCATTAAAAGCCAAATCAAATTGCTAAGCACTCTCAAATTTTTTTAACTTGTGCTTTGACGAAGGTGTTTTCCCTGATCAACATAAACTTGCTAAAATAGTCCCCGTACATAAAAAAGGGTCAACCAGTGATCCAAATAATTACCGCCCGATATCTCTACTACCAACAATTTCTAAAATATTTGAAAAATTGATAAAAAGCCGCTTATTGTCTCATTTTTATTCAAATAAAATTCTGAACCACAGACAGTATGGGTATCAGACATCAGTTGGGACTGCTGATGCTATAAACGCCCTGATAGACGATGTTGTGAAAAGATTAAATAATAAGAAAAAAGTGGCAGGAGTTTTTCTAGATCTAAGAGTTCTGCATTTGACACGTTAGACCATGACATTTTAATTAATAAACTTGATCATTATGGAGTGCGTGGTTCTGCTTTAGATCAGCATCATTTAGCAGAAATGTTTGTTGAAATCAAAAATAGGTCTGAACACGGCGAAGAACTTTTTTACCGTTCCAAATTAGTAAATATTACGACAGGGGTCCCTCAGGGATCAATACTAGGTACAATTTTATTTATAATTTTCACAAATGACTTAATTAATTTTATTTATAACTCCATACCTGACATCGGATTAGTTTAATACGCTGACGATACAAATGCTATAGTAAGTTCTGAAAACATGACATCTCTTAAACTTAACATTGACAATACTTTATCGTCTTTTCATAAGTGGTTCAATGCAAATAAACTCAAAATAAATGCAAAAAAGACTAATCTTTTGCTATTTCAGTCAACGGTCAGAAATAGGGAAAAAGTTGTGACTGTTTATTATAACGAGAAAGTAGAAAGCGTACAATCAACTAAATTCCTAGGTGTACACATAGACTCACTACTTAATTGGAAAAATGAATTGGACAGTATTGAAAGCTCAATCGCCTCGGCATGCTATGCGTTACGAACGCTACGCGACGAAATCAGTGTTGACAAATTGAAAATAGTTTATTACGCATTGGTAGAATCAAAAATAAGGTATAGCATACAATTCTGGGGGAATAGCTATAAATATAATATGGAAAAGCCTTCGTAATGCAGAAAAGGAGCATACGAACAGTTGTCAGGATTTCACAGGAAGATTCATGTAAAGAGTATTTTAAGTCTTTGGGTATAATGACAGTGCCTAGCATTTACGTCCACGTACTAATCATGTTTCTTTCTAAATATTTGCACGAGTACGAAACGCCTGACGAAAATAGGGAGCGTGTCAATAGCAGACACCAAAACATAAAAAATAAAATATCCCCTACACTAAATATTATGCGACACTCCACTGGGTACCAAGCCACCAGAATTTTTAATAAATTGCCGCTGGAAATAAAACAAGTTATACATAACAGAACACTTCTAAAAATAAATTGAAATGTTATCTTCTGGACAAGTGTATCAACTCCATTGAGGAATTATAACTTAGAAAAATTACATAATTCCATTCTCTTGTCTTCAAGACATTATCTTCATAATGTCATTTTGTCAACATGTAGATAGTGTATTTTGCTCATAAAATTTGTACTTTTTAATCTGTAACTTGACATTTACTTTATTTATTTTAATATTTATTCTAAATTGTATCCATTTCATGTGACAATTATTCAATATGTAGTTTAAAATGATTATTTTTTCTTTAGGTTTAGTATTTAGTTTAATTCTAAGTTTCCGCACTCAATGTATATTGTTATTGTTGGAATAACAAAAAAATACAAAAAAAAAATTGCAATATTACAAAAAGCAAAATATCGTCACAAAAGCGTTTTATGAATGATACAGTTCTCTGTCAATGGTGATATTGTTAGGGCAAAAAACTGTACGAGTAGGTACATTACAAAAGTCTTTTCAAAAAAGAGTTTTCTGTCAATTTTGACATTCGTTGTCACCTCTGAACTACCTACGCTGTCATTTTCTATATTTTTGGAAATTTGCTGCCACATTTGACATAATTATGCTGTTGATGATGATGATGAACTTCATCATCATCGCCTATACTTATTAGTCCACAGCTGGACATAGGCCTCCCCTAGTGAGCGCCTTATCGTCCTGTCTTCAGCTTGCCGCATCCAGCATCTGCCGTCACTTGATCAGAAGCAAATATTTCGATAAGTACAATAGGCTTATTGTAATTCACATTACACTATCACACTAATACATATTATAAATGCGAAAGTTTGGATGAATGGTTAGATGGATGGATGGATGTTTGTTACCTCTTCACGCCAAAACTACTAAACGGATCGGGCTGAAAATTTACATAAGTACAGGTAATTGTAACCCTGGAATCAAACATAGGCTACTTTTTATGCCATAAATCAGTTCCCATGGGATATAAATCACCTTTAAACGTTTCCATAGAAACAACGCGTGCGAAGTCGCGGGCATAAACTAGTATCGAAATATTTTCTTTTGATCAAGTGACGGCAAATGCTGGATGCGGCAAGCTGAAGACAGGGCGGTATGGCGGCATGAATCATCAAAACCGGACTACTGATACGTTTTTGGAACTGTAATCAGTTGATAAAAACGTATCAGTAGGCCGGTTCAATTAAGCAACCGGACTACTGCGATGTCGGCGTCGAGCGACTCAGAATTCTGGTCCACTTAATTGTAACCGGACTACTAAGACTACACCCTATTTAATACCTCCCAACTCAACTCAACAGCCTCTATTGGTCCACTACTGGACGCAGGCCTCCGCCTGATAAGCTCCTTATTGGCTTTTATCACATGGGGGGTAATGCCCATAATCCCCACGCTGGGCATGCGGCAGTTCGGCGCTGCTGCCCGTCCCCGGTGGATATCCCTTAGTCGCCTCTTACGACTCCCGCGGGGGCATCACACAGCGACTTAATATCTAATTTCATATTAATTAACATCAATCAGCTTTGGCGACCTCTGTGGCGTAGCGGGCGAAGATCCGCCTGCGACACAGGGTGTGGGTTCAATACAATACAATACAATACAATTCTTTATTAATAACGCCAAGTTACAAGTCACAGTGGAATAAGGTAAGCAATATAGTTTATAATATTGACCTTAAGATAACATCTATTATAATATTAATTATATACCTAATTCAGATTACAGTCTTTGGATATCAATGTCATTCTAATCTAATTAAATAATAGGCAACGCGTAGAACTCGTCTACGGAGTAAAAAGAACTCTCTAAGAGCCATTTCTTCAGTCTATTTTTAAAAATCATGGTGGAAGTAGCGTCCTTTTTAATAGTGTCCGGCAGCCTGTTGTAGACCGAGGGACCCATGATATACACGGACCTCTCCGACTTGCGCAGCTTGTGCGCGGGCGTGACGAGGACGTGCGCGAGTTTGTTGCTGCGCAGAGCGTGGGTGGTATTCACACCTCTCCTCCTGAACTCATTGATGTTATTGTGTGTGAATAAGGCTACTTGATAAATAAGTTCACAGGGAAGAGACATGATATTCAGCTCTTTAAATAACTCCCTGCATGACACATCGTCTGCCACGCCGACGATCGCGCGCACGGCTCGCTTCTGCATGACGAAGGCCCGCTCGACATCCGCGGCCCGCGCCCACATAGATAGAGCACACCAATAGAGTGCACCTGTGTTTGCGCACACACTTGTGCACTATAATATTGCCTGTGTGTCTGGCTAGTCTCCGATGAGACCGGCCACTGGGGCGCCGTGGTCGAAACTCGGCTAGAAGGACATTGTTAATAATATTGTGAAAAATGTAGAACACAGTCTACACTGTTAAACATTTTTCTCAACATAGCTCTGGAATCACCTCCTCAGTGTCAAGTTTTCTCATCATCAGTTCATTCGATCTCCCCCACAACCCTTGCTGACAAGATTTGACATCTGAATTGATTATAACCAACACAACCACACCCAGAACTCTACTCTATTTTGAAGCAAGTAGAGTGTAAATTTCGATGTTGAAGTCTCCCACCTGCTAAGTTCCTCACCGTGCATTATTTATTCTGTAGCGTATCACATTTCCGCTCGATTCCTTAGGGAGAGGGTAATTGTTTCGCTGTGCATCGCTGTGCTGGAAATGAAGGAAGTGGAAAATACGAAATTCGTGTCTTGCTATTTATTTTACCGAAATTTCTCAAAGAAAATGTGTACATAAAACTAGAAATAAACCCTAGGTAGTCTGTATACAGCATGTACAAAATGGGCTAGGTGTTATGTATCCAAGTTCACCCAGATTGTGCGATTCTTTATTTTTCACAAAGATTACTTTATTACCTATATGAGAAAACAAAAGATTTATTTATAACCATTTGACTTCTCTACTATAAGTTATTTGACGCCGCCGCGCCTCCCGTATCGTTATTAACAAGTTGGTATTAACAAAGGCATTAAAAGCTGACTTTTTTAAAAAGAATTGTTTTAAAATTGTTAAACTATCAGGGTTTTAAACTAAAATCACTCTAACAACATCATGACACGGTTGTTTTGAGTTTTCCAATGATGTGCATAGTTGCATGCGCCATACTAATCATGAAATAATTGAAGTCAGTGACGAGTAAGGTATAATCATGGTAGGTGGAAAATGATACTCAATATATTTATTGTTGTCATGACATTAAAGTAGGTAGGTAATTGTTATATGTAAGTATCACAGTGGTAGCAGGAAAACAGTGGATAAGAGCGGCTCGAAATAGAGCAGAGATGGAGGA
This sequence comes from Eupithecia subfuscata, assembly GCA_963564075.1. Taxonomy (NCBI): domain Eukaryota; kingdom Metazoa; phylum Arthropoda; class Insecta; order Lepidoptera; family Geometridae; genus Eupithecia; species Eupithecia subfuscata. Next base: position 14,615,653 of record OY751114.1, read on the forward strand.
GGCCTTTATCCCGAAATGTATAAACCCTATAAAAATTAAATGAATGATACCACATACATAGGTATATTTAGAATTTATTATTTTTAGAACCACTTGAACGTCCGGGCGACTATAGCGGCCGAAAAAATGTTGCTTTGAACGTTATGACGGCTTTTCTGCATTTAGAAACAAAAATTACGAACCAAAAAAAATAAAAAAGTTGGTGGTTCGTCATTACACTGCTTTGTTAAACTGTTTTAACTTGTTTTGATACAGATGGTTTTAGTGAGAAATGATTTTAGTTAGGTTTAGGTTAATCCCCCCCGAAGGGTTCCTGCCTTGCCGGGACGGGGGACTTAGTAATCGCGACCTGGTCGCCCGCGATGAAGCTAAGAGGAACCCAAAGGGGCGTGCCAACGCAGACGACGATAAGGCTGGCCCCAGGACGAACCGCTCCTCTGGGTTTTGCCTGGGAGGTTGCGGTGTCGTATGGGAGGCACCGCTACTGAGGCTGGCGGCTGTGCTGTATGAGCAGCATGGCGGCAGAGAGGGAGAAAGCAGTGCCGGTATTGAAGTTCGCTGCCTTCCGCGGTTTTGGCAGGGTCGCCACCGTTTGATGGCGGACGCGGTGGCTTCGCAGGGGAGGAGAAGTGTCGGTATGGCGAGGGCCGCTATCCCTATCCTCTGTGACCGCGTGGCAGGCGGCGGGGCCACTTGACTGACCCGTCGCAGGGGGACCTAGGGCGTTCGGATGTAGGTCGTCCGGAGTCCAATTAACGGAAAAGGACCTCGAGGTGGTAGCGGCGCATCATGTGTTTCTGGCGCGTCGCGAAGGGCACCCCCCTTCGCGACACACCTCCCAGTGAGGGACCCGATATCGGGCAGTCGCGGTGGGTTCGTGGAATAAAGCGAAATCGTCCCCACGTTCCCACAACAAGCGCAAAGTAGGAAGCACCCGGAGGGTTTTAGTGGTGTTAGAGTCCCACATCATCGCGTCTGCCCGTGGCAGTACGATATGCGTGCGCATTTCCCTCAGGTTAAATAAAACAAGACCCGTCAAGTGCGAGTGTAACTCGCGCGCCGAGGGTTTCGAACGTTTGTGAACAAGTAGGTTTGTACTAAAGGTACCGGTTAAAAACTCCGAAATTTAATGAAGACCTAAAACTAGTAGGTACCAACCTACATTTCAGATGGATCTCTCTGCATGCTTCGGTGATAGGGTGTAGCGGTAATTTTTTAGACTTTTTTTATAATATTTCGAAAAGTATTCAACCTACAGAAATTAGAAAAATTGTTTTGAAATTTACAAACTGATACCTTTCATATGATACCCCACTTAGTGGGGTAGCCCCCCCTTTTGAAAATTATCCCCCACCTTTTTGTCAATTTTTCAAAAAGTATTCGTTTTACAGACTTCTCTATATTTTTCCTGTAAAATATAGATCTATGTCTACAAACGTTTGATACATTTTGAATGGATCACTCTGCAAACTTCGGAGATAGGGGGGGGGGGGGGGGGGGGAAGGGTAAAATTTCGACTTTTATCAAAATTTTTCAAAAAGTATGAAACCTACAGAAATTTTAAAAACTGTTTTGAAATGTATAAACCGATACCTTTTACCCCACTTAGTGGGGTAGCCCCCCCTTTTGAAAATTATCCCCCCTCTTTTTGACCATTTTTCAAAAAGGGTTCATTTTACAGACTTTTCTATATTTTTCCTGTAAAATATAAATCTATATCTACAAACGCTCAATACATTTTGAATGGATCGCTCTGCAAACTTCGGAGATAGGGGGGGGAATGGATATTTTTTCGACTATTTTCAAAATATTTCAAAAAGTATGGAACCTACTGAAATTTCAAAAACTATTTTGAAATGTACAAACTAATACCTTTCATTTGATACTGTTTAGTCTAATAGCCACGTGACGTTTTGTGACGTCACGAAACTAAAAAAGGGCCATGCACAACTAGATGTCGCTAGTAATAATGGACGACGTCTAGATCGCGCTGATGAGAACGCACGGTCTAGTCATATATAGTGAGGTTTCAAAATTAATAAATTCAGTCTGCTCCGAGAGTTCAAGGTGTTTTATTCCTAAAATTACCTCATCAGTACAGTTATTCGGGGTCGGGCTCAAACATTGGTCCTAACGAGCCGGATAAACAGTACTGTATTTTTTTGTGAGTTGATCTGTGCTGTGGATCGCAGCGGCAAAAGATCGACTATTCGGAGTCGGTGGCTACCATACCACCGACTTATGCGGGTGCGGATCTCTGATCCCCCGCGACCACGCTCTGAGCTTGACAAGCCTGTCAGCTTCAGTGAGCGCCGCGCAGCGGATTGCAGTGCAGTGAGAGGTCAATCTTGACCCCCCAGTGTGTGCTAGTGTAGTGACCGGAAAACCTCATTGCCGCGGGACGAAAAGGTCATTGACCCCCCATTCACTGATCGTGCCAGATCGTGCCTACGAAGACCAGCTGGGGAACCGTTCCCACGACGACGACGACATCCGAGTCCCTAGAATCCCCGAAGAGGAGGAGTACAAAGCCGGTGGTCGGATAGTACTACCTTCCACCGTGCTCAAAGAGAGTTCAAGGCAGACCAGAGGTAGTAAGTGGAACTACCTCCCCGCGCTACAGACGAGGCGAATTATAAGAAGAGTTCAACGCGGGCGGTTGAGACACGGTCTCCCCCCGCACCACAGACGAGGCGATCTCCCCTGCGTGCTGGAGATAGACGACTGCTGGCTGACGCGAGGATACCAGCCAGCAGCTCCGAGTGCATCACATCCAGGATCACAGTGCGTAGGTGGTAGCTGATAAAACTGTAAGTACTCTTATTTTTGTGTGTGGAACGAAGACATTTTTATGAGGTTGTACAATATGTTGCCGTGTTTTTAGTGCATTACGTGACGATTTATATCTATACCTACCAGTTCGGTGTAGAGACACTTTGTTTGATTCGTGATAATTATTAATCAGTACAAGTTTCTGAAGCTGTACCTATAGGCAGGTCCATCTAGAGATTGAGCTTTCTAGTTCCAAAATAACAAGTACCTACGTATAAAATCTAATAATTAGAAAGGAAAAATTGTTTTATATTTATTCCAGCTGGGTTTGTGTACCTACCTGCACACGAGTTATATTTGTCGAAGCCTAGAACCATTCGTTATCTAGGCGGGTAGTACTTATACTTACTTTTAATATTATTAGATTTATTTGAAAGTTCACTACTAGATAAGTAAGCATTGTTAATACCTACAGCACAATACATAAATAAATATATTATCTAATGTGCCTACAGGCAGGGAGGACTTGCCATTAAGATTATTTTGTCGTTTTGTCATACCTACCTGCATCAAACAGGTAGGTACGGTAGGTTCCTAAATTCGTGCTTTTCCTATCTGTTCATAAAATTTTAAGGTTAGGTAATTAAAGGCTAGGTACTTAAATAAAGGTACCTAGGTACCCTCCTACTGTTAAAATGGAGTTATTTATTAGCACACAAAACGAACTGAGTAGTTCCATTGAGAGGGGACTAATCAATTTCAAAAAATCTTCCAAAGAAAGGCTCACCTCAACTTACATAAACTCAAAACTTGAAATTCTAGAAAATGATTGGTCACGGTTCCGAGATAACCATTATAAATTGTTTAGCAAGTTTTCGAAAGAGGATCTATGTAAAAGCTCTTACGTCATAGATAAAGTCAATGAACAAACTGAGGAAAACTACTTAATGAGCAAATGTTATATGAAAGACACTTTAGAAAAGATAACTGTAAAAAGGTCACAATTATCTGAAACGGAGAGTAGTCAAGCGAAGTCTGAAATGAGCGGTTCTGCCTCTTCTTTAGCTAAATTGCCAAAAATATCAATTCCACATTTCTCTGGGAAATACGAGGAGTGGACTACGTTCCGCGACCTATTCGTGTCATTGGTTCACAAAAATACCTCCCTAGACAATGTACAAAAACTTCATTATCTAAAGGCTCATCTCACTGCCGAGGCGGAACAGCTCATCAGACATACTCCGATAGCGGACTCGAACTACTCACGTTGTTGGGAACTCCTAGAAAATAGATATAATAATAAAAGGTTTTTATCAAAATCAATTTTGAACAAACTGTTCAAACAACGGGCGATGGTAATGGAGTCCGCTTCGGCGTTGAAAGACCTTTTGGATACTAGTTCCGACTGCTTGAATGCTCTCAGTTGTTTGGGCGTACAGGTGACTACATGGGACATTCTAATCATTCACATACTCAGTTCAAAATTAGATCCGGAAACTCAAAAACAATGGGAACTTTCAATATCGAGTCCAGACAAAGACATAAATGAATTGCCGACCTTTGCCCAGTTTAGAGCGTTCTTGGAAAGTAGATTCAGAGCTTTAGAGTTTGTTGAACCCGAGAAGCAAACACAAGTACAGCGTAGAAGTAGTTCCAATCAGCAATCAGTCACAAAATCATTGGTTGCAACCTCTGAGGAAGGAAATCCAAGTACTTCTAAAGAAACTACTTCATTCCCATGTGAATTCTGCGCCGACAATCACAAGATCTCATTCTGTAAGAAGTTCGCTGGACAGGACCTAAACGAGCGTCGAGAATTTGTAATGAAACAGAGAATGTGTTTTAACTGTCTGGGTGGAAACCATAGTGTGTACAATTGTCGAAAACCCACTACATGTCGGATTTGTCACAGAAGACATCATACTTTACTGCACATCCCACGTGATCAGGTAACCCCTTCGAAGGCTAATGGTTCTCCACAACCTGCCTCTGAAACTACAAGTCCAGCAGACCCAGTGATTGCATGTTTATCTACAGGTATAGATCAAGTGGCGGTAAATAACCAGGTTTTACTAGCCACTGCATTAGTCAACGCTGAAACCAAAGCCGGTGACTACCAAATGATAAGAGCCTTGTTAGATCAGGGTTCCCAGGCTTGTTTCATTACGGAAGCTGCTGCTCAGCTCTTGAAATTGAAGCGAACACCTGTAGACAGTCACATCTCCGGATTAGGTTGTGAGAAATCCAATATACAAGCTACTCACATGGTGTTCACCTCAATTAAGTCACGGACCAACCCAGTGTTCAACGTTCGGATCAGAGCTTATGTACTGAAGAACATAACATCTTATTTACCAGAAAGAAAATTAGAAGCTTTAGACTGGGTTGAACTGGAAGACTTAGAGTTAGCCGACCCCCAATACAGTACACCGCAACGGATAGACCTGTTGTTGGGAGCTGACGTTTATAGCTGCATCCTTAGGGAAGGACTAAAGAAAAGTCCTACAGGGAACCTAGTAGCTCAATGCACCTCGCTAGGATGGATTCTGTCGGGTATAGTGCCACTTAAATCTGAAAAAGACAAAACCGATGTTACATATTCATTTCATATACAATGCAATGAAAATGAATTATTAAAAAAGTTCTGGGAACTAGAAGAGCAAATTCCAGGCGGTACATCCATGTTGACTGAAGAAGAACAACAGTGTGAAACATTATTTGCACAAACTACTGAAAGGGCTACAGATGGAAGATATATAGTAAAGTTACCATTTAAGGATGAAAACCCTCAATGTATGTATGGTAACTCTAGAAACATAGCCATAAGCAGGCTAAAATCATTAGAGAAAAGGTTGTCAAGGGATCACAACTTAAAGGAACAATATAATGAGGTAATAAACGAGTATTTAGAGTTAGAGCACATGAAAGCAGTAGATGAGAATGACCAAAACAAAAATAAAGCTGTTTACTTACCTCACCATGCAGTAATAAGAGAAGACAAGGTAACAACTAAAGTAAGAATAGTATTCAATGCATCCAGCCCAAATGATAGAGGCATATCACTTAATGATACACTAATGGTAGGCCCAACCCTACAAGCAGATCTCCGACACATTATTCTACGATGGAGAGTGCACAACATAGCTGTAGTCGCAGACATTGTGAAGATGTACCGCCAAGTTCAAGTAGCTGACAAGGATGCTGAGATGTTTCAGAGGATAGTCTGGAGAAGTAGCCCTGAGGAAGAAATAAAGGATTATATAATAGGAAGAGTAACATTTGGGACATCACCTGCACCTTATTTGGCTGTAAAGGCTATGCAACAATTAGCTTTGGATGAAGGAGAAGAGTTTCCCATAGCGGCAGAAAATTTACTCAAGAGGTTTTATATGGATGACCTCATGTCAGGCTGTTCAACCGTAGAAGAAGGTATGGATCTGTACAAACAACTGAGTAACTTATTAGGGAGAGGAGGATTTAAGTTGCAAAAGTGGAATAGCAATAATGAAGAACTTCTAGAAAGGATAAATTCATACAAAAATAAAACTGAAGAACAAGGTGAAATAAAAAAAGAAGTAAAAGATATCAGAGAAGTGGAATTCAAGTTGGATAAAACAATAAAAATATTAGGACTTACCTGGAACCACAGTGAAGATTATTTTAGGTATTCAGTACAACTTCCAACCCTAACTACTGGATCTGTAACAAAAAGAATTGTGATATCGGATATTGCTCGGCTATTCGATCCACTAGGATGGATCGCTCCAACCATCATAATAGCAAAAATGTTTATTCAAAGACTGTGGCTAGCAGGCATTGGGTGGGATGAAGCAGTACCAGCTGAGTTGTTAAGCGAATGGATAACATATCGGGCTGAATTGCCACAACTTACCTCTGTACATATACCTAGATGGTTAGGTACTCAAGCTAGTGATGTTGATGTGGAGATACATGGATTCTGTGATGCCTCTAAATTAGCATATGCAGCAGTACTATACCTTCGGGTTTTAAGACCGTCTGGAGAAGTTCATATCTCATTATTGGTTGCAAAAACTCGGGTTGCCCCCCTAAAGCAAGTCAGTATTCCAAGGTTGGAGCTAGCTGGAGCAGTGTTGTTGACCAGACTTATCCAGGAGACGGTAGGGGTACTCAACCTGGATAAAAATAAAGTAAAGGCGTGGACGGATTCTACTATTGTCCTAGCATGGCTTAACAGCCATCCGAGTCGATGGAAAACATTTGTGGCCAATCGTGTCTCTGAAATCTTAACCACGTTAGAAGTTTCCCAGTGGTACCATGTAGCATCCGAGCACAATCCAGCTGACTGTGCCTCCAGAGGCGTACCACCATCCCTACTAGCTGATCAAGAGATGTGGCTTACAGGACCCCAGTTCTTGAAAGAAAAGGAAATAGAATACAAGAGACCTAAGGAAATTAAAATTAATCTAGAAGAAAATATCAAGGTCCATGTATCAGTTCAACGGTGTACAATACTTGAAAGATTCTCTTCGCTTGATAAAATGCTAAGAGTCATTTCATACTGTAGGAGAATGATGTATAAGAAAAAAGGGTACCTGAGAAAGGATGAACTTGACAACTCCTGGGATTGCTGTGTTCGAAGAACTCAATTTGATGAGTTTGCTGAAGAACTGAAGGAATTGAAGATGAAGGGGTGTATAGCATCTAAGAGCAATCAATTGAGATCACTAAGTCCCTACCTTGATGAAAAGGGGATAATCAGGGTAGGTGGCAGACTGCAAAATTCAAACCTGCCTGAGGAAACAAAGCATCCATTGATCCTCCCACGCAACTCTCACTTAGCGAAGCTGGTTGTAGATGATGCTCATAAAGTCACTTTGCATGGGGGAACTCAGTTGATGATCAATCATATTCGTAGAACATGCTGGATAATAGGGGTTAAAAGTTTAGTAAAGCAACACATACATAAATGCGTTAACCCGCGAGCACTCGCGCTATGAGCATTTTGCTCACAGTAAATTTAAAACACGCGCCATTTTGTCAAAATTATTCGTACGTACATCGTTCATTCGGTAGCTGAGTTTTGTTCCGTCCCTCACCCCTGTATGCAGTTCACTTCGCGCCAGTGTGCGCCAGTCACTTGGACGAGGTGGTTTGTTGCGCCGTGTACCATCAGGCGGCGTTTTGCTCATCGCGCGGGTATCGACGTAAGTACTTTTTTTACTCATGATTGAATATTTTTTCATGTTAGCGACAGTTTTACTGCTACTTTTATGTAATATTATGATTTTACATTACTGAAATAGTAATCTATTATGTATTTCTATTATAGATGGATCGTGATCGAAGGGACGAACATGATTTAGAAGACATTGAAACAACTAGCTCTTCAACTAACACAGCCACATATCCAAAGAAGAAGCACCTTCCAAAATATTTCATATCCTCTTCAGCAAATGATGAAACGTTTTGTACCAGAATCTGAGTTACCAGAAGAAGAAAAACCAAGTGGTATCTGCGCGGTTTGCCCAAGACGCAAAAATCGAAAGACCAAAAAGAGCTGCATTTACTGTCAAAAAAATTTATGTACCGAGCATAGTCGTACACTATGTGATATGTGTAAAGTATCGCGTGTATGACGAAGATTAGTTATTCATACTTAGTTTAAAAGGTTTTCTTGAAAAGTTTTTTTATTTTTCATTTTTTTCCTAAGACTGCCTTACAAGACTGGCAAATTAGTTCCTATGATTGTTCATTAAAATAAAAAAGATTAATATTGTTAACTTTTTGAATATATATTTTGTAGAATAAATAATGTGTATTTTATTTAATAAAATATTTTTGTATTCATATTTTTTGGTAAAACTTGCATTTTATTGACATCCATAAACGTGAGCAAAATGCTCTACACGCGAGTGCTGATGTAATTTCTTGAGGCGCGAGTACTGGCGGGTTAAATGTATCAGATATAGAGCAGCCGGAACTAATCAATTAATGGGCTCGCTTCCTGCAGCACGTTGTACACCAGCTAGAGCTTTCAAGCACAGCGGGACAGATTATGCAGGTCCCGTGCAAATAAGAACTTCCAAGGGGCGAGGAAACCATTCTTACAAGGGTTACATTTGCCTATTTATCTGTATGGCCACGAGAGCTATCCACTTAGAACTGGTAAGCGACATGAGCACTCAAGCCTTTATAGCAGCATTCAGAAGATTTGTCGCCCGTCGGGGACACTGCTCAGATATTTGGAGTGATAATGGTACAAATTTTGTGGGAGCTTCGAGGGAGCTCCAAGAATTGACTAACATTCAGAAGGCGGCGGCCGAGTACTGCGAAACACAAGGAACCCGATGGCATTTCATTCCACCTCACGCTCCTAATTTTGGAGGCCTATGGGAAGCTGGAGTAAAAAGTACCAAGTTTCACCTGAAAAGAGTGATAGGTGATTCTACCCTTACCTATGAAGAACTAAGTACTCTGCTGTGTCAAGTTGAAGCGTGTTTAAATTCTAGGCCTATCACGGTAATGAATACTACAGATCCTAATGAAATACTTCCACTGACTCCGGGTCACTTTTTGATTGGGGAACCATTGCTAGCTGTCGCAGATCAAAAATTTGAAAACTCAAAAATCAGTTCTTTGACGAGATGGCAACTTATTCAGAAGTCTTTGCAGAGTTTTTGGAGTCGTTGGTCAGAAGAATACCTAACTAATTTGGTACAAAGATACAAATGGACCTCAATGGTCCCTGAGCCAGCCATTGGCTCCGTAGTCCTTATTAAGGAAGATGATATGCCTCCAGGGCGTTGGTTATTGGGTCGTGTAGTTCAAAAGCACCCCGGTCAAGATCATGTCACCCGTGTAGTCACCCTACGTACAAACAAAACTTTAGTAAAAAGACCAACTTCTAAGCTTTGTATTTTACCGGTCAATGAAGATGTCAAGTAATGGAAGTGTATCAACTGAAAGTTGAATTCAACAAGTTTGTTAGTTTTTAGGGTCGGAGTGACACATATGAGTCACTTAGACAAATAAGTTAGCTATTTAAGATATTTTTCTTTTGTTTATTCTTAGGTATTCCTTCTATTTTGTTTGAGTTCTTTTAACAAGTCTCATAATAAGAAATTGTAATTTAAAGTAAAAGTAAACCTTAAATTCAATCAGTTAACTTGAGTAGAGTACCTAGTGTTTTTGTGATTTTTCGATTCTGTTTTATATAAGTTTTTCACCTATTGTAAGGACATAGCATACTAAGTCCTTCGCGGGCGGTATGTTTAGTCTAATAGCCACGTGACGTTTTGTGACGTCACGAAACTAAAAAAGGGCCATGCACAACTAGATGTCGCTAGTAATAATGGACGACGTCTAGATCGCGCTGATGAGAACGCACGGTCTAGTCATATATAGTGAGGTTTCAAAATTAATAAATTCAGTCTGCTCCGAGAGTTCAAGGTGTTTTATTCCTAAAATTACCTCATCAGTACAGTTATTCGGGGTCGGGCTCAAACAGATACCCCACTTGACTCTGTAGGTCTCTTTTAAAATTTTGACATCTCAATTTGTATGGAAAATGTTCATTTACATTTTTCATTTATTTTAATTTTTTTTTCTTAAAATCTGTACAGGCGCACGAAATGTATTATTATTTTAAATTTCAAGTTGATAGCTGCTGTATTTGCTGAGTTATTAAGGAGGGAAAAAAGGACAGACAAACAGAGACCTTAAGGGTTTCGAAACCGATCTTCGAAACCCTAAAAATGGTTTAGGTTAATGACATTTTAATATGATATTGGTGTCATTTGAAAGGGCAGATAATCTCCTTTTTCAATAAAATAAAACTTTACAAAAACTATTTCATTTGATTAGGTATGTAAAACTAGAAATTAATATTCCATAAATTTGTCCATATCGCTAAATTAAGTGTTTATTCACGCTATAATCGACAAATGAACCATCATTTGAAATTAAAATTGGATTTCGCATTCTTTTATCTTTCAGTATGTTTTAATTGTTTTATGTACACGTGACTTGAAATATCCGCCTGTGGTTAACCGATTTTATTGATTCTTTCACTTTTGAATAGAGAATAATCCCGAAATTGTCTCATTTTTTGACTTTTTTCAAAATATTTCCAAAAGTATGAAACCAACAGAAATTTAGAAATCTGTTTTGAAATGTACAATTCTGTACGTTTCATTGGATGCCCACATCACCCTGTTGTTATCTTTTAAAATTTCGACATCTCAATTTGTATGGAAAATGTTCAATTTAATTTTTCATTTTTTTTTTCTTAAAAATTGCGGAGCTGTTAAGGAGGGAAATAAAGGACAGACAAAGCGAAACCTTAAGGGTTTCAAAACCGATCTTCGAAACTTACGTTTAGCATGGTCCGTAAGAGTTAACTGTACTTTCCCGTTCGAAGTAATTTTAGGGTCACTTTGAAATAAGCGTAGTGCAAATCTTCTACGAGTATATTATGTAAAAATCGGGCAGCATAAGCACTTAGGTACCGATATGTAAAGACTAACAAAGAAAATTACAATCAAATAATAGAACTAGTATTATAAATTGAAACAATTCAGCTATTTGCAGACTGTTGCAAACAATCTACAGTTGGCAGCACTTAGTTAATATTTAAATAAGTTGATTTAGTAAAATAATGGCAATTCATTTTTATTCTTTACAGCAGCGGACTGGAATGGAATTTAAAATTAAACAATTAAAGTGCGAAATTTTATATAAAATTATAATGCAACTAATAAATCCTTTCACCCAGCCAATTCCTGTCCATCCCATACAAAAAGCAATTTACAAACATAATATTCATTCTGTGCTGAAAATTAAAACGTCAAAAGCATTAATCACAACGACCACAATAAACTTTCATTTTGTCCGTGATTACGATGAAAACAACAAGCTTCGATACTTGATTTAGTGCTATTAACCTGTCAGCCGCCAGGGCTTGAGGCCGCGGGACAATAGTGGCCGATTATACGGCTTAACTGCGTGTAAACTGTTGAAGGGTTAAAAATTACGCTGTATATAATGGGCTCATTTGCTTGGGAGACGTCTTAGGTTTTAGTTGTTTAGATAGTATTCTAGCAGTGTAATTTTATTTCAATCAAGTAATAAAAATAATTTATAGCTAGTATTTACAATTGAAATATTTGAGCTAACTGTTGCAAGCAATCTACCTGTAGAGCTGCTAGCTCAACTGATCCATATCAATACCAGTCGGAAGTGTCCCCGCTACGCTGGCCGCATTGCCCTGATGTATGGCAATGCTGATGCGCTGCGCCAGATACTCACCAGCTCTCGGGTCACGTGTCGCTTAGACCAGACTTTCAGATATTTTTTAAAAACCCGAAGAGCCTCGGTACCCCACGGACCTACGGTCTCGACTCCAAGGGGAGCAAATGTGTAGGCTCTGTCGAGACCTGCATATTTGCGCCTCTTGAGATCATCGGCCAAATATGCCACCACATCCGCCCTCACGGATGTTATCGGAAGAAGGGAAGGCGCAAGTGTGTCAACGCATGTAGCATCCCACACAATGGGCCTCCCCAACTGAACCAATGTCGTATAGCATATTTTTCCTTTAATTTATTGGTCCGTCCATTCGTCAGCATTATATCAGCCCGCACGAGTCCACTGCTGGACATAAGCTTACTCCATAAGTGACGTCACAAATAGCGGTGCTGAGACATAGATGTCAAGAAAGTACCGGGAAAAGATAAATAATACACAAAATGTTTGTTATTCATACCAATTTATGTTATCACCTTTAAAGTAGGTATGCTCCGTCAGAAACTTACGCCAACGAATAATCCAATCATCGAAACATTTTTTAAACGCTGTTTCCGGTATTGAGTTCAGTTCTCGCCGCGAATTCTCCTTTATGTCTTCTACCGATTGAAAACGGGTGCCACGAAGGCGCCACTCCGAAGCTTGTTGACTAGTTTGCATGTCAAACTCATAAACCCACGTCTCGTCACCAGTAACAATGCGTTTCATGAATGTTGGGTCGGGATTGACTCGTTCTAGCATGTCCTCAGGGACTCTCATCTCATGCGATTGAGTTTTTGGAGAAAATTCAGGTCTTTTGGGACTAGGCGAGCGGCAATATGTTTTATACCCAAGTAATTATTTAAAAAGGTACGGATCGACTCGTGATATACAGAAAGTTCGGCGGCTATCTCTCTCAAAGTTGAATGAGGATTTTCAGTCACTTTTTCCTTCACTTTTGCTATGTTAACTTCAGTTGCCTCGTTGATGGCCTACCAGAGCGAGGCAAATCTTCCATCACATCTTAACCACTTTTTTGAACGCTTTGTACCACTCATAAGCACGTGTTTTTGATAAAGTCGATTCACCGTAAGCCTTCTGTAACATTTTCAGTGACTCCGAATACGAAATTCCATTGGAGATGCAAAATTTAAGACAAACTCTTTGTTCGATGTTTTTGTCCATTATGAAATTCGCAATACACACTAGATATGATATGACTAAAAACAGCACTGTATTTAAGGGGGTACCTACCCTCAAATTAATTTTACCCTAATTTCTCAATAAATACAGATGATACGATCTTGAGATTAAGCATAGTAATTGAGCTAAGTATAAAGAACATTTTATATGTTGCCTTTTTTTCAATTAACTATTCTAATGTTTGTGGGGAGCAAATAACTACTAAAAACTTGATTTTTGGGCTTACGCCGCTTTGCTCTGTCCCGCTCCTGTGAACGCGAAATCCTATGCCTATCCTCTTCACACAATAACGAGGTAGGGTACCCCCTTAATATAAATAACCGATGCAACTCAAACTCCGCGCCAAAATGGAAAACAGTTGTGCCAATCTAACAACAACAAAAATAATAATAATAATAATTTGGACCATAAACAAATCATCGATTCCTGATACTTTTTTGACTGAATGTATATCGTTAGATATGCCCCGACCCCAAAAACTGTAGCAATGTCTTTGAATGTGTGCGTTAACGAAAAGCCGACGCACGCACACTAATAAGTAGTTAAAATATAGTGTTTTGCCAATAAACCTGTTATTATAACTATTTTATGTGCAATTAAATTGCACACACTTTTCTGAAAAAAATAATGTCCTGTAAATAGAAAATATCTGAATGTGTGCGTCAAAATGCCGACGCACGCACACTACCTAATGAGTAGTTAAAAATGGTGTTTTTGCCAATAAAACTAACTGTTACTCATCATTACAATTTAATGCGCAATTATATTGCACTCACTTTTGTGAAAAAATAAAGGTACTTACTATTATGTCCTGAAATCGAAAACATGTCTGTCTAAAACGCAATCTATGCACAACAAGCGTACTGAGAAAATAGTGGCATCTCTTTTTCTCCCAGATTAGTTGCAAGCACTACTTTCTCTTTCGTGCACTCGCCATTTGTGATTTTAGACAGCGGTAAAATAAAAATAATTTCATTAAATCGCAATACAAACTTACGAGTGAAATGTTACACCTTTGGCTTTATTTGTATTTTTCGAATTGTTGTTGCACTTTAGAAATGCAAGCGATGGCATTTTGTCTCCCTTTTCTCTCAAATATTGGCAGTTACAACACGTCCGGCTAACACTATGTTAAGATGTACACTGATTCCAAATGAGCGAGCTTATCTCATTTCAACAAGGCAACAACACAGAGCGGTCTCACTGCGGTAAGGTAAAGGCATATCTAATGAAACATAATCTATGTCCAGAGTCCTTCCCTGGGTGCCTGTGACCGCTACAATGTCGTCGGTCCATCGAGTGGATGCTCCCCCAAGTAATAAATAAAATCAATGATTAATTAAGATGAGAAAAAAATTATACTCAGTCTAGTCATAAGCTTAATTCTTACACATATAAAACAACCAAACCCGTTCCAATATTTGCAAATCACACAAACATTTTCGGCCCATTGTTATAGAATTTCAACTACTTACTGCTCTCCAATCAAACGAGGCATGACCGAAAGCTGTAGAATTCCATAACTCTCCACGAAATCCGTTTTACCAGGAAGTTTCCCAAGTCCCATTTAGTTCATAAACAAGATTGATCAGGCAATCATGCGATGGTCATCGGATTATACTTAGATCCGGTTATATCCGCTTATATCTGGTTATATCCAGTCAGTAGCAACCCGCCTGTCTTCGCCAGCAAAGCAATTTAATCGATAGCTCAATTGTTTCAATTGTAAATACTAGTTCTAATTTATTTCTACTATTTGATTGTAATTTTCTTTGAGAATAAAGTATTTTAAAATTTAATCGATGTTTTTAAAATGAACAATTCCGCGATAGATTGTTTTCGTATAAAGCTTCCACTACACAGCCGCGATTTTGAAGCGCGTTTTATGTCGCGCGATTTGTACCGATATTGGTTTGCAGTAAGTACATTTTGTATACTATGACGATCTTACCACGGTAATGTTATCCTATAATATTACCGTGATCTTACACACTGCTGCGATTTCGCATTTGGCGCGCGGCACCTGGAAATCGCGCTTACAAAAACGCAGCGGTTTCGCGCTACAAAATCGCAACAAATCGCGCGACACAAGACGCGCTTCAAAACCGCGGCTGTGGGGGGCACTCTATTAGTTAACGTGGCGCACGCCAGCAAAGTCGGATGGATTTTTCAGAAATCAACAACAAACATCGCCATATTTCTGTCAATTGACACAAAACTCTAACTAACTATACATCTAAAGCTTTTTCATAAATCACTCCGTCCACTGGTGAAAACCGTATGAAAATCCGTTCTGTAGTTTTTGACTTTATCGCCAGACAGACAGACATGACGGGGGTTGTTTTGTAATATGTAGTGATATCTGTTCGTCGAAGTTTGTAACAAGCTTTGGTAATGCGGGTCAGCCAAGTTTAGTTACGCAACGTGTCGCTCAGTTTTCACTTGTTTTGGTCTGTATACATGTTTACTACTGACTGTTGTTAGGTTATGGTTCCAAATAGGTAGTTGACTCTTTTCAACCGACGAAAAACGGAGGAGGTTCTCAAGTCGACACGTATATTTTTTTTTATGTGTGACGCATAACTTTTTACAGAATAACTGTTATTCCGATTTCGATAATGCTTTTTTTATTGGATAGTGTATACCTACCTCTAAGCTGGCATATAAATTTGAAGTCAGTTCATAAAAATTATGAACTGACTTCAAATTTATATGGGACACGGGATTTATATAATGACACGCCAAATTATTTAAAGTAGATCTTGAATTAGTAACGATTGTCAGATTAGTTAGAGGGGAATAGTGCATTTTACACCAAGGCGAGAAAGTGATCAATTCCTACCAAGTGTGTCGTTTTGGGCCCGAGGCGCAGCCGAGGGCCGTAAAACACACGAGGTAGGAATCGCACTTTCTGCCGAGTGATAAATAGTGCTTTAAACTACACCTTCGAGGAAAATAAAACACAGAATTAATTATTAATTGAAATCGCCCCCAATGATGTTGGTAAAACCTCATTGACCACGCCAGCCTTTGGGTTCTTTTTTCAAAATATTGTTCGGAAATCGGAGGAGGCCTAATGGACTTGGAGTAAAAACTTTTTGTCGTTTGACCGAACGAAAATAACCATAGCTACCGGCCGATCTTTTAGCAAATTAAAAAAAATAACACGTTAGAAATGGATTTCCATACACTTTTTCCTCCCGCTAAAACACGTGAGAAATGAAATTCCATAGAGTTTTTCCTCCCGGTTTTCTATAGGCCTGGAAAGACATACTTTCTATTCTATAAATGGAAAAGGAATAGGCAACATTCCTAGCAGGTGTAGTATAAAAATATTACCATATTTTTTTAGGATCTAGAAAGCCGCAAAACTCTGTTTTTAGTCTACCTACTTTTCGTAAACAGGCGAAAACGCTGTTAGCCATATTTATCTGTGCTGTGACGTCATACGGGTAGAGAATCACAGATATAATACTAGCTAACAATGAATTGCTTGTTTTCTAGGCGCTTTTATTGGCAAACGTCCATCATTGTAAAAATATAGACAGACTACTTAGCGAATTTCACTCGTATAAGATCCGACATTAAATTTGTTTAGAGGCCTATGACGTCACAACATGGCCGACAGCGTTTTCAGAGTTCAAAATTATAGATTAAAAAAACAATTTTTAAATTTAAATTAAAACTTTTCTTAGACACGGTTCCATCGCATTTTGACAACGCCTGAGATTATCAGAAATGTGACGTAAAGTACAAACTTTGAAAGTCCCTTCTTCGACAAGTCACCGCAAAGTTCCGACCCATGCTGATCGTGCGCGGATTACGGCAACGGGTAGCACTGTAGCTCGTAGCTTCATTACGTAGCCCTCTACGAAATCCTCTACGAAATAGGCCCGTACTTGTAAAAACGAACATCGAAGTTACTGCTTCGTTTTCGTGCCAACGCTATCGTATACCTAAGAGTTGGTTTTGCGCAAAAACGGATCAGAAACTTTGATGATACAAAGGTTTTTTACGAAAATTTTTATTGAGTAAAAAAATAAAATTACTTTTGGACTACTCATAAAATGTACCATTTTATGAAAACGTTTTTTTGCGCTTTCTAACCTTTTAAGTAGG
Organism: Eupithecia subfuscata; assembly: GCA_963564075.1. Lineage (NCBI taxonomy): Eukaryota > Metazoa > Arthropoda > Insecta > Lepidoptera > Geometridae > Eupithecia > Eupithecia subfuscata. The sequence goes on from OY751114.1 coordinate 14,633,011, forward strand.
TACTCATACTTCAGTTGGTTCCGATAGAAGTTTTTGATCAGAACCAGGATCGATTGGTATCAAGAAAGTTGTCGAAAATTCCCATTTATAATAAAAAATATCTATCTATTTAGTGTATTGTATTAAGTATATCAGTTATCTAGTACCCATAACACAAGCTCTGCTTACCTTGGGGCTAGATAATGCTGTGTGAATTGTCCTGCATTATTTATATTTATATATTTTTATATTTTCTTGCTAACTGTAAATTTTTTGAAAATCTGCGTCTGCATCTTATTTGCATAAACATTAAAAATCGGACCGCTGGCTGGTAGACGATATCTATCGTAAGCTTTTTTAAATGTATCTTTAATAGTTTTGTACTGTATTATTTAGGCAGCTAAGAAGTTTCAAGAGTTTAGTTCCTATTGGTGGCCACCAAGTTCTCCAAACAAGGTTTTTGATTGAATAACACAAAACAAAACTATTACAGATACATTAAATTGAAGCTTGTGATAGGTATCGTCTACCAGCGGTCCGATTTTTTGATAATTCCTTTGTATAACTTAATGATTAAATTAAATATGTAGTGGCGCCACTATCCACCCTACTATTAGCCTTAATCTCCGAAGACCACCTGTAGCTACATACACTGATTATGATACCTCTCCTTACTGTCCCGCCGAAAAATCCACCTGTATAAATTAAAATGAATCGCTAAATGTGTTGCTAAATCCAGTAGTTTCGATTTGCAAAACTCGAGAACGGCTAAATGAACGGACCAATTTTGCAATTTTTTTATCATTTCGTGAAGTTCGAGAAGGTTATTTTATAGAGAAAAATAGAAACTTAATAGCCATCCAACTAAACTCGAAGACACCGCAGCAAGTCATAAATAATAATGAGTACATAACAAGTAGTAGTATTTAGTTGTCATAGAATTTTAATTTAGTAGTAGGTATTTAATTATGAACACGAACATTATGTTACTAACTACACACATATGTAATACCTACCAAATTACCTATCTCAGGCAAGATTATGGTAATAACTGAGATAAGACAAGACAGTATGCCTACGTCATTCCATAATAGACTGTCCTCCTTTCATGTGCTACCATGTCATGTAGGACGATTGTACACATCTTTTTGAGGAAGTTTCCTAGGAACCTTATTACTAGACTGGATTCTAGCTATTTAAAAAACTGATTTGTTCAATTAATAGAGTCGGGTACTCGTTCTCAAAATAATAAGGCATTACGAAAGTGTTGACCAGCAGTTCCCAGCCGCGTTGCTATTCCGCCTAGTAACGACGGAACGAAAAGAGCGTGCTAGGAATCACTGGGCTACCTTAGATACATCCCATCGACATTGATCCAAGACCGGTCGACGTACATAGCCACCCTTCTCGAAATTCTATCGTACACTTACCTCGGGCTAATTCTGCGGTTGTATAATATACAAAAGCGAATTGTTGTGTAATGGGATGCTGTGTGGAAATGGGAGCTTAGCCAGCATTATGCTGAGTTAGGGCCTTTTTATAGCAACCTTATGTACCTATACCCCATAAGTGTGTTTTTTTTTCTGTACCTACTGTAATGTTGTTATAAATAAATGTCTTTTCTTTCTTTCTTCTTTCTTAATAATAACTAATTTGAGTAGGGGGTCAAGAGGAGGATTCAGGGCATGTTCTCTTAAAAATTGAAATCGATGATTCTGATTAGCTGTCGTGCAACCGCTTATCTTATGCAAGCGACTTAAGAGTAGTTATGAGTTGGGTTTGCACGACAACGAAAACGCAACCTTGATTTTCCTTCTCGAGTTGTATTTGAGGTGATAAAATTGTAGTTTGGATGTCCGAGTGAAAGTATTGGGGGTCTACCCCAGCTACGCTGGGCAGCATTTGGGAAACTACGTCATATAAAATACGTACATAAAAATAAGTAAAAAAAGGTCAACTTATCCTACTAATCGAGCAATACTTTCACTCTGACATCCAAACTCCAATTAATCACCTCAATTACAACTCGGCAAGGAAAATCAAAGTCTCACTAACCAATCACCCACAGAAATTAAAAATAAAATAAATAAGAAAAATATACAAAACATTCTCTTACAATATTTTATGTGAAAAACCGTTTAGCTAAAAGGAATCATCATAAGTAAGGTGGACGCACGTAACAGATTAATATGGAAAATCGTGTTAAAGAAATGTGAAACGTATGTCTAAAATAGTTTTAGCAATTTAGATTATCTGTTTAATTGTTATTTTTACGTAATAAAATCATTACCGTATAACTTTGATAAGCATCGATAATTCTTTATCGTTAATAACTTATTTTCAAAAATATAATTCTGTTTTAAAACCTGTAATGTACGAGCCGGTGAGTTAACCAGTAAATTAAAATAAACTAATAAAGAAAACAAAATGAGATAGTCGGACATCATTTACACGCGCACACTTGCATTGCAGGCTGCGTCCACTTTACCGACCGACGACGACTTGCGCCTGAGTTGCGTTGCGATAAGCAGCTAACTTCGCGATGAACGTAGGCAGTTTATTTTGAGCAACATTCAGACCGCAGTTGTGTGCGTTATCATTATCTTGCGTACGGTTGGTTTGATATCGAAGGTTTTTGAACATAATTTAGCATAATTAAGCATTGCTGGCTCATGAGATAAGCTTTGCCAAAAGTTATGTTTCTTAATAGGTACCCGATATAATATTGGATCGTGTTATATTTTATTGTAGTTATTCTAATAATAGCTGGAGAAGATTGTTACCTTAGTATGTCGATTAATATACCCAACCTTTACTTATAGTTCAATAAGAGGTATACCTAATAATACCTCTTATTGAACCAGGTGAGAACTCTTAAGGCACTTCTAACCAAAATGTAATATTGTTTTCTACCTGAATAAATAAGTACCTAATTATATTCAATTTTCTATCTATTCTCGTCCTCCACACTGCAATGCTCTGGGCTGATGATGATGCGGCTAATTTCGAAACATCTGTTCTTTTATCAATTTCAATAAAACTCAAAATAAAATATTAACATGCGTCACACAGTTTAAGAGCAATATTCGAAAGGTCTCTGACTCCGTGTTTAGTCGACAATTGAGAATAAAGGGTCTCTTGCAGGTTTTTTTGTGCAAAGCTTGTTACGCAAATCCTAAACAAATATTATGTCTCGCCGGGCTAAGGGATCGCCCTGATTGGGCTTTGGGAAATCGCGGCGTCAGATCGACGGGTGCTTGCGGGCTTATTTTTACATGAAGTGGCAAAGCTTTAGTTACTAATGAAATAAACTTGAGCCTTGTAATTAACAATTTGATTGGATAGAAAAATCTAATAGCCGAAAATTGCCTTAGGATTTACACTGTTTTTTAAAGGTTTTCGGGATAAATAATAATCAATCCCTCAGGAATACAAAAATTATAGGACCACCTCGGAATAATTCATAATTATAATAATTCCGAGGCTCTTCGGGTAGTTAAAACATTATCTGAGCGTCTGGTCGAAGCGACGCAAGACACGAGAGCTGGTGAGTATCTGGTACAGCGCATCAGCATTGCCATACAGCGTGGCAATGCAGCCAGCGTCTTGGTGACACTTACGATTGGTATTGATATGGATCAGTTGAGCTCCCTGTAGATGGTTTGAAACAGTCTGCAGTTAGCTCAGTTGTTTGAATTGTAAATACTAGTGTAATTTTCATTGTGATGTCGTAAAAAAAAAGTCATAATTCATTTAATGTTTGTGAATCAGGTAATGTTACAGTCAATTCATGCGACTTATTTTAAATCGCTGGATTCTACCACTTGGGTGTACAAACATTTCAATATACATATTTATGAATATTGGAATACGAACTAACAATCTAAGTTAAGTTAAGTTATTATTCTTCATACAAGAAAAATAACAACAAAAAGCAAACATACAGCCGAACATAGAACCTCCTCCTTTTTTAAGTTGGTTAAAAACAATTACAATCACACTAATATTATAAATGCGGAAGTTTGGATGGATGGATGGATGTTTGTTACCTCTTCACGCTAAAACTACTGAACGGATCAGGCTGAAATTTTGCATACAGGTAGGTCTAACCCTGGAATCAAACAATAGTTTTTTATCCCATAAATCAGTTCCCATGGGATAGAAATCATTTTTAAACGTTTCCATAGAAACAATGCGTGCGAAGCCGCGGGCAGAAGCTATTTAAAGAATACAAAAAAATTGAACAAATACTTACAACTGAAACAGTTGAGATAACTGCAGATTTGCTCTGGCAGGTTCCCTTAGTTCTTACGACATACATGGGCTGAATTATGTAGATGGGTAGATTTTTACACCGTCGTCGCCACGGCCAGTTTGTAACATTTATATAGGTACCTAATGAACTGGTTTCTGCCCGCGGCTTCACACGTTAATTCTATGGAAATGTTTTAGGCTATTTCTATCCCATATGAACTGATTTTTGGGATAAAAGAGCCTATGTTTTATTACAGGCCTAAAACTACATGTACAAAAAAAAATCAGATAAGTACCTAGATTCATTGTTGTTTTGTCGTAAAGAGGACAACCATCCACATATCTAAACTTTCGAATTTTTAGAAATACTAGTGGCTACTTCCCATCACATCCAAACCCATTGTGAACGGAAAAGAAAACGTTCATACGTTACACAACCATATCCAACGAGCATTTTAATATTATTTATTTAAAAATACTTTCGTTCATTCATTAGTACCACTCACATCCATGCATAATTTGAGGTAGAGTCAGCACGAAAATCTTCTGATAGTAGTTAGCTAAGGTACGGATACTAAACATACAAGAACACTAGCTGCGCCCCGCGGCTTCGCTCGCGTGGAAATTTATGTTTCCCACTTTCTTAATTTTTTCTTTGCTATTAACCTCACGGAGCCCGAGACCTTTCCAACGAATGCAAAACCGTGGAAATCGGTTCGTGCGTTCTGGAGTTATAGCGTCAGGAAGGAAAACCCGACTTATTTTTATTTTTATATATTTTTATATAACGCAAATAAAGAGTAGAAGTTCGTCTTTGCATTTATTTTGTCAATACAATTATAGGAGAGAACAGTTGGGAAATAACAGATTATTAATTTAAAACCTCACATAAAATGTACTTAATACATTATAGAAATTACATTATCAGAATAAAACAATAACAACTAGTTTATACACTTATATCTATTTCTTAAAAATCTAAGCCATCACCAGAAGGAAGAGTTCTCAGAATGCTAGCAGCATTGTCACGTTCAATGGCAATGCTACTTCGTTTATACTTTAAAATTTGGTATCGATTATCACAGATTCAATAACCAAAGTATTTTAAATAATTGAAAAACACATTTAACCTTCTATTTTAAATCCTTATAACCTTATAAATTTTAAATCTTGAAGAACAAAATACTTTTCACTTTCGTAATTATTGATTATATTACTGTTTCAAAACAAATTAACTTAGGCGTTCATATTCAATCGAAGCATTGAAATTGTTTATTTTTTTATTTTCGTTACCTATCACTTTTAATTTTTAGGGTTTCTAGTCTAGCTTTGTCTGTCCTTTTTTCCCTCCTTAACCGCAGCTATCAAGAATCGGGGGAATTATTTTCAATAGGAGTGCTACCTCACCGAGTGGGGTACCTACCTACACATTTTTTGAAATATTTTGAATAAAGTCCATAAATTGACCTCTGAAGTACCTATGCAGAGCGATCCATCTAAAATGTAGTTTGGTACCTACTATTTTTAGGTGTTCATCAAATAGCGATGTCTCTAAGCGGTACCTTTAGTAATATATGTATATTTATGTATAAATTGACAGACCTTCGAAACCCTCGGCGCGCGAGTTACACTCGCATTTGACGTACCTTGTTTAATTCTCCGTTCAGCGTCCTATGCCATGCATATACTAGATTGGTGGTGCGATGTCGTTCACCGATTCCAAATATCATAAGGTTGTTGAACACCGTTTTTATGAAGACATAGAATTTTGAGATTTTTTTTATAATGAATTTACAAACTACTGCAGACATTCCCGTTGTTAATTGACTTTACCAAAGGAAGGTTCACAATTATAGCGATTTTAACAATAACATACCTACCTAGATAGATTTTTTTAAGAAACGAAGAGTTAGCAAGCTGAAGTGGCAGTGGGCCGGCCATATCTCGCAAAGAACCGACAACCGCTAGGGTTTACCCTATCCGCGGTATCCACTCAAGAACACGTTTGAGTGGATACCGCGACTCGGCAAACGTAGTGTAGGCCGCCCTCCAGCCAGGTGGTATGACGACCTTCGAAAGACTGCAGGCAGATGCTGGATGCTGCTGGATGCGATTGGTGTTGATGATCAAATCAAATGAAATCAAAGACTCTTTATTTCCATAAATACAATAAATTTACACTTGGAAAAGGCCAAATTATAAAACTAAACACTAGATAACACCAATCTACCTTGAGCCGAAGCTTTGTTTATGTTGACTGTACTATAACATTTCATGTGAGGGGAAATAGATTTTTAATTTAATAAATGCTGCCGGATGTGATTGAGAATCTTTTTTGGGTGTGTCGGGAAGGAGACATACTAGTTTCTTCTGGAGGCTTCACACACGTTGATTTTACTGAAATGATTCAGGCTATTTCTATCCCATGGGAGCTGATTTTGGGTTTAAAAATCCCATATTTATTCCAGCAATGGTATTTTGATTCGAGGGAAAGGCCGTCGAATTCGATATCGGAAACTTTTTACGAAGAAAAAAGTTTCAGATATTTACACGACGAATTAAAATACCCTTTTAGGCCTAGAACTACCTGTAAGTATGACATTTCAGCCCGATCCGTTCAGCACTTTTGTCGTAAACAGGGTTACCAACATCCACACATCCAGACTGTCGCATTAATAACATTAAGTTTTTTCCATCAGGAAGACGTAATAGCACGTTCCACATCCTGGGCTTATCTTGGCACAATAACACTCCGGCCAAGAGCATTGGCGGCACTGCTGCGACACGAAGTATGGAGTAACGTTGTAAAAGCGAGCCGTGCTGTGAAACCAAATAGTGCACCTTTGCCTCTACCATGAGACCATCTCTTTGTCTTATTCTCGGAATATCTTGAGAAGTTCTCAATCTTCATAATACCTAAACAAAGTTTGGATGTTTGGATGGATGGATGTTTGTTACTTCTCACGCCAAAACTACTGAACGGATCATGCAAAAATTTTGCACACAAGTGTGTTTGCCTCAAATAAGTTTTTTTAACCCGTAAATTAGTTCCCATGGGATATAACTACTATAATTTAAGACGACTTCTGTGGTGCGGTGGGCGAAGGTCCGCCTGCGACGCAGGAGGTTGCGGGTTCGATTCCCGCCTCGGGACAAATATTTGTACGATCTGCAGATATTTGTTCAGGGTGTTCTGGTTGTTTTCTATGTAAAATAAAAAAATATCTATCTATTAACTCGTATATTATTATGTATATCCTACCTACCTTAGGGCTCGATAATGCTGAGTGAATTGTCCGGCATTTTTTTTTTATTTTTTTTTTTATTTATAAACGTTTCAATTGAAACAACGCGTCGCGTCGAAGCCGCGGTCATAAGCTAGTATCAAATAAAACTTTTATGTAACAAAAAGAAATGTAGCTAAAGCTTTTAGAAAAAGGAATTTCAATAACAAGAAAAGTCATGCGTGGATACGTAAAAAAATGTGTCGATTTGAAAACCTCCTCCATTTTTTCGTTGTTTTTTCATAATATATATTTATAATATAAATATTAAATAAGGTACCGCGCAATTGAAGTCCAGTCTTATGTCAAATCTTTTGGAAGGTTGGCTGGATGAGATCGTTTACAGCGATAAGCATGTCTTTCTATATTGAATTTTCATTTTGCGATGTACATTATAGAGTGGTCGATCTATCTATCTAATGGCTGTGCCAGGTTCTGTTTTATTCTCAAAAATACGCAATCGAATGTTGCTGAATTCTTTTGTGCAAACTGGTACTCTAACTCGGTGTATTAGAGTAACCAATTGGACGAAACTAAGCACGAAATTTCGTGCTGGAAAATTAAAATCGGCCCCCAGTCACGAGATAGCAATGAATAGTTAGCGAGTTAGTACCAACAATGGTAGGGGCTGATAGAATTGTAAATGCACCTGCAGTAGTATCTTTAGTTAATACCTTCCTGCATTCTATTCAATTTTAAATAAACTAGAATGGCTTGATTAGATACCTATACACCAGCCAAATTCCAGATGTTTGTTAGCCAACCACAACGTTTTAGGTATAATTTATCGCAATGCGAAGAAAACCTTTTAAATGGACAGAGAAATTGATTGCGTATAATAATATACTCGGCAAGAAAGTAAGTTTAAGGGTGGTCCGTTTACAAACATTCACATCGAAATTGGCTGGATTATACGTAATAATATGTTGGCTGATAATAATAATTATCATGCAAACAAGGATTTTCGTTACGACCAATTTCATCAATTAACCTTCTTCACTTCTTTACTAATAAATAAAATAATAATTCCACTGCGGGGCACATGCCCAATGACCGCCACAGCGCCCTGTCTTCAGCTTGCTGCATCCAGCATCTGCCTGCAGTCTTTCGCAGATCGTCATCCTATCCCATCCACCTGGCTGGAGGGTGTCCCACACTACGTTTGCCGAGACGCGGTCTCCACTCAAGTAGGTACACGTTTATCTAGCGGTTGTCGGTTCTTTGCGTGATATGGCCGGCCCACTGCACTGGGTTCAGCTTGCTAATTTGTAGTTTCATAAAAAAACATCTGTCTAGGTTGGTATGTTATTGATAAAATCGCTATGATTGTGAACCTTCTTTTGGTATTGGTAAAGTCAACAACAGGAAGGTCTGTGTAGTATGTCAATTCATTATAAACATTTTCATTAAATTCTATATCTTCATGATAACTAGAAGCCAATAAAAAATATGTAAACTAATCTAAGCTTACAATTTGCCTAACAACATAAAGGGATAAGTTAATTTGAATGCCTGAAAAAAAAAACTTTAATTACATTACATACTCTGTAACAATACACGAAAGAAAATTCCTTACCTATCTTATATTTAGTAAAATAAATAAATAAAATAAAATAAAAAAGCATAGGTACTTTTACCTATTTCATAATTAATTAAGTCGAGGAGTGATTTTTCAAAAGGCCGTATTTCCATTTTTGACCTTGACGTAGATTTTGACGGAATCGCGAAGTCTAGGCAAAATCCTATCTGGAACTGGCAACAGAATAGTTCAAAACGTCTTATTTCCTATAATAAAAGGCGCGTGAATATTGGAATTTCAAACAAACCGGCACAGTTCCACTCTTAGGGAAACAGGCAGTGTGAAACTAAACAAAACGCCGTATTTCCAGCTTGGTTACTATCCATGTTAAGAAATTTTATTCAAAACGGCATATTTCCTATTCAGATAAAAGTAGGAAAAGAGAACAAGTTGTTTCATGTGAATTTGAATTCAGTTTGTTTGCAAATTTACATGCATGGTAACACTAGGACTACACGGCAACAAATAGACAGAAAAAAATAATAATTCGTCATTAGCTGTCACCGTCAGTGTCAATCATTCTCACGCTAAATCAATGTTCGATCAATGCCATTCCATTCCATCGATCGTGTTTCAAAACTTTGCAAGTTTATTTTATGTAGGTAATGGACGATATTGCGAGCAAAAATGGATGAAAATACAGTGAGCGCACTAAATTCCGGTGGGAGAAAAAGGAAGGCTGGAACTACAACAAGAAACAAAAAGGAGTAAGCTGTTGTACCATAATGTCAAATCTCTAGCTCTGGACGCACTGTAAATTCGTTAGATCTTACCAAGATTTGAAGGAATATTTACTATTATTTTCTTTACAAATTTATGGACCCAGATCCACTAGGAATAAATTTCATGAAACCATGTCAACATAAAAGTGAAAAAAATTGGTTGTCTGTAAAGTCGGTTTACTGACGATAGTTGAACGTGACAACGTCTTAAGAAAAGAGCGAGGTAACGCCACATGAGGTAACGCCGCATGACGTCATGTTTTTTCGTGCGTGCAGCCGGCTCTATCGAATTATAAGACGTTGTCACGTCAAAAACCAAGTTTAGATGTGATTCCCTAAGAATGGAAGTGATACTAAAAAACCGAAGAATGCTTTATCGTACCTACGTAGAACAAAACAGAACAAGATTTATGTATTTGAGTCTATAAATAATAGTTTATAATAATAATAATAGTTTATAAATAAACAATTTGTGTCCTAACATTAGTTTTTACTAATTCTGAATTTTACTAAAAGTCTTATTTCCGAATTGGTTTGTAACAAAGTGGCATTATTTCCTATTTGTTCGAAACAAAAGGCCTTATTTTGTTTTTTTGGAAGCAAAAGGTCATAATTCCAAAATATATTATCAAATAAAAGGACTATGAGTCGGTTTTATTTTTATTTTTTAATGCCATATGTTCAGATATACTAATGCTCACTGATCTTGACCTCTTTCAAAAGTAATAATACAACCTTTGTATCTCTCACAGAAAATTAGCTTTACTGAAAATTTGGCCTTGGTGGAAATACGGCCTTTTGAAAAATCGCTCCTCAGTACTAGTTGTTAAAATGCTCAGTATTTATGGTACAATATTACTACATAAGATTTTTAGTTACAGACAATATTTAGTTTTAATTTATTTTAGGTACCAGAGGTATGTACCAGTTAAGTTGGATCAGTTGAGCTACCTGTAGACTGTTTGCAACAGTCTGCAGTTGGCTTAATTGTTTCAATTTTAAATACTCTTATTTTTTTCCCAGAGGTTAGTTTTAATATTGTAAAACCTAGATTAATTTGTTCCTATGTATCTCATTCATTATATGTGAACCATGTGATTGTAGGGGACGCGGGTATAGAGCTCGGGCAACAGAATCTTTAACACCACGAGGCTCTATTGAATACTGAATTTAACTGACTGACTAACTGACAATTTTTCAAAACCTACTATTCTTATTTATTTCAAAGCCCGCTATGCGCTGTGTCGAACAAAAACTTTATTGCTTAAAATCCTAATACAATTTATATAGGCTAACTTATTTATATTATTAGTGTCTATAATTGTTTGGTATTCTTGTCTTGCACAACTTTATTGTAACACACAAAGACATATGACAATACAGAAATAAATGCTAAGAGTAGACGAAGTGGTTGATTGTGGCATGAGACGACAACGTCATTCTCAATCAGGTTCTTTTAGTACACAGGTAATACTCTGGCTATTTAAGATGGGAGTGTGTGGCCATCCAAAACACGAGAGTTAGAGAAAAGAGAGAAAGTCATGGCATTGATTAATTTACGATAAACCTTTGGCCATAAACACTGAGATGAAAACTTGAGATAGGCTCAAAAAGTCTGTTTAAACTTTCATGTTTTTTCTTGATGGTCCTTTTGTTATGTTCAAACAAGCTACATAAACAATAACTCTACATATTAATTTCGTAACTCAAGAGAAATAATTTCCACGGCTATATTACAGTAATTAATCACTCGGAAGTTAATTAAAGGGAAGTTGCCGGCATCTGGCGAAGGGACATAGTTGTGTTTGTTTTGTTGTGTACCGCTTAGCTAAAACGTGGCTTTTGAAGCTCACTGTCCACTGCGACGATACGACACGAACGAGCACACCCGTGTATGTCGACACCTTCCTCCTCAGCGCGCGCCGTACCTACGTCCACTATTGCATTATGCTTCCCCCGAAGAAGGGGGGTTTCGCCATTATCACCAGGCTTGGTAGGCGGATTGTTGTTTGCAGTTGAACTGTTAATATACTTTCAAGAAAGCTGCTACTTGATATTTACCGTTATTTGAGCTTCGCTGTGTGATGCCGGTTTAGAATTTGCACCAGCCCAACTCTTCCCGCAGGTGTCGTAAGAGGCGACTATGGGATATCCACCACAGGGCTCCTGCAACAATTCTACCATCTATCTGCGATCCGCAACCCGCATGGCCAGCGTGGGGATTGTTGACACTGCCCCCTATGGAATAAAAGTGCTTATCGGGGGGGCTGCGTCCAACAGTGGACCAATATAGGCTGTTGAGGAGTTTGGAATAACCGTTGTGTTTGATTTAAGATAGATAGAAAAATATACTTTATTATACCACAGAAAGACAGGAAACAATGTAGAGGTATAAAGGGCGACCTTATCGCTGAGAGCGATCTCTTCCAGGCAAACTTTAGTGTTAATAACCATGATAGTTTTAAAAGCTGCTGCCCTTAGTCGACTCTTACAACATCCACGGGCTGAGTTAGAGGGGTCAATTCTTAAGCCGCGATCGCCACGGTTAATGTAATTCGCATGGACTTGTTTGGTCGCACTTTGTGTAAGTATTAGATAGGAAGGTACCTACTCTTATATCTTTAGGAAAACACTGTAATTAATATATACTGTTTTATTCCGTAAGAGACAACTTAAATGTAAAAGGTTGTGGGAAAGAGAACGACCTTCCGGAGTGACAGAGCAAACTAATCGAGTTCGGAGCGTTTGTACTAACATCGGATACCACACTCTTCCCCCATCAACGTTATAAGTTTTGAGACTTAACATATAACTTATCTGTATTTGTATTGTATTTATTTATTCCATCGTAGGTACACTTGTGTTACACTTGATGTCGTTACATTCTATATTTATGTACTATTTTAATAATTACATCCTATAGGTTTTTCGTTATAGGAAACACCATAAGGTAGGTACAAAGGTAAAAAAGACAGACATGACTGAAAATTAAATAAAATGAAAGAAATAAAAAATTAATTTATCAAGGGTATGTCAAAGTATCATTAAACTATATGACCATTCTAAATCAATTCAGAATTTTACACTTCTTAAATTATTAAACTTATTATTATACAAGTCTGACACAGAACATGAAAGATAGTTGTAGTAGTTTCTTCAATTTAGATTAGTCATTGCGTAAAGCTTATCGTCCACTCCAGCGGCAAGCACGAAGGAACAAAGCTGTAACTATTACTTATGTAGGTAACGAGGGCACCCTAGTTTCATAGTTTGGTACATAGGTATACTTAACGCATTCACTGCCCAACCCCGGCGGTGCGACCCGCAGGGACGCCGCTGCGCCGCCGCGTCGCCGCCGCGACACGGAGACGGATACTGAACTCTGCGTCTTGGGCCATGAATGTGTTAGTATATTTAACATATATGCATTACTATCACTTGTGCAAGTGTATATACTTACAACAATTATTGTAAATAAAATAATATACATAATAATTTGTTGTTTTGAAAAAAATAACAACCGTCTTCGAATCCCAGTTTCAAGGGTTTTTCCTGCAAAATAATCATCGGAGAGTAAATGACGAAGAAATTGACGGTTTTAAATAAAAAAAAAACTAAAACATACTCAACTGAACAGACAACTTCCTTCTTCTTTTGGAATCGGTAAAAACGACATTTTGTCCTCTTCTCACAAAAATATGAGTCTAAAAAAATTTATATGAGATGTATGGTGGGTAAATAAAACGGCCAGCTACTTATCATCTATCTCATGATAGGTCTTGCTTTAAAAGAGGTTAAAGAGACCTTGAAAAGAGGTTAAAAAGATTAAAAAGAGGCAGTATTATTACAGGTGATGGTGAATTGTGAACCGACCTATGCCGTGTACCATCTATTCTACCAATTTTAAATGTTTTTAGTTTCCTCTCAGAGCTCTGTTCCGAATCAGGGCACATGTTCGCAGTATAAATACTCTCGCTGACAATATGGAAAATCCGTTACTATGGCAACATTTGATCCATTACAAATCCGATTAACAGTAGGGTAACAAACCGTTGCTATGAAAATCGGATTTCTAATTCTACTCACCTTTAACGAATTTGACAACTTGCCTACAGAATTCGATACCTTGTAGATAATTAAGTAGGTAAAGGACTAAATGCACTTAGATTCAGTCCTTTACCTACATAATTATCTACAGAATACGTACCTACTTAGGTATATTAAGTTTTAAAATGGTTGATGTGTAGAGACTGATTTGAATTATTATGTAAGAAATATTGACGCGCATTCTCAGTGGACAAAGGCACCGATTTGTCAGCTTCTCTGACAGAGAGGACATATTGCGCGCAGCGGGAAAACCTTTTATTGAGTCGAAATCCATTTTTCAGCAATTTGACCTGATATTCGTCACTCTCAGAAGTAACAACTTTTCAGTAAGTCTGCTCGGTCTGTCCGGGAGGCACTAGATTAAGAGGCAGACCAATTATTAAGTACAAGATGGGACTTAGACATCGCAAAATTGACTTATAGAGACTGGCTGGCAAAAGCCATGGACTAATTAAGAAGTCTGGAGAAGGCCTTCCTACATGAGGGGGCTTGTAAATGTTTTTATTGGATTATATACATAAGTAAAGTATTAATGTGAAATGTGTAAATACTACTTATTCAATAGTATTTCTAATTAATTAATGATAAAATGGCGATAAATTAAAGGCTATTTCATTTTTATTTTAATCTGGAGGTAATTTCATCTCATACCCCCACTACCTCATTATAAGGCAACTGTACTGAAAACAAGTAATGTCACCACAGCCTATTAGTAAGTATCATGAGGAATCCAATAATGCCAGTGATTTGTGGTCACCGCACGCTTCGAACACAGTACCCATATCACGAGTTTTCACAGAGTGTCTCGAACTAGATAGCGACTTTTACTTCGAGTTTCGTTGCGATGGTGACGGTACCTTACTTAGGTACCTACGATAGAGAAAATATCCATAAAGTACGACACCGGTGGAGACAAATAATGTCGTTGTCGTGTAAATGGGACGTTCTACCAATAGGTCACACTACTTGTAGGTCATTCAGCTTGAAGGGCATGTTGCTAAATCGTCGTATTGATATTGGACTTTTTGCAATAACATTATTTGGTTTTTAGGGGATACGGAGATGTCAACTTATTCCTGTTGTGTAAAGTGTAGGTGTGTAAATACGGTATCGCCAAAAATATCCTAATTGTAGTTACGATAATAGAAACAAATTAGACCATTAGTTCTAATAAGTTCTTTTCTAAGTGTACATTTATTGTATTTATGGAAATAAAGAGTTTTTGATTTTGATTTTTTTTTTAAATATACTTACATATATACTTACTAATTTATCATGATGAATTGTGTCCAGCATTATTTATTTATCTCTGAAAATTCTGCCTTCACACAGGTGGAGTAGGTAGGTATCCAGTTAGTGGATCTAGAACTCATGGTAGTAGTACTAGGCGAAGGGAATTATCCTCGTGCCCATGACTAATGATCAGATTTCACTGGACCAAGTTTCGAGTACTTTAAAATGGCCGATCCAGTATTACTGGGAAGAGCGGTGTGTTTGCTAGGTGAGTTTCATTACCTATCATTTATGTGGATGTTTGTTAAAACTTACTAAGTAAGTAACCAAGTAATCCGAGAGATACCTACTTACTTACCTTACCTTATCTTAACCTTTATCATTGCATGTGCTTTGTATGTATTAGTTAACAATATAGGTACACGCATTTTAACTTAGATTTATTTTATTATCATTATTTTATTATTAATATGATTATTATTCCAAATCGCGTTTCGTCAAAAATCCATACGCAGTTCGTCCAATACATTTGCACGATATAATGTGAGATCATTGATTACCTATGATCCCCGCACTAGGCTAGGCCTGTTTCGCGGGAGACCGAGTGTACGTGATTGATTGCTATGACACTGAGAGAGCGGTACACTAGCAAATACATCTGATAAAAAATGTATGACATTGTATGTTAAGTAAAGTATTCATTCATTCATTCTAATCTGAGGATACGTATCATCTCAGTATGACAGATCTGAGGGGTATACAATTTGGTAAAGTGTCAGCACCTCCAGCGCGGACGAAAAGGAGGCGTCACTGTCACGTCTCGTCACTGACGTCAAATAGACTCACCTATTTGTGGTCTATTAGATCTGCAATACATAATTTATGATCTTTTGTAGAGGTGACCTCTAACTAAATATAGTGTCAAAGGAATATGATGAAACAGATAATAGAAATGAATTAGAACTACCTAGTATTTACAATTGAAACAATTGAGCTAACTGGAGACTGTTGCAAACAACCTACAGGTAGGTCAACTGATCCATACCAATACCAGTCCCGCTGTTCTTGAGTTTATGGTACCTACCTTTGTTAAAAATCAGCTGATCGAGTCAAACAATAATAGCTCTTTTTACAATGAAAATTGACGAAGCTTGTAAAGTCGTAGAACAAAGTTGTAAAGTCGTGGAAACAGTTGTTCGCCGCCGCCGGGCTACATCTCGCTTTTTTGGCTTTCTTTCTACCCACTTTATGAAGCACCTTGTATACCTACCCTAAGACCTTTGACCATATTCCATTTCGTTTTATTAAATAAAATAAAGCATATTTTGTTGCTTGGTAGTTCGACTGACTATCAAATAGACATGTCCTAATGCTTTGCCAATTCGATATTTTATGACAATCGACTTTCTATATAAAAATGTTGTTTGTAATCGATTTTGTTATTTTTGTTCAACGTATTTAGTTGTTGTTCAGACATATATTCTCAGGCGTCTAAATTACTTTATGTTTGGTGTCAGAATACCTATTTATTCAATTCTATAAAATTGTATTATTTTTGTTCTTTTATTTGCTACTAGCTTCTGCTCACGGCATTACACGTGTTTTTCCGTAAAAAGAAAGACGATTGAGCTACTATTGAGTTACTGTGGAACTCTAATTTTTATTATTATCACACTTCACACTAATATTATAAATGCGAAAGTTTCGAGTATGGATGGATGTTTGTTACCTCTTCACGTCAAAACGACTAAACCGATCGGGCTGAAATTTTGCATAGATGTAGCTCTAAGCCTGGAATCAAAAATAGGCTACTTTTGATCTCAGAAAATAGTTCCCATGAGATAAAAATAACCTTTAAACGTTTCCGTAGAAAATACGGAAGCGAAGCCGCGGGTAGAAACGAGTTTTCAATAGGTACGTTTTCATGGAAAAATCATCTACAATAATCTTCGTAACATACCTACTATGTCGGCTCGATAAAAATCTAAGCTTTCGTAAGTCCCCATATTTTCCGTGTCAACAGATTCGCATCTCTATCTGTCAAAAGTAACTGTGTCTATGAAATACTTCATTTTGTCATTCAGACTCCACTCACTCATGTAGAGACAATTATGAAACTTCATAGTCTTGCATATACCAAACAGAAAATAAATTCAGGGTTGAGGTATAGTCGGTAAACTTAGGTACATAAAAAACTTTTCCCCAAGCGAACATTCGTCGAAAATAGTGGTAGTAAAAGAATGAAAACTATCAACATTTTACAACTCCACAACCACTTAAAAAGCTCTTAAATACGAGAATAAAACTTAAAAATCGTGAAACCACTGGCCGTTATTCGACATCGCTTAATTTAAGGACGGCTCGATCGGTCGGAGGAGGCGAGCACCTATTTATCACATCCTCTCGGAAGCCAATAAAACCGCGGGAAGGTTGCACAAAATGGCTAGTTACGCAGTAGAATAAGTGCAGTAGGACTTCTTTAGCTATGGCTGATGTAATGATACTTCAAAGCAGAGTTTTTTAGTGCAGAGACTTCTACAAGAATAAATAGAGTAGAGTAGAGAAGAGTAGAGTAGAGTAGAATACAGTAGAATAGAATAGAATAGAAAAAATATTTATTTGGACACAGGTACCTACAAAAAAAAACAATATGAAAAATAATGTGCATTGTGTAGTAATAGTGAAACCATAAAATACCTTAAATTGAATAAAACTTATTATCTGTACATAAACTGAATGCATGTTTGAAATTTAGTTAGTATAATAATAATATTTTTTTTACGTCTTTGTATAAAAAAATATAAAACATCATCTATCTATGAAATGTATTGCACTATGTATATCGGTCATCTAGTACACATAACACAAACTCTGCTAAGTTGGGGGTAGATGATGTTGTGTGGATTGTTTAGCATAATTTTTTTTGATTGAATAATAATCTGGTAAGAATTACTGTATTCATAGGATTGAATTAGTCGGGCTATTTTTGTCAGTGCTTGAAGTCGGACTCGGAGCTTGAAGTCAAAGCAAACCTGATTCCGAAGAAGACCGAAGAAGAAGAAGAAGAATAACTACGCCATGATCAGCTTTGTCATAGGCAGTGTAGGTTATATTATGCTGCACTCAGATAATACCTAAGCTTGTTAATATTTGTGAAAACTACGCGGCTGAACATGGACTCACATACAACTCCAAAAAGAGTGAAATCCTTGTTTTTTAAAAGTGGAAATGTAAGGCCAGCCTATGTTCCGCCCATAGTTCTCAATGGTGCGGCTCTGAAGGTAGTTAGTACGTTTAGATATTTAGGACATATCGTCAACGACTCCTTATGTGATGATGCAGATGTTGAGAGGGAGCGTAGAGCTCTGGCTGTACGGGGGAACATGATCGCGCGTAGGTTCGCACGCTGCTCGAGATAAGTGAAAGTGACGCTATTTAAGGCATACTGCCAGTCCTTCTACTCGAGCAGCATCTAGCTTAACTGTACCTGCCGCGCAGCCAGCGCTCTACGCGTTCAGTATAACAACTTTTTCAGGATGCTGATGCGGCTGCCTCGCTTTTGCAACGCATCAGTATGTTCGCGGACGCGGAGGCGCTCACGGTCAACTTTTACGCGATTATTCGCAAAAAAGTCGCTTCCCTATGTCAGCGAGCGCGAGCCAGCAGCAACAGCATCCTGCAAATGATTACGTCCCGTCTGGACTGTCCCATTCAAAATAAGTGGATGAGGATAATGATGGGGAATAATTCCATTTCGATTTAATTTAAGTTAGTAAGTAGGTAATTTTGTTATGTTATTTATTATGTAATTGTAATGTAATCAATCATGAAATAATTATTGTTCTGTATTATCTAATTTAATCATTATTATTGATTAAACTAATATTTTATGTACTTTGATTTTATTGTGAATTTTTGTATGTTGTAACTATGGATTATATTACCCATCTGAAATAAATGAGTAAATAAATAAATAAAATAAAAATAAGCCCCAAGTTTAGTATGACGACAGTATCGGAACGTCTACAAAAATGAGACGTTGTCAAGGTGACACAATTTGTGTCATCTTGACGTCTCGTTTTTTTAGAAAAATGTCGTTACCTCATCCTCGATACTATCGTCAAACCGAACTCAGCGTCCTACAGTGATGACGATAGATTTATTTACCTACTTACTTACTACTTTTAATAAATAAATTAAGATTTGAAACTTTATCTCCTGCTTGTGTCTACACTGCGGCGGAGGTGCACTATTGCCACCTGTACCGCGGCAACTGATTGGTACACACGACGTGAATTGTATTTCAAATTTCGAACGCCATTTTCGCATGGATTTCTCAGTTTGGTTTCGAATTTCGTATTTTTGCGAGGTTTCCTTTTAGGATTTACCTTTGATTTTCTAGTTTTTGACGGGCGCTTGTTGACAACCATTGTGGTAAAGTGGCCGGATTGCTTTAGCAATGAACCGTCGTATTTTGTTAGGTACTACTTTACCTAACTACCTAGAGATAGAGAACAAAGTAAAAAAAATTAAAAACCCTCTAACAGATTTTTATGAAACATAGCTAAGAACTCGGGATAAAATTATATACTTATAACACAAAAAAAAATTGGTTGTCTGTAAAGTCGGTTTACTGACGATAGTTGAACGTGACAACGCAGACGCATCGCTCACTCAAGTAGGAGAGAGACGGATGTCGAGCGCTCTCGCTTGCACTTCAAGCCTTACATGGAACGCTTCAGAGCGAGGTAACGCCGCATGACGAGGTAACGCCGCATGACGTCATGTTTTTTCGTGCGTGCAGCCGGCTCTATCGAATTATAAGACGTCACGTCAAAAACTAAACGAAAATCGGTTCATCCGTTTGGGAGCTACGATACCACAGACAGATCCACAGCACAACATAGATAGATAGAAAATTCTTTATTGCACACTTGTCTTATAGCTAGAAACAATACAGCAAAACAGCATATAACTAAGTGACATACCTACACGTTAAACTTAAAACACCCCTCTCTATTTGCATCGGGGGTTAAAAATAACCCGGAATACGCTTATCGACTGACTATTCTTGGTCAAATTTGACACATTTAGAGTAAGTAAATTTACTTTTTATCCCATCTATTCGAAAAGGACTACTTGGATCGCCTTTAAGTGCATCCAAAGGTGGTGTTTTCTATAAGAAAATTTTAGCGGGCAGTAATGAGTTTTTAACCCTCTATTATCTTTGCGCACTTTTTGAATAGCCACTGTCGCCGCGCCCATCTACAAGCAAACAACGAGATTCACCGTCACTTTTTCCTCAAAATGAGCCAGATTTGGACATTATTTCAAAGACGCAGAAAATAAAATCTACAACAATCTCAACTCCTATTATAACTGTAACAATACATTTTCATAATTGCGAAAATGTCTCAAAGGTAAATATAAGTTTTTAGTTGTTCTAATATTACTAGTAGTTCTACGAACAGTAGACGTCGCGAACACTAACTTTTTTCAACAATTAATTTATTTATTAATGCACTAAAGTAATTTAAAACGGGATATTTTGGTAGGTAGGTTATAAAAATATATAGGTTATAAACCCTTATAAGTAGGTACCTAAATATTGGTTTACGCTAGTGTGGTGTGCATTGAATTTTTGAACGAAATGTTGCACAAACACATCAGCCATTAATAAATGCTCTCTTGCATATTACTGCGTTTTGCGGAGCTATTCTGCTCGTCATGCCGAAAATCCTCATCCGATCTTTACCAAATTTTTATAAGAACAGTTTAAAGTTATTACCTTTCAATTAAAAATACAATCATCAAAATCAGATCTCTTAAAGCAGAGATATTCCAAATCCGCCTTTTTGCCTTATTGTGGAAGAAGTACGCCTTTAATCAAAAAATCCCGACGACAATAAAATTCTATAAAATCAAAGAATCTGTACACAAAGTTTCGTACCGATCGGTTGTAAAATACGACCTGTAGAGGAGTACGGACATACTGACAAAATCGCTATTTTGGCCAGACCTGAAACGAAGACTTTCATTCACTACGTTCACGACGTCAAATATTAGATAGGTACTATTAAATTTCAATTTAGTTGTTACTCAATTGTTTTATTAAATAATAATATAACAATAAAATATGAGGCGCCTTTTATTTTCTCATAGTGGGTGATGAAAAGAAGAGTGTATCACTCGGGCGCAATAGTACATAATGGTCCTAGTGTGTAACATTGGTGATTACCGCCGAGGTGCCATTGAGACCCGAGCCGTAGGCGAGGGTCATAAGAGATCCGAGGACGGTAATCATCAATACACACGTGTATCATACGACGTCTTTCGACACACTTGTGAATAAAATAACAATAGAAACTCATTGCGATCGACCACAGACTAAAGGGATGAGGTTTTTTTTTTATTTTCCGCGCATAGGGTTTGCGCCTATTCTGCCACGTACAATATGGGGAAGTTAAAGTTTTCTTTTATTACAGAGAAAACAAAAGTTATATTTGAGTGAAAGTTTTATTTATTAAACACGTACGAGTTAAAATTATCTATTTAAATAAGAAGTGGCATGAAATGAGCAAGCAATAGGAACATTAATTTATTTGTTCTATTGAACACGGTCTTTTTTTTGAATAAAAACTTTTTTAAAAACAAAGCAACTCAACCAATAAAATTAAAAAAAATCTTGAACTCACTAGTGAGTTATAGCAATAAAAAAGTCACAGTTTGATTATGGGTGTCATTCTGTGCCTAATTGCGGTGACCATAGAGCCACTTTATGAGCAAGTGTGTTAATAAATAAATAATGCTGGACAATTCACACAGCATTATCTAGCCCCAAGCTAAGCAGAGCTTGTGTTATGGGTACTAGATAACTGATATACTTAATACAATACACTACATAGATAGATATTTTTTATTATACATAGAAAACATCGAGAACGCAAATGTCTCAACAAATGTCTGCAGATCGTAGAAATATGTGTCCCGAGGCGGGAATCGAACCCGCAACCTCCTGCGTCGCAGGCAGACCTTCGCCCGCTGCGCCACAGAGGTCGTCAATGTGTTGAAAAATATATTTTTGGCTCGGACGACGTACTTTGAAACCCTCGCTACGTTCAGGGTTCTATTAAAGAATCCCTCACTTTGCTCTGGATTCAAAAAACCGCCCTTGCAGTAAAAACATTATTTTGCCCCCTTATACATACAATCTACTATAATGTAGGTACTTAAACCTAAATGTTCCGAGTTCGACCAGTAATAAAATTGTTATAAAGCCATATTGAGTTGAGCTACCTGTAGATTGTTTACAACAGTCTGCAGTTAGCTCACATCATTCTTATTATTACTCCCGAGTCCCGACCCGACATGGGGGACGGATTCTCGGTATATGGGTTTTGTGAAGGTATGGTGAGATGTTGTGGTTCATTTTCCTAACAAACTGATGAACCAATTTTGATAAAGTTTTTATAAGAGATACTTATTTCTATGTGCTATGTTTGATGAAAATCAGCGCGGCCGTTCTTATATAAAGATCATCGGCGGTTTAAGCGAGCCCAAACGAGGGCCTTCGTTCGCCTTCGGCCGATGGCTATCGCTACATCAAAGAAATGGAACGAACGTACAGATCGTCGAATCCTACTCGTTTGCATTCGCTTGCTCTCGCTCGCTTGTGCTGTACCTACTGGGTAATATCTAGTAATTAATATCTAATGGTGGGTACTACCCACCATTAGATATTAAACACACAAAGCTGGCCATTAGCCGAGTCGAAGGCACATCGAAATTTCATAACTTCAAAGTGCATAGCTTCATTAATATTATATACGAGGCCGAGTACCTTGCCCTCTCCTAAATAACTTAGTTAAGTACTGATGATTTAAGCTTAGTTAAGTTAACTAATCTTAGAATCATTAGTGCATTGTCTGCCTGTGACGTACATGATTGAGTTTAGCAGGTCAAAGTTCCTGCAGATTGCACTGAGGCAACGGGTAAACGCATCCACCGCCCAGTCTCAGCAGCGCAACCCAGGGGTGTGTGTGTGGTCGTCGGCGGTATGTGATGCATGCGCACTGAAAGTGTTAAAGTGTAAGTTTTCACCTTAAGTGTTACGATGATACACCACAATAAAATAAGACTGTTTTATAATTAGCGTAGTTTATTCTCCCGCATGCCCAGCATGGGGATTAGGGTATAATGAGTCATTTCAATAAATTTCAAGCTCTCAGTCGTTACAATCATAAAAATCTTCGGAAATGTAAACCTTATGCTTTTTAAGTACAGAAAAAACACGTGCGACACCGCAGGCAGCAGCTAGTTTAGCCATTATCTTGTACCTTCAGATATTTCGATAGCACAAAGAACGTAACTCTCCAGTAGTTCCTAGCTGCACGAGACTGTTCTGCACTACACCATCTACTAGCTCCGTTCACGTCTTGAAGTCACGTAGTTCCCGTAGATTCTATGTCCGCCGGGACTTTACCGTAGCTTCCTGAAGAGATTTCAGAATGTTATACTTATACTTGTACTTAGTATCTTTATTATGGACTAGACGATCGCCTCGCGGTTTCACCTGCGTAGTTCCCGTTCCCGTGGGAATTCCGGGATAGAATATAGCCTATGTCATTCCCTCAAGAGTAAGCTTCCTAACAGTGACAGAATTTTTCAAATCGGTCCAGTAGTTTAGGAGCCTATTCAATACAAACAAAAAAAACAAACAAATAATCAAATCTTTCCTCTTTATAATATTAGTATCTATTGATGAAAACTAACTGCGCACCTTATTTGTGTTGGAAGAACACCAACGTTTCATCCCTTAAGGCTGAACGAGTCGCTCATCTTTCCATAGAAACGTGGAAGGGTAACTACCACGCTGTTTGATGTTGACCATCCAAAACTAAGGATAATATCAATTTATCTCGTCAATATCTATGTTTGTATCCAGCCAAAACTATAAAAAAGTAAAAATTTGAAAAATAAAAGCTTCTAAACTTTCGGATTTCAACAATGATCTTAGCCCAACTTTGGGGGGAAATAAATAATACCTATACGGAGCAAGAAAACAATAAAATTAAGTCCGTACCGATATACAGTAGTTTAGTAGTTTCATGTATGTATGTAGTGTAGTTTAGTTATTCAAAAGTTGAAATACATTTTTTTTTGATAAGATACACTCAATAGTTTATCTATAATAACCCTTGTGCTAAAGTCTATTCGCATTTTTTACGGGGCTGTTTTACGAATAAGTCGTTGTGCATTTCATTCTAGCGCGCGGGTATGTCTATTATGTCAGGTGAGATAGCATACACTTAGGCCGCGCCCACTGATGAGTTGGCCTGGAGGACTTGTGCAGCCTTAACGAGAACATGAACGAGGACGATGGCCTAACTTCAACAGAGACAGAGGTTGGAACTTCCACCGGCCTGTAAATCGTGTCTATTTATTACATAGTTGTAGCACCTCTACTTATGGCACTGCCTTAAAATGAAACATTTGGAAGGACATTTTTATTTTACGGTTATCCTTTCGTAACCATCGAAATAAAAAAGAATGGAATCATGTTTAATGATCTCAAATTAGTTTTGTTTTGAAAATTACCATCAAATAATAAAAACAAACTAGAACTAGTATTTATAATTGAAAAAATTGAGCTAATTGCAAACTGTTGCAAACAATCTACAGCTCAACTGTTTAGTTTTAACAACATCTGAGTTGACACCACTCTGTAGGTTTAGGTTAAGTTTTGCCTTTAAGTGTAACAGGTTATTTTCGGAAGTATACTGACGGTTAAAAAAATATATTTTTCCAGCAATTTAAGTAAAATCACATTTCTCACCTGTATGCTGTTTTACTACACTTCCGGTGTGATACGATACATGTTTGATGTAGGTGCCATAATCCTTTTATGAGAGTCGAACGTGACCGGCTAGCTTTAGATTGGGTATGGTATTACTTGTTACTGTTATTTGGTGTAATACCTGACGGTATAAAAAATGTTTCGGCCCGCTCCGAGCCTCATAATCATAAAGCCTTAACCGGTTAATTTCGACTTTTTATCTAAAAAGCCTGATATGATAAGTCAACAAATCACTTTAAACTTGCGAATTTAGCAATTTAATGGGACGTTATATAAAAGAAACAACCCTATTTACCTTAGACCTCCATAGATGGCAGAGATCGTTTGTGTAAGAATAAGGCGGCGTCCTAGTTGGTGTCGATCGTACGAGAGAACGATGCGATTTCTCGCACGACCAACATAAACATACACATTTTCTTTGCTTAGCTTGGGGCTAGATGATGCTGTGTGGATTGTCCAGCATTATTTATTTATTAAGAGTCTTCTACACCAGATCTGGCACCTGGCAATGGCATCACGCGGTGGGCATCACGTGATCGTGGGCCAATAAGGAGACACCTATTGTGGTTGAGTGTCATGTCAACCGCTGCAGGGTCTATGTATGTCATTTAATATCAAAATAAAAGCGCCATCCTGTCAGTCTGGTCGAAATATTTTTTTACATTAAGAAAACGACTCAATGCCTGCGACCGATGTGGCGCGGCGGGCGAAGGTCCGCCTGCGACGCAAGAGGTTTCGGGTTCGATTCCCGCCTCGGGACAAATGTTTGTACGATCTATTCTAAAATCTTTATTAAAATATTTGTTCCGGGTGTTCTGTTCG
Source organism: Eupithecia subfuscata (assembly GCA_963564075.1). NCBI lineage: Eukaryota > Metazoa > Arthropoda > Insecta > Lepidoptera > Geometridae > Eupithecia > Eupithecia subfuscata. Next base: position 14,658,847 of record OY751114.1, read on the forward strand.
TTTCTATGTATAATAAAAAATATCTATGTATGTAATGTATTATAAATAGTAGGTATATCGGTTATCTAGTACCCATAACACAAGCTCTGCTTAGCTTGGGGCTAGATGATTCTGTGTGGATTGTCCAGCATTATTTATTTATTTTAATCCCTTGTTTAGGTAAGGTCAATCAGTCTTCGCTCGAGCGTTGTACCGAGCGGTTGTAATACCTACCTACAGAATCAAGATGTCGTGTTGTAATGTTGTGAAGTGCAATAACTGCAAAATAGTTATATGTGAGGTGTTAGCCTTTGTCCAGAATAAGGCAGATGTAATGACGGAAGAAGGACTTGTACGCTTGTGTGTCACATCTTTTTCGGTGGAAGAAATCGAAACGGCAAAATCGCTGCTGTTTGATTCCATCACTACATCAAAACGAAAAATAACTCGTAAAAAGGTTGGTAAATCAGAACGGGATATGTATGATATTATCACCCTAATGAAAGAAACCGATCCAGAGCTGATACCTATATTTGTCGCAAGAGAGTTGCAAAAATTGCCCGTACTGAGCTTTGACCACATTGATCCAAGCCGCTTGCTGAAAGATTTACTAGTAATGCAAAAGGATATAAGAGAAATCAAGGAAAGCTACGTCGACAGGGATGAAGTACAAGAGCTCAAGAAATATCTACAGACGCAAAGACAGCCAGCGACGACGGCGGCGGCCAACCCATCGTCATACCTAGCCCAAAACCTAAATGTAAACACTCGAAGGCGGGGAGCGTGTTTACTTGAAAGCTACAGCTGTGATAGCGGACCCATGGGACTGTCACCCTACCCCAAGTCAGTCTCTTCGCCTGAACATCTGAGTCATACTCATCATAATGCATCTAAAGAACCATCCCAAAAATCAGCTGTTTCTCAGAGCCGAATGGCCGATGGCAGCATCGCAGTGGATGACTCATCTCGGCAACGGTTTTCTTCTGCGTCGCAGCCTTTGACACTTATGACACGTGACACTAACATTGACAACTCCACCCCTGTATTCTCTGCAGTAATGGTGGCAACTCCAAAGTGCACCAAAGAGCTGACAAATAGACAGCCAATGCGGACAGTGCGTAGCTGCGACTTGGCGCCTAATGTTACCAGCAGCCCGGTGAAAAAGCCAACGAGTCCACCAAAACAACATGTAAAATCACCAAAACAACTTGTAAAATCTTTTGCTAATGTTCTGACTAGTGAAACGGAATGGAAGTATAAAGAGCCGACAGAGGAATGGAAAGTCGTGCAAAGAAGACGCCACAGAAACCGTTTCACAGGTCAGAAAGGAGAGGGAAGGCCCGAGGACAATTTTAGAGCCGCTGACACCAAATTGCCGTTGTACATATACAATGTAAACAAGGACACATCCGCGCAGGACATAATATCGTACATTCGGCGCAAAACAGGCATTGAAATTACACTGGAGCAAGTGATCATGAAGCGAGAGAAGGAATACAACTCCTACAAAATGTATGTACCGAAACACAAGGTAGACATCTTCATGGATAGCAAACTGTGGCCGGACGGCATATCTTTTCGTCATTTCATAGATTTCAAACAAAGAGCGTATACATCGAGGTCCGATGGGACACGAAAACTGAATATATCTAATAACACATAATGGGTCACAACTGTCAATTCGTTAGTTTCAATTGCAAGTCAATAAAGAGATCAATGGACTGTGTGAGAGGCCTGTGCAGTACGGCGGACATCGTGGCGTTGCAGGAGACGTGGTTGCTTCCACACTACATACCAATGCTTGGCACCATCAATTCAGAGTTCGCGTACACCGGGACATCTGCAGTAGACACATCAGCAGGACTCCTGAGAGGGAGACCATATGGTGGAGTGGCGATTCTGTGGCGTAAAAAAGTGTTTAGTAATGTGACCATAATTAAGTGTAAAAATCCACGTATCAGTATCATCAAAGCCAAGGTCATCGATAGTGACATTCTTGTGTGTAGCGTCTACATGCCCACAGACTCACATGAAAATCTGGCAGACTTCACAGACTGTTTTGGCGAGATTTGTGCTATTGTGGAGAGTAGTTGTGTTGAGGCTATTTTTATCCTTGGAGACTTTAATGCACACCCGGGTGAACTTTTTGGAACTGAATTATTAAATATATGTGATGATCAAAAATGGATCTGTGCAGATATTGATCAGCTTGGTGTAAATTCTGGTAGCTACACCTTTATAAGTGATGCTCACGGTTGCACTAGATGGCTTGATCATTGTGTTGTCAGCTGCTCTGCCTCCCAAACAATAAATGACATAAAAATTAAATATAGTACGTATTGGTCTGATCATTTCCCATTAATTATTAATTGTAATCTTAATTTAATTCCATGTAAGACATCTTATAATAATAAAATAATGATAAATTCTGTATTATGGGGAAATAGGAGCGATGAACAAATTGACATTTATAAAAACTATTGTAAGGAAAAACTTAATGAAATAAATTGTCCATATGAGCTATTACATTGTAACCCTAGTGAATGTAGCAATGTAGAACATAAAAATCAAATTGACATTTTTTATCATGGCATTATTAACATTCTAAGTGACGCAGCTTCTTGTAGTAAAGTGAAAAAAGCTGGGCAGGGCAGGGCCCGTTGTGTGGTGGGCTGGAATAAGCATGTCCGAGAGGCGCACAGGGAGGCCAGGTTGCATTTCAAAAACTGGATTTGGGAAAACAAACCTTGTTCTGGTATTTTTTATAATAATATGAATGAGAGTAGAAAAATTTTCAAAAGTAAACTTAGATGGTGTCAAAACAATGAAGAACAAATTAAAATGGACATTATAGCAGAGCATCGATCAGCAAGTAATTTTAGTGATTTTTGGAAATCAACAAATAAATTAAATGTGCAGCCTGGTCTGCCTGTAAGTGTTGAGGGTGTGAGTGACAGTAAGGGCATTGCTAACTTATTTAAAGAGCACTTCAGAGTAAGCTCGGTGCTAGGTTCAGTGTCAGCATCAGGGGGAGCGGAGGCCGGCATGACCAGGGATACTTACCAAGTTACTGCAGAGCATGTTGCTAGAATTATAAATAAAATGACCAGAGGTAAGTCACCTGGTCATGACGGCCTCAGCATCGAACACCTGAAGTATGCGGGGCCCCAGTTACCTCATCTTCTCTCTGTTTTATTTGGTGTATGCTTCATTCACTCCTACCTACCTGAAGACCTAATGAAAACCACTGTTGTGCCCATTGTAAAGAACAAGACTGGTGACCTATCTGACAAAAGTAACTATAGACCAATATCATTAGCTACCGTAGTGGCGAAATGCTGGACAGTGTGATGGACTCTGAACTCGACAAATATTTAGACCTTCATGATGCACAGTTTGGCTTCAGAAAGGGCCTCTCAACTGAAAGTGCGATTCTGAGTCTGAAACACACTGTACAATACTACACGCATAGGCGCACACCTGTGTATGCATGCTTCCTCGACCTCTCGAAGGCTTTTGACCTGGTGTCCTACGATGTGTTGTGGAGAAAGCTGGCAGGCACAGGCGTGCACACACAGGTGCAGCGTCTTTTCCATTACTGGTACGCTAATCAGACAAACAATGTTAAATGGGCGGGCGTGTTTTCGGAGACCTACAGGTTGGAGTGCGGCGTGAGACAAGGTGGACTGAGCTCACCCAAGCTTTTCAACCTGTACGTAAACGAGCTGATCGTGAGACTCAGCAATGCGCGTGTCGGCTGCTCAGTTGATAATGTGTGTATGAACAATATCAGCTATGCAGACGACATGGCGCTGCTGTGTCCAACGATCAGCGCCCTCCGGACATTGCTGTCCATCTGCGAAGAGTATGCCAGTAAGCATGGACTTGTGTACAACTGCAAGAAAAGTGAATACCTGGTATTCAAGGCCGCAGGTAGGGTTCCAGCGTCAGTCCCAAGCTTGAGACTCAACGGTCTTGAGCTAAACAGAGTCTATAGCTTCAAGTATCTGGGACATTTCCTTACCGACGACCTTGACGACCAGGCAGATATAGAACGAGAACGTAGAGCGTTGGCGGTCCGAAGTAATATGCTGGCGCGAAGGTTTGCTCGTTGCAGTAGGCAAGTGAAAATTACGCTGTTCAAAGCCTACTGCCAATCATTCTATACGGGCAGCCTTTGGGCTAGCTTTACTAAAAGATCGCTCAGCGCTCTACGTGTACAGTACAACAATGCCTTCAGGATGTTGTTGGGGCTGCCTCGCTTCTGCAGCGCATCCCTCATGTTTGCTGAGGCCCAGGTTGATGGCTTTCACGCCATCATCCGCAAGAAAACCGCCTCATTGTTGCGTAGAACGTGGAGCAGTAACAACACCATCCTGAAGATTGTAGGCAGTAAGTTTGCTTCGCCCATCATGCAGTCTTTCAACAGAATCCTAACTCTTTAGACCTCTTGAGTTGGGATTCTGTTGAACGGCTGCGCAACTCTAATTGTATTTTGTAATTGTATTTTGTAATTAACTAATAGTACCTATTTTGTATCTTTATTTGATTTTTTGTAATGTTTTGTGTGTACTGTGCCTTATGGACAAAAATTATGTCTGACTCAATAAACTTTTTATTTATTTTATTATTATTATTAAAGTCGCCGACCCGTCGACACAGTCCGGCGGGTTGGTATCGGCGTCATTGTAAGTAAGTAGGTAAACAGTGGGCAGAGAGGGCGGATTTTGTCAGTTTCCCAAAAAAATATCACTTATTGTGGAAAAACGTTCCAATGAAAACTTGTTGAAGAGTCCATGAAGACAAAAACTTTTGAAAAACGGAGTTTATGTAGACATTATCATAGAGGACAGATTTTAAACAGCTGTTAAGAATATGAAATTCTTAAAGCGCCTGCTGGAAAAACTTTCCATTGAAAGCTTGGTGTACTCCATTGCTCATGAAGACGATAATACACCCAAAACGTGGTTTGAATGTACCTAGATCAAGACAGATCTGCATAGGCAAAGCACAGCTGCATGATCTGTTGATGCATACTAAACTCAAGTCATTCTTGATTCGTCTCACGTCCTACAGCCCAACTTCGTGTTATGAGAGCGAAGGAATAGAGAGTGCATCTGGGTTTTTGCAAACACTTGTACACTGTAATGTATCCCTGGATAGACTCCCTTGAGACTGGCCGCTGTGGCTGAAAATTTGTCGAAGATGATTTTTGTTTTACGGCTTAAATCCACTTTTAAAAGTTCCAGTCTTTTCAATTGCCATTTTACCTTTACTCATACGTTTGAACCGGCTTCCCCATAAAAAGGGGTGTTGCCATAGTATAGTCACCATTGCGTCGCTTGGCCGGTAGATTGATAATTGCAGTAGAGGTGTTTAAATGACAAAATAAAAAAATTTAAAAACCCGCCGACGTTTATTGGCTGAACAGATTTTCAAAACATGGCGAAGAACACTCGGAATAAAATTATCTATGACACAAAAAAAACTAAACGAAAATCGGTTCATCCGTTTGGGGGCTACGATACCGCAGACTACACAGATAGGTACACAGACAAACATGTTAAACCAATAACACCCCCCTCTTTTTGCGTCGGGGGTTAAAAATACACAGAAAGAATCTACCACCGGGTAAAGCGCGGGAATAGAGACTTAAGAGGGCGCATTGCGCACTATTATGTGAAAAGGATAGGCATAGGATTTCGCGTTCATAGGAGCGGGACGGAGCATCCGTTTTTAGAACTGCGTAGGCGCAAAAATGATGTTTTTGATTATTTACACGAAAACTACACAACTTATGAAAAAACTGTATTAAGGAACCAAAGAATTAATTATATAAAAAAATGTACCTACCAATCAAAACAAAAATCTTTTCTATAGACTGCAGGGTTCCTGAGATCTCGACCAAATTAGTTGCAAAACAGTGCACTTTCATGATTTCTTTATTCGTATTTTTTTTGTAATGTAGAAGTTATAGGTATAATCTAGTTTATTACCACGGGTATCCCGTTAGTACTAGAAATAGACGAAATACTGGAGCAAAACATCCTTTTGCAGATGTCAGATCGACTGACACAGAAGGTGAACTGTCACGGACTAAGGATACTTCCACCGCCACCAGCCAGGTAATGTCTTGCTCCAGTATTTCGTCCATTTACCTATTCAACCTGGAGTCTCAATGCACCTCGTTTAACGATACGCTTCCACTGGTCAGCTCCCATCCAGTCGGCTCTTATGATATCCAAGGGCTGAGATAGAGGGTTCGATTCTTACGCCGCGACCGCCGCAACGTCTAACTGCCTGTAATCACATGTAAACAAAATGAACCGCCTGTAATCACATGTAAACAAAATGAACCGCCTGTAATCACATGTAAACAAAATGAACCGCCTGTAATCACATGTAAACAAAACGAATGCGTTCCTCATTTTTGGAAATTCAAAGATACGAACAAACCAATAAATAAACAGATAAACGAGCTTTAGTTAGATTTATACAAACGTGTCCCGTCAGTTGTAGAACACTGTAGATGGATGCCCTTTTGGAATTTAGGACGCGTTAACAAATTATTCTATAGAATTGGGAGGATCCCAATTCTAAATTCAATGGAAAAGTTTTTAGTCGACCCACACGTAATTTTCAGCATAGGTAAAAGAATGAGCAAGCTGATGTGGCAGTGGGCCGTTCATGTCTCGCGAAGAACCAAAAGCCGCTGGGGTAAACGTTTTCTTGAGTGGAGACCACGACTCGACAAACGTAGTGTAGGACGCCCTCCTAAAAACTACCCGAACTAAAAACCGAGGTTTTGCTCATAATATGTTAGTACTTACCTATTTATTTTTTGTCTGCGTCCCAGATTGTTTTTCGCTGACTACGCCATTCGTCAAAAAGCGAAAAATAAAACAATTATTTCTTTGTGACGTTGAATGTTTATTTTATTCGTTTATAGCAAACAGAGAAAAAGACCATCAAATCTGTAATCGAAAATATTGATGGACACGGAAATGAAAGAGCGTACAAACTACGAACAAAAATAATCGCTGCTAGGCCTGTACCGAGTGATTTACCGGCAGCGTCCGGTAATATTTGCCGGTATCCGGTTTGATCCCGTTACGGGTGGATTATATATAACAGCTTATATTTTCTAAGCCCCTGTGAAATGTTGACGGAATCTGTAATATTTGATGCTGGGTTCAGAAGAGTAGTTAAAGCACATGATAACAAGACAAAATTTAATTTTAAAAACCCGCCGTCGTTTATTGGCTGAACAGATTTTCATGAAACATGGCTAAGAACACTTGGGATAAAATTATTTATGGCACAAAAAAATGAACGAAAATCGGTTCATCCGCTTGGGAGCTACGATACCACAGACAGAAACATCAAACTTATAACACCCCTCTTTTTGCGTCGGGGGTTAAAAACAATATGCCATAGCTATTTATATAATCAATAACTATAAGCAATGTTAGTATAGCTTTAAGCAATACTATTATAGCTATATGCAATAGCTATAGGATAGATGGTGACGATAGGATTTCGCGTTCGTAGGAGCGGGATGGAGATTGATGTTTTTGCTTATTTAGAAGAAAATTACACAACTTATGAAGAAACTGTACACTGAACTGAAAGGCACCAAGGAATTAGTAATTACCTACGAATCAAAACCAAAATCTTTTTTAAAGACCGCAGGGTTCCTGAGATCTCGACCAAATTATGTTCGAAACAGTGCACTTTCATGATTTTTTTTCGCAATTGTGTTTTACAATTAAAAAATAGAACGTCAAGTGCGAGTCGGACGCACTAAGGGTTCCGTTTAATTGTAAGACTTTGTTTCTTGCCAAATATCATAATTCTAGGTCAACAAGAAGTAGGTACCTACCCTGTTTATTTTGGTCGAGGGAGAGAATCAAAAATTATGATTTTTTTGTTAATAAACTGCGGGTTAGGTTCGTAAGGACTAGATCGCATAACGACTATGTAAACAAAACGTTGTAATTCCATAGTGCCTTAGAAGCACCTAATTATATTAATGCCTTTTTTGCAGAATGCCCTAGTGAGTAGAATGTCTTAGTTGTATGATCGACAACTAAGGCATAACGACGAAGTTGTAAAATGACTAATAGAGTTTAGGACCAAATTATAGAAAGTCTTGGTTGTAAAATGACGCATAAGGCAAAGTGTCTGGATAGCTTTACAAATTTGCGGTTTTCAGATTTCTCTCGTTATTTGTGCTATATGACTTGCTTCTTACCAAAATTTTATGATTCTAGGTAAACGGAAAGTACCCTATAGGATTTGGTCTATAGAAAAAATTAAAAGTATTTTTTTTGGTGCATAAACCACAAATTTACGTTTTTAGGATTTTTTCCTCTACTTGTGCTATAAAACCTTGCTTCTTGCCAAAGTTTTTGGTTCTACGTCAACAGGAAGTACCCTATAAGTTTTGGTCCATGGCGAGAATCAAAAGTATTTTTTTGCGATAAACTACAAATTTACTGTTTTTGTATTTTTTCCTTTATTTATGCTTTATGGCCTTGCTTCTTGCCAAATTTCATAATTCTAGGTCTACGGGAAGTACCCTATAGGTTTTGGTCCATGGCGAGCATTAAAAGTAATTTTTTTATTGAATAATATACAAGTTTATGGTTTTCGGATTTTTCCCTTTACTTGTGCTATAAGACCTGCTGCTCACCAAATTTGATGATTCTAGGTCTACGGGAAGTAAGTACCCTATAGGTTTTGGGTGCATGTGATTCCCTTGGAAATTTCAAAGTATTCGGACATAAACGGCTGTGACTTTTGAGTGCGTTGACCTAGAAGTTTAATCACGGCTACAAGAGGTTACCAACGTGAGTATTTCATGTTAATTTCAACTCGATACCTCCACGCGTTCCTGGGAAAAGAGGGTTGACAGACAGAAAAAAAAAAGAAAAATGAAAATGAACGTTTTCCATACAAATTGAGATGTCAAAATTTTAGAAGATACCTACAGGGTCATGTGGTGTATCAAATGAAAAGTATCAGTTTGTATATTTAAAACAGTTTTTGAAATTTCTGTCGATCTCATACTTTTTGAAATAATTTGAAAAAAGGCGAAAAAATACTCATTCTCTTATCTCCGAAGATTGCAGAGCGATCCATACAAAATGTACGGAGCCTTTGTAGATATGGATCTATATTTTACAGGAAAACTATACAGAAATTTGTAAAACGAACGCTATTTGAAAAATAGTCAAAAAGGGGGGGAAAAATTTTCACAGGGGAGGGCTACCTCACTGAGTGGGGGTATCAAATGAAAGGTATCAGTTTGTACATTTCAAAACAGTTTTTGTAATTTTTCTAAATTTCATACTTTTTGAAATATTTGGAAAAATGTCAAAAAATTTACCTAATCTCCGAAATACCTATGCAGAGCGATCCATCTAAAATGTAGTTTGGTACCTACTATTTTTAGGTATTCATCAAATAGCGATATCTCGTACCATGCTAAAGGTACCCTTTAGCACATGTTTGTATAATTGACAAACGTTCGAATCCCTCGGTGCGCGAGTTACACCTGCACTTGACGGATCTTGTTTACCACGGAGATCCCGTAAGTACTGAGATCTAGGCCTGGTGTGACAAGCAAGCCCGCTGGGTTCGCCCCTTAAGTTTCTCTGTGTTGTGATGTGCCTTGTGTATTGTGTGCTGCTGTGTCGAATAAATCTTTATCTAACACTCTCAAGGGTTCTGTACAACCTCCTTACTTATCTTGCACTGCGCCTATTATCCATGCAGATCACCAACGTCTATGGTTGGACGTTAGACCAATTCTACGAGAGGACAGAGAAGAAACTGGAAGAATCAGCTAAGTGGAATTCTGGTTCAATCATCGTAGCTGAAAGTACTAGAAAGTCATAGAAACCATGTAGAAACGGTCTCGCGATTCGTGTAGTCAGCGGCCCTGGCCTTGTGTTTGTCTTTCAAGCTCTATTTTCAACTGACATTACCCAATTATGCCCACAAGTGAGACGGATAAAGTACCTACTCCGTTATATCTATCATTCAGTAAAGACGCTTGGCAAACTGTGCATCCTGTCCCGAGGCTGGGGGTCGTCAAATACGGTCCGACCCCGCGTTTTGTACAATCCGGTGAAAGGTTGACGGAATCCGTACCGGGTAATCCCTCTTAGGGAAGCTGATGCCGTAAATATTTGATGCTGGGTTCAGAGGAGTTAGTTTAGGGGGTTTAGGCTTTACTTGAGTTTTTCTGACGGAATAATATAAATAATGGAAGTTTTGGTGTGCGCTTCGACCCCAGAGATTGCTACTATAACCTGCGTAGTTTAAGAACGGGATTCTCATCGTCAATCAGCTGTCCCGGATCTCCGAAATCAACGTTAGAAACTACGTACTAAAGGTTTTTTACATGGGCGGCGAATACCTAGATCAAAGTTTTCATATTTACCTAAGTCTCGAGCAACGCAGATTCAGGGCACGTTGAAAACTTGTCGCACACCTGGATAACACCACTGCAGCACAGCACAAAAATTTGCATTCAAATCAATAGGCTTTAAACTAGTTAAATTTAGATGAATTTCATATTGACGGCATCAGATGACAGACAGCTCGCGGGCAGCGCTTGTAGCTTGTGGGAAGCCATTTTGTCACTGTAAAATGAATCCAAGGTTATCGAGTTTAAGCGCTTTTTGAATAAACGTTTTTGTGCTGTGTGGTGACGGTATTAAATTAACGAGCGCAGAGCTTGCAACTTTTTAACAGTTATTAATGAAAACCTGGCAAAAACAAACTCGAATAACAAATAAAATTTGCCACGCTCTGGTTCAGTACCGCTGCCGAAAAGCTGTATCCTAATAGCTCATGCTTTGCCTTCTTTGATGATGCTGTGTGGTGATGTCCAGAAAAAGTAACCATCCAGTATATCAACTAGTCAAACTTGATGTAGAATGTTTGTAAACAAACCACGATACAAATACCTGAAACTCACTTTCTTAGCGTCGAGTTTCAGATATAATTGTAAGCAATAAGTATATAATGAAGAAAGGATCTGAAATCGACAAGTAGGTAATGTAAATTGCGTATAAAAAGACGCGGCATCCGAGTGAATTTTAGGTTAAGTATGGCGGTTTGTTTACGAACATTCTACATCGACATTGGCTAGTGTATAGTCCAAACATCCAAATTATCACATTAACATGGTATAAAACTATACTAAAGTACACAAAGTGTCTAAGCACTAAAACAACATCTTGAACGATTAAGTGTCGTTAACGCAACTTTATTACCGTTATTAAGTATTATTTCTAAGAACTGCGAAAATGACAAGTTTAGGCATAAAAATATTAAAAAAAGGGTGTTTGAAGAATTTTGTATGGAGAGCGGCCCTTTTTTCAAAATCGCCGCGTCTAATAAACTTTATCCATGGTGGAAAAAATCAGTAGGCCTGGACAAGGCAAGGAAAACCATTATATCCTTGGGTTGAGATAGATTATTTAACAAAGTACATAAAGGAAACCTTCCCTTATTTTTAAAAAGAGACAAAACTGCATTCAATAGTTTAATAAAATTGGCTTGCCTGACCCAGGAATCGAACCAGCAAAAAATAAGCACTCGCTATTTTGTCGGATAAATGTTCAGGGTAAAATTTCTATATCAAACATTTGTCTAAGAAATAGAAAAGATCATGAAATCAATCATTAAGTTTATTTGATCATCAATTCTACGTACCCCCATAACCACCGTAACCATATGAAGGACACGTAAATATGTATGAAAGAAAATTTTATTATTACTTAGCAAGACATTGCATACTTGAAAAAATTGAAATTACAGCTTTGTGACACCATAATAATTGTAAATACACTCGAGAGCAATGAATCCGGGTCACTCAAAAACCTCGTAAATTGGAGTATTGAAGATTGGTCGAAAGTTATGTTCTCCGACGAATCAAAATTTATGCTCTACAAGCACGATGGAAGACACAGAGTGTATAGAAGACCAGGGGAAAGATTCAAGCAAGCATGCATCGAAGAAAAAGTAGCCTACGGTGGTGGGTCTGTACTTGTGTGGGCCGGAATTTCCTCTGAAAGTCGCACAGAGCTGGTGATCATAGAAAACGGCTCTTTAACTAGCGTAAGATATGTGGAAGAAATCCTCAACGAACACGTTGGTCCATTTATGGTCAATTTGGGTGAGGATGCTATATTTATGCATGACAATGTCCGACCTCATACAGGTAGGATTGTGAATGACTACCTTCAAGAGATGAACATTACTTGTATGGAGTGGCCAGCGCGCAGCCCGGATATCAACCCGATCGAGCATGCTTGGGACGAGCTAGGGAGATGCGTAAAACAACGAAACCTTCCCCCAATCACGCTTCCTGAGCTCAAAATTGCTCTCACAGAGGAATGGGAGAATATTGCCCAAAATCATATAAGGAACTTGGTGTACAGCATGCCAAACCGCGTAAACGCAGTAATGGAAGCACGAGGAGGTAATACGAAGTATTGAAATTCAAGAAAATCGTCATAAAGTTCAAAAATTTCATGTTTCCTATTTTTGTTTTAAGGAGAGATCAGCAGTTTTTTTTCTTTATGTAATTTTGTGTAAATAAAATGTATGGTGACTCATATTTTTTTAACTTTCATTTAAGGAGTATTAAATTGTCTATTAAATACAATTTATTGCATTAACCTAGCATTCTTACTTTCCGAGATTTTTTGGATTCTTTGAGTGACCCCGATTCATTGCTCTCGCATCTAATTTATTTTTATTACTTTATTGTAATTTTCTTGGTCAATAATGTATCCCTTTAGTAAATTTGCTATTGCTGGACAATCCAAACATTATTGCTTCTATCAGACCAAAACTTAAAAGAAAAATAGTGTTGATAATTGGCGTCCTTTTTAGGAACGATGAAAACTCGTAAATTGGTACCTAGTGGCTTTTTGGCGCGCTGAAAAGCGTCTAGGTACCAATTTACGGCAGCTTAAAGCAAGCTTTTACAAATATTAAGTATTTCTCAGTAGTTGAAGTTGGATTTCAGTAAACAAACCAAGTTATTTCGAGCTCCCATCGTTCCACCGTTAAGTAAAACTTTGAAATCTTGCAATTTGAGAATTTTGAATGTGAATTTAACTTTACACTGTGGAATCGCAATTTGTCTTTGAACTTCCAGAGTTAGTTAAGAGTCTTTGTGCTGGGGCTTCAATAACTGCTATTGATGTTATAGTGTACTGTACTTCTTGGAAATTCTTCAGAAGGTCAACCATTTTCTCAGTTCAATTATAGGTACTAAAAAGGCGGCTGGTAAAGATAAAGGGAGACCTAATACCCAGGTATTAGGTCTCCCTGCTATGATGATGATGATGAATGAATGAATGAATGAATGAACACTTTATTGTACATACAAAATAAATAAAATAATAATCTAAAAATAAAAAAAATATAGCAGCCTTATAATAAGGTAAGGTTGCCTTATTAACCTTATTAACCTTATATAGGTTGCCTGGAAAAAAATGCTAAAAGCCATAATTGCTTTTAGCATTTTTTTCCAGGCAACCTTATTACAAACAAAATATACAAGTAAATAAAGAGTTGGTAGTGCAAATATTATAGCAGCAAACAGTAAAAAAGTTTGATAAATATAATACATACATAGAATACAAATACAAACATTTAGATAACTTTACATAGATAATATATGTACCTAAAACAACATATTATAATAACAATAGGGGATAAAAAAAATATTAAACTACATTGACATCAAAAGTAACAGGTTAAGGCGAATTAGAAGGAATGAAAGCACAGGTAGCTGTATAGCTGAAGATGATAACTCATAAGAACTTTTTAACTTAGCGAAGTTATCTAAGAACCTTTTGGTGCGTTTCCTCCATTCCTTCGATTTCTTTTCAAGCTCTCATTCTCTCTCTTTGCGTTCCTCTGAAACCCCCATCTTAAAAGTCACTGTTCACACTTCCTCTTTCGATTGTCTTTGGGGTACTCTTTCCCTGGACATCAGACGTGCAAAATCACTCCCTGTCTTCAAAAACCTGATTTATCAGCATTGACTATCCGTGTAAAAATTTAATCAACTTTATTTTTCTAGGTATGTAAGTTTATCATGAGTAGGTATAATTATATATATTATGTTTTATTACCTTAAGTTAGTTAAACGCCTCCGTCTATATTGTTCTCTTATGTCCAGTCTATCCCAAGGTTGCCTGCAAGAGATCGCCCAAAGCGATTAGGCCACTCTTTGTACTTCCTTGACTTGCAGCATTTCCTTCTGTATTGTATTTAGTGTTTGTGTAGTATAATAAAAAATATTTCTGTCTCCATCAAAATAACTTTTATTGACAATTGCATATCCACACGTCTCTTAGGCTAGTACAATTTATAAATTTACTAGCGCAAAAGGACTATCAACCCCAGACTTCTGTTTAAAAGCCATCTCTCACGCTTTAATTTCTAGAACCAGTCAAGAAAATAATTGGAAATAGGCCAATTATAAATCCCTTTCAATTAAACGCCGACTGAAAAGTACGCGAAATAGCAAACATTAATGCGCAATGTCTCTTTAGTGAGTAAAAGAGCAAGTGCGAAAGTGCAATCTGTTGGTATTTGGGACACGTTAGCTCTTGCAGTTTGCAATGGGTAGGATATAGTGCAATAAAAAACAAAAGCGACACGATCTCGCTTCGCTTTTGTTTCATTTCCAATCTCGCCAAATGATTGAAGAGGCCTGTGATTGCTGATCTAAACGAAATTTAGCAAAAAGATGGTTTAATTTTCGATAAAATTTCTAAAAGTTGTCGTAAAAATTATCGACAAGCCGGCATCGGACGAATTTTCAAAAATCGATTGGGCAGTTTGTGATACCTATCTTAAGCTCTTTTTGAATACCTCTGTAAAACGTTTATTTTGCATAGTGTAGGCAGAGATGCGTAGTTTCTCTTTTTGGTCACCAAACTCTGTTTTCGTATCTCTGCCAAAACTATTCACAATAAAACTATAACAGAGGCATTCAAAAGAAGCTAATAATAGGTATCACAAACTTACCAATGGATTTTTGAAAATTCCTATGTTCAACTTATAATAGTTTGGGTCGGGTAAACCTTGTAACCTTGTAACCATTAACGTAGTACGCGGATACTTATATTAATTGTACTTACCCACCCATAAATACGAACGGTACCTAGGTATTAATCAGCTTGAACTACAGGCATTTTAAGCTCAACACTATACATCCCTTCGAATCTGGTAGATTGCTGCTTATAAAATCAATCATAAGCACTTAACAACAGAGTGTAAAACCGCTCCACTCATGACTAAGCTCACCTCGGCTGCCTCCTTAGCTGATGCGACAAACAATAAACCGGCTGAATGTATCGTACCAGTTTGTACACAGGGTATTATCGTATAGGGAACGGTGCACCGGGTCTCTTGTCTTTTATTCTACTATTAGTTTTTCCTTTTTTTCCTCTCTTGTATATCACTTTTCTACCTACTCTTGTGTCTTTGCAACCACACCAAGACCTGTCTGAAAATCGTGGCCGCTACTAGCTTCGGCTTGTAGCGGTATAATGCTGAGACAGGGACCTTTTTGGTCCTTAAGTTACATACCTACACTGTATATTTTGTATGTTTTTTGTTTCTTATCTATAATCTTACGTGTTTCTTGTATGTACATAATTATTGTAATGTGTCGTGTTATATATTCTTCTTTGACTGCAGCTTTACATAGGTTTTTCCGGTGGTTAGAAAGTAATCTAAGTATATTTATTCCAGGTGCGGGAACCTAAAAATTCTGAATACACCTAGAACTAAATAGATTGGTCTTTAGTTATAATAACTTTGCAAGCCGAACTGTCCTGCAGTTTGGTGTGAAAATTAAGTCAACATTATTAAGATCAATCTGTTTTAAATTGTGATTTTTGGAATAGGTGACGTAGACGTGAACGTAGACAAAAGCTATAATCGAAAGGTCGCCAAAGAACGACCAACTACCAAGAGAAGAGAAAAGAAACCAAATAGCTCTTAGAGGAGTAACTATTATCAAAAGGTTTTGAGGATAAACATTACATCATACTTAAGCAGCCTTAGAGATCAATAATCTTATCTAGATAGAAAGAGTGAAAAACCAAGAGGCAAGGCACAATGCTGGTACAATGCTGAAATATACGTTGCATTATGGAGTTTCGTACAAAAAATGCCGAAGGACTCGATTAAAAGTTGCCGTGCCGATCGCTTTCCGAAGGAATAAGTGTGCGACAGCAATCACAGGACAAAACTCCATTCTAAATGCAGCCCATAAATTTGACTCACATAAAAGCTTCCGCAAGAGACCCGGACACGAGTGCAGTACCTATGTAAAGTTTCCCTGAATACGAATGTCGGGTTTGAAGTTACTTAGCGGCTTGCTCGCGCGCCACTCGCGGTATGTTATATTCATACACGTACAGGTCGTAGAGCCTCCGTCAATGAAACATTGCTGGGATGGTTGTAACATGGTTGAAATATTGGCGCGAGAATCGGTATCAAATCGTATGAAACCTTGCACGCTTGTCTGCTCCGGGACAAACCTTCAGAATTCATTTGTTTCAATTTGATTGTTTCGCTCGGCGCAGCCTTGGGATATCTATGCTCAGTGAAATTGAGTGGGATATAGTAGCCACAAAGTTAGTCTAAATAAAATGAGAGATCACTTCTCCAATATAAGTATTTATTGGAGAAGTGATCTCAAATCGACAATTACTTTATAGTAAGTATAAAAATCAACAACAAGGAAGTTAATTTTAGGTTTAATACTGCGGGGCTGTATTTTTTGCAAATTAAATGATACAGATTCATAGAGCTTAAGGTGGAACGTGACGTTGAGCGGCGCGTGATTCAAAAATCTTCTGGTTTTTTCTGCGTTTTACAAGTAGATAGCAAATAAGTAGTTTTGGGACTATTGTCCGAAAAAAAAGATTAGAATATGGTAAACTTTTTGGCATGAAACCATGCTCAAACAATTTTCGAATCCATTACCATTTTGGAGTCTAAGAGATTTACCTTTTCTTAAAATGAACATCATTGTCGACTAATAGGCGACAATTATTTCGAAGTTGGTTTAAGCATGGGTTTAGGTCCAGCAAATGGTTTGCCATGTGCTCAAAACTACTTATCAGCTTTTTAAATTACATGTAGCTCCCAGAAAGTGCTTAAAACCTTTTAAATTTCATACTTGACGTAACTACCCGAGTACCGTACCGTAAAAAAATTACATCTACGGAGTGCGGTCCACTTTGGTTCGTCAAAGCCACAATCAAGGCGTATTGTGTGAGGACCTCTTTTTATGGGTCGAATGAATGAAACGTGAACACGAGTGCAAACTGTCTGCTAGTGCAAAGAAAATGAAATTAAGCGCACATTTGAATGAATTCATTCAGTGCCAATTTCATAACAATTTTAGGGCTGCATTTTCGATGAAAAACGGGGTGGCGGATTTTTGACTTTTTTTCTTGAAGCTGTGAAAACGCCGTATCTGATTTTGTTCTCGCTGCTTACAGGAAATTCTCTCTAGCTTGTCTGTCTCATTAATAAAGTAATATTAAGTGCTTACGCGATCCGAACACTTTATAATACCTTTTCACGACTATGTATCTATCGCGTTTATTTACGTATTTTTAACCGGTAATGATGGGAAAATTTATTTATTTATTTAGAGTACAGTGATAAACAGCATTCTAAATAAATAAATACATTTTCCCGACGTTAGCATACCGTACGTACATCCCGTGAACTTCTAGCCGAAATTCAGCCACGGGGCGGCCAGTCTCAACGAACACTAGCCAAGTGTACGAGACATTATAATATTATAGTGCACAAGTGTGCGTGCAAACACACTAGATCGTGACCACAGTTATTATAATGTCTCAATGATTATCCCGGCGTTATTTTGTAATGAGTCACCTTACATCCGTCCTAAACCCTCGTCGGTAGTGAGACGAAGCCCCTTTGTTACATCGCCGCACGTCGCTGGCATGCGGAATATTTTCAGTATATCTCTAAGCTTCCTCTTTCCAAGCTCTAACGTTACAGTATGCAGGTATCGTACCGAAGCGCCTCTAGTCTGGGTATCGCAGATAAGTGCTTGTTTCGCATGCAAGGTTTATTTATTTGTGTCGACGCTGTGCTGTATCGCCTAACAGAATCACTGTATCTATTCGAAATCCGGTGAGACAGCTTTGATTGAGAATGAAACTACAAAGTAAGACTATCTCTCTTAATTTGGTTATTATTGTTTTCATAAGGTTTTGCACTTTTATCCAGTGATAAACATTTTTCAAACCGTTTTTCTAACAGATTTGTTGAATTAAGACTTCTATAAAGTATTATAAAGTTAAAATGTGATAGGTACTTATTAAACTACTCAAAAGTTGCAACACAGCGTAACTGTTTGGCGTTAAATCTCAGCAACAAACTCGGGTAGTTTTGAGGGATAAAACATTTATTTAGTATTGTGTATTATATTTCTTCTACAAACAAAACACAGTATTCTCAAACTTTACAGTTGCATTCCAGCATCTTACCCAAATAAACCTACGTGTTGTGTACAGAGCACATTCTACGATTGTATCTATGTATTGAAGCCGCGATAAAACGCCGTGCCGTATAAATTATTCATAAAAATCTTGACTTTACTATATGCCAGTACAGACTTCGTCTCCCCCACGGCAATAAACTCCTTAATGTCCTGGAAATATGGGTTAAAACAGCTTGCGGGCTCAGTCCTGCTATTTTGCACACCTATGGGACTTGTAGAGAATGTATGACATACAAAACATAGTGTATTATGTAGGCATGTGATGAATAGGGTAATTCGGGCAAACATGTTTGACAATATTTGCGACGCGTTCGCTTGTTACAGTAATAAAGGTGGTTTGTGTTTTTACATTTTGATGGATCGGTATAAAAATATAACGTGAAATGGATGATAAGAGCTGTTTTGCCATGGAAGGGGCGTAGGTTCGAACCCGGCTCTGACCTGCCATCTTCTCAGGTCACAGCCAAAAGGGCAAGATAATATTGATGGAGACTCGATGATGTATTGCGTATTATTTTCTGGATGGAAGCTACCAGCTAAAGGCTGTGACCTTACGTCTATAGAAACCATTAACTCTACGTTACGACAGGTTTGCTATAAGAACAATGATCTCTATTGTATCACGAAATAAGATAATACAAATTACTTAGTTCAGTAGTTATCTTAAGTTCTAAGTATTTTAAGTATAATAATTCTGTTGTCATACCCTATTACAGGGGATATTACCATCGATTATATTAATACTAACTTTATGTAATATTTTTGTAAAGCACAATGATGTAAATTCGAGCTCTGCTTAGCTTGGTGCTTGATGACTCTGTGTGAAGTGTCCGGCATTATTTATTTATGTCCCACCAGCCGAATCCTCAGCCACGGTAGCTAGTCTCAACGGAATAACCAGGTATTATTTGAAAACTGAATTGAATATTAAGGCATTGTGCTATAGCTATGTTTAAAGGGGGAGGAATATAGCGGCATGGGTGTAGGGCACATGACCGAGCACACATACGATACAAGACTGATCATTGTGGTGGGGTTTGACGAGGCTTATTTCCAGCAGTGGATATCTTACGGATGAAATAATGATGATGGTGATGGAAGGGGTATTTATTTAATGCTTTAATTAGACCAGCTCTAACATTATGAGATGATTCTAATGAAATTTTTTGTCATTGAGACTAAAAATTTCATTAGAATCATCTCATAATGACAGATAGTTAAGTATCTGTCTATTGAGATTGAAAATTTTAACGTATTATTAATAAATTTTAGTGTATTAATGTAATATTATGTACCTTGTGTGGTACAATAAAGTGAAATACAGACAGAAAAATAAATACAGAAAGAAATGTTAAGAATAGAAAAGAGATTCGGACGAGATGTCCCCTTCACTTTTAATTGAGGGTACAACTGATCTCAAACTGATCCACGGACATCTCGTCCGTGGATCAGTTTGAGATTTGAACTAGATGTACCCTAACCCTATTTATGTTGAGTTTCGCAAGCGATAGGCATTTTGACGTCGCATCCTCACCGATAGTGATTTCCTTTTATATGAAGATGGTTTCCATAAAAACGCCTTCCATGGGAAAGTATGCGTCTGTTTTTGTGAGAAAGCCAACTTAACTGTATCGAAACACACGGTACATGGTATCAAATCTCATTGCTGTTTACACGAAACCAGTAAACAAATTGTTTGTTTTCTGTACAATTAGATACAGGATCGTATCGCAGTGAAAACAACACAAACATCTGGCATCTCGAAAGTTCGGTAAAGTTAGCCGTAGACGACGCGACGAGTGAATCTTAAAAACTTTCGACTTGAATTTCGGTAACTCTTGAGTGTGGGTTTCGGAACGGCAAAAAACTTCTACGTAAAAAAAAGTATGGCACACACGCGCCCACATAGCGTCCTATGTTTGATAGATGAAATCTACAGTGCTATCTTAACAATGTAACTTTATTTAAAATCACACCGACGGGCTTATGAATGTTTATAAAAATCAAAATCTCTTTATTTCCATAAATACAATAAATGTACACTTAGAAAAGGTCAAATTATAAAACTAAACACTGACACGGAAATAAAGTGATATTTTTGATTTCTGTCGCTTCGGTATGTAGACTAAAGTAAAGAAGCGACGAAGAAACCTTTAGCCTGTTAGTTGTTATTTACCGAGTTGGAGCAAAACCCGTCCCAAGCTTTTTTATCCTCTAGCTAATCTGATATTTTATAGTAAGCCTTTTTGCACAGCAAGGTTTTGACAATTTGTTTGAATTTATTTACTGATAACTTTTGCAACTCACTTGGAGTTTTGTTGTAGAAGCGTATACATTGCCCTTTAAAAGATACATTAATTTTGTGTAGCCTAGTTGTGGGCACAGCGATCTTATATTTGTTTCTGGTATTCAAATTATGTTTATCGCTATTTTTAGGGAACCGATTTATATTTTTATGAGTGTACAATAAGTTTTCATAAATATATTGACATTGTACTGTCTATAACTTCTGTACGCCAAAACTACAGAATGAATTATAGTTTAAGGTTTCTCAGAACGTATATTATTTGGATTGAAGTCCCGATTCATTTATCCCGAAAAATACAAAGCCATAGAAGGCCAAAGGCCAGAATCTAGTTGCGATTTCTTTTTAATTCGATTGAAAAATATTTTGCATGAATGTGTTCATCAAAAGTTTCGCTTCCAACGGAACTTGAAGTGAGCTTAATGCAGGGGTGCATACGCATGTGACACTACAAGCAGAAGCTAGATTACTAATCCGAATGAAGGATAGCCCGAATGCGGTCGCTCCAGGGTCCTTATAATAATGAATTGTAAACACATTATGTACAGATTCCGCTGATAATCTTTAGCTGTAGCTAACGAGCGGCTCCATTAACGCTTTGTATTCTGGTGCGAGTTTTAAGCTTTTTGATTCTGTTTACAAGGTTATCTTGCGTGAAACTTGAATAAAACGTAGTTTCTTGACCAAAATAGAAACCAACATTCCGATTATCTGTAGATTTTATTAGAAGCTTGGTTAGATCTTGTAGAATAAATAATAATAAATAATACTGGACAATCCACACAGCATCATCTAGCCCCAAAGAATCGAACTAGTACCTAGTTCCAGGGTTTACTCCTAATGAACATTGTATATTTTTTTTATTGACTGGTATTAATATTGATCAGTTGAGCTACCTGTAGATTGTTTGAAACAGTCTGCAGTTAGCTCAATTGTTTCAATTGTAAATACAAGTCTAATTTATTTATATTATTTAATTACAATTTTCTTTGTCAATAAAGTATTACCTATCTATTATCTTTTAATTTCTCAAAATGTATTGTAAAAATATTAATTCGCAAGTCTATACCAGTACATGTACCACCACTGTTCCACTGTTGACCATTTCATTCCCAAACAAGGGCTTTCACCACGCCTGGCCAGCGGATTGGTAAACGCAGAGGAGGTGAATTAATACACAGAAGGAAGCTTTCTGCTAGGTCTTTTTAGTCGACTCCTACAATATCCAAGGCCTGAGCAGAGTGGATCGACTCTTAGTTACGCTGCAAACGCTACGGCAAGTTGGCAAAAAATTGGCAACTAACTTGGCCTCATAATTCAGCTACCAAGAGAACAAAAAAACATTGAAATTGTGTGTGCTGAGCGAGAGGATATGATTCCCAATTTCATCTCATTACTGTTTATTTTTAGGAGAATCTATAAATTTAGCAGGAGCCTTGACCAAACAGTCTCTCACATTTTATGGTCCTGTCTTTATCGTTTTTTGTTATTATAGTGCGTAACCACACTCAGGCTGAGATACTAATTTCTAAGAAATCAAATAATATCGCAAAAATTTTAGACTTCGACGGGACTTGAACCCGCATCCTTCCTTCATTTCCATTTCGTACAGGAATGTGCTAACCAACTACACCACGAGGTCAAGTGACGTGAGAGGCTGTCTTATCGCTTCAGCTTGCATCTCGCACAAACACGAGTAGGGTATCGGTTGAGTATTACTCTAACGAGTTTTATGAACGCTCCGCGATTATAGCAATTATCCAGTTCAAGCTATTGCTATTGCCATTGGTATAGCCGTTGTTATAGCTATTGCTCTCAGGGTCGACCGCTTGCTTTAAAATATTGCGGACCCGGTAGCTTATTGCTTGACCAGATGTTGAGAACGGGTTGAACACTACAAATGTGGACAGATTTTAGTGAGAGCGACACGCTATTTAGTAGCTCGACACGCTATTACAGCCATTCTGAAAGGCGCACTTTTTTATGAGTATTTACGCTTACTTAAAAATTATTAGTATTATGTTGTATCCCCATTTCAATCGGATCACGCAATATTTTTAGAGTGACAAACATTGATCCTTTCAAACGATTGCCTTATCATTTACATGGACCAAGACGCACAAGTCCGTCTGCAGCACTACGTGGCGGCAGCACATTCGGTCGCACTGCCGACGCTGGGCAGTGAAAGCGTTGTTAATGTTATATTATTATGTCCCTTAACAGGGACAGACAGGGCGCTATGGCGCTCATTCGGGGAGGCCTATGTCCAGCAGTGGACAAACATAGGCTGATGATGATGAACCTTAACTAATTACACTTTTTCTTTGGTTCTATAAAATAGAAAACACGATTGCGAAAAAAAAATCACGATTAAAACATCATGAACGTGCACTGTTTTGTACCTAATTTGGTTGTGATCTCGGGAACCCTGCTGTCTGTAGAAAATATTTTTGATTTGATTCGTAGGTTATTATATTACTAATTTTTGGTTCCTAAATACAGTTTCTTCATAAGTTGTGTACTTTTCTTGTAAACACGCAAAATCATCATTTTTGCGCTTACGCCGTTGTTCGTACCGTTGGCGAACAAACCTGGCTAAAATAACGAGGTTACAGCGATTGACCTCGTAGCACAACCACGGCGTAGCACAACTACGGCGTAGCACCTCTACGACGTAGCACTGCGGCGTAGCGGTTAGAGCCCCAGCACTGAAGCGCACTGACGACGTAGTAAATTGTATTTGGTAAAACATCTTGTCTTGCCTGTATTTGAGGATTTTCGGAGAATTTTGGTTATGTGTCTCTTTTGCGGATTTGACTTTAGATTTTCTTTGACTGCAGCTATAATTATTATTTTTGTATTTTGGCGTAGGCCCATCAACAATGCACCCAACCACAGATTAGGTAATGTTACATTGCCAAAAATTCAGCCTGGTTTTAAGGATAACCTACGTGGACTAGCTGTCCGGCTACGAGATTTAGTTTCAATGTCAACTCGTAATCCAATAGTTCCTCAACAACGCAACGCTAAGTAGAGGCTATGGTCTGTACTGGCTGGGAAATATGTTTCCCTCAGACTCTGCACGCACATAATAAAGAAAATGTATATAGTCTTATTTAGTAGCATAACTTTTCTTTTTGTGTAGTAGTTTTAAGGTAAATAAAAATATTTTCTTTATTTCAAATAGTACCTATTTGTTTGGGATTTTTTTATTTTATTTGTTTGTGGCAGTACAGTCCCAATGAAGGCACTGCAGTACAGTCCCAACTACAGCCTAAAAGAAAAGGAATGAAAGAAAGGGAGCCCTTTGCAATATAGTAGGACGACATGGGCTGAACTAAGTGCCTTTTCTAATTACTCGGTAAGGTTTCGGTACAACATCAGCAAGCTCGGATGTCGAAAGCTTACTTACACTTTCATACTTGTCTGCAAAAAATTATGCAGAGTCGCTTGTGACGTAGTGAAATAAATGTCGTCTTCGGCCCTTTTCACATACGCCATATGAGGACGTGCCGTACCGTAAAGGAATATTATGGATGGTATAACAGGTCATATTTATTTCTCGTACATTTTTTTCCCAGTGACGAGCTTGTTTCAAAGTTGAGATACTGAATTTTATTTACTTGTCTTAGAGATGCAGGAAGATAAGCCATTTATTTTGTTTTCCCTAAATTATAGCCAATTGTAACAGGTTCTATTGTTACATAAATATTGTTGTAAATCCGAAGGTTATTCAACTTCCTAGCTGAGTTTCCGCTAAATGTTTTTTGTGCTGTTTTCACTGGTTTATAAATATACCTTATTTTATTTGTACACGAGTACAAATAAAATAAGGTATATTTATAAACACACTCACGTTTGTGAGGAATACTTGTAAACAGCTTGAGATATTATAGTTTTTTATCATGGTGTATCGAGATGCGCGAAGTATAAGCGTGACCAGTGACCCGATTCGGGCATGGGCATTGATCTCAAAGACTTTTTCCAATAAAAATAAAAACATTTTACCAATTCCAATTTGAAAATAACAACAATCAAGGTTACAAAATCATGTTAAAAACGCTCTCCTAAAAGTCATTTACATAAAAGGATTCCTAAGGTTCCCTGTGAAACAAAATAAACCCAATCGAGTGAGGGTTCACGCGTGAAGGGTTCTGCACACGATTTTCAATATGGCTGCTTGTGTGATTTGGGTAATAAGGATATTTTCGAAGCGAGGGGTGGTTTATGGGAAAATAAGGTATTTTTGACGTGTCATTGATTCCTGGGTTTTACCAACAGATAAGTATGGGTAAATCAAAGCACCTACTCAATGTTTGGTTGATGATACTTTTGCTGTGTTATATTGGACAGCGGGAACATATTTTTACAGGCCAAGGGTGCGACTTGCCGTCATTAAACACTTTCAAAAATCCTCCCCTCATCCCGCTCCTGTCTACCGTGGTCACAAATCTGGACATTATCACTGCCGCACAACACAAGCATGTGCATTCAAATATGGGATATAACTTGTAAGTTTTAGATGACATTCTATATTGACGGCAACAGACAGCCGTTAAAAGCTCGCGGGCCACTCGCTTGAAGTTTGCGGTAACCCATTTCATCACCTGTAAAATGGAACAAGATTGTAGTGAAAATCTAATAATGCTCATGACCGGTCCACGTGTGGGCATGGTGAGTCTGTCAAATAAAATAAAGGCATTATTAAGATGCCTTTGTTTTATTTGACAGACTGTAGAGCCCTTTAAGTTTAAAGAGTTAAGGTTTTCGACGATTCAGATATGCCATCGAACGAACAAAATATTTCTGAAAGTAAGAAACGTTCCGCAAGATTACATCGACGAAAAATAGAGTATTTAACTTGCGAAACTTTGTAACTTATTTGCAAAACGTATGAAAGAACTTTGGAGAAGAAATTAATATCTAAGTAATGGGAAAATTTCGTTTTACTTGCTCTTTGGCGTTCACTGAACTTTATACATGACTTGTTTCCGCCACCGACTTTGCTTTAGTTGTGGTGCTGGATACAACATTATAGGTAACAAGACTGAGAGACTAAGCTAGGTATATTTTGTAACGGTTTTTTTAATCAAATTTGTAGGTAGTAACAAAACGATAGTTATGTCTATAACGTTTTGCCAACTTGGGTCATTCCCTCTTGAAAAAAAATTCCCAAGAAGGGAAACTGGAAGCCATTTTTTATTCTAGTTTTCCCCCTTAAGGGGATTTGTCAAGAGGGAAAACTGGAATAACCCGGTCTCTTCAATACAAAAGTGAAATGGTGACTTCTTGACATTTGTTCGACACATCGTCGTCAATTCGTCACTAACCATCGTTTCAATTGTCAGTACCTACTAGTTGTTATTGTTTTCTATTTCTTAATTGTTAGTTTCTTTGGTTTAAAAAATATTTTAATGTACTGTGATGTGGTGAAGAATCCAGTGCTGGAGTTCATTTCGCACTTAGCCTTTTCAGCTTGATAGTCCAAGGTTGTGGACTTAGTCAGGTTTAGTTTCGAATTTGGTTGAAAACATTTAATTTATAATTTTTCAGGTGAAGCATCACTTCTTCAAATTCTTTTTTAAGTTCACACTTAAAATCTAAAAAATACGAGTGAATTAAAATACTGGAGTATCACAAACAAAACCTTTCAAATTAACGTTTTCATAATTCGTCCACTAAATCTAGGTAATAGAGTGGAACTTTGAAAACAGACCGTTGTTTATTTGGACGGTTATATACAGGGTGTAAGGGTAAACAGTCTTATCCTTGAAATCAGAAGTTCAGAATCATGAGCAGAGTCCAAAACCGATGAAAAAACTAAACTTTTTTTTACATAATTTTGAAAAAAATATCCGCATACATCATAAAAGCATTTCACCCTACATTTATACCAACGCCGCCCGCTTTGTCGGTTTCGAACAAAGACGCCGCTCGCGCCTACGCGCCGCCCTCTCGCGCGCGTCAGTCGCGGCCCGTCTGCTAGGTAATTTGTGATGTGCCGATTTGTTCGCGTATTGTGTTAAGTAGAGAAGTGACGATGTCGTTCACAAATGAGCAGTGGACTGAAATAGTGCGTGTTTATGCCATCGCTGGTGACAACATGAACTTGGCTCGTACGATGTACGCAGAGCGGTTCCCAGAACAACGTGTGCCAAGCCGGCAAACGATCCTAGCGGCTACACAAAGGCTACGTGCCTACGGCCAGTTCACAGTGCCTAGTCATGCACAAGTCATGAAAACATTTTATGCCTAATGTGAGTAAATCAAACTGTACATAAAGCTGTAACTTTTAATTTAATTGTACATAAAACTTGATTGATGATGAACTTTTTAAATACGCCAAAAGTACCTACCTACTTTAGCCTACTTACTGGCAAATGTGTTAGAGTAGCTATTTTTGCCTGTCCTAAGCTAGGAAAAGTATGAAGGGAAAGTTCCATCACAAGTTGTAGGTACCTACGATTCGATACCTACACCACCGGCCGGCTACAGGCGAGAGCGGGCGGCGCGGCGTGATAAGATCACTAGGGTGTCCATGAAATCACGTAGGATAGCAGAGAAATGAATTATGAAATTCCATCGAAACTAATTGACTTTTATTTTTAAAAATAACTTGTATCGTCTTATTTTAGGGGTGTACATACGTGGTTTCAAGGATAAGACTGTTTACGCTTACACCCTGTATAAATCCATCAGTAGATTGTATGAGTTGTGAAACAGTAATGTCCTCCTGCCGAATTACGACCACGGCGGCCAGTCTCATCGGAGACTAGCCAGATGTGCAGGATATATTTTAGTGCATAAGAGAGCGCGCAAATATAAGTGCACTCTCTATTCCCTATAATCCGGTGGGACGGCAAATTGACACAACCGGGGAGAGATCAAGCGCAGGACCAACGGCTTAACGTGCTTTCCGATGTACGGGGGTGTAACGCTGCCAACATCATGACTCCGGCCTGCTATTGTGAATTTTTCTTGATAATAAAATCCCAATCACAACTATTGGCCCGACCCGGGATTTGAACCCTGGACCTTATAATCAGCGGTTGAAAAAGCTGACCGCTAGACCAACGAGACAGTCGAAAAAGCTTTCATAATATATAATGTTACAGTATAATGATAATGACCAAAATATTAATAGAGGAACAAAAAAAACATACAGCCGAAGTGAGAACCTCCTTCTTTTTTAAAGTCCCGATTTTTCTTTAAATAAATATCTGGCAACTTATTCAAATCATCCTCCCAACGGTTCTTGTAAGGTTTCCTATCTGCTTTAATGTCTCTTGCACACAAACAACTAGGTACTCATAAAAAATTAAATGATAAATGTATGAGTTGGAGGTAATAATAATAAATTTATTTCCACATTTATTTCTTTACTCTGTTTCCTGGTAAAACAGATTGAAGCGATTTTTCATAATCTATTCTGAGAAGCGTGGGTTCATATCCCGCCGCCGGCTACAGACACTTTATAAGGTGCGTCAGTCACGGACAGACTTGGCTCGCTTATGCATTGATTTAAAGTCTATGGATGGGCTCTAACTCTACAATTTTCATGTATAATCTTAAAAAAAATTACAACATGGCGGCTATATCAAGCAAAAAACCACCAACTGACAGCAGTTCTACCACAAAACTTGAAACAAAACAGCGTAAAACCATAGAGCATGGAAAACTTTTAACTTCAAAACATGGCCAGACTGACTTAACCATGGAATATATGTAACTTTCATACTAACTCTACATCTTCACAGACCTACAATAATATTACGCAATAAAACGATTGCGCAATATTATTGTATGGTCTGAGGGCCGCCTTAGGGCTCTTCCTTGTACCGAAGAGGATCTCTTTTATCATTGCACTCAAGCTTGTACATTGTACATGCAATCAAATCAAAAGACGTTGACTTGGCCAACTTGCCAACGATTCTGAGTAGCTAGTTTGAGTTTGCACAGTACCAAAAGGGAAAAAGTTTTCGAGAACGAGATAAATTCTAGTTTTCCACCTTGAAAAAATTCTCAACGGGAAAACTGGAATTTATTTTCTTTTTAGTTCCAGTTTTCCCTCAGTAGTCCGGTCCAACTCATCAGTGGGCGTGGCCTAAATGTATGCCATCTCACCTGACTTAATAGACATTCCCGCGCGTGATGAAATGCATACTTTATTCGTAAAACGGCCGCGTAAAAAAATTGGAATAAACTTGTAACACAATTATTATAGAAAAACTATTGAGAGTATCTTTTCAAAATAAATTTATTTCAGCATTTAGATATCTAAACTATGTCAGTACGAGCTTTATTTTAGAGTTTTCTTTCTCCGTATGTATTTATTTTCGTCCAAAGTTGGGCTAAAATCGGTGTTGAAATACGAAAGTTTAGAAGCTTGTATTTTTTTTTATTTATACTATTCTACGGTTTCGGGTGTGTACAGACATAGATAATGACGAGATAAATTGATACTATCCTTAGTTTTGGATGGTCAACATCAAACAGCGTATTAGTTACCCTTCCACGTTTGTATGGAAAGATGAGCGACTCGTTTAGCCTTAAGGGGGATTTGTCAAGGGGACTACTGGAATAACCCATATTTTACTACCGCTCACGTGACAAAGTTGTGAAAGTCGTGCTGCCGAAATGCAACAAACCACACGAAACAATTAATCGAGTTCGTATAAAACTATCAGATCGCCTTTATACCATTAAAAGTAAATCCTCTCAGTACCTGGTAACAAGAGGGACAAGGCGCTCTATGTTTAGGAAAGGAAACGAAAAACTTATAGTTTTCTCAAACTATGCAAAACTCTAAAGTCTGTAGTCAAAAATTAGTTTGATCACAGAGAGCAATGATCGTTTATTCGCCCGATAGCCTCCTCCATAAAAACAATATTATCATATTTCTATTGGCCGTCTCATTTAACTAATTTTAATTCCAAACTCTAAAATAGAAATAAAAATAGACGGAGCCAAGTCTAGTTACCCTATAAAAGTTCTTCACAGCCTGTTTTCTACATAAATGTTCTTACCTTTTCTTTAATCCACCAACATAGCTTGACACCTAACACCCCTTTACACAAGCTGAATTGAGGTGAGTCTGAAGAGTTGAATAGAAAGCTAGGGGTCGGGCACCGTTGGTCGCTTGAGGTTCCTGTAAAAATATAAAATGGTTTTTATAACAACCTCAACAAGAGAATGTTCATAACTTGTTTATACTGCGATGAAGGTACTGAATAGTTAAAAGCGTGCTTGGGTAGTGAAGTTTGGAAACTGCTAAGGGTTTTAGCTAGCATCCAATTAGAAATTAGCGAACATGAATGTCTAAAAATATTTAGTTGAGTTTAAGATTCGTCCAGATGTATCGTGACAAAATCAGTATGGATGATTTGGTTGAAAGTTATTTAATAACTTTGTAACATGTCATACAAAACATCCATAATGATTTCGTTCTATATAACGTCCACTTTGATAAATAACTATGTTTTATGACTTGTTTTGTTACTTAATCTGAACACACATTGTGTCTCACTATCACATCAAACTAACTTAACTTCTACGCGTGACTTCGTTTGCGTTTTTTAAATAAATAATGGCTTAGTATGTTGGTACCTACACTTTAGAAAAAATCTGATTTGTAATTTTGCCGGCGCAGCTTTGATGTTGTTCGCGCATGATGAACACAATTTTTCGCCCTTAGGTTATTTCCGGTAGGATTATTATTACGTTACATTAGAGGAGAGTGGAAGAGGAATACAATGTTGTGCCGACCCCAAGATTATTATAACTTTTTACTGACAAAACTCAACTGTTATTGGCCGTGTCAGTATTGCGGTGTCCTGTTGATGTCGCGCGGAGATAACTTTCAGAATTTGAAATGTACTTACCTAAATCTTAGGTTAATAATGTTGTTGTTTCATATATTTACTGATTTAATTATATATCCCTACATTATGTAATAATTTTAATTAAATACCTGTATTGTGACTATAATTTCCTAATCGTTATGAATAAATAAACTATGAATTATGAGACGAAACTATGTAGTTGACGACTTTAATGGATTTTTTCGTTGTGTATTTAGTGTGGTTTTTTTCTTCTGTGTGTGCTTGAAGTTGGACAGTAAGTGACTTAGCAATTTCATATTGTATAAGTCTGTTTTTTATCTTCTCTGATAACATGGCATGTTAATTTGCGGGAGTGCACGCGAATTGCATTTTGTTGAATTTCATTAAAGAAGGTTTTGCGCGGTACTAAATATATTTTATCCTAATAGAACTATTACAAATTCATCGTCACCTTTTGGAAGATATTATCATCTGAAAGGTGAAACTTTGGCTCTCAAATATCAATTATGAAAGTGCTAGCTAGAATTTAGGGTTGTCAGGTTGGTTGAATCTGAGTGTTCTGTGCTGGACCAATTACCTAACTTCGGCTGAGGCGCAGCGTGCCATGAAATTTCAGCTGAATCAGGGTTCTACTTTGAAACTATATATACCTTATCCACTATAGTTTGATATTTTATGATCGAATGCATAATTTTGTGAGCTCGAGCTATCTTGAGCGTCAACTTATGACCAAAAGGCCTATTGTAATTCTCCAAAACACGCAATCGTTTGTTTCGTTTAGTTTTTTTTGTGCAAATTTTTACTCTAATTCGGTGGATTAGAATACACCAATTGGCCGAAACGAAACATGCCATTTCGTGTTGGAGAAATAAAATAGGCCCCTTGTGAATGACCCTTTTGGACAGCTTTCGTAAGAAATGTTTAAAATTTATATATTTACAGTACAGAAACATCATATTAGCAAACATAACTAGGTGAGTCTCATAAAATGTTAAAGACCTAATACACAATACGATTTTTTGCGTTGAATATTTACGGAAACCGTTTTATATTTTTGAACAGGAATTATTCTTTGAGTCACTCAAAGAATCAATCCTGTTGCTGAAAGTTTCCTATAAGGAAACTTTCGTGCAGCATTCATTCCACCCCATGAAAGTTCAAAAAAACTTATATTCTCGCAGATTTTCTATTATAAATAGAAAACCACCAGATTATTTACAAATGAGAAACCTAAATGAAACAGCCATTGACTAGAGCCGACGAGGGACCGCAAAGTGCCAAAACCACTAAACTGCGTTTACCTACTGAGCGCGTTCATTAACATACGACACTTGTGGTTTTATGTAAATAAATAGGATTTGAATAATAAACCAAACCAAGGCCATTAACGTATACAAGACTAGTTTCTACACGTCGCTTCATTCACGCGTTACTACAAAATGTAGTATGACGGCGTATAGTTCCATAGCATTCTGCAAAATAGAATATAATCATTAATTCAGGTAAAAAAAAACATGTTAGGTTTAACTAGACACAGAGTTCTCACCTGGTTCAATAAGAAGTCATAACAGGTAGGGGCGCTGCAAGGAGCTACTAGTTCCAAGGGGGAAATGCAGACGGACAGACAGAAAAAGAGACCATGTGACATTATTCTAATGTTCAAGACCTTGTATTAAGACCATATTTCCTGCAATAAATGAAATGAAATAAAAAGAACTTCCGCACAGTATTGTGTGATCTCACAGTAGGACTGCTCTGCCCGACCGCGCTACAAGCACCAAGCTGCAGTTTAAATTGAAATATATTGACTGATGGTATTGGCAGGCGGTATCATTTGCAAACTTATTTCGTATCGCGTCGTTTTGTTTGTAAAACGAAACCAAAGATGTATTGATGAGATGGTTAACGAGAGCGAGGTGGGAGCAGATTTTAGACAGATTTTGTCAATGTATGTAGCAGAGAGTTAAGGTATAGTCTGCATAAGCTCACCGATTATGACATTTGGGTCATAGTGGCTTTGGCAGAGATTGGCTTGTAAAGTTGCTGAGTTTGCACCAAAAAATCGTTAAAGTCTAAGGGTCTATTTTTATATTGTATTTGAGATAGTATAAGAAATCAAGTACTTACACTGACAGACAATTTCCATAGTGGCATTGGCCTGACTTAAACTTAAACTTTCAAAAAATGAAGGTGAATTTTCGTCATAGTATAAAAGCTGAATTTTATATTGTTTCTTGAGGAACTACCAAAATGTATTTTCTAGGCCGATCTCTCGATATCTAAAGGTTATTTTCTCAATCCCATTATTTTAGAGCACACTTATACACACATATAGATAGATAGATAGTGACTGGTGTATAACCTTACCTCCCCATCACGAAGCCACACAGTAGATACATTGCCACAAAAGCCACACCTAATTAATACTAATAGTTACACACATACTAAGAGTTACCACGTGCCTTAGTAATTAAATTGTTGAGATTGTTTGTAATGAAGGTGAAACCACCATACCATTTAAGTTCACAATAATGACATATGGATCAGTTGAGCTAGGTACCTGTAGATTGTTTGCAACAGTCTGCAGTTGGTTCAATTGTTTCAATTGTAAATATTTGTTCCAATTTGTTTCTAATTATTTGACAAAGCAACAACACTTATAAATTCCGAAATCCGCTCCCTTTCCTGAAGGCCGCAAAAATTCAACTGAATGTACAAAACTATACTCTGTTCTAGAATCCAAGATATAATAATATGTCAATAAAGTCATGAATAAATGTCAAAATGAAACAATAACAGAAAACAACAATACAACAGCAAGATTATCACTTAAAATTACATTGTTAAAGTTTGTAAAATATTACAGTGAAAACGGATGAAAATTGAGTTCGAACACGGTCGGGAGACGAATGAAATGATGAATGAAAGATGTTGAAACCAAAAATGGTTGCATAATTCTGCGATTCACCCCAACGACGATACCAGAGTGTTGTGAAATTCGCCCGCAGGCGAGATTTTTCGCGGGCGAGATGTATCCTAACCCTAAATATGTTCCACCAATATTTCTATGATTACGTAATAAAAAAATAATAATGTACAAAATCTATGACTTTACAACCCAGTATAATTCATAATAAAATAAAATAATGGTGGACAATCCACACAGCATCATCTAGCCCCAAGCTAAGCAGATCTTGTGTCATTTTTTCATAATATTCTGAGAAGTTTAGAATAGCTCTGCTAAGACAAGTCAGTTTAATGGAATTGCAGCAGCAAGTTTTGGCGACAGTATTCCATTCTGTTTCGATCCATCAGATAAGATACGCCGGGTACCTACTAGCTCCGCGGTGCAACTTGTACTTTATTACCTACAAAGCTTTGTGACACAGGTTTAGAGAGACTAAAAGTGACTACTATCTACACAAAAGTGTTACGATGATGATCCTCCTAGCAAAATTTCGGCCACAACCGCTAGTCTCAACGGAGACTCAAGACATTATAGTGCACAACTGTGCGTTAGCATAGGTGAACTTATTCCCTCTCATAATCTGATAGGATAAAAATCTAAGAGATAATATCACCATGAAACGTATCATAATGCAAAACTTCTTTAGCTTTATTAATTTAATTTATATGTGTCAATTTTCATTAATGCTAGACTGTTTATTTTCCATGTACCTAAATAATAATAAAAACCTTTCAAACGACATCACATAATAATAAGGAGTATAGCTAGCTTGTAACCGTTGACTGAATTATTTATCAAGCTCGTTGTAACATAATAACAGGTATTCTGCACGTTAGCAAGGACCACGATTTTTCATTTCTAACAATTCCTATGATTCGATTTTTTTCTTGCTTATTACGGTTGATTAAACTAAGAAGCGAGGCTCAAAACCAGAAGAAAATATTAAAATACTGTTATTATAGAAGCTGAGGGCGAAATATCGTAATTTACTTTTAATTTTATATATTACGGTTTTCTCGTCAAAAATTTTGGTCGTTACACAAACCCTTAAAATTTATAAAAGGTTTAACCGAAACAAAAACTTTCAAAGTAAAACATAATTGAATGGACCAGATTCAAAAACAAAAGAAGAGAGATTCCTTTACAGAAATTGATAACGCTGGTAAGTTAGCACCTACCATATCTCTGATGAAATAACCGACATCACACGTACCGTACGTATAAGGTGATACGAGTTACGATGCTAAACCCGTAGATTCTAGTCACCTTAATCCTCGTAGTACGCCTTTGCCTCAATCTGCCGTGAAAATCCGCACTCTTTCCATTCCGCGCGAGGTGCTCAAAACATCCACATAAGCTTTTTAGCGGCGCACGGCACGTTCAGGTTTCGCTGCTTTATGTAGGTCCGTGGCCTGTGGTGAGGCTAGCAGCCAATCAATCATCTTTTATCTATCTTTATTTACATTCACGAAGCATGATTCAGTTCTGGAGTTCAATGGTTTATGTTAGTCAATTCGCATGTGGTCAACGGTTTCTGTATAAAATTGCTCTGTTGTTACTGACTGTGCATAATAGCTGTCGCTTTATAAGATAAGTCTACTAGAGGTTTAAAGGTGGCTTCTTGTCAGTAATTAATTAATGACAGCAATGGTAACAGCAATTTTTGCGG
Source organism: Eupithecia subfuscata (assembly GCA_963564075.1). NCBI lineage: Eukaryota > Metazoa > Arthropoda > Insecta > Lepidoptera > Geometridae > Eupithecia > Eupithecia subfuscata. The sequence goes on from OY751114.1 coordinate 14,694,208, forward strand.
AATAGACTTGCCAATCGAATGCATGTCTAACGAAAATGCACCCATTTTCGATAGACAGCAGGGAGTGGATTTTATGATGATACCTAATTCAAAGGAAATATTTTGCAAGGTACATTATTTTGAGTCGCGTCGAGGCCTGATATCCACGTTATTGACCTTTATTATACGGGGGTAATGCCCTTAATCCCCGCGCTGGGCTAGACTGGGTTGGCGATCGCAGTTCGGATGACCTCAAAGTCTCATTGTCATCAGTGCAACTAAAAACTAAATCCAAACAGCCGGTAGCCTTAACACTAAACCATTGAGATGCTCCTGTACATATAATGTTATAAAAAGCACATTCGTTTCTAGTGTTACAGAAAATAAGAATTTTGCTCGTTGCTGAAGTTTGTTTGTGTTTGTGAGTATTAGAACTAAGATGTAGTGTAAAGAAACTTAGAGAATAACTCTTTGTGGCAAGCAGAGTTTGTAAAACATGCAATAGTTGTACGTGTCTGGAATTTGCAGCGCGAAAATGATAATTTTAAAGAACATTCTGTAAACTAGATTTTTGTGGGAAAAAGTGATGAATATATTTTGTGTGGCTCGGAAAATGGTATCATGGCCAGAAAAACGACATTATGTGAGGAAATAGAGACTGCGCCTGTGCTTGCACTGCAAACATTCGTAATTTTTTAATACCTTTTTTACTGTCTTGTTTCAACAACCTGTAATAGATAGTAATATAATAACTCTACTTACTCGATATATATTTACATTATAGCGGCACGTACATATGTTTATGTTGCAATCAAGTTTTGATCTAGCTTTAAGTAACCTCATAATATGAAAGTGATTGTGATGTGTTTCGTACGATAAATAAATAAATAAACACTAGTGTACTATTTTATGTACTTAGCGTGATCTTGCTTGGTTTGTCTCCGTTATGACTTCCGGCCGCCGCCGTGGCCGAAATTTGGCTAGGAGGACATTATTATATGACTAGGTTCTGCCCGCGGCTTTGCACGCGTTGTTTCTATAAACCTTTAAATTTGATTTTTATTCCACGAGAACTGTTGTATGGGATAAAACTTATGTTTTACACTAGAGCAAAGCTTGCAGAAACTAGTGATAGGTACCTAAATGAATACGAAACAAATAAAAGGTGTTATTTACCACTGATTTAACACTATGATTTTCATTATTAACAGGTACCACGTGTGAAAATCGCGGAGAACACCACTTTATAAATGGACAACCGCCATAGTGGTCACGGCATAAGAATAGACCCCTCCAACTCCAATGATGGAATATAGTTAATTATTTTTATTTTACTTTTTATTCATAAACAGAATTACAATCAAATAATAGTAATATACTTAGTTAGAACTAGTATTTTTATAATTATTATTATTATTAATTATTATTATTTCAGCTAAATGCAGTCTGTTGCAAGCAATCTACAGGTAGCTCAACTGATCCATATCAATACAAGACGTCGCGTCTCCAAGACGCGCTGGCTGCATCGCCCCGCTGTATAGCAATGCTGATGCGCTGTGCCAGATACTCACCAGCTCTCTATTAAGCCATTTAAGAAAACAAAACAAAAGGTGGAAACTACACTTATTCCATAACACTATTCCTTTCATTATTGCTTTAGTACAAACAAAACGCGGACTGAACAAGTTACAACGGAATAAACCCGACGACGTCGAGGTTTCAATTAAAACTTTACATTCAAGTTTTCCTACTTATAGGCGAAACTTCAAGCTTCGTTAATGGGAATATTTCAAGGGACCTAGGAAATGATATTCCTAGTTTCATTTGTTTTCTCAAATATGCAAGTCTCGACAGAGTTTACGCATTTGCTACCCTTGAAGTCGAGACCCTAAGTCCGTAGGGTATAGAAGCTCTCCGGGTTTTCTAAAAATTATGAGCGTCTGGTCAAAACGACGCGTGAGCTGGTAAGTATCTAGCGCAGTGCATCGGCATTTCCATAGAGCGTGGCAATGCAGCCAGCGTCTTGGGGACGCTTCCGATTGGTATTTATATGGATCAGTTGAGCTACCTCCAGATTACTATACTAAAACTGACGAAATCATTACGGATGTAGGCGGGTTAGCAATCAATTTAACGTTGGTGTTCTTCCAACACAAATAAGGTTAGTAGTTAACCCGCTCACATCAGTAATGATTACCTCTGGATCGTTTGAAAGAAGAAAGAAAGAAAATTAATTAATTGGTTCACTAGTACAGTTTGCAACTATTACAATTACTTATACTTACTTAAGAATATTACAATAACAATTACCTAGTTAATAATAATAGAAATACAAGCAATGCAGCGAACCAAAAGGTTCACTCATCTCAGGCATAATGTTGCTCCACAAGAAGTAGAGTAACGCTGGTTTTCTGACAGTTGCAGTTTGCAGTTACATCTGTTTGCTTTTAGCTTAACTGTTTCAAATACCAATACTTGTACTAGTTGTTTCTGTTCTAGCCATGTTACAGGAAAATCTGTCGGGGGGGGTTCTTAAATTTTAAATTTTGTTTTGTATCTTATAATTTTGTTAAACGAAGGAAATTTCAAAAACCGTACTTGCCGTTTGTGATACCTGTCTTAAGCTTATTTTTAATGCCTCTGTAAAAGTTTTATTTTGAATAGTGTAGGCAGACATACGAAGTTTCTCTTTTTGCTCACCATCGTGGCCAAAACGAGCAACATCGTATCTCTGAAAACTGCAAAATCGATCTTTGAAAATTCCTTCGTTTAATATAATAATAAGATAAAATAGGTGGTGCGCTAATTTGGGTTGGGTATGCGCCTTAATAAAGTAATTCTTAATTTATTTATTAAAAAGGGTTAATAAAAAGAAGAGAAGAAACACCAAAAAATCTACCAGTTACAATGGTGTTAGAGATTTATCATGCCTTTGCCATGATTTTTCCTGTAAAATGTTTTACTTGTACCAATTTTGTGCAATAAAGAATTATGAATTATGAATTATGAATTTATTAGACAAAATCCATTACAAATAATACACTCCTTGTACTCTCCATAACTTATGGTAAACCTATCAAATAAACGGCATACATTTATCGAAGCAATCTTGCCATTACCTCCTAAACATATATTTTGGCTACCGCGCGTCCATTCCGGTGGATATGAAACTATTTCTCGAACGGGCCGGGAACTAATCAAAATGGACTTAAGTACCTATCACGCTTTAAGGAATTCCAATTATGTAACAGTGCCTGTATGCAATAGACGATTACAACCACACATGAGGAAAAATAAAAATGTGATGGTAAACTCTTAGCCATTTTATTTTTCGGCAGAGCGCGAGCTGTAACATATTTTTGAAACCTGCTACACCTACATTTTTTGTGCATAGCGGGCAAGCACTGAAATTTCATCCCCGCTGAGCACCGAAAGTAGAAAACTTTTAATAAGTATATAAAAACCACTAAATCAAAGATTTTTTTTCAATATCAACTCTGACTTGAACATCGACTGAAAAATTTGCAGTCATTTGTAGTGATCTTACGTCATACATCTACCAGCAAAATGTCGAAATTACAGTACAAACCATTTTATCACAAACCCTTTTTAATTGCTGAAAACCACCTCAACGTCCAATTCCAATCCGATCCGAGGCTCAAAGTACAAAGTAAACAAGAGATCGATACATCGCAGTTTTATTTGACAACGGTCATCAAGTAGCCAGAAATTGGAAACGTGCCCGCTCGCCAGTGAAAAATTGAATCCAGTGATAGACAATTTATTCTTATTTGATTTAAGGATGTAACTGTGTCGGGTGGTTTTGTACAAAAGTAGTTTTGATTTTGTTTGTTGTTTTCTGGGTTGTGTGTTTATTCACGGATTCACCGTCAGCACAACTCTAATGAATGCTATGGAAAGAGCTATGCTCGGAGTTTCTCTGAAAGATAGGATTCGTAACATACATCAGACAGGGAACCAAAGTTATCGACATAGCTCAAAGAACTAGCCAGCTAAAATGGCAGTGGGCCGGCCATATCATGCGAAGAACTGATAACCGCTAGGGGTAACGTGTTATTGAGTGGAGACCACGACTCGGCAAATATAGTGTAGGATGCCTTCTGGCACGGTGCGGGTGCGGCAAGCTGAAGACAGGGTGCTATGGCGCTCATTATTGGAGGCCTATGTCCCGCAGTGAACTAATATAGGCTGATGATGATGATGACAACTCTATTAATTAATAATTAATTAAATCCATGAATAATGCTGGACAATCTACAGATTTAGTTGATACTTGACTGCCTCGTTAGTCGCGTGTTCAACCGCTGATGTCCCGAGTTCCGGGTTCAAGTATCAAATCTAAAATAAAAGTGTTAATAAGTTTTTTCTAGCAAAAGGAATGCGCAGTAACCCGGAGTCAGGAAGTTCGGAAAGCACGTTGAACCGTTGTTGGTCTTGACCTCTCCCAGGTCGTGTCGTCGGACTACCGTCCTGTCGGATTATGAGTGTGGGAATAGAGAGTGCACTTGTGGTTGTGCACACACTTGTGCACTATGTCCTGCGCACATGACAAGTCTCCGTTTTGACTGGCCGCTGTGGTCGAGATGCTGAAAGTTTTAAACTTTTTTCGGAGGTGACGAGAGCTGCAGCTTTTGGCTTTTATTTTCACAATAATGTGATGACTGTCTATATAAATAAAATCTTAATTATTCGTCCAACAAAACAAACAAATATTGATACTTCGTAGGATTGATACACCCAACATAACTTATTATTAAATAACTACAACATTCTCAATTTTTTAATTATGTAGCTCTTCGCGTTTGTATGGTTTTATAGAGTAAAACGTTTGAGCCCAGCGTTTGCATGCTGGGCTAGTACCTAACTGCAAGTGAAGGAACGAGGGAGAGGATCTCTGCCTTGTATGGAGCGGGCTAGTATCTATAAGTCCGTGGAGGTCAGGGGGAGGCGATCTCTTTAGAATTGAGATGACAAAGGCAAATTAAACGTTCTTCCTGTTATATTGTCCGATCTCATTCAGAGATTAGAAGAGACATTTTTAGGGTTCCTTGTCTTTGAAGAGTTTTAGAGAATGGACTAGACAGTCCAAGAGCTTACGCATTCTATTAACGCTTAAATAGAGACACAATCACCATTGTTCTTGCTTAACATCACACTAATCACATCACATCACATCACACTTCACACTAATATTATAAATGCGAAAGTTTGGATGGATGGATGTTTGTTACTTCTTCACCCCAAAACTATTGAACAGATCGGGCTGAAATTTTGCATACAGATAATTCTAGGCCTGGAATAAAACATAGGTTACTTTTTATCCCATATTCGTCTATTTTATTCAAGAGGGGTGATTTGTCCCGAAAACTTAAAAAACTTAAAAATCAGTGAAAATACTAACGAAATCTATTTGTATAAAAAGTAGTTTCTTTTTAATTATTAATATCCGAAGAACTTTTGCGAAGCCGCGGGTAGAAGCTAGTACTAGAAAAATTTAAATAAACACAAAAAGTCGGCATTTTAAGATAGTTTCGCGAGGGGACACCCGGGTTTGAACCGGGGACCTACCGATCTGCAGTCGGTTGCTCTACCACTGAGCTATATCCCCTTCATTTGCACTGACAAAATTACCGCTCAAATAGGGAAAGTCGCGTTGTGCATTGAAACAGGATCGGTTGGGAAAACAATTAAAAACCATTACATTATTTTGAATCATTATTTATTAGGTGAATTAATCTGTAAGCTATGAATGAATATATACAATAATTGTGAGCTATCGTTGAAAAATGTCAGTATGTAAAAGTTTTGTATCATGTGGATGTGTGACAAAAGATTCTACTTTTTTATATCAAACACTAAAATTACATTTTTTGATTAAGGTCAAGAAACCAATCGATGATAAGAAAGATTTCATTGAAACTTAGAAAACTTATTTTTACAGCGGACTAAAATAATATTGATGTTGAAAAACTAACTTAGTAAGAAAATAGAATGTTAGTTGCCTTAGTAAATAAATAAATAATAAATAATGCTGGACAATTCACACAGCATTATCTAGCCCCAAGCTAAGCAGAGCTTGTGTTATGGGTACTAGATAACTGATATACTTAATACAATACACTACATAGATAGATATATTTTTATTATACATAGAAAACATCCAGAACGCCCTGACAAACGTCTGCAGATCGTACAAACATTTGTCCCGAGGCGGGAATCGAACCCGTAACCTCCCGCGTCGCAGGCAAACCTTCGCCCGCTGCGCGACAGAGGTCGTCAGTAAAGTTTTCTAATGCACTAAAAACTCAGAATTTCTTTTTGGTTCTTATAACGAACGAATGAGACAAAGAAGTCTTATTTAGTTTGATTTGAAATAATTTAGTGGGAAATAACGCATTAGAAAATTATTTGTTTTCTAGATTTTCCTCCTAACATAGTGTAATTTATTTACTTGCGCAAGTTCCAGCCTTATTGGATGGGTACTCGTATATCAAAAAATATTTATTTCTATCACTTGAAAACTATACTAAAGCAAAACAATACCCATCTACCTGTAAAGGTGTTGCTTTCTGAAAATTCTCTAAGATTGTTATCCTGTCGTGTGGTGGCTTAGAATTTGCACTACCCCCCCAACTCTTCCTGCGGATATCGTATGAGGCGACTTAGGGATCTCCACCAGGAGCGGGCAGCTGTGCCTCCCGTAGAACAATTTTACCACCGAAATTCCCAACCCGCATGCCTAGACTGGAAGTTATGGGCTTTACTTCTCATAAGATAAAAGCGGCGACGCGCTTACCAGGAGGGCGGCTGCGCCCAGCAGTGGACTAAAATAGGCTGCTGAGATTGTTTGAGATGTGATCTTAATCAAAATTATGGGTGCTTCGATGGTGCAAGCATAAAAAGTTGTGCTAACATTATACCAACTTCAAAAATAGATAATTACCTAGGTCGATTATAGAGGTATTTGGAAATTCCTTTGATTTTAGAGTTTTAAATTATAGGAGACGACTAAATTGTGTGAAATTAATTTTTGAGCTATATTATTACTTTTATGATTTAGCTTTGTTCTTAGGAACTCTTTTGTAGTTGAGTTATCTGTTAAAATCTTAAAATCAAATTTATCTTCGTTTGTTTAGAAAAAACTCAGATAAGTACATTCAGTCAAGGACAAAAGTTGATTGGCACTTTTGACCTTGACTGAATGTACCTAGTACTGAAATATTTTATGATTATACCTACGAAAAACTGTCGTCATATATATTTATTGTTACCTTTATGTACTTTAACTACTTACCTGAAAAAAAAACGCAGTGTAGGGAATGAAAATCTCGTATTTTTCAGAACCTAATAAACCACTTCGCGCAAATTCTGTAATCATTCCATAATAAATTGAACCCCAAAGGTTCTTATTCCGTAGGTAAAGTGTCAGGGCGTCTTACAAAATTACTGTTTAATTAGTACGTCGCGGGTTTCCGGCTTTACTTTACTGCTGACATCCTCCCATGGGGAATATGCACATTTTATATGTAGAACGGGGAAATTCATCTACCTATCTAGTGTATTACTGCTGGATCATACCGTCATCATCATCATCAGCCTATATGCTTGGCCTATACAGGATATAGACATCCCCAACTGAATGCCATAGCTCTTCGTCATCTTGCCGCATCAAGCATCTGCCATCTTTCGGTGTCGGCAGTCGGCGGCTTTCGGTGGAAATCTAGGAGTCTTTGAAAGAAATAGTTTATGCGAGTCACTCCCTGAATGTCATTTTGATCAGTTGTGTGTCAAGATCAAAGGTCGCACTATCGGGTCAAGGTTTTTTGTTGTATATTTTGTTGACATATTTTTAAAGTCGTAGACTTAGGTTCTGAAAGATGCGCCTATTTATTTTCACAAAGAAAATAAAACGTCAAGTGCGAGTCGGACTCGCGCACTAAGGGTTCCGTTTAATTGTAAGACCTTTTTTCTTGCCAAATATCATGATTTTAGGTCAACATGAAGTAGGTACCCTGTATAATTTGGTCCACGAGAGAATTTTTTTGTTAAAAATAGGTGTAAGTATGCAATTTTAGGATTTTTTCCTTTACTTGTGCCAAAAAACCTTGCTTCTTGCCAAATTTTATGATTCTACGTCAACGGGAACGAACAACGGGGGTGCCCTATAGGTTTTGGTCCATGGCGAGAATCAAAAGTTTTTTTTTGTGAATAAACTACAAATTTACGGTTTCAGATTTTTTTTCTTTATTTGTGCTATAAGACCTTGCCTTTTGCCAAATTTTATAATTCTGGGTCTACGGGCAGTACCCTATAGGTTTTGGTCCATGGCGAGCATTGAAAGTAATTGTGCAATTACAAAGTAATTTTGTTAGTGAATTGTTGACAAATTTATAGTTTTCGGATTTTTCCCTTTACTTGTGCTATAAAAACTTGCTGCTCACCAAATTTCATGATTCTGGGTCTAAGGGAAGCTCCCTATAGGTTTTGGGTGCATGTGATTCCTTTGGAAATTACAAAATATTCGGACATAAATAGCTGTAACTTTTGGGTGCGTTGACTTAAAAGTTTTATTTATATCGCGGCTTCAAGAGGTTACGGACTCGAGTATTTGACGTTAATTTCGACTCGATACGTCCGCGCGTTTCTGAGAAAAGAGGGTTGACAGACGGACAGACAGACAGACAGACGGACAACAAAGAGATCCTATAAGGGTTCCTTTTTTCCTTTTGAGGAAGGTACGGAACCCTAAAAATATAGTCTTAATCATCTGTGAATATCTCGGAAACCTGACTCTCTAGGACATTATTTCACAGGACATTTTTTATTTGTTTTAATGTCCTCTGTTCAAATGTATAACTTTTATTGTACGCGGCGATTTTGAAAATAAAAAAATTGGTTGTCTGTAAAGTCGGTTTACTGACGATAGTTGAACGTGACAACGTCTTAAGAAAATACTGATGGAATGGTAGCATTTGATACTCGATCAAAACATGTAAATGTACTATAGTATAGCAGCTGTCCACGCAGACGCATCGCTCACTCAAGTAGGAGAGAGACGGATGTCGAGCGCTCTCGCTTGCACTTCAAGCCTTACATGGAACGCCTCAGAGCGAGGGAACGCCTCAGAGCGAGGTAACGCCGCATGACGTCATGTTTTTTCGTGCGTGCAGCCGGCTCTATCGAATTATAAGACGTTGTCACGTCAAAAACAAATGTGTGGGCCACCCTCTATCAAAATATCTTCAAACTATATTTAGATTTTGAAGAAAATCATGCGTAAAAATATAAATCTTTAAATTTCATTTGCAAAGAACATTAACTTAGGTACCTAAGTAACTATAAGCTAAAGGTTGCAGAGAAATTGTAAAGGCATCTCAAATCTTATTGAATTCCCTGCCTGGCGCTGCACTCCTGGTACCTGCAGTACACGAACTCTGACAAATCCTATTGTAATTCAATATTTCACATACATTCCCTGCAAGCCCCGTTGGAAAACTCGAACCTAATCGAATCTGCACCTTATTCCCTCAACATACAGTTTAAACGATTATTCGCAATAGTTGCTCAACCAGAGTTGGCGACACCGACAAATTTCATCATTCGCTAATAAATGAGGAGGTTCTCTTTTCGACTGTATGTATTTTTTTCATTGATTTCTCAATTATGGACCGAATTTGATTTATTTTTCGAACGTCAGTATTATAAATAAATATATAATGCTTGACAATTCACACAGCATCATCTAACCCCAAGCTAAGCAGAGCTTGTGTTATTGGTACTAGATGACTTATGTACATATTAAAATACATAGTAACAATACACTATTTAGATAGATATTTTTTAATATAATCAAAAACTCTTTATTTCCATCAATACAATAATACATAATAATGAACCTGGAAAGCCTTGTTTGCGAGTTTTATGTCGCCAGTGCTGACATCTAGTTATGAAACGATGAATTAAACTCGGTAAGGACAAAACCGCTACTACACTTCAGTACAAAAATGCATTAAGTACAATATAATGTCCTTATAAACGGTCATAGTCTGTTTTGAACCGACTTCGGAAAAGGAGGAGTTGATGTTCGGCTTTATGTGGGTTTTTGTGTGGTTGTTGATTTCTCGGTCGATTGTGGACCGATTCAGAATTTTTTTTCGCTATTGTTTGGATAATGATCCCGAAAAGATCCTATAATTTCTTTTTATAACAGTGTTTATACTTTATAAAAAAGAAGTCGGTTTTTAGTTTTTTCAAAACAATAAAATTATCTAGTTAATCACAGACAGTCTGCAGTTAGCTCAATTTAATTGTTTCTTGGAGTCGAGACCGTACGTCCGTGGGGGTACCGAGGCTATTAGGAATTTAAAAAAAATATCTGAGCGTCTGGCCGTAGCGACGCGTGACCCGAGAGCTGGTATCAGGTGAGTATCTGGCACAGCGCATCAGCATTCCCATACAGCGTGGCAATGCAGCCAGCGTCTTGGGGACGCGACGACCGGTACCTATGGATATTGATCAGTTGAGCTACCTGTACATTTTTTGCAACAGTGTGCAGTTAGCTCCATTGTTTCAATTGTTAATACTAGTTCTAATGTATTTCTATTATTTGATTGTTATTTTCTTTACGAATAAGGATATTAGTGTAGTGTTTTCACCGACTTCAAAAATTCACAAAAACAGTAGGTTCTATAAACGGCTATGTGTCCTCATTTTTTTTAAGGTATTGTACCTCAAAAGGAAAGAAGGAACCGTTATAGGATCAATTTGTTGTCCGTGAAATTAACATCTAATACTCAAGTCCGTAACGTCTTGGATCGTCGATTTAAATAAAACTTTGTAATCAACGCAATCAAACGTTACAGCCGTTCGTGTCCGAAAATTTTGACATTTCCAAGGGAATCACATGCACTCAAAACCTATAGTGTACTTCCCGTTGACCTAGAAGCATAAAATTCGACAAGACGCGAGATCATATAGCACAAGTAAAGAGGAAAATCCGAAAACCGAAAAGTTGTAGTTTATACACAACAAAAAAAAATGTTCTCGCCATGAACCGAAACCTATAGGGTACTTCGCGTTGACACAGAATCTTAAAATTTGGCAAGAAGCAAGGTCTTGTACGGAACCCTCGGTACGCGAGTCCAACTCGCACTTGACGTTTTATTTTCGAACACTAATATATATTTTAGCTAAATAAGGGTGTATACTCTATTATCTAATACATCCCGACAGATTTGAGAGTCAGCGTAGTTCCTTCTGTGTGGTGCATCGAACTGCGATCCTCAACCCGCATGCCCAGCGTGGGGATTATGGGCACTACCCCCATGAGATAAAAGCTAATAAGGAGCTTATCAGAGGGAGGCCTGCGTCCAGCAGTGGACCAATATAGGCTTTTGAGGTAAGTTGAAGTAGTTAGGTACTTCTATAAAAAAAGCAGACGCGCCAGCTTTGAATAACCGAGTTATATCCATAGGTATCTCGTAGAGAAAATAATTGGAATGGAATCTGATCTTTATTGCTTTGTGTTAAGGTGTTGAGATGTTGAATATTTTATTATGCCTTTCATCACGTTGAATTTATGATGGTACATCTTTGAAAAATAGTAGAATTTTAACGCTTATACTAGAGAACTATTATTTTGTGAATGAATTTATCGATCATCAGTGTTGTAAATTTTTTGTGATTTTACCAAGTATTTCGTCTAGACTTATTAATAATAAACGTTTATCAATAAACAAATAAACGTTTAAAACGTTCAAAGACAAATAAACGTTTTTGAGAATTTAAAAGTTTTAAAATTATTGTAAGTTTAATATGAACTCCAGAACTGCTCCAGGCTACGGCTAAGGCAGCGATTTTCAATTATCAATAATAAACTTTTCGTGAAAATATAAAAGCTTAAAAATTATTGAATTTATTTTAGTAAAAATGATCTCCAGGACTGCACCACACCAATGCTGCGGCTCCAGACAGTGATTTTTAGATTCGAAAATGGCCTCTTATTCATTTATCACGTTCTAAACAACTTACGTTTATAATATCTGTTTAGATTAGAGGAATTATCTTCTCACGATTAAAATTATCTTGACACCCATGTTCCAAAAACAGCCAAGTCTCCCAGACAGAGCTCAAATTGAAATACCCAACACTAAAATTCAAATTTCCAGACTATATCTACAGGTAGTCACTTCAAAATAACATAATCACCTCAACGATGAACCCAGAAAATAACGCCTAAATTAAATTCCTTCAATCTAAACCGTAAAATAAAGGGATAGAGTTCAAATTTAACCCGTCTGTTAGTAATTTGTATGCAGCCGATGTAACAGTTATTGCAAAATTGGGTAACGCGTGAATGGCGCTGTGACGAGGTAACTGTTAAAAATTTACAGGGGGCTTGTTGATGGCAACATTAAGGGAAATACGTTCATGGCGTGAATAGGGTGGCTTTACGGAGACTTGTTTAACCTGAGGATGGCCAGTTTTAATCCACTTAGGCTGCATTTTCTGGAATTTTAATGCGTTCAGATTGACTCAGTAAGATGGGTATTACTGTGCGTCTACATTGGACGAACAGCGACAATATTTTTTTTTTCAAGGCAATGCCAAAATAACACGTAATTGATTATTTATTTATTTAGTACATTAATAAGGAACACTTTTATAAAGTTCCTTAGTATGGAATGTGTGCTTCTAAAGCCGGGTATTGACCGGCGTTACGGGGCGTAAACGCAGCGAGACTTACCGCAGACGGTACGGGGCAGAAGGCGCTCGCAACGAGCAATGAGACGGATTTTAGCACACGGCGTAACGTATCATGCTCGCTTGGAATAGTACTTTACGTCCCGTAATACCTCTCAGTGCCCAGCTTAACACGCATGCACAATTATCTAAAGGCTTAACCACATCACATCACACTAATATTTTAATTTTTAATTGTTACCTCTTCACGCCAAAACTACTGAACGGATCGGGCTGAAAATTTGCATACACGTTATTCTAACTCTGGAATCAAACATAGGTTACTTGTTATCCCACAAATCAGTTCCCATGGGATAGAAATCACCTTTAAACGTTTCTATAGAAACAACGCGTGCGGAGCCGCGGGCATAAACAAGTTATAAATAAACTTTAACCAGCAGTGCTGATATCAACCAATGACTGTCAGTATTTTCTATCTAGACCGTGTGGAACGTTAAAATAACATCAATAGAAACTACTTAGGTACTAGAACAATATTGGAATGACGCAATAGGAGCCTACTTTGTTCTGTCGTCTGCAGACATTGAACACTTGAAAAAGTTGCCGAAGGGCTAGATTACAAGAAGGTAGTGGTTTTAGTTAAGTTCTCAAAGATTCACGGCAAGAATATTATTATGATAATGTTTGATACCTTGTGCCAGTCCTAGCCTCATGGTTTAGGTTCATGATCACTCGTTGTGGACGGATCATTGCATTAAGTTAGACTTATAAGTAAAACACATGTTGATTTAATTTAAAAATATTATAAAATCTCTCCCGCGAAAAAGGCCTTCTCCCGCGTAACAGCCCTAGCCTAAGGCGGGGATCATAGGAAATTAATGCTCTCCATCGATCAAGTATGCGGCCTCCCCCGTAGATACCTAGAACCTTACAAGAATGACACTCAAAAGTGTCCACGTTTTGTTTTGACGCAGACAGTTTGCGCAGAGCCTGTCAAGTTTTTTGCATGCGGAACAAGAGATTAGTGGAGTCGAATTTATTTTATTTTATTTTGTAAGCAGGTAGGAAGGTACCTAAAAATAATTTATACACTGTTAATTTTTATAAGGATTATAAAATCAACAGAATTCAGGTAAAGATAACGAATCATTTATTTGATACAACTATAAATTAGCGACGCAACAGTCAACAAACAAAAAGGTCATTTCGGACATACAAAAATATAAATAAGTTAACAAAAGCTAGTGAAATAAACCTAAAATACAATTTCAGGCAGGTACTTTAAATTTAAAAGAACTAGTGTCTGCCTGCGGCTTTGTAAGAGTTTTTCTATGGGCCAAAAAAAACGTTATTTCAAGTCAACTAGGATCTTAATATAAAATACTTTTAAACTTACGCCATATGAACACATTACTTATTATTACCTACTATTTAATTTTGAATTATTATTAAATGTAAAGCTAAAATAGTTAAAAACAATTGCGTTAAATAAAATAGACATATACTGTTTGAGGAACAGCTGTTTTACGTAGTCTTCTTATGCCTGTTTTGGTGTTGTAGCCATCACACTCTTTAAAATGCTTGGAACAAATGAGGCTTTCACGGCCAGGTTTAAAATATGGTTCACATCGCTGTTGTGCTAAAATGGACCTCCATTTTTCTCAATGCACAGGATCTCGAGGGTAACTAAAAATTAAATACTAAGTTGATTAAATCTAATACTTTTGGTAGTCTTTCTTTTATTAGAGAGTCCACGCAAATAAAATTGAGGGCGGGTCAGCTAGTTATATTATAAACCTCAACCAGTTATTTTCAATGTCTTTTCACGAAAAAAAAAATATCACTTACAACTTACCACAAATAAATAAAAAAAAATTAGAAACAATAACCGCTCCATTCATCAACTTAGAACAAAATAAATATTTTTACATAGGCAAACCCAGCAACAATATTTAATGCTGATTTCTCAAGTATATAAGGCTCAATTGGCTCATATCACAATACACAGGTAAAAATTACATTTAACATTACTGAAAATAAGAAATTCCATCCTTTTTCTGTTGCTTGGTCGGTCGATTATTGCATTTTTTACACGAGCACTTGACCATGCTTTCGGTCCGAGAGCTAAAATGACACTAGTTGAAAAGGTATCCCAAAATGCCAAATGGGATACCTTTTGATACTGACGTTTTCAGGGCGCGCATTGTGCATCTAAGGGGGGCCGGCCGGAAATTTGTGATCGATGATGCTCTCACATAAAATCTTACAAATGTAACAATTAAGTCATGTGTTTGTTATCCTAATGGCAAATAAATTATTTTGCAATAAATGTTGCCGGTGTCATGGCGTCAGCTCGTATTGTCACGCCTTTCATAGTCTACAGACTGTCAAACTTATATCAGGAAAATAATGACGTATAGTCGTGACGTCATTTCGATGTAGTTATGATACGCGACGCGACAAAATTTTGTCGTCAATTTGTCGCTTAAAATAATAAGTTTTCTCCGAGAGCTATTTAATATCATTTTCGTTGCATAGGTAGGTACTGTAGCAAGCTACAACCTGCATGCCGTAGAAGCGTGCTACGGCGTAGCAGTAAAAATAGCCGTAGAAACGTGCTACGGCGTAGCAGAAAGGATAGCAGCAGGAGAAGCGTGCTACGGCGTAGCAGAAAGGATAGCCGTGGAATAATGTGTGGAATAATGTGTGCCACTGTGTGGCAGTGGAGATACGAATGAAAAGGTAAGGAATGTAGTACCACACACTGCCGTAGCTTTTAACGCGTTCCCCGGTATAAGAAGTAGCCCACCTGTTATTTCAGGCCCAGCAGGCGTGGTAAACGTCAGCCTGATTAGTTCTGTAGATTGGGCGGTGTGTCGTGTTACATACATTTTACACACATCCTTACATTCCCACAACCTTTAGCTTTCATAATATTGATAAGTAAATATGTTTGATTGTACACGTGACTAGATTCTTTTATGTAAACGCCCTATAAAATAGGCTCAGAGGATTATAAAAAAAGCTAGACTTCGTTGCTTGTATCGAAATTGTAAGCAATATTTATTGTGTTCTTAACTTTATTTATGATTCAGATCGTAGTCTAAGTAATAAGTTCGGTCTTGTGAAAAATTATGTAAAACTTTCCATTATAATTTGAATAAAAGCTTTTCGTGAACGTGTTTATTTTAATATAATAAAATTATATGCCTATCTACGGAGACGAGCGCGAAATACAAAAAAGTTATTCCTTGGTTTTTAATAAAATTGACATGTAACTATTCCTTTAATAGGGATATTAAAAAAATAAGTAATCCATAATTTAATTCGTTTTGCTCTTATTTAAACAATAAACAACAAAATAACGTTTAAGTACCGACCTTATTAATGAATCTTCACTTAATATTATTGATTTAACATAATGTAAATCAGTCTAAATTATTGATAAGATTGTTTAAAGCCCTTGCCAAGCGAAATTAGCCTAAAATAACCGAACAATTCAAACACAAAAGGTCCAAATTTCCATTTCGAATTTTCTTCAGTGAGCCAAAACGAAATCACTTAACATTTCCCTAATAATAACAAAAGTTTGTTTGCCGACTGTGCCTCCGAGATAAGGCAGTACAAACATACGATTTTTTGGGGTTCCACCGCCTATGGGCTGGAACTGTTTGGATACAATATTTGCCTTTGCTGTTCTGTCGTGAATTGGCGACACACCCCTCTTAAGCTTGGAACCGACTGAGACCAGGCTACGGAACATTATGATATCTAAACGCTTAAATTTGTATGAAAACAGATGACCTAGAGACACACTCATCGTTCGCCACGCCGTCCGACGTTTCCTACATTTCGTCGCATACGTCGCGTGGTGTGGACTCAGTCTGACCCTAGCTTTAATCGTATTCCGCATCAGTCATGCCTCATATTTTAATAAGTTGCTAATCCAGGCAGAATGCGACTGAGGAATAAATCAGCCGATGAAAAATTCGGCCTACATCAAACCACTTGGGTACCTAAACTAAAAACACAGCACCTTCAACAAGCTTCCACAGTGATCCACACAACACTGGCGAACGTGCCTACGCACGACGAAATCAACAAGCTTCCACAGTGATCCACACAACACTGGCGAACGTGCCTACGCACGACGAAATCAACAAGCTTCCACAGTGATCCACACAACACTGGCGAACGTGCCTACGCACGACGAAATCAACAAGCTTCCACAGTGATCCACACAACACTGGCGAACGTGCCTACGCACGACGAAATCAACAAGCTTCCACAGTGATCCACACAACACTGGCGAACGTGCCTACGCACGACGAAATCAACAAGCTTCCACAGTGATCCACACAACACTGGCGAACGTGCCTACGCACGACGAAATCAACAAGCTTCCACAGTGATCCACACAACACTGGCGAACGTGCCTACGCACGACGAAATCAACAAGCTTCCACAGTGATCCACACAACACTGGCGAACGTGCCTACGCACGACGAAATCAACAAGCTTCCACAGTGATCCACACAACACTGGCGAACGTGCCTACGCACGACGAAATCAACAAGCTTCCACAGTGATCCACACAACACTGGCGAACGTGCCTACGCACGACGAAATCAACAAGCTTCCACAGTGATCCACACAACACTGGCGAACGTGCCTACGCACGACGAAATCAACAAGCTTCCACAGTGATCCACACAACACTGGCGAACGTGCCTACGCACGACGAAATCAACAAGCTTCCACAGTGATCCACACAACACTGGCGAACGTGCCTACGCACGACGAAATCGCCGTAGATTTTTACGGCGAAAAATAAACGTGTGTGAGCAAAGGTCCAGGTTAGTCAGTTTTGTACATTTTTGGCGGCATCAGAAACCAGATAGCTCCCGGGCGAATCACTTGAAGCTTGGGGTTAGCCATTTTGCCTGTAAAATATTTCAAAAGATTACGAGTTTAAGCTCATATTTGAATGCTTATTGTTGTGCTGTTCGGAAGCCATCCTGCAATGCGTTCGTGGCCTTATAAAATCTAATGCCTGTGTTATTTAAACTGATTCAGGTCAAAAGAGATTGTTTATAATAAAATGCAAAGTGGAACCCTCTCCGAACGACACTTCTCACATCCAAGCATATTTTCTCTTTGTTTGTGTATAAACAAAAAGTCGAGCGTCCGATAATAATTTGCTTGTATAGTTTATGATAACTGTGTATTGTATCGTTCTTGAGAATACTTTAAATAGATTGGTCAGTTTATCATTGTTTGTTATGCATAAATGAATAAAATATAAGTTTTCTCATTTTAGTCAATTGTTATTTAATATAGAAGATAATGAAAAATAAAATGCTTCGGGATTTTCTAGGTGCGTCAGTTGGGCGACGACCAGTTAACGGTCGTCGCCCAACCGAATAAGCCAAACCGGTGGTAGGATGAAGAAGACAAGGTTCAAAGACTGTTTGCACTTCATGTCTTCGTACTGGACTGGCTGGCTTCGCTCAATACACAAGCCGGTGGTGATCTGTGTAGGAGTTAAGAACGCGTAAATGTGGATAGTCCTCGAAGTGAATAAAATGAAATCGACTCTTGCTCAGTTTCGTTCAAGAACCAATCTTGGTTTACGGTTTTGAAATCGGAATAAGAAGAGATAAGATAAGATAATGAGTAAAAACTGTTTGTCTGACCTGTGTGGCGCAGCGGGGGAAGGTCCGCCTGCGACGCAAGAGGTTCGTTTCCCGCCACGGGACAAATGTGTCTACAATCTGCGGATACTTTCTCCGGGTGTTCCGGCTGTTTTCTATATATAATTGAAAATACTTATCTATGAAACGTATTGTAATTAAGTATAAGTTAACTAGTACCCATAACATAAGCTCTGCTCAACTTGGAGCTAGATCATGAATTGTCCAGCATTATTTGTTTCAAAACAGCGAGCTACGGGAAAGCAGCATATTATGAACGCTGCCAGGGCAGAAACTAAAGGTTATTACTCGTGTTTGGATTCGTACATTAGCACCATGTAGAGTCCAAGCTGATAGAGCATAAACAAAACCGTTAATGGCCTCCGAATGAGTGAGTTCTGCAACGTGGGATTTCAGCTATCTAGAGAATTGTACGTGGTCGGAAATTACTTGTCGACCATCCTATTCTACAGGGTGTAACAAAAAGTAAAGACCCAACATTTCAGGCTTCGATCACACAAATCGGGAAAAATATAAAAAAATACCGAACTTGATTTATAAATTGCTGTATATTTTTTTCCACCTTGACTCTCAACTCAAATAATATAGTCCATTCCATTTTCAACATTTCATTTTCTGCTATAATATCGCTGTTTTTTTTTATTTTTAACGGCGCTAGAGTCCGAAGGCAGCCCCACTGTTTTTCGACTCGTACGTCACATGATCTCCTGGCGCAATTTGTCAGCGCATCCCTTACTGAGGGAAGGTTACGGGTTCAAGTCCCAGTCCAGCAGATTGTTTTAAGATATTGTTTGATTTCTTAAATGAAATCCCTTAACAACAATCTTTCTATCATCCACCATTTTCTTTTTACCCGAGACGCAAATACTTTGAACGCCTATTTTGTAATTGTCTACATAAAGATCCGGGTTCTGATCTAGTTATATTATCCGAAAGACTGGAGTTCTGAGCTTTCCAATATTTTGGTCCAGTTTCATGCGCCATGATCACGGAATAACAATCAAATCATGGTAAATATCCCGTTGTAAATGACTTTAGTGATAATAGCCGTGATGGATTTCTAAGTTTTATCCACCTGTTTGTTTACATTTCCACTGCTCTTGCGTACTTTTACCCAGTGTGATTAAACAATCCCTATCTCTACCTTTCTAGACAAGTTATCAGAAAGACATCTCAGACCGTGTACCCAGCTCTCAACACAGAGATTAGTTCCAACCGAGTGGTCTAAATCAAGTGCATGAGTTATAACTACCTCCCTATAACTTTAGGAACTATTACGATCATAATTTTCATTTGAATTCGTGATGGTATTCTGGATTCCGAGCGGTAAAGGGAACGGTAACAGTCTGTGATAGCTAGTTATGGAATCCCCTTTGGAAGGGAAATTCAAAGGGGATTATGCGAGTGGTTGGCATTTTGATTGTTCGCTTCAAGTAATGTTTATAATAATAAGTCAATAGCGTGGTCGCGGTAGCTTAGGGCTTAAATTAAGTATGGCCAAGTGTTTTTATAACGGCATTCACCGCCCAGCCTGGGTGATACGACCCTCAGGGCGCGCCGTCGCCACAGGGGGTGGAGGTGGCTATCTGCGTCTTGGGCCATGGAAGTGTTAGTTTAGTAGTGACATGAACATTAACCGTCGAGATGCTGAGGACCAGTGCCCTGAATCAGATTGACGATGCAGGACTTGGGGCTCTGTACTGAGATCTTTACAAATGTGGTTCAAAAAGTCTTGAATTTTTCAATCACCTTCATCATTATATCACGAAGGCCAACGACATGATTACAATTTATCACTCAAGTAGGTTCATAGAGGGATAGTTGTATGCTATCAAGCTAAATTTACAAAAAAACACTAATACCCGACGAATTTTTCGCTTTTAATCGTCAAAAATTTGAATACGACGAGACTCGAAAGGATTCTTCCGTTAGGGTGCTTGGACGCCACAGACAAACACACAGACAAACTTATATCACTCCCCTTTTTGTCCAGTCCCTAGCATAGCGATTTTTTATCTAGGCTAGAATAGAGAAAATGTTATATATTGAAATTGTTATACATAATCATTGAAGTAGGATTGCGAATCAGCATTGCCATACAGCGTGGCAATGCAGCCAGCGTCTTGGGGTCGCTTCCGACTGGTATTGATTTGGATCAGTTAAGCTGCCTGTAGATTGTTTGCAACAGTCTGCAGTTAGCTCAATTGTTATAATTGTAAATACTAGTGTATTTTTCTTTGCGAATAAAGGCATTTAAGGGGCATTTCAGGAAAAATTGAAGTAGGTAGTGAATTAGGTATAGTTTTTCTATCATTGGTATGTATAGTGAATGCATGTACACCATTGTTTTAGTGTGCGTAAGCTCAGAAGCAATCAGTCTCGCCCGAGACGCGGTCCGGGTCACTAGTGCTCATTGTATTCACGTCAGATTTTGGTAGCGAGTAACTAAGCGCAAAGTCACTACTACAACCAGGGCTAAACGGACTTCGTGAGATAGAACAACTGTGTGTGAATCATTAGGAATATCATAGTGAATCATTATAGATTATCTAAAATTATAACTATTGCAAATTTTATAACTTATATTTTGGGTGACGAGCGTGTTAAAAATAGGCAAATACTAACTGTATAAAATATATAATATATAATAAAATATAATACTGTATAAAATAGTCACTGAGTAAAATATTTTTAATTTCAAATATTTTACGCTTATTTTGACGATTCGAAGTAATTTTAATGTTATTTTTGTCCATTCTAACCTTAATAAGAACGCAACCTAGGCCAAACACAGCCTGTGATTTTTTGACAGTTTTCCGTGAAATTCTTTCATAAATTCGTCATTTGTGACGTGCTTATATCTGAGTTGCATTTGATTATTCGGGGGTAAAAGCTTTTAAAGTTTAAAATGTGCAGTAGCATACGATACTCCGAACTTTTTCAGCGCTAGTTAATTCGCGAGTTATTCGTATGCGGACTGAATTGCGATGATTTAAAAAACGTGACAGCAAAACCAAAAGGGAATTGTAAAACCAGTTACACTGAAAACGGTTGTGAAAAACGTGCCAGGATTGGCACCGTGGTCTGGGACTAACTATAAAAATGTTTATGTTTATAAGGTAATCTGTAATGTAACAAGAAATCCGTTGTATCAAAATATTGTGTAGTAGTTATGTTCCTGGCAAGTTTGGTTGCAATCGGTCCTAGCTAGATTATTTCTGGAGTTTAATGTCTGTGTACCTTACGAGACTACATCCACAAGCAGCTTTTCTAATGTCTCAGAAGAAATATGCGGTAGAAACGCAATAAGATCTGTAAAAATTTTGAGTTTTGACTATTGTTTTGGCGTATGCTTTGTTAAAATTTGAAACAAGCCTTTTTTTATAAAATTAAATATTTTGACGTTTGTGAACCCTATTGAGCACATTCTATAGGTAGGTGCTTTGATATTCACATACCAGTAATGTGGCGAGATATGAGGATCAACTTATTTATAATACCACCTTGTAATTTACCATGTCTAATATGAATAATCTATTTGAATTTGAATTTATAAAACATCTCTATAATTATTTAAACTGAAATTAAATTGTGTTTTGAATCCCCAAACCACGGTCATCAACCTTCAGCAGACGCCTCCGGTTCTGAATAGCGCTTGTCTGAAACAAAAGCATCCTGAAACGTGAAGGAACGTGTGGAGTGTTATAAACCGGTTACAACGATGTGAATTTGACTATTCGATATACTCGTAGTAGCTTGTGTTTATTTGTGCGTCGTAATTGCGTGCATGACAAAATTGTGTGTAACAAAATTGTATATGTACTATCCAATGATCCTATCCATCCACGGTTGTCTGGTAGAGATCGCTCTTGAGCGATAAAACCGCTACTTGTCACTTAGTTTTTAAGCTGTTTTGTTGTATTGTTTCTATCTATAAGTGCGCTATAAAGAATTTTCTATCTATCTATCTATCTATGTGACAAAATTATGTGTAGGCTAAAACTAGTATTTTGCGCTTATTCGATAAAATACAACAAAATAAAATAAAATTAGCCTTTATTCTCTACTTCTTATGTAACTATCTATTTACAAATCTTAATAAAGTTAGTAGTCGCCTTTTTTATCGTAGAAGCTCCTTTCACATTTTTCTATCTCTAGCCTTTCTCATCCAGTTAGGACCAGCTCTCTTCGTAAAGGTGTCTTGCCGTCTCTGCCCCGGTCGACCTCTATATCCCTTCTTGTTACTTGGGATCTGTTTCTTTTTTAACTATTCGCTTTTGAATCTAACTTATGTGTAACGTGTAGATTTCGTGTAACATTACTATTGTATGTTAGGGTGTGTGTGTGTCTCACACTCTCATATTCACACACCGATTACACACAGTCGGTGTGTGGATATGAGAGTGTGACTTAACTGTGTAAGTATGTGTGTTGTTGGTATTAGTTGATGGCCTTTGTATGTGTGTGTGTGTGACTAAGAGAGCTTCGGACTGAGTATTGCATACAAGGAAAGGCAGGTAGGTTGAAGCACGCGTACTAGAAATAATTCTCACAACATATATATCAAGATTTTGCGTGATAAGAATCAAACCAGCACCCTAAAACCTCCCACTACTCACGAAAATACAGTTTAAACAGTCAAAAACGCAACAATGAAAACGTTTTACAAACTTTTTTGAGCCAAGTTCCAAACTCAGATGAAAGCTCTTTTGTTGCAAATACAAAAGTACCTCAGTACAACTACAATGCCTATCCGGTGAGTTGTAATTATGGAGCCTAGAAAATGGCCGCTTAGAACTGACTACTTTTCTCGGATTCATAGGACTTTTAGAAAGATTTTCAGGCTTGTGATAGGCTTGTATTGAAGCGAGGTTCCGCCAAAGTGCGAGAGCGAGAGAGAAAATGTGTAATTAATTATAGTGCACAAGGGTGTGCACAAACACAGGTGCACTATGTATTCCTTCACTCTGATAACTCGATGTATTCACAGTAGCAGCCATACGTCAGGAAGATACATGAAAAAGAAAGTTAAGATCAAAATGGCGGCAGAATTTCAAGGTGATTGAAGGATGACAGAATTTGATATTTTTGCTAAATGTTACCAAGAAACCGTATGTGAATGTAAGTACATTTTATTTGTCATTTTATTTAGTAACGTACAAAATAACACACAAAAAGTTTAATTGTATTATTAAAAGGCAAAGTAATAACATAGTTTCAATAATTGTTGGTACCTGGCACCAACAAGACCAAAACAAAAGATGCATGTGAACGTAAAGACACACTGCTATTGCGTCGCCTCGCTAGTCTAGCGGTCCGCTTGTTCAACTGCTGATTATGAGGTTCGAATCCCGGGTCGGGCCAATAGTTGTTAATAGGGTTTTTCTAGCAAGAAAAATTCACAGTAGCAGCCCGTAGTCAGGAAGTTGGCAGTGTTACACCCCCGTGCCTCACAAAGCTCGTTATGCCGTTGGTCCTGCGCCTGACTTCTCCCCAGTCGTGTCGATCTGTCGTCCCATCGGATTATGAGAGTGAGGGAATAGAGAGTGCACCTGTGTTTGCGCACACACCTTGTGTACTATAATATATCCTGCGCATTTGGCTAGTCTCCGATGAGACTGGCCGCCGCCGTGCTCGAAATTCGGGTAGGAGGACATTATTATTATCATTATTATTGCCTCGTTTCTTTCCGAACCTGACGCTCTATCGCGCGTCTCGATTTCAACTTTTTCTCTGTAGAAACTTTCGGGAACTCACGCTGTTTTAAAAGCAAACGCGACCTTTGACCCCGCGGTTGCTCCCGCTGATCTCCGCAATGTAAGTCCCCAGCATCATATTCCGGGGCGTCAGTGAAATGGCGACGTCGTGTGCGAGCACGCACGTCGCAGATTGCGAAGGGGGTAGAAAGTAAAATAGAAATGTCAGAGTCGTGCGTGCTCAGCCTCAGCGACAGACATGTTTCATTAGACATTTCAGAACGTCAACCCCTACCATGAGTTTTCACTTATTCCGCAGACGAATGGGTCACTAAACACCGAAACGCCGAGAAAGAATATCGAAAATGGTAAGGGGGCGTTTATTAGGGCCCACTTTTAAAATAACGTATTTTATTTAAATATCGCGCTAATATGTAAACGCATCAATGAACATAACGGTAATATAAGGCAAGCAGCTATTCTGACTGGATGCATGAGTTTGTCAGTGATAAAAAAAAATAAACTTATGCGATCTGAACACATTATTAATTAGTATTACTAAACAGGTTTTTAAACAGCGATAATAACCCGTTTAATGTTATTAATGATAAATTTTTCAGTGATGTCCGATTGAATCAGTTGCCCAAGCTGGCTCAATAATAAATTAAATACAAAATCGTGACCGCGCGGGCACGTTTTTAGGGTTCCATACCCGAAGGGTGAAGAACGGAACCCTATTACTAAGCATCCGAGCACGAGCACTTGAAATTGTCCTAGCGTGTGTATACTACAGCGACAATTAATAAAAATAAAATAAATACTAAAGGGTATTTGTCAATATAAAAAAACGTGATTTTTTGGCTATTTTATTCTAAAACCACTTGCACTGTATCTCACCAATATAGGTCGACAAAAGGTTTGTCAGGGTATGTCTTTTTGACGTTTTATTTATTTATTTTTAAAAATAATTACGTAGGACTTAGATTGATAACACTCTCTAAACCCGTGGGGGTTTGACTCGAATGTTACATTCCTCGGTTTCAACTTTAAAAAGAAGTAGGTACATATGTACCTACTTCTTTTTAAAGTTGAAAGTTGAAGATAAGATCAAACCTAGATACGAAGATGTATATACATCTTCGTATCTAGGTTTGATCTTATCTTATGAAATAATTTATCACTAATAATCACACAAAATGAGTGGTCCAGTCAACTCAAGAGTCTTGAGTTAACTGGACCACTCATTTTGTGTCAAGACGCAGCGGGCGAAGGTCCGCCTTCGACGCAGGAGGTTGTGGGTTCGATTCCCGCCTCGGGACAAATGTTTGTACGATCTGCATAATATTTATCAGTTATCTAGTACCCATAACATAAGCTCTGCTTAGCTGGGGACTAGATGATGTTGTGTGAATTGTCCAGCAAAATGAAAATAAAAAAACTGTACGACCGAAAATATTTACTAACGGTGGTATAGTTATCCAATCAACTGGAAAAGGGAATGAAGAAATTTTCCGTGATACAATTAACTGGACTACCGAAAAAAATATTATCGTTAGTCCACTCAACTGGACCAACTGAACGAGACCACGGGCAAGGAGCGTTACTATTTAATGTCCTTACCACTTTGAGTGCCGATCACCGAAGTTAAGCGACGTCGGGCGTACTGAATACTTTGGTGACCACGTCATGTTGCTTTTTGCTTTTTTTCGATTCATCAAAAACATCAATTTTTAGGGTTTTTCCCGAAATAGTTTTGTACAATGGTAAGGAACCCTCTGTGTGCGAGTTGACTCGCACTTGGCTGGGTTTATTGTATACAATTGATAAGTCATCCTGGGCAAACGGTTTAACGGAAGTCGTTGAAGTCCGACTTAAGCACCAACGCACCGTCGTCGTATTCAGAAAATAGATTTAGAAAACTGTTGATCATAAGTTGACACTAATACCTACCTGTGCTAATACAGACCCATCTTTCCGAAAAATAAACAGGATATATTCGTGGTCAAGTTATTCATTTCACTTAACCCTCGGTTAGTCGCGTGGGGTCTTTAAAAGCCCAGGCGTTACAAAAATGAAAAATTTAAACAGTTTAAACTATCCCAGCCGTTCATTATTTTGTGTACCCTCCTAAGTTGGATTATAGTTGCCGCGAATCATCGCTTACTTTAATTCGCGTGCAAGCACTGTGAGTTATAGAAGTGTTTTGCGAGAACGGGCTTTGAAAGACCCCACGCGACTAACCGCGTGAGTAAAATTGAAGCTAAATGTATTGTTCAATTTCTTTTGTAACATGTGTTTTCTCGATATTTTTTGCTGTTTTTGATATAATTAACTTATAAAATGTACGAAAAACTACAACGTCGCACATAGAGCTGGTTGGAACATGAAAGCGATGATGTTTGTAATGATGAAGATGAAAGCGGTATACCCGCATGAAAGAAGCGAGTATAACACTGACTCAGAGCAGGAATGTGAAGATTAACCTACAGAACAACATGAGGTATCTCCAGATGATCTGCCTGAGAATTTGGAATCTGTTAATAAGCATCAAGTTCTGGAATTGTTGAAAAAATGGAGCTGTCAATGCTCACATAATATTTGGCGTGAGTTACTGTGAGTTCGCATAACAAAATGACGTGAAATATTTTTAAAAAACAATGGGTTTCAAATTATATCATCCACAATTGCGATCGCGGGCCAGCTTTTCAACTTTGGCTCTAGGATCGAAACAGACTATGAGACTATTTTTACCTCCTCTTCAGAATGTTCAACCCAATGAAAACAATTTAGTTCCTTTTAAAAAGCGTTGTGTTCATTGTCAAAGACAAACAGATAGAAAATTTAAATTTGTTTGGTATTTTTGCATGGATAACATACGCCCAGTACATACTAAATAGGCATGTAATGAATGTGTTCATAAAAAAGTTAGTAAAAAATTGTCTGACTTCAATTGGTAAAAGTTTATACTTTTTTTTATAAGAGGATTCCAAATTTTACGTAAAAGTCTTCGTTATTCAAGCGTTACCGCATCAAAATGTAGTTAAAAGATACATTATTTCATTTAGTAGGGTTAAAACATTTTTTTTATGACTATGATTACAAAGAAGAAAATTTATGTTCCTATTTTTGGACTGTCAGTTTAGGGCAGCAAACAAACAATATATCGAGGCAATTTGTTGTAGTTTTATTGTTATAAAGTTATAATCAATGACATTATTAGAAAATTAGGAAAAATTTAAGAAAAATGTGTTTATTAGCCTGTTTATTTTTGGGGTCTTCAGAGACCCCATGCAACTAACCGCGTAAAGAAAAAACGCGCGACTGACCGAGGGTTAAAGGTCGGGTCGACATAATATAAAAAGTAAAAAAATGGATAAATCGCGCGCAGGCCAATATTCGAGCAGGCAAGATACACGACTACTGGTCCGATTTTGATAATTATTTTAATACAAAGCTACAATAACCCTGAATGACATAAGCTATGTTCAACCCAGGACCCGCGTAGGCAACGCCACGAGCGAGAAGCTAGTGCATAGGAAAGCGTAGGCTAAGTACCTTTAGCCTAGATCACGCTAATAGTATAAAGTTCGTTAGTGGGTCTGTTGTCATTGATACTCTTTCACGCACAGCTCAACGGATTTATATCAAATTCGGTACCAGGTTTAATCCTGGATTAAGCAGGGGTAGACTTTTTATCCCGCAAAAATGCAGTGTTCTTTGTGGGATGATCAAATCATTAAAATTGATTCAATTACGTGTACAGAATTTTTCACCACGGGTAACACCGCAGGGCGCAGCTAGAATAAAATAAATATACTAAAACGAAGCCGCGGGAATCATAATCATATATAAAACCAAATCATTCTTTTGAAATATGTGTAAATTTTGTAAAACTCGTAGTAGAGGCACAGAGGTTTGTCTGGAAGGTTTGTCTGAGAAAATGCTCATAAAAACAAGATTACTAAAGCAAGAATTTTTTCGTTTTTGTATTAGAAAGGTGCTGGATATTTCTTTGTAATTTCGCTTTCGCTGTAATTTTACTTACAAACGCTTTATTGGTTTCTTTTAGTTTGTTTAGCAAATTTTATTAAACTTTTGGAAACAGGGAAAGAATCAAAATAAAAGCTAGTCAGAAGTAGGTACTAACCTAACGAAGTTCTGAGAACTCCAACAAAGTTTCAGCTTAGTTTATTCATGGTCACTACACGAAGCTTATTTTCGGACAGTATTGCACGGGGGATATAGCTCAGTGGTAGAGCAACCGACTGCAGATCGGTAGGTCCCCGGTTCAAACCCGGGTGTCCCCTATCGTATTTACGAGTATATGTTTTTAGTTTTTAATGTAGACATTTCTCTAAACCTTTTTTGTCTTTTTGTCGCACGTCAACAAGTCGACAGGGACTTTTTAAGATCCGAATAATTATGATTGTTTTGTTCACAAGATTGAACAAATAAGTTAATAATAGTTAATATGTATAATATGTAAAAAAGCTTTTTTAAAAGGCTTTATTTGCATTATGTCGCATTGTCATCGAAACTAAAAGTGTTAGTGTAACTAAAAGTTTGGTTGGATCAAATTCTAAGCCGGCACCACACAGCTAGCCAGCAACACACAGCTAACCATTTCCTTAAAACTAATTCGGTTAAAACCATCTGACTACTGCCCAGCTAGAATTACAAACAGGTATTTAGAGACCTCTTAAGAAGTGCTCATCAAGGATTCCCTCGCAAAGTCAGATAAGTAAGAAAAACTAAACTTAAGTTCTCTTATAAATGAACTTACAAGTCAGATTATAACAGTTTTAAAGTTGGATCTATAGAGCTTGCTTTTTATCGTTGGTCGGAGCTTCCTGTAACAAGAATAATTGTTACTTACAAAAAGTTATTCTTAGAAGTGGTGGATTTAAACTTCTTTATTCTGGGGAGTTTATAGTGATGCGATTTCCGTTGAGATTGGTAGTGGGAGCCGTTGAGATAGTGAGTTTTTGACATTTTTTGCCGGTTGCCCGTGATTTGTTCAGTTCAAAAGCTGTCAAATATCCGCTCAGCCGAAAACGCAGTCGTTGTTCGGTTTTTTACCCGACTACCAGCGGACGAGGGTTATAATTATTCAGTAGGTACCTATGTAGTCGTGAGTGTTTCACTCATACTAGTTTCGTACGTTTGCGTTTTTATTACTGAAGGAAATAAACCAATGAGCGGCTTTTCTATGAGTGATATACTCACAAATAAATCTGAATCGACCACCAACTTAAGTTTCATCAAATTTTAACACAATATAAAAAAAACTTTTCCTACTGTGGTTGAAAAACTCTTTGTAAACGCTGATCTTTTTTCAATATTGCGATTCGCGTGGACTAAATAAAAAATCAAATCAAATCTGCCGTTCACACGACCTATTCCACCGTAAATAAAATCCTATCTGTGAATAAAAGTTACAAAACTAGTTCACGCCGATTTTGGAATTTATTATTAAAAAAATGTGCAGTGCTTGGATGAAAGTCAAAAACTGAAACTCTTCTGTTTAGATTTTTTTGGGGTTTTAAACGGGCAACTAAATTGCCTCAGCGCATTAAAATTTTCAACAGATGTAGAGGTTTTTACCTATCGTTAAAACACACTCGCATTTGCAAATCATATAAACGTTTGTTCTAAAATGAACCGTTCGCTCAAACCAAACAACTCCTAAAGTTGTCGTGTTTTACTATAAAAACTATCGTAGTTTGACGAATTCATTCAAACAAGGTTCGTAGTTAAACCCTCTTAAATCCGTAATGAAGATGAAAAAGACATTCATAAAAATTGTGGAACAATATTTAAATCCTTTCAAAACGAAATCAAACACAAAGGAAAATACCAAGCATAAATGTGAAAATAAATTTTATTCACAAAGAAAATTATACTAGTATTTACAATTGAAACAATTGAGCTAACTGCCGACTGTTGCAAACAGTCTACAGATAGCTTATGAAAATAAATAGATTAAGTCAAAAGATTCTAGATCTATCCCATTCTAGTTTCTATAAAAAAAAACGAAAAAATAAATAAAAAAAAACAAAACGTTTATATAAAAATAAAGACACTTTCCACTAACAGACTTTCTTCGCGTAACACGCTAGTGCTTCAAAAAGTGGAAGTGACTGTGCGTACTCGTACAAACGGGGTGGAAACTGTTGCCCGTCCACAACACCCCTTTAGAACGTACCAGGCAATCATAAAGTACAGAGAGCCGTTGGCCAATATGTCCGTGGTATGAATGGCGCCAGCGGATTCAACAGCAAACTCAGATAAAATGCAGGAAGTTTTGTATGAGATTTCAAATGTTTAAGTTATTGGCAACTGGGATTTTATTGAACTGGTTGTGAGTTTGCCAGATTGATTTTTATTTTATACAACTGGAGTATAGGGAATACTTACAAAAGTTTAACGTGATAGATCATAATGATAAAAACAATTACTTACCTACCTATTATTTTTTTGCTAAAATTATCTTGCTGGTCAATTAATCACTTCAAATGAGCGACTCACACAGACTTTTTTCGCCGTTCATTGGCTGCAGTCTGAACACGTGTAGAAAAATTCATAAAAGCGAAAATAATCTAATCGAGTTAGTCTCTGAATGTCCATAACTGACCATCAGGCATTCTTGCTGTGATTATGAAATGTAGTACCTATACCTACGCATGGACTCCCTTCCTCGCAAATTAGTTTGCCAAGCAATCTGTGGCAGTCATCTTAATTTCTAAAATATCGAAATTAGCAATAAAATACCTAATTTTGATATTCTAAGATGATTTTATCAAAGAAATGCTTGGTTCTATTTATTAAATTGATATTTTTATTTTTTATTTTCACCGTCTGCGGCCTCGAAAATACCTCCACAGCCCCGGTATTGTACTTTCCCGCGACCTTCACCGGTCGTCGGTCCACCTCATGGGTCGACATAGACATATCATTTAACTGCCACCATAATAACACAATATAAATGAACAATTTTTAAATGAAAATTAAATACATAATCATCAACGACGACACCGATGTTGACTTGTTAGCTGACAGGTGGACTAAATTATTGAAAGATTGTGTTTTATTTAGTAACGTCATAATAAATTGTGTACATTCTATGATATGACTATTTATGTACCTAACTTATAATGTAATTCTGTTTTCTTTTAATTATTGTATTTGGTTTTGATAACTATTTTAATAGATAAGTACTTAGGTACTTACTTAGATTAAATATATTAGGTAAGTACCTACCTATACAAATAAATCAATATAATCAAATTTAAATCTAATATAATCTAATCAGTTAAAAGTCATAAAGGTCTACATTATGTAATAAATTAAACAAACAACTAAAAACTAGTCGTAGTACTATTTTAATTAAATAAATCAATTACACAATAAAAATAGACCCTTCTTGTTCGTGGTCACCACTCAAGAGACTAATAATTCCGCTGTCATCAGTTCTTATGAAAAATATGTTTTAATATTTAAAAACCTTTTTTTAAAAAGCTTTAAATGCATTATAACACATTTAAAACCATCATGATTTCTAATTCTAACTCAAATCATGGTAAAGATCCCATTGTAAATGTCTTTAGTTTTAATGCATTGTCATCAACACTGCATTGTAAACGTGTATTCTGGGGAATATATACAAAATTTCAGCTCAATCGGTTGAAGATATCTGCTTCACAATTGAGTTGCTAGATTCCACCTCAATAAACATACATTGCAATATAAATAAAAGCTTGTAAAATAATGTTTAATAGACACAAAATAGAGAGACACAGTTAACAAGACAAGACACATGTGCAAGCTACAATCTATGTTGATGCGTAACGACATGGAAATAACGGTGTGAAATAAATTTACTTGAACAAGGACAAAACACCCAAAATTCCAGTACAACACAAATTATCCGATCCCGACAGACGATCCATCAGCATGCCTTCAGTGATCGAGCGAATAATCCACAAAGCTTCAATCCGTAATGACCTGTCTGCCTAGCTGGACGAAATTATCTCCATGGAAGAAAAAGGAGTGAAAAATCATCAGGCGATTATGAAATTGCCAAGATTACCTATTACTTTTGATAATGGGATGGTTGACTCTTTTTTAAAGTAGGTCTTAAATTATTAATTATTGTCCATTCTAAGGGAAAAAATATTACCATATTTTTTAGGACCGACGCGATCCCGAAAAAATCCGCAAAAATTTATTAAGACTAGTTTTCGTAAACGGGCGAAAACGCTGTCAGCCATATCTAACTGTTCTGTGACGTCATAGGTCTCGAAACTATCAATTGACATTAGCAAAAATGTCCATCTTTGTAAAAATATAGATAGACTACTACCGCGTCACAGATGAGACATTTGTGACAAGCGACACCTCGTGTCCCCACCACACATAAAGGGATAGCGAATTTTATTCGTAAAAGATCCCATCATGAAATTTGTTTAAAGTCCTATGACGTCACAACATGGCCGACAGCGTTTTCAAAGTTCAAAATTAAAAAACAATTTAAAAATTTAAAATATGTAGTCATCTTACACTTTTATTATCAGAAATCTAAAAATATTGGGTTCATAGGTCAAGTACTACAGAAAATATTATTGCGCCTAATTTGATATTAATTATTAATGTTTATTATTAATGTTTATTAAAAATACTTACACTATTTTTACAGGGGCCCCTAATGCAATAGTGTAAAAAGTCTAAGTATATAAATTAAAATAATAAAATTAAAATTACATGAACTGAAAAAACATAAATTACACAATAATATATAAAATTCGTCAATATACCATGTCAAATTATTTCACAACAATATAATAATTATTCACTTAATAAATTCAAATAACATAATGTCAAATAAAATAGTAATAAAGAAAAATCGGTAATCAATAATAATAATGTCAAATAATTACAAAATGTCAAATCTTATTAAAATAGCATAGAATAAATAACAGAGTCCTATGAAATTCGCTCAGGGAGCAGTTAAAAATATCGACTCTCTCCGCTACTAGATTGAGCGTGTGGATGCAACGCGTTAGAGGTGCCTTATTCAGGAGGTTGGTCCTTCCTCTGGGTACAGCAAACAGGGCGGGCCGCCTCCGTCGGTGCACAAACTCATCAGGTACATTTAGCCTCACTTCCTCTAAAATGCCTGGATTGGCGATCATCCCACGAAATATTTTAACCAAATATAGAGCAAGCGCTGCATCTCTCCTCACCTCCAGTTTGTTGTATCCAACCATGCCTATAACAAACAAGGTTGGATACATCAGCGGGAAGAATGGATAAATGCCGTAGATCTTCAAGTACAGAAATCTGGTGAATTTATTTTGTATGCGCTCTACCATTTGACTGTACTTAGCTTCGTGTGGTGCCCATACCGCCGCGTTAAACTCTAAATGGCTTCTCACCAATGCGTCGTATAGAGTCTTTATTGCATTCATATTTGTAAAGTTGTTCGTCTGACGGAGTACAAATCCTAGGGTCTTGAATGCCTTCTTGCAGATGTTAACCACATGTACACGGAAATGCAGCTTGTCGTCGAGACGAACCCCTAAATCCCTCACCGAATCGACTCTCTTTAACTGTGAACCCTTCAACTGGTAATTGTGGTGTAGTGGTGTCTTCGCTCTACTAAACGTTATAATAGAGCACTTGCTGACATTGAACTGTAGTTTATTCATACCAGTCCACTCCACCACTCTGTCCACGTCACGTTGAAGGCGTTCACAGTCCTCTCCGTCTTTAATCGGTAAAAGTAACTTGAGGTCATCCGCAAACAACAAGCACTTCGCATCCTTGACGACGGTCGGGAGATCGTTAATCATGAGAATGAACTCTAGCGGACCCAGATTGCTTCCCTGACTCACTCCAGTTAAGGTAGAGTAGGGCTCCGATTTGCATCCCGCGTAGTCAACATACTGCTGCCGGTTCTTCATATAGCTCGCGAAGAACCGCAGCAGTTTGGTTGTGCAGCCGATCGTCGCCAACTTCTGAAGCAGTATGTCGTTATCGACCAAGTCAAATGCTTTTTTGAAATCGAAATAAGCGACGTCGACTTGCACCCCGGCGTCGACCTGCGGTAGCATAAAGTGCATTGCGTCAAGGAGGTTACTGGAGGTACTACGAGCCGGCCGGAAACCGTGCTGCGCATCAGATAGCTGTGCCGACACCTGCTCCTGCATGCTGTGCTGCACAGCCGACTCGAAGACCTTCGCTGCAGTCGACAGAATGGCCACCGGTCTGAATTCGGTCACATCAGCTCCGGACCCCTTCGGTATAGGAATAACTCTTGTTGTCTTCCATCGTTCTGGAAAATGTGACTCCTCTAGGCAACGGTTATAAATATAAGCGAGCGGTTCGGCCAGAGGCATCCGACAGTCTTTCATAATATAGACAGGGATCCCGTCCGGACCTGCGGAGCGCTTCGGTTTGAGCCTCGTCAGCGCCGCGCGCACCTCGGCCAGCGCCAGGCGCGGCACATGCACACGCGCGGCACTGGCGTGACTCGCCGCCTCCGCCGCTGCCACGTCTAGGTGAGCAACCGAAGTGCCGTAAACCGAATGAAAGTACTTTGCGAATTCCACTGCACATTCCGGTTCTGTCAGAGTTCTTCCATTCAGTGAGATTTGCTTCCGGTTCACGGCCCCCCGCTTTGCTCTCACAAAATTCCAAAACGATTTCGGATCCTCCGTCAGACGATGCTCCACTCGTTTCTGATGCTGCGCCTGAGCCTCCTCTATCATCCTCTTCACTCCAGCTCTACATTTAGAGAAAGCCCCATAATTGGATCCACTTACTTTGTACTGCTTGTGTAATCTTGCCTTTAATTTAATTTCTCTGATTATCTCCGTAGTGTACCAATTTGGATAGAGGTATCTAGAGTCCTTTCTCGGCAGACGTTTTTTAGGAATGCAGCTGTCGAAAATATCAAATAAAATGTTATAAAATTTACCGACGGCCTCCTCAGGATCTCGTATATCATAGAGATGATTCCAATCAACTTCCGCTATCGACGAATACAGTACATTGTAGTCTGCTTTAGAAAAGTTCCACTGCTGTTCGTCTATAGGCGGGGATAGCGGCGTGGAGGGCGGCGTGCGCGTGGCGGGCTGCGCGCGGTGCATCGACACCGCGAGCGGCGGGTGCTGCTCGTCGCGCGGTACCAGCTCCTCGTCCGCGGGGCACACCACCACCTCATCCATACTCAGAGAGACTAACACTAAATCCAGTATTCGATCGTTAGCATTTCGTACCTCATTTTTTTGAGCGAACTCGCAGAAAGCTGTTACATATTCAAAATAATTGATTACATTATCACTACAAGAATACATGTTAAAGTCACCTAAAACTAAACACGAATTATATTTTGCACACCAGTTTTCGAGTATTCTAAATAAAATCATAAAATCATTGTCATTACTATTTGGGGGGATATATACAACACTACAAAAAAACAAAAACTTATTATTTAAAAAAACGGTCGCCCCAACAATCTCAAAAACACAATTTTCGACGTTTACGCCCGCTAGTACGTCCACTTTTCGCAAGTTTATGCGTGGCGCGGCCGCCAGAAACACCCCGCCGTGCTTTCTCCCGTCCGTGCGGTCGCACCTCAGTACTTGGAACCCCGGAGGTACTATTTCTGCATCGTCTATTGAGTCATTGCATCCCGTCTCTGTGATGGCGAAAAGGTCGCTACCTGAACTTTCTATGTTTGTGTAGAACCGATTTAGCTTCGTTCTCAGCCCTCTAACGTTCTGGTAATATATTTCAATATTACTAACTTGTTTAGTGCAGGTTCTGCGCGCCGCCGTCACGAAAGGGCTGGTGTGGTTTGTGTGCACTATATCTAGCTGGATACACAATCCAAGGCTTAATTTTGGCGTTAACCGGCCATACTTCAGCGGACAGGCACATTTCCTCATACGGGACAGGAACTCCGATTTTATATGACTTGTAGTCACCCTTCGCCGAAAGTTCTGTCACTGAGCAGGTCCCGACGGGGCACAGGTCCCTCAGGTAGATACGGATCTCATCGGCGCTTGACTCCATATTCCACAGATGAACATAGCTACGTGGCTCAACCGCCTTTAGTGTCGTTACAGTAGGGCCCGCCGTACCACTTAGTGAGGCTGGCCTGCGGCTTCGCCTTACTTGTGTCCACTGCTGCAGGTCGTCTGGTCCTTGTTTCAGGCTATGAGTTGGACCTGATGACTCGCCGGTACTTGAACCTATTTCACCTCCGCGGGGCCGTGTTGCCTTGGGAGTTATGTCCTTGACTGGGCGTGGTGGCGTCACTGGAGCTGCCGTGTTCAGTTTCTTCGATACCGTCGACTTTGTTTTCATTGCCGGTTTGTAAGCTGTCACCGTCAAGGGCTCACGGGGGAGGTCCCCCGGGAGGCCCCCCTGGGGCTGGGGCGGGTTTTTTGCTACCGGAACTACCACTGCCTTCTCGTACTTGATGTGAAGCGCCTGTACTTGTGATGAATAGCCTTCCAGTTTTGCGTCGTAGCTGGTGAGTATTGATATAGCTAGAGCAAGCTGATCTCTGAGCATCGATACCTCCTGTCTTAAGCTGCGAACCTCTGCTGTCAATTGCGATGGGGAATTTTCTCCGCAACTTACTGGCTCTGCATCAGAAAGAATGGGTATCTTATTTCGCTGGGTAACATTTGGATCGCGTTTAAAAGATGAATCGATGATGGTTGGGGGAGATGTATTCTTTCTATTCGTTACATTAGAGCTGTAATCCCGCCTTCTAGAACCCACAGGAGTAGAGCTGTTGTTTCCTCCTTTTTTTGCAGCGCAGCAGCATGCAGGACATACCCAGGTGTTCTTCTCGTCGAGAGTCGAGTCTTTCCCACCGATGCACAGAAGATGATACCGCTTGCTGCAACCTTCGATCACACATTGGAGATAGTCCTCGTCAGGTAGAATGCCACCGTGACAGGCAGAGCAACTCATCGTGTTACTATGACAAAAGTCGTAGGCGCGTCTCGTAAGCGTAGGATTCCAACGGTAGGCCGCGCGGTCAGTGCAGCGCGCGCGGGTCGGGGTGACTCACTCACTGCGCGGAGCAAGGTACAAAGAGCGCTGAGCGCGAGTTGACCTAGGTCAGTTACCGGCCGTTGGCAAAATAATTTTGAAATGTATTTCCTTATAACTTTCGAACCACTGGGTCAATTAGGAAAAAGTAACAGTTACCAGAAAGGTGTTTTCACTGGTCACAATTTGCACTTAGTCACAACAGAGTCACGTCACTTTTTTCCACTTTTTCAAAATAAAATCACGGAGCAAACAAACAAAGATGTTGCTTAAGCGAGAGGCGTACGGCGAATACGGCGATATGAGTCAAGTAGTCTATTGGTTCAGCTAGGATAGTATTATAATATCCGTGGTTCAGGCATCATCGTTTTTATACTATTTCGAAGGACAAATTAAACAATCTTCACGTAGAACATTGTTTTATTTTTGTTTCAGGTTTCGTAGAAGGTGGGACAGAAACAAGAAAGATAATGTTAGGGGATTCTTTCAGAAGCAACCAACGCCTCATAAAAACTTTTAATTTTACTAGTGTCTGCCCGTTTCCTCGCTCATGTAAGTAACGGGATCAAATACACAGCACATAATAAAAAATAATTAGACGAACAAATACTTACCTCTTTAGACATTATGAATAGAATGTTGATTATTTGACTGAAAGAGATTAAACCTATTGTGTCGCACAGACGACCACTGAGCGCTAATCCATACTCATATTAATAATTACAAAGTAACTCTGGCTGTCTGTCTTTTACCTTTTCACGTCTCAACAGCTGAATAGATCTCAATGAAATTTGGCAGGCTAGTAAATAGTATCCCGGGGACGGACATAGGCTATTTAAAAAATGCGTGCAAAGCCGCAAACAAAAGCTAGTAACTTATAAATGAGTATTGTAGTAAATATCTAATTGTCGTGGTTTTGTTAGTAAAATAGAATAAGCTCCGAAACTACTGGACCGATTTGATAAATTCTTTCACCGTTAGGAAGCTTACTTTTCAGGGAGTGACATAGTCTATATTTTATCAGGGAATTCCGCCGGGAACGGGAACTACGCAGGTGAAACCGCGAGGCGATCGTCTAGTGTAAGTATAAAAGTCTTTTATTTTCTTAAAAAAACCACGACAATTAGGTATTTACAACAATAGGTACTCGTAAACAAAGCTTGAACGTCTACTACACCTGCAAATGAGCGCGGCCTAGAAAGGAAGGCCATAATTTAGCACTAATGTTATTTTAATTAAGTCTCTTTAGCCTTAATGCTTAGCTTATTAGTTGGAGTGGTAATGATACCTATTATTTTTATTATCATTAGAGGTTTCATTGTAAGTGATCTATGTCTTACAATATTTAATAAGGTGTTGTTTCCCAAATAAATAAAATGAATATAAAAATTGCATTAATATTAGCAAGCTGAAGTGGCGATGGGCAGGCCATATAGCTCGTAGAACCGAAAACCGTTGGGGAGTAAAGGTTTTTGAGTGGCGACCGCGATGCAATGCGAAACGGAGTGTGGGAAGACCTCCCACTCCATGGACCTACGACATTGTAGCGGTCGCAGGGAGAGGGTGGATGGAGGCGGCTCAGGTAGTTTGGGGGAGGCCTATGTACAGCAGTGGACGTACACGGACTGATGATGATATAAATCAATATGTGTAGTCGTGGCTGTACATATTTATTTACCATGTGTTTTTATTGATTTTTGATGGAAACCTAGGGAAATAAAAACAAACGGTTACTAATATCGTTAATCTAAGTTAGTCTTTATTAAAAGCAGGTGACAATACTTTTTTGGATTTTTTTCTGGCCGATACGTCAATTCTGTTATGAACTGGATGGAAAGCTGTAATTTTTTTGATTAGCAATCACTTAAAATAACCACGACATATAAGCGAGTCCCTAGTGAACAAGGGAGTGGGTTTAAGCAGATTTTGCGTCAATCAATGTGGTTTGACCCTAACATGTAGCACGTGTATCTGTTACAGGGGCTTGTAACACGAAAATGAAAAGGGAAAATCTGTAGGCAACGCAAAAACTGTGTGATTTTGTTATTTTTTCCCGCGAAGTCTCAGTAATTTGCTACGGAATATGAATGCTGTTTCATTTTGATTTGGGCTGAGGTAAGACACGAGAATTGAGAATTTTGATCACCTTTGGAGAACCTTGAAGTGAATTCCTGTATTTCAGAATTCATGGTAAATAATTTGGAGATGTTTATGGTGGGATTTTCTTAGAAGGTCTAACCGCTCGTTGCTCTACCGCAAAAAACAGGATACAAACTACTGTATGTGAACACACCAATGATATTTGCGGGATCCAGTAAAAACCGTTCCTGCAGAACTGGACAGCCGTGGGAAAGGGCCGTTGCAGCCCTTCCCACGGCAACATTCCATTTTATGCACGTACAGTCTTTGCAGGGTCCTGTTTAGTAGTGTACTTGTTTCAATGCTAGCAGTCACAGCCCATTTTTAGAGATTTATAGTGATTAGGTGCACTTTAGCAGAACAACTATTTTAAGTATGTAAACGAAAACTTTTTCCGTTTTGGTATTGCACAGCCAGTTTGATCACGCAAATTATACCTATTTCGGCGTGAAATGTGATTCTAATCCATTGTAAAAGAAAATCACGTTAATATTTTAAATGGGAAAGTTTGGATAGATGAATGGATGAATGTACCGAACTACCGAACAGATCGGGCAGATTTTTTTTGCATGTATGTATAAATTTTTCCACAGATTCGGACTATGAATTATAAACCAGAACGTATAAAGTGACAAGATAAGTTAATTTTCGTCCATTGCCCGTGGTCCAACGGTTTAGTCAACTTCGGTTATCTATCCTAGGTACTCAATCTCAAAATCTACAACATAATCAGTAATCTCCGTCGACATGCAAAAAGCTGTGCCTGCAAACCAAAAAACGCAATTGTATCCACCACTATAAAGTTCATTTCACCACCAACCTGATTCCAAGTGTTCGTTTGGCAGACTAATTGGCCTAGCATTGAGGCATCCGAAATTAGGCCACTCCGTCCAGACTAGCCTTGCAAAAAGGCGAGTACCTCGATAAAATGCAAGCAAGAATCTGACGAATGACGTCATTCATTCTGGAAATATTGCAGTACTATTTAGAGTTTACGATGCGTGGTGAGATTTTCGGTCGTATGTTACAACATACCACTGTGCAACGAACGGCGAACAACGCGAGAAGTCACGGCCAGAAAATATGTACTTAGTTATCACTACGTATTTTCTGGCGTGGCTTTTGCACGCGTCGTTTCTATGGAAACTAAAAAGTTTACAACCCCTGTTAACTGATTTATGGAATAAAAAAGTAGCTTATG
This sequence comes from Eupithecia subfuscata, assembly GCA_963564075.1. Classification (NCBI taxonomy): domain Eukaryota; kingdom Metazoa; phylum Arthropoda; class Insecta; order Lepidoptera; family Geometridae; genus Eupithecia; species Eupithecia subfuscata. The sequence goes on from OY751114.1 coordinate 14,734,731, forward strand.
TTTTATTGGTCACAGGCTTAGATTTACATCTATGCAAAATTTTAGACAGTTATAATAATAATGTCCTCGTAGCCAAATTTCGACCACGCCGGCCTGTCTTATCAGAGACGGGCCAAATGCGCAGGATATATTGTATTAAAGTAAGTATTGTTAATTCTATTGTATAAGAGATGTAACGGCTTAGGCTAAGTCCCTGTCATGTTACATCTCCATGGTCAAATAAATAAATAAAAAAATATTATAGTGCACAAGTGTGTACGAAAACACAGGTGCACTCTCTATTCGATCACTCTCATTATCGGATGGGACGGCAGACCGACACGGCCGGGGAGAGGTCAAGCCAACGGCATAACGTGCTTTCCGAGGCACTGGGGCGTAACACCGCCAACTTTCTGACTCCGGGCTACTAGTGTGTTTTTTTTGCTAAAATCACCCCGTTAACAACTATTGGCCCGACCCGGGATTTGAACCCAGGATCTCATAATCAGCGGTTGAACAAGCTGGCCGCTAGACCAACGAGGCAGTCAAATGAGAGACATGAGTGAGGGGAGCGTCATTCAACGCTTTCTGTATGCTCCTCCTTTCTGCTCGACCATTTGTTGGTGGAAATACAAGTAAGCAGTTTACGGAGTTTGACTTAACGCATCCACTGCCCAGCCATGGCGGGGGCGCGCCCCTGCGGGCCACACCGCCGCTACACGGGGCCGGAGGAGAACATCTGCGTCTTGGGCCATGCAAGTATTAATGAGTCCACTCCGCTCGCGGTGGACACCGGGGCTTACTTTTGAATATATTACTTTGATCAGTTTTTATCCCGTTTAGATAGGGCGCAATTTCAGAAAGATGCATCATACATACATCTACTTAGAATGCATCTTTCTGAAATTTTGCTGAAATTCTGTAAACGTAACGTGTGCGAAGTGCCAACCATGATAATTATAATATTATTATAATAAAGCTAAGAGTCTTTTGTATCAATTAATTATCACAAGAATTCACGATTTAATCGGCTTCGACGTCAGTCGTGTCGGTTTTAAAAATAATTTGTAAAACATTCAATGTTATTTTCGACTGTGTAGCTACCTGTGTAGCGCATTCAAAAACCTGTCAGTTCCAAAGAGCGTACTGTAACTGAATAGAACAAAAGCTGCATTCCGAAAAAAGGAAAAAATATTCTGTTTTCAAATTCTGAAATAGTTTTAAAAGGATTTATATGCGTTGGTTCTGAAGTGGAGAAAAATTTTGATTTTAAATTCTTTATTGCACACACAAGTTATTTCATACATAAAAGTTAACAAAAATACTGGACATGTACAAAGGCAAGCTTAACACTAAAAGAGTTTTCTTACAGCAAACCTATGGATATAAAGAGAATTTATGAAACGAGTGTGGTCAATTTTAATTTTGAACCTGCTAGCCCGATCGCAAAATTTATTTAAAAAACACGTATTTTTTTATAAACCCACTTTAGATTGTCAAAATCAGAATGGCTATTTATAAAGTAGCTTTCAATATTATATTTTGTTTTCAACAGTTCTAGTAAAAATGAAAACGTTAGGTCCATTGGAATTAACATTTTAATTACCTAATTACAGTCATTTTAATTAAAAATGTTCATAATTATTGAAATAACAAGTAGTAAAACATTTCTGAGTGAGTTGTAAAGCTACTTTCGACAGCAGAAAGTGATCCAGTACGTCAACAATCTGCAAAAAAATCCGGGCTTGCTTCAGAAAGTTATTTGAGGAACAAAGCCACGTAACTCCGGAATTCGTTAATTAAATAGGTGCTGAAATATGAGTTTTTTTACCGGTCAGCGGGTTGCGGCGCGGCGGTTCAAGGAAATTATTGGAAGAGTTGGTGTTTGTTGAATGGTTGTAGGAAAATCCTAATGGATTGGAGATTCACGGAAATTGTGTTTCCACTTTTTGATGATATAGATTTTTACAGTCCATCTTCAGGGTCCACGTGTAATGATAAAGGTGTATTTTTACCTTTTGCCTTATAATTTAAGTTAGTGTTAAACGGGTTTATAGGTACTAAAAAATAAATAGTAATCGCTGTCGCAACCCGCATTACAAAGCAACGCAGAAGTGACAGAATGACACGACATCGTAACGACTTTAATTTTACTCCATCGTATTTTTGAACTCTTTTAATGAACAAACGGTCAAAAATAAAATAGTGTTTATCTTTTCAACTCTGCATATTACACGGTAGGTCGCCTTCCGCAATAAAAACTGAAAACTACCCTATAACTTACAACAGTTTTATACAAAACTTTAAAAATAACGCAACAAAATTAGGAAGTGCTTATATTAAGGTGAAACCCTAGTGGTAGCACGCAGAACCTAAATTTTGTTGCGTTTCTATCACATTTCTATTAGTATCATCATCAACTATAGTACCTATCTGGTTTCTGTAGGCTAATATTCTTGTTCACAATATACCAAACAATCTTCATTAGTTCGAATTACTTGCATGTAATTAAATAAGATTTAATGGATTTTCTAAATCTGGTTACAAAATGTTTCACAGTATCAGCTGCTTAATTATGCACTTCCAAACAAAAATAAAATCTGATAGTAGCCAACTTTTCGGAAGCGTATTCACAATTTTCCAACGAGGCGTTTTTAAAATGACACTAATATTAACTAAGTTCACTTTAAGGCTGTTACGCTGTTATTCATCATCATCATCATCATAAGCCTATATTAGTCCACAGCTGGACATAGGCCTCTCTGAACGCCATAGCGCCATATCTTCATCTTGCATCCAGCATCTGCCTGCAGTATTTTGCAGATCGTCATCCCACCTGGCATGAAGGCGTCTTACACCACGGTTGCCGAGTCGCGGTCTCTACTCAATAACACGTTTACCCCAGAGCGGTTTTCGGTCCTTCGCGAGACATAACCGGCTCACTGCCACTTCAGCTTACTAATTCTTTGAGCTTTGATTCTCAGTCGGATGTATTCGTTGCGAATCTTATCCTTCAGAGAAACTCTGAGCATAGCTCTTTCCGCTGTTATTAATGTGAACTAAGTGATTTAGCGTGCTAGCACTAGGTAACGACCTTGTACGGTTCGCTGGCCGTGCATCCAATCTAAGCAAAAACTCCACGCTTCCCTACAATTTTAATATAAAGCTCCGATAATATTTTCAGCAATATAACGGTATCGCCTCTATACAAACGCAATGACCTGAAAAAGCCGAGAAAAGGGGATAGTTTTTTTAACGGCATCTGAAGCTTCAGTATGAGTTTGTAAGACCTACGTTAAATTATATTTTCTTGTGTTAAATATAGTTAGTTGTGTGACAAGGCAATATTGTAGTAAAAACACCCGGTTAAATCATTATGAATTTATAACACTTCAGTCACACCACACTTTAGTAATAAAATGAAAAAACATTGGATTGTTGTTACATCTTTACACAGAATCTGAGTGGCTAATACCAGTTTGTATAATTTTTTCAAGAACTACTGACGTATTTGTGATAGACGTTTTGGAATGCGCATAGAGAGCAAGGAAAATACTATGACTCGGTGTAAGTAATTATCATTCCATACATTGTATTTGATTGAATTTAAACTCAGATTGGTAGTAACGTCGCTATGGGAACATATAAAAAAGTGAAGGTATATATACCTTCACTTTTTTAGCCTAGGACTGTGAATATTGAATCCACACATCCCATGCTAAGCCAACAAGATTATAGCGATTTTGATACGTGGATGTTACTATTCTATACCTTTACTCAAACGCAGTCTAAAATCATGTGGCGGAATAATAGTTTTTTGCCCTTTAGTGTACAAACCTACCCCGAAAATAATATACATACATAGACTCAATAGCTAGATAATGCCTGTGACTTTATACCCCTGATATTGTAGAATTTTTTATATATTTACGATTAAGGTCCAAAAAGAAAGTAGTGAATAAGAAACAGTTCGATCAGAAAAATAAACAAACGAGGTACTTTTCTAACTATAAAAATAATATACCAGAAACAAGACCAACTGTGTATGTCTAACCATAATGTCTTATCATAATATGAAAGATCGTAGAACGACCTCTGTGTTTTTAACCCCGTCGTGGAAACAAAAGTCTAAAATAGACTGCTCGTACACTATTTCCGTACGCCTCCGCCTCAAATCCTGCGTACCGCTGTCCACGTTTTTACAGCTAGCCACAATCTTGCTGTCAACGCAGGGTCGGCAAGGAGCCGTATGTCCTCATCACAACTTGTATCAAGCGAGTGGTCTGCGCTGGTAGGGCGCGCCGGCTACTCGCTTGAAGCAAGGCGTCAACCAACTAGAAGCCAACCAAATATACTAGGTTGCGGCAATTAAATTCTGTTACTGTTTCTAAAGATATATCTAAGTATATATCTAAAAATTAAGACTTAAGCTCATATTTTTATGCCCTGGCCATGTTTGTGCCGTGCGGTATCGGTGCGGCGCAGATGAGCTACGTCCTGTAGTGATATTTCTATTGAAATCTGCTGAAAATCCGCTTCTGCTTAATCCTTTGCTATTCACCGAAACGCTGCCTAAAACATTGTTACAACTAACTACACATCTTTGTTGAGTAACACACGTGTACGCCCTATGCCTCTAGGTACGTGTTGATTTATGTAAGTTGTTCGTACGAGTCTAGCTCGCCTACAAATTAATGTTAAAATTCATTAGAGACACCGCTGGGCTTTCGCAAATGTTCATCGCCTTGAGTTCACGGAATAAACAGAGAGGTACCTAGAAACTTGGATTGCATTCATAGAAGCCAAATGATACATTAGGTACCATACAAAAACACTTCATTTGAGACAAAAATATTACACAACACAGAACACACTTCTCACTCACGTAATACCTACAGTTGTTCATATTATTCAAAGTTTTTAACGTGTAAGTTTTTTTTTTATGACACGTTGGGCAGCTTATTGCTAAAGAGTCTGTTTATTTTGGGAAACCTTTAAAAGGGAAAAATATTATTATTTAGCAAATAGAACATTTAAATAACAGAATAAAATAATTACAACAAGTATTTACACTTTGTATTTCTTAAAAATGTAAGCCGTCACCAGTAGGCAGAATGCTGAAAGAATGTTGGCAGCATTGCATCGTTGAATTGCAATGCTTATTCGTTGACCGAAAGCCAGCATTCCGATCACCCGTGGACTCTATAAGAAGTTTGGTAAGATCTTTATTATATTCGGGTTTCGACCCCGAATGGCTCAAATAGGTAACCTTGGTCAAGGTTAGCGTATATTTGCCGTTTGAGGGACTCCGCTGATGTGCTGCGAAACCGGCCCTTATCGATGTCCTTGCAAGATGTGAAGGCGCTAGGGTGACACACACGTGGCATCCCAAACTAAAGGCCGACCCATCTTCCAGTGAATCAGAGTCATACCGTCAGGTCTATTACAATCATCTCGCATAAAACCGCGTGGTTCGAGGGTTACACGGGTCACACTGACGCTGGTAAAAGCCCGACGGATGAGGTTCTTAATTAAACTATGACAGGACACACGTCCTGCACTAGTGTCACATGCATGGTGACCAAACTTATCAACGGCTTCACCTCAAGGACAACAGTGTGCAACTAGGCAAGGAGAACCTAAGCGCAAATGTTATTATCGAAATGAGTTATTATCTAAAAGGGTACCTAGATTTTTGAAAGGCAGAACATATGTAACCAAAGTCCTGATTCCCACTCGGAAACGGCGAATAGACGAGCACGTTCTGATGAGCTGCTTGACGTATTCATAAGATTTTTCCGTATCAACTCAAATTTTACAATTGAAATTTGAGTTAGTAACCTAGTAAACTAGAACCATTAAGAAAATATATATTGCTTTATAACGCAACGTAACTCTCTCATAGCATTGATTGGTCCTCCGTGGCCGTTTTGTAGTTAGGGCTTACAGGCATCCGGAGAAACCTTACGCTGCCATCCTAAATCAAGATGGCGTGTGTTACGAGTGGCTCGACGCACACATAGCTACTTGGAAATGGATCGTCGCCACCTCAGAGAGACTGAACGTTCAAACGTATGAAACGTTAACCAAAAAAGAAAAATCCCTATCACAATAACCTAATAATACAAATGCTAGAGTTTGGATGTTTAATGTATGTTTGTTACCTCTTCACGCTAAAACTACCGAACGGATCGGGCGGAAATTTTAGGTGAAAGTAGTTTCAGTCTTGAATTAACATGTAGGCTACTTTTTATCCCGAAAGAACGTGCAAAGCCGCGGGCAGAAGCTTGTTTTCCATATAACTCAATGAGGAAAATATTTTATTGTTTCTAATCAGTCATTTGAGATAGGTGAAGGCGAGACAAATATTTAAACGAACTGCCAAAGTCAACAAGTACGTGTGGCTCCTATCGGGTGGTCTTTTAGGGCTTGTTATATGACATCACATTGCAGCTCGATGCGGCTCTGGTTTCTCAATAAAAATGACCTCACTGTAGAGCAGGTAGCTCGTAAAAACATTTGTCCAGCGACGCGAATCAAACACGCGTTGTAGCCAGACCTTCACTGCACCACTGGGTTCGTCGTTGGGCCACTGAGTTTGTTGCCGCTTGTCTACGCCAAAAGCCTTGATCTCTTGATCACTTGGCACAACGCGCTTACCAATGACGCAGACTTCAACGGACCAAAAAACCGCACAAGACGTTTATCGTAAGATTATGTGTCTGGCGTCGCATAGCGCACACTGCAGCGTACTGCGTGGTGATCAAGAGACCAAGAACGGAGGCAATCTGATCCGTGTCGAGTTCATAAGTGTGCTCCAACGCTCTGGGTGATTGCGCACTGCGACTCATCCGCATCCGTTTTGAACCTAGAGTATACAGATTTACGCAAATGCGAGGTTTTTACGAAGTGGGCGCAGAGCACCTTAGCTCAACAGCCTGTATTGGTCCACTGCTGGAGGCCTCCCCATGATAAGCGCCTTGTTGGCTTTTATCTTAATCGGGGTAATGCCCATAATCCCTTCGCTGGGCATGCGGGTTGGGGATCGCAGTTCGGTGGTAGAATTTTTCTGAAGGGGGCACTGCTGCTCGCCCCCAGTGAAAATCTCTTAGTCGGTTTTACGATAGCCGCGGAAAGAGTTGGGGTGGTGAAAATTCTAAAAAGGCACCACACAGCTAGAGCCAGAGCACCTTATGACGCTCTTATTAGGTATGAGCAGTAGGTTTGTTAAGCAATCGCTTTACTATAACAGCGATATCGTCGCAGAATCGACACGTAGAATCCTTATTTGGATTAAAGAAGCTCCAGATAGTGCGTGCGTTCTATTTGCATGGAGAGATTGATATAAATAATGCTTTCAAACTTGACACTTTTGAAGTGTGTGCCATCTGCAGTTTCTTTCATCTAAGGTAGAATACCAAAATGTGTCATTCTGTGACGATGCCAATTAGTTTAGCAGAATAGTGCACCTATCTACTCCAATGTCCCTGTCATCTGATGTAACCAACTTAAACAACATCAAAGTCACATAAAGGAGCTTACCTTAGTTTTAATTAGATTTCTGTGTAGACTTAATTGTTGATGTAAGATCTAATTAGTAGTTATACTCTTTAGACATTGTTTACTCATATCCCTAAGGATACATTATATCACACTAATATCATATTATATATGCGAGAGTTTGGTTGGATGGATGTACGTTTGTTACTTGTTCACGCCAAAACTTCTGAACGCATCGATCGAAATTTTGCGATGATGTACATAATATTGATGCTGGCATACACCTCGACTAACACAAAGGTATTTTTATCCCATAAATCAGTTCCCATGTGAAAAAATGACCTCTGAAGATTTCCATAGAAACATTGCGTGCGAAGCCGCGGGAGAAACTAGTTTACGACTCATACCTAAAATACTTCAGACCGTCATTTCACGGATTCGGGACGGATCCGTGTTGTAGTTTGTAAAATCTGTTAGCATATTCAACGTCTCGTTCTGATTTACATGAGCTTTTGTTACTATTCAGTAGATGTAACCATTTCTATTCATAGGTTCTTGGAATTAGCCTTTACATCGCCTTAAGCTGGGTACTCACTAGCTCGCTGTAACCGTAACCGGACCGATACAGTTACATACGAGTTTCTAGTGTGTCCGTGTGAGGATCGTTCTCGACGTTCTTGACGTCCACCGAGCGTCTAGGTTAGAATTAAAAACGTTTAGGTATTTCCATGTCGCCCCATAATCATATAATTTTATTACTGTGCTCGTCCACGCATTTATTTTCTTTTGACTGTTTAAAGGAAGGCAATATATCATAGACTTTGCTTCTTTTTATGAATAGTGCACTATACTGTACTCTCTCTTCTCGTCTCGTCTTCGAATATATGGGCTTGGAAAATATCGGCACAAACGAGAACTTCGTTTTTTATAAAACTGACAGATTACATATTATGAATAAAAATTTTATTCCTTCATTTAGTAAAAAAATAATGCGTGGTCGGAGTAAATATGTGAAATAAAGTATCGTTTGAAGATAATAATAATAACAACACAAAGATGGAAATAATAACAAAAATGTACGCGGCATAAAATTAAATAATCATTAATAATGTTAACCAATAACGAAAGTTTTAAAAGTTTTGATTAGTCCTAGGTTAGAGTAAAACTAGCGAGATGTAACTGTAATCGCCGCACGGTAACAGTTACAGATCGCTAGTTAGAACCTGGCCTTACATCTTGATTGTAAGATTGTAACTAGCTTTATGACGGTTGCTAGACGGACCCTTCAAATGTTTAGATTGTATTTCTAATTTAGTTCACAAGTTTCGGATTGTGTAGAGAAAATGAACAGATTTATCAGATCTAGATACTGACTCAAATTGGAATATTTCCATAAAATGTCCCATTCAAACCGTCCTTTTAATAATCAAGTAGTAGCTGTTACCCAGAAATTAATCAGCGTTTATTTTTTATAGATTTTAATTTGAGTCAGTAGGTATCTATGTTGTTTTCAAAGTTACCTACAGCCAACTTCTTGCCAAATTACATTTGAGTTTCCTTCCGCTGGATGTATACGGGTAACAAACAGACCAAGATCCACTTTAGGTTTGATTATTATCCAACTAAATTGGTCCCAAGTGTTTGACTTGAGCATGAATTTCTATGTCTAAACTGTTGAAACTATGCGGAAATCTACTTCACTCCACATAAAGGTCAGAGCTCATTTAATAACCACCGCTCCCACATAGCACCCGCTCGTCTCCATCTCCAGTAATGCAGCAAGCTCGCTTACCGCACGCTGTTTGCTGTTTTATGCTGTCACTATAAAATGTTTCAAAAGATTTACTATGAAATAAAGCCCATATTTAAAGATACAATCAAATAGGTATGGGCTTTAACTCGTAACATTAAAATAAATACAATGACAGCAAAAAACAGCTTTTTTCTCTCTTTTTGTTCTTTTCGGTAGCTATGTGAGATGTGTGTGCTATGTCCCATGGTGCCTTTCCGATGGAAGTGGCAGTGATATCAAAAAACAGGAGGCCTTTTTAATTATCTTTTTCGTTTCGTTTATTTTTTTATGCTAATTGGTACCTGCTCTAATTCTGTGTATAGGAGTAGAGTACACCAATTGGCCGAAACGAAACAATCAATTTTGTGTTAGAAAATTAAAAAAGGCCCTCTGTAGCGGATTTATGACAGTTTTCAAAAAAACATTTGCCAGACACTCGCAAGATTTTTCTGAAAACTCCCGGATATAACCACCATTCACTTTCGGGTATCTAAATCCCTGCCGACAACGTATACACACCGAACAATATAACGAAACAGTCGATCCATCTTCCTCAGATACGATGAAGTTTCGGCATGCAAATTAGCATTGTGATAAAGAGACAACTTGAGTCGAATTTAAATTGAGCAATTTCCTAATGTGCTCAGCGGTAACAGTTTACTGGCTTTGTAGAGACGAATCTCTTATTAGGGCACTTTGAGAGGCGCCTGTCTCCATGCAAAGGAAGTTCGTTGTTTATAACCCGGCCAAATACCTAACAGATGTGCGATAAAGATCATTGCAGATCTATGAATCAATGCTCGCACACCGCTCTCGCACGCTACCCTACCTCAGTTGGCGACAGCTAGCAGCAAACTCGCTGTCCACGCACGGTCAGCAAAGTGTCTTTTGTTCGAATATTAGGAGGTTACGCAGCTCATTATTTTTTAAGTGTAGTTTGTATTCTTAGATTTGATCAGTTGAGCTACCTGTAGATTGTTTGCAACAGTCTGCAGTTAGCTCAATTGTTTCAATTGTAAATACTAGTTCTAATTATTTATATTATTTGATTGTAATTTTCATTGTAAAAGAAGGTCTTCTTAGATTTAAATTTAATTTTGGTCGTAGTAACACTCCATTCTATGCAGAAATAGACTCTCTCAGTAATAAAGTCATCGGCAACCCGTGGAGAGCGGACTGGCAGACAGACGGCGAGTAAGATTAGCATTAGGGTCCGCTATCATCACCTATTGGAATTAAATCATAAAATACTTTATTATATATTTTTTGGCGCAGACCGTACCTGCAAGCGTGTATTTTATACAGCCATCCAGGATATTAAATCTTAACTTGATCGTGAAAAAACACCGAAATCCTTGGGTTCTAAATTCAATAGTGGACCATTGTAGGTTTATGTTACCTAACGAAACAAAAGTTTTCATACGGATATTATATTAGGTTCTTGACAGAAGGGTCGATACACAGCCCGCATGCCCAGCACGGGGATTATGGCATTACTAAGAGTTAATAGGCATATATGCGCGCCCTGATATCAGTGGTGGCATTATGTCCAACAGTGGACTGATAAAGTTGTTGATGTGATACCGATCTATCACATCAACAGCTTTATCAGTTCACTCGTCGATCTTCAATTCAATTTCAAAAATTCTTTATAACCTTAGTTAAAATTAGACCTCGTGGTGTAGTTGGTTACATTCCCGTACTGATGGAAGGATGCGGGGACAAGTCCCGTCGAAGTCGAACATTTATGGGATATTAATTGATTTTTTAGAAATTACCCTGAGTGTGAGGGCTTACGCACTATAATAACAAATACCATAAAACTACGTTTATATGGAACAACCAAGCATCAGGAAATCTTCTAAGCTGCCGGCGGATAAACTAAGCTCTAAGGAACAATTAAGTAAAGGGAATTCGTTGTTTTTCCTTAAGAATGTCAGGCACTCTTGTCCTTAAATTACTTTGATAGGTACTAACGCGTAAAAATAGAAGCATCTCGTGGATTCCGGATGACGGAAATGCTACAAAACAGATATATTAGTTTTGTGTACGGTTGAAAGATTTTGCTCTCAAACAAAATTGTTTTCAATTATAATACGTCTCTAATATCGTGTTTATTCAATGGAAATAAGCTGATCCATCTACAACACAGCGCTCATTCTCATATTGCTCTCTTCAATTTGAAGTAACAGTAGATAAATATGATTGTGGCCTTGTCGTGGCTTACCATAGACCTTTTGCTACGACGTAGCATGCCGTAGACACCATTTGCTACGACGTAGCTCCCCGTAGACACCAATTGCTACGCCGTAGCTTGCCGTAGCAAAAACTTCGAACTAAAAACTATAACATACCTTCTTTCAAAAGCCTAACGCAATTCGATGGACTCGTTACGGACTTTTAGCAAACTAACTCCAAACTGAGTTATCCGAATTTGGAACTTGCGCTGTTGGCATAGAATCCAAACGGGTGTATTTTGAAGTTGGTAATTCTGTTACAGGTTGTTTTCAATAGCTTGAATGCAATGCAAAGTGTACTCAACAGTTGTTGCCTTTTCGTCATTATTGTGAGAGAGTGAATGCAAAGAATGTTCAGAGAATGTGTAGCCATGGCTTTCGCGCCCTACAACTCAGTCTGTAGATATCGTTAGAGCCGACTCGGAGAACTTCAAAGAAGCTTCTTTCTGTGTTTTAACACCTCCACGCCGATCACACGTCTGCTTGCCAAGCGTGGTAATATTAGCAAAGTTTAGGCGACGCATGTCCAGCAGTGGCCATCTATGTGATGAAGATCGAAAGCTTTGCCTTATTTTTAGTACATTAACATTCCTACTTTTGATATCGAAATAATAATCCTTGATTATAACAAAGTTATATAACGAAATATTATTTAACATTCTGAAAACGGAAAGTGTAATGAATTTAGAATTTGCTGATTGTTCAAAGGGTCCATTATGAAGCAACTGGCTGCCGCGCGCTACTTCGTTCGTCTTTGTAGAATTAAATTTAATCTTGTGATTATATTAAGTATTTATGTCTGCGACGTTTGTACACTTAATTCCCAGGGTAACTGCCTTTTCTGATTACTCGGAAAAGTTTCGGTTCAACATCAGCAAGCTCGGATGTCAAAAGCTTACTGCATCGCAGCCTGCACTTTCGAGTTATTTTTAAATTAATATAGTTCTACAACATAATCTCTACCTATATTGGTCCACTGCTGGACGCAGGCCTCCTCCTGTTAACCGTCTTATTAGCTTTTATCTCATGAGGGTATTGCCTATAATCCCTAAGCTGGGCCCCACCTATGCGGGTTGGGAATCGCAGATCGGTGGTAGAATTGTTCAGCGGGAGCCGTTGCTGCCAGCTCCCCTTAGTCGCCTCGTACGACAACCGCAAGAAGAGTTGGAGAGGTAGAAATACGAAGCTGGCACCACACGGCACTACCGGTTCTACACGTACGGTTCTACACGTACGGTTCTACACGTACGGTTCTACACGTACGGTTCTACACGTACGGTTCTACACGTACGGTTCTACACATACGGTTCTACACGTACGGTTCTACACGTACGGTTCTACAGGTACGGTTCTACAACAACATTTATGAAAGTTTAAGCCAAATTCATTCAGAAGTTTTGTAATGGAATCAGTTCAGTTCAGTTCAGTTCAGTTATTTATTTTTAAGAAAATTTTCTTACATCATCTCTTACATTATCAATCCTTGCAAATATCTAAATTCTTGCTTTTATCATTTGTGATGCAAAATTTCAGCATGATTCGTCCACTTGTTTTAACATGAAGGAGTAAACAAGATCGAAAATAATAATGCACAACAATTCACACAGCATCATCTAGCCCCAAGCTATCCGACATACCTAATTCAATACATTACCTACATAGTTAGATATTATTTATTTTAAATACAAAGTACCCAGAACACCCGGCACACATGTCTGCTGAAAGTAAAACCATTTGTCTTTAGGTGGGAATTGAACCCGTAACCTCCTGCGTCGCAGGCGGGACTTCACGTGAGTGTGACTTTTTTCTCCAAACAAAATTTTTGCTGTCTGGTTTTCCCTGTTACCTCAACGGCTATTGTTTTCTGAGATGGCAAAAGGATACCATTTTTCATAATTCATGGGATGTAGATAGTAGTTCATCTAGGAATAACGCACGCAAAGCCGCGCACAGCGCTAGTAAAACATATTCTGTTTTATCTTTTTTTATTTCAAATTCATTTATTTATCTGTGATACACAGGTATTACAGGGATGTTCAGACATATAATTAAGAGCACTGCGATCTGCCATTATTCCAACAAATCGCATACACGATTGAGTTATCACTTTACTTCTCACGCAGCAACAGAAGCACGCAGAATCAGATAGTTCCACAAAAGAACCTCCATCAGAAGCTGTTCCACACTTGAGCAAAGCTTTCATTCTTTCATTCATTTAGAATGTAAACATTGCGTTGTTCATACATTCATTTCCTGCGAGGGAATGCAAAGGGCTGCGAGGACCCTCAAAGGGACGTAAACAACTGAGATAAAAAAGAAAAACTTACGTATGTAACATTACTGAAAATATTATAAGGTCTAGCTCCTGCTCGCGGCTTCGCACGCGTTTTTTTGAGATTTAAAAAAACGTACAAATGAGATCCTCAGCCCCTTTTTTTCGGTTAAGTCGGTTTAAAATCATTATTTTTGTATTGTAAATGCAAAAGTTTGGATGGATAGATAGATATTACAAAATATCTATCTATGTAATGTATTATATTATTATGTATATCAGTCATCTAGTACCCATAACACAAGCTCTGCTTAGCTTGGGGCTAGATGATGCTGTGTGGATTGTCCAGCATTATTTATTATTATTATTATTATTTGTAGTGTTGTTGTTTGTTTTTTACCTCTTTTCACCAAAACTACCAACGAGATCTGGCTGATGTTTTTTTTAATTTGCATGTTTGTAGTTCTTCATAATAATTGGAATAACATGTCATACTATTTAGGGAAAAGTGTGTAAGGAAGCTAGTAACCCAGAAGTTATTTTAAATCTACACCTACTTGTATCTTTCCTGATATCAGCACACAACAAAGGAAACCGAAAAATATTCATGTTAAAATGGCGGTATGTACCTACTCCTGAAATTTCGCAATGTTTTGCTACAATTTTCATCAAATTTTCTCCGTAAACAAATCCTATTATACTTGCCACACTTCCCAGTATTGCCCCTATCAAAAAATACCTGACTCTCGCAAAGTAGAAACCAGGCAACGAAATAAAAAAACTCGTAATTTTCTTTCACAAACTCTGTTATCCACTCTCATTTTTTCGTCAGCAAGAGTGAATTTTTCCGAGAATTTTCAAAAGTTAATGTAGAGTTAGGTATAAAGCCTATATTCAAATGCTGTACACATACGATGGCGAATTTACAGAATATCATCACATCAACAATTATGAAACTTTCACCTGCTTTTTCAGTGGACAGCGGAAGCTTTGTTCTTAAAGTTGAAGCCCTTGAAAGCTATCTAAAATCCAGTTCCGCTTAGGGGTTTGAATATCGCTGGCGACTTCGCGAGTCAACCATACCTCTAGCACTGAAATAATTTGAATCAATCAATTTCATCGCTGCCAGGCCAGCGGTATAAGTCCTGACAGTGCGTACCTCCTTCGTAAGCCGCAGTCGGCCAGCACCTTAATGCAGGAACCTGTTCACTTTGTCACAGAAGTTAAAATGGTAGGTTTATTTACTTTGTGCGAGTGAGTTTCAACAAAATGGTAGAACAGTGGAAACCAGTCTTAAGTAACCTAGATAACTTTAAAATAAAAATGAAGAGAAAAATCTTTAAAATGAAAAGAAAAATCATTTAAAAATGAGGAGAATATCTTTTAGACTACTTTTCAGATTGTAGAAGTTTTTTTTGAAGGATTGCTTGTAGAATAGTAACCATTTTGTACATCTTAGAACTTTCCTATTCCATAATTTTCTCATACCATGATACAAACTCTTGTTTTCCTCTTTCTCGATTCATCATCATCATCAGCCTATGTTAGTCCACTGCTGGACATAGGCCTCCCTAATGAGCGCCACAGCACCTTGTCTAGCTTGCCGCTTCCAGCATCTGCCTGCAGTCTTTCGAAGGTCGTCATCCCACCTGGCCGGAGGGCATCCTGCACTACGTTTGCCGAGTCATGGTCTCTACTCAAAGAACTAGTAAGCTGAAGTAGCAGTGGCCCGCTTTCTTTGAAATCATCAAGTCGAGTAATTTTTTATCTTAGAATCCTATTTTTGTCGCAAAGCAAAGTTATTGTAGTGTAAATTACGTGAGGCCTACACGTATGCCGATGTTGACATGATGAATGAAAACAAAAATACTAAATATATTTATATACGTAGCGAAGTAAAAATCTCTAATATTCATTGTTATAATGAATGGTCTAATCTGTGTTTTTCTGTATAACCAGAAAAAACAGTGTCCATTGAATAGATGAATGTTGTTTTACACTGAAAATGTTGTTTCAACTTGCGGTTGAAAATTACATAACAGGCCACTAACAAAAGAGAATTTTTGTTAACAATTTTAACCCAAAAAACGGAATAGGTACATATCTAACAATCTAGTCAAGCGAATTAATTCAGAAACAATGGGTTCCGCTGCTTCTAAATTGCTTTTCTGAATTTAATTATTTAATTTAGGTGTCTATTCCGATTTTGATTTTTAATTCACTGCGACCATGATAAGCCTAATGTGGTCGTCATATGTTGTATTGCGTTCGACGTCCACTGTTCGCCACCAACCCTTGCAGCACTTGAAACGTTGAATATTCCTAGACGTAACCACACGTCTAAGAATATTCAACGTTTCAATGCTATGCTCGTCCGGGCGATCTAATTTTTTATTTATTATTATTTTTGTGCTTTATTTCTTTTAGACCTTACAGGACTCCTAGACACGTCACAAAATTCAAATGACATATATGTACAACAAGGAAATAAAGTGATCACTTCGATTGTTTG
This sequence comes from Eupithecia subfuscata, assembly GCA_963564075.1. NCBI lineage: Eukaryota > Metazoa > Arthropoda > Insecta > Lepidoptera > Geometridae > Eupithecia > Eupithecia subfuscata. The sequence continues at coordinate 14,751,023 of OY751114.1, forward strand.
TTTACTTCAATCTTTTAACGCTAAGGCAAGGAATCGAACAAGAAACCTTTACCTTTTTAGGTTGTTAGTTTTCGCGCTGGAGCAAATAATAATAATAATACATTTATTTCAGACAACATTAGAACAAGTACAGATCTTATTAACTTATTCTACGGTCCATATGAATATATACCTTAAATCTAACATTCATAAAAATATAAAAACTTATTTTAAATAAAATTGCACAAGTTCTAAATTTGCGGCGGCGACGTGTATGACGCAATCAGGGTGTCAGCTGACGACGGTGCACGGCGGTGTCACCTCAAAAAAAAAACTCGTATCAAGGTTTTTTATTTTTTAAATAATCTGATATGTTGTTGTAAGCCTTTTTATAAGTGTTAATGACAATTTAGTTTTTGCCAGCGCTTGCCCAGATGGATGTCACGCATTGCAACAGAGCTCCGAACAACTCTCATATCAGTTAATTGTTTTGTTTTTGGTTTTTACCTACACACGAAGGCATTTGATATCTATTAAATCTAACTCGTACACCATGCCTAGCCCGATGAGGGAGATGAGAGGATGATGAAGAGGATACGTTAAAGATTAACTGGCCCACAGACAGTTGAGGACTTCTGTGGTGCGGCGGGCGAAGGTCCGCCTGCGACGCAGAAGGCTGCGGGTCCGATTCCCGCCTCAGGACAAATGTTTTTGTACGATCTGCAGATATTTGGTTCTGGGTGTTTTCTATGTATATTAAAAAATATCTATCTTTGTCAAATGTATTGCGGTAGATTAGTTATCTAGTACCCATAACACAAGCTCTGCTTGGGTTGGGGCTAGATAATGCTGGGTGAATTGTCAAAAATAAACGAAGGAGAATACGAAGCCCTATGCACTAATATAGAACATACCGCGTCCCAAAAGTCATCGGCGCTATCAATAACAAAATGGGATTTCACTGAAGCAAATTTGAGTAGCAAAATGAAGACCCACGCGATACTGCGCATTTACCAACCCACCTTAGGCACAGGCGTCATTTTACTGTTTCGTTATATGTAGGTTTGAATATTCTAGGAATTCCACAGTGAATAATTATTTCTGACCAACAAAGCTGTAAAATTCCAAATGACGAACAGGTAACACATAAACACGTTACTCGTTTTACTGTTCACCTTACGGAACCCTAAAACAGTGGGCAAACTCGCATTGGTAAAGTTGAGTCAGTTAAAAGTTTTGATGGACAATATTTTGCGATTGTTAAAATATTTTGAATGGTGGATTTTTTTGGTAGAATTTAGTTATTGAACATTAAATGTTTTGACATAATCTTATATATAAAATTCTCGTGTCACAATGTTCGTTCCCGTACTCCTCAAAAACGGCTTGACCGATTCTCATGAAATTTTGTGAGCATATTGAGTAGGTCTGAGAATCGGCCAACATCTATTTTTCATACCCCTAAGTGATAATTTTAAATTTCTTCAGCTAGTATTTTATATAATGCTACACATGCTGAGGTGGTAGCCCTTTTTTACCCTACTTTTATGTCCTTTTTATTGTTCTTGTTCTTATAGTTTTAATTTTAGTAACAGTACCCACTTATTCTGCGAGTCTGTATGTATCTATATGGGTAAAAATAAATATTTTTCTTTCTTTCTAAGTACATTATATTAGCTGGGTTTCCACCGCGAGCCGATCGGGTGCGGTCATTCATGACTCCCTTTTAACTCGCAAGAGTAAACTGCATACTTGTATTTCCCCAACAAATAGTCGAAAGAAAACGACTGAGCGAGCAGGAAGCTTTCAAATGATCTCCGCTCACTCATCTCTCATTTGTGCAACACATCTCCTATGTTTATGGACAATAAGCTGACGTTTAAATCCCACATTCAAAATATATCAGATCGTGCGTATCGTGCGTATCGGGTTTGTACTTAGAGTAAATAAAGATTTTAGTTATTGGAAAACGATCGTGTGTTATTTTTAATTCCCTGATCAGAAACATCTTAGAATATGGTTCTAGTGTCTCCTTGACAGTCTTGAGTCTCGAATTCAGTCAAAGTTTATTCAACATCTTAAATTTAAAATCAATAACTTAAATCTATCTGTAATAGTTAATAATAATAATAATAATTTATTTCATCACAAATATACATGCATACATAATACAACAATCACTAGATTAACTTAGATTTATTCTTATTTTGCTACATTATATTAAGACTAATAGTGACTCACTTTGATCTCTACACTAGGATACCCTGTGCTGTAGAGATTGAAGAACATTGATTCACTTCAAAGCCGACGCACGATTAAAGATCAAATGTTGTTGTTTAAAATCAAATGGAACTTGGTTGTCTCATTGTATTTGTTACATCAATCAATCAATCAGGTTTATAATGTCCACGTATGAATGCTCGTGAAACAAATAACCTTTTCATGTTAAACAATCATAAACACTCATAATTCACAAAGAAAATTACAATCTACAAATAGAAATAAATTACAACTAGTATTTACAACTGAAACAATGGAGCTTACTGCAGACTGTTGCAAACAATCTACAGGTAGCTCAACTGGTCCATATCAATACCAGTCGGAAAGTTGATAATTGATTGAAAATCATAAAACTAATTATGCAGGCAAATTTTTTATTTCTACAGTAAGTAGGTTGCACAATGAACAATTTTCTAAATGTAACATAAGTTTGCTCTGTAAGAATAACTCGAAAAAACTTTTGTGTATTCATACTTGATTTGTCTTTGCTTGTTCATTTCCAAATAATCGTCTGTAACGTTGTTGTGTTTTAATGTAAATAATGATTTTATTAGTGGCATCTTGATTGGTTCATACATCTATACTAATATTATAAAGAGGAAAGATTTGATTGTTTGTTTGTATTGAATAGGCTCCGAAACTACTGGACTGATGTGAAAAATTCTTTCATCGGTATGAAGATTACTGATAGTGACATAGGCTATATTTTATCCCGGAATTCCCACGGTAACGGGAACTACGCGGGTGAGACCGCGAGGCGATCGTCTAGTAGCTATATATACCTACTGTTAACTTTAAGAAAATTGTTTGTGCCCTAATAAACGAAAAAATCAAATTATATTTTCCCCCTCATTACCCTTCCGCGGTGAAAACCCGGGTTCACGCTGCATTCATTCAAGGTAAGCAAGACAATTCGTAATAATTAAGTATGAGAAAAGACGACCTCTGTGGCGCGGCGGGCGAAGGTCCGCCTGCGACGCAGGAGGTTGTGGGTTCGATTACCGCTTCAGGACAAATGTGTGTACGATCTTTTAAGATTGTTTATTGTTAACTTATTTCTTTTTAATGAATATATTTAAGTAGGTACCAAGTCTTATTAGATTCATAGATAGCCCGCTTACTATAGTGAAATCGTTAAACAACGAAACTTTTTATAGTCAAATGGTATCCTACCAGGTTCTTTTTGAAGAACGAAATACAAAATAAAACCTTAAGAACTAATACGTCAGGATCTGTAAAAATCTACTGAGAATAGTAGATATCAAAATAAACAAATCTTCCCGTTGCAATATCTAAGTGGCGTCAGGCTGTCTGAATACCCCTTAATTACAGGAAGCAAATGTACGAGTTAATTAAAATCCTGTTACCCTTCAATTACGAACATGTGAGTGTTGTTTATGTATAACTGCGGTGTTGTGAGTCTCACTCACGCTGGGGGGGAGACTGGGTGAACATTATAATGAGGAGATTTCGAACGGGTCACATATTGTTCGAACAGTCTAAAAGGGTTAAAGAGGCGCTATGAGTTTCTAAGGAAGCTCCAAGAATTAGCAAGCTGAAGTGGCAGTGGGCCGGTCGTACCTCGTGAAGAACCGACAACCGCTGGGGCAAGCGTGTTCTTGAGTAGAGACCACGACTCAAAACGCAGTGTAGGATGCCCCGACCAGGTGGGATGACCTGCGAAAGACTGCAGGCAGATGCTGGAAGCGGACAGCTGAAAACAAGCCGCTATCGCGCTCATTAGGTGACCAAATTGCTTCCCACAAGCTTCAAACGATGCCGACAATATGAGATGCACCTAAATGTTACGAGTTAAAGCCCTTACTTGAAAACACGTTTTTGTGATGGGTGGTAGCTGTGGAGGAATTCATGTCGACTTCCCGAATTCAGAAGTAAAATAGTTTTCTAAAAAGAACACCTTCGAGCTAAATAGACGGTGCGAATATTTCGCAGAACAAAACAAACAATCAAATAATCTAAAGTATTTAAGTATTTACAAAATAAAAACACCAGCAAAAACACTTAAACGCCCATTGTGTCAATTTAAACAGAGTAGGTACCTACTACGGTACGTATTATAGATCTGGGTGTAAAGTAAGTTCTCGAATCCTCGATCTTAATAAATAAATCTTGTATGAAGATGCGAGGGATCCCAACTTCGGTTTTTAGGTAACAGTTCAAAGTTTTATGTTTGAAAGAACAGATGTTGTCATTGGGATGTCATGTCCGACTATGCATGGTCTATGCAGCGACCATGCTATTTTTATTTGACCTATACTAGTCCAATGCTGGAGATAGGCCTCCCCTAATGAGCGCCATAGCGTCCTGTCTTGACCTTGCCGCATCCATCTGCCTGCAGTCTTTCGCAGGTCGTCATTCCAACCGGCGGCCGGAGGGCGTCTTACAGACTTACACTATGTTTGCCTACGTTTCTCATTATTATAATATATATTTTCTTTGTATTGTTATAATCAATATTCTGTTTTAATAAGGCTTTCGGTTCCGACCACTAATTATGTATCAGCACTGTGTAAGTTCCAAAACTTGGAAACATCGACACTAAGCTGCATAACATCTATAACTTGAAACAAAGTCGCTCTCCGCGTCTGTCTGTCTGCCTGTCTGTCTGTATATCCGCTAACTTCCTCTAAACCATGCAACGGATTTTGATGCAATTTTCACCAATGAACGGAGTGATTCAGGGTAAAGGTTAATGAATTCGGTGAGGTTTTGTGTCATCCTCATCGTCGTCGTCGGCCTAAATTGGTTCACTGCTGGACATAGGTCTTTCATAGTGAGTGCCATAGTGCCTTGTCTTCTGCTTTCATTATGCTTGCGACAAGCTGAAGACAGCTTTTGTGACAAATTGACACATATTAATGATGATGATTTTTGAAGATGTTGAAAAAGTTATGGCGATTGGGAGCTTTTCTTTCATGCGCCGCGTAAACCAATAAAGTTATTTATCTAAGTTGTTCTGTTACACATGCATAGCAGGGGCATGTCGCTAGTTATGTATAAGCAGCTTTCATACATGATACGAAGTCACAGATAATCATAACAGTTTGTTAGAAACTCTGTCATTAAACTTGTTATTAGTAAAAATATTAAACCGGGGTCTAACGGGGATTAACAATCGGCTGATGTAAACGCCTTAGCCAGAAATGATTTCATGATTTTCTTTCGAATTTTTCACTCCGTATTAAGCCCTAATGGTAGTTTATACAAACACTTGCTTGGCCCACGACGCAGATGGTACATCTGCAGGTCCTCACGCGCCTCTGCGGGTCACATCGCCGAGCAGTGAATCAGTCAAGTGATCAGACTACGTAATTGTCTGACATTTTAACATTATCCATTTTCATGTGAGGACACGGAACGAATTAGTCCCGCGGCAGGAATCAAACCTGTCACCTTCTGTGTCTCAGACTGTTTTGCACCTACTGCGTCGTCAATATTATCATTGCGTGTCAGTGGTAGCAAATTTTATAGGTATTTATTTTTAGAGGGTGTCCCTATCGCTTCTAAAGGTGTACCTTAGAAGAAGAAGTCCGTATATGAAAGCCTGCTCAGTCGTCGATATATGCTTGAGCATCGCTTTAAGGCATAAACGTTACGTATAAATAATCTATGACACAGCAAGCTTTCAAAATTGGGCCTTAGAATGGTAGTTGATACAAACGAGGTGTAGCCAAAAAATGCTTTAAATTCGTGTCATTTTCCTATTCACATACGTGCCCTTGAGTGAGTGTTAAGCATTGGAGTAAGGTTAGGTTAGGTTAATATTTTTGTTAACTCGCACATAAATTCGTTTTGGCTTCGAAATCTATAAAACGTTGGAAGACACCATCCCTCTGCTGTAACAGCTGTGTTTTTCCTCTACGGATGTAGGTTTATTTTTTATCGATAACGCTGACTTCAAGTTTGCAAGGTAGCAAAGTTTTGATGCCTGTGATGAGGTTTTGGTAAAATTACTCAACTTATTTTGTGTATCTTAATGAGAAAATTTGCAGAGTCTGTACTGTAAAGTTTTGAAGACGTTTACATCGTGGGTGGGCGCCATTTTGATAGCTTGGAACTGGTGAATTTTAATGAAAAGGACATTGCCATGGTGGTGTGGGACTTTTGACCCAAACGTGCTTTGCATAGAGTTTTATGGACTATGACGTATTCTCTGGGTTACGTAAATCGTTTGAAATAAAACGAGAAAGTAGTGGGTATCTAAATAATGTCCTTACTCAGTAACTGTAAAATTACCAACAATTTATGACTATGATTTTACCTAGTAACATACAATATATGAATTACTGAGTTACTGTGTAAGTACCTAGTTAATGTGGTTAGGGATGTCAAAAAAAAGAGATTTTTACTATTTTCTAGGTTCTACAAGTAATTTGTTGACGACCTCAGTGGCGCAGCGGGCGAAGGTCCGCCTGCGACGCAGGAGGTTGCGGGTTCGATTCCCGCCTCTGGACAAATGTTTGTACGATCTGCAGATAAATATTTGCAGATCGTACAAACATTAATTGTTCAGGGTGTTCTGGATGTTTTCTATGTATAATAAAAAATATCTATCTATGTAGTGTATTGTATTAATTATATTAGTTATCTAGTACCCATAACACAAGCTCTGCTTAGCTTGGGGCTAGATAATGTTGTGTGAATTGCCCAGCATTATTTATTTATAAATTTAGATTTTGCCACTTAGAAAATTATTAATATAATAATAACAATAATAATACTGGACAATCTACACAGCAGCATCCAGCCCCGAGTTTATCAAGTTTAACGTAGTGGTTTCATTCTCTTTGGCCCCAAGCTGAGCAGAGCTTGTGCTATGGGTACTAGACGACTTCTTATGAATACATCACATAGACAGATTTTCTATTAGTCGAAAAAAAAAAGATTCGAGAATTAGAAAGGCTTTTATATCGATGTATGACCTGATCTCTCTCTGGACGTGTCAATTTGCCGTCCCATCGTTTGCGTACACACTTGGGCACTATAAATGTTCCGCGCACCTGGCTAGTCGACGTTGAAACTGCCTGCCGCGGCCGAAGATTCGGCTCGACCATCATCATCTCGATACTAAAGGGGGGTATTACACTGATCGACGTTACGGGGCGTGATGTAACTTGTTACACAGCGAGCGTTCGTGCTGTCAGGACGGGGAAAGAAAGCGCTCGCAACGAGCAACGAGACGGATTTTAACACACGGCGTTAGGGCACAGGCTCGTGCGAATTACGCCCCGTCACACCGGTCAGTATCCGGCTTAAATCTAAATAGGTAAGTAGGTAATAACTTATTTATTCGAAAACATGACATATTTTTGGAAAATATGACGGATAAACAGACCAAAAACTGAAATTTGATGTACCTAGGTACTGTTTTTATTGTTATCACGTGTGAGTGACACGAACAAAAACTAGTTTCCTCAACAGAAAAGTGGGTATGGGTACCAACAGCTTTTAGGAAAATGTGTTATTACTTCCCCTAATATCGTATTCCATATTCATCCCATATCCAATGGCGTAACATGCTGAATTACTTACGCGCTTCAATAAAAATCATCCCACAAACCAGCATTAACACGCCAATTCATTCTGAAACATTCCCGTTATTTCCTCCGACGCCCCTTATTAAAATCACACGAACTAAGCGTCGAGTGTAGAACAAACAATGAAAAAATTCTCTCGTATATCGTTGTGGAAAAAATACCTACGGAATAGAATGGCTGCCGAGTCGGTTCCGCTATAAAAACCTACCCGAGCAAACTCCGTAATTCCCTTTTCGTCCCAGCCGATATAAAATATGAAAGACTGAACGAAATTCGCGCGCCACCCCGAGCTCGGCTTCGGGTTTCTCCGGCAGCGCTCGGGTGTGTTCGTACCGACGGAGCGGCAGTACCGAGGTCTACGTCAGCCCTAACGCGCTTCTACTAAGTCTGTGACTAAAATCCGTGTATATGTGTGTTCTCTGTGCATTTTTTATGTGACTGGTTATATTTTGTGTACTGGCATCATGTGGTTTGTGTGTAGGAGCGGACAGGATCTCACTTCGCTCGTTTGATGATCCGGAAAAATGGTACGTCTTTTGACGCTGTTTAGTTGATGATTTATACACGTTTGAATCTCCGGACTTTTGATTTTACAGCTGTGTTTCAAGGTTAAAAAAGACTTTTTGGATTAAACTTGTAACATTGATTGTACGGTTAGGATAACTTGGCATAACAACGTATAATGCGGTTATTAGAAGCAAAAGTTATGATAAGTAATTTTAGTGGCAATTTAGGACTTGCAAAATGTGGGTTTCGGAGAGCTTTTTCCGCTGTCCATAAATTTAGTTTTTTAGGCGCTAAACATAATTTGATACTAGAAAAGAAAAAAAAAATTTGATAACGTGTAGGTAGGTACATACATAAAAGATTAAAAGTTATGTCACAATAACTCAGTTATCGTCATAATAACATGTAATATTTTTCTGCTCCGCAGATATATTAATGTACCCTATTGGAAAGCTAGTCAGCCCAAACTTAAGAAATAGGCTTTTGTTTCAAAATGAAATAGTTTTTAGGTTTTGAGATTTATTTCGCGCTACAATAAGTCGAAGACAAAATAAATTATAGCGATGAACTATATATTTTAACATAGAAACTATCGTAGTTTGACGAAATTATTACGGTGGATAACTACGAACCTTATATGTAGATACCTATATTGTGTTTCTGTAGTTAACCCGCTTACATTCGTAATGAGATCGAAATATTCAGTAAAAATTAAAAAAAAAAAAATGATTTATTTACATTATAGTATTTAACAGATTAAAGTAACATATCATGTTCCTCAGACACAATAATACCTTAAAGAAAATCAACTTAATACATAAATATAAAAGAACACAGTTCAAGTCACAACAGTTGTTAAATAATAATATTGTAAGTGGAATAATATATTAATAATTTGTGTTTTTAACCACCGATATAAATATTTAATTGTGAGCAATGTGCTCAACAAATAAAAGCATTCATTTGGCCTGCCACAATCCGATTAACGTAATCTATGTTGACACAGTGCATCCAGATTAATCAAAAAATAACATCATTTCCATAGATCCAGCTAAAATTTTGCATTAAAATTGTTTCAACCTCCGTCGTTATACACTTTACAGAAGTTAGAATTTTTAAAATTGTACGGATATACTTCGAATTATTGAAACTACGCAGGGGCTGAATTTCGCAAACCAATCGCTTTTCTATGACAATGGTGTCGTCGCAGAATCGTCCATAGATGTAAAAAACTCTAGATGCGTGCGGTGCTCCTTGCACGGAGATTGATTGAAATTGTAATTTATTTATTGATGCAATTAGAACTTATACTTATTACAGTTGGTTTTTAAATTAAATATTGATGTAATGGTTTTAAGTTTTGACACGCGTCCCCAATTCAATTCTTGGTTAATCATCTGTAGTTACTGTCATCAACAGTAAAATACCAAAATATTACTAAATATTATAATGAAGCGATTCATTTAGTGGACCCTGTTCCTACGTACCCATTGTAGCTACTCCAAGTAACTCTCTCCGTGGGCTTGCCAATGTTTGCCAATTATAATGTACGTCCTGCGCACATGGCCAGTTTTTATTTTTCTTTAAATTTTTGTTGACTATAATGACTTAGTCCGTTGCAGATTGAAACCCCCGCGTTTCTCTTTATTGAAGTTTTCTATCTTCCAAGAATGAAGGACTCTCTTTATTGCAGACCTTGTTAACTTTGTAATGTAAACCAAATACCGAATAGAATATAAACGATCAATGTCTAGCTCTAATAGAACAACCAATCGAGTTACCTTCAATACCAGACCTGACAAGGTGAATGTTCATTTGTAACTGAATTTAGCTTTCTTCGATAGACGTTACTACTTCAACGTCACCATTTAAACTGTGGTATTGAGTGTCCTGTCAAGAACAGCTCTGCCTGTTCAAGTTTCTTTGATAAGGCATTTATAAAGAACATATTTGCTGGGTACTCAATAGATAAATGCGGGTTCTTATACCTTTCTGATTGCATGGCATGTCAATTTGTGCGAGGGCGGGCACGCGAAATGCATTTTGTTGGATCTTAACAGATTTGATATAACGCGGAGTTGTTGCCAAATATTGTTTCATCCTTATATTATGCAATGGATTATCGCATAGCAGCGCTAAAATCTATTATTTATCTTTCATTATCATCTCATATTATCTTACTTCTATCTTTCCCATCGAGATTTGTCAAGAAAATTCTTGGATTTTGCACCACGATAATGCGCCATCGCACAAGGCCGTTGGACGCCGTGGACATTGTGACCGAATTATTGACCATGACCAAACACTCGACAAATACCATCGAGAAACCACCATATTCACCAGATATGGCTCCAACCGACTTCTTTCTTTTCCTAAACTCAAATTACCACTTCGTGGTACCTGGTAGAAGACATAAACGAGAATTCGCGGCAAGAACTGAACTCAATTCCGGAAACAGCGTTTAAAAAATGTTTCGATGATTGGATTTTTCGTTGGCGTAAGTGTATAGTTTCTGAAGGAGCATACGTTGACGATGATAAAATAAATTTGGATAAATAACAAACATTTTGTGTATTATTGATCTTTTCCAGGTACTTTCTTGACACTGAGTACTATGTCGTCTCGATAAAAATGTAAACTTTCGTAAGTCCCTATCTTTTTTCTGTCGACATATTCGCGACTTTTTCTGTCAAAAGTCACTGTCTTTGAAATACTCCATTCTGTCATTCAGTCTTCATTCGTCTCCTTTCACCAGTTAAAGGAACTTCATAGTCTATCTATACCAAACAGAAAATTGTTTTGTTACCTCTCTACGTCAAAACTGATTGGGTTAAAGTGTTGCATAGAGATAGTTCTAAGTCTGGATTAACAGGTTACTTTGATCCCCAAAACGCGTGCGAAGCCGCGGGTATAAGCAAGTAAGCCTTGCCGTACAGATTCCGTAGTCTAATTGAGTTTGAACTTCTAGAAACAAACTATTCTCGTCAGTTCAATTAGGAATAGGGGTCACCATAGCGTCCTCGAACAGTGTAGGCTGCAGTAGACAGCTTCACAATTTTTTTAAAAGCTTTTTGAGAAGTGTGCAAAGAACATTTCGTTGTAAATCAAATATGATGTTTTTTACAAAAAAATAAAAAGCGACTCCAAACTTCTGAATATTTTCACTGTTTTGGGACTCTAAAACTAAAGTTCGGATGTTTGAATTTAGATTTCAGATGTTTGTTACCGGTTTATGCTACAGCTACTAACCAGTTGGTACTCAAATTTTGCATAGATGTAGTTCAAGAATTGGATTAACATTATAAGCTTACTTTTTTTCCTGGAAGAACGCGTGCAAAGCCGTATAAATAGATTCTTAATAGCTTCTTATTAAATAACCTATTTCATCCTCAGTATCGTTATTTAGACGTTGAGAAATCAGCGTAATATTGCTTAACTGACGAACTTTTTATTAATATCTTACAATTTAACTTGTCAAAGTTAAATCCATTTTCAAAGTAAAGTACACGTTTAAACATTTCCACGATTCAGAGATTCATTAAATGACTTTAATTAATGTAATAAATACGTAGATATAACTCGGTGGGTTTGAATCGGGACAAAAGGCGGTCTTATCACTGGAATCAATCTATTCTAAACGTTCAAAGGGAGTTGCGAACAAAACGGCCCACAAGGTCCGTAGCTGCTGTGGAACGGAAGTAAGTACCTCTAGTCTGTTGGATCTAGGCCGAATATTAAGGTTATCGTACACTTAAACTCTGAAATCACTGTCTCAACGCGAGCTTAGCAGTTTTCATTCTTTGTATGACCATCATCATCGGCCTATCTATACTAACCACTGCTGGACATAGCGCTTTGTCTTTCTAAGGAACTCCCTATTACAACGCACACTAATTTCACTATAACCTACTGCCAAAACTGCTTATTCCCCGAAGTTCTGTTTAAATTGTCCCAGTAGTTATGTGAAGAAAACTACTGGGACATAAATTGTTCGGGCTACTTTTACGTCGGTGTGTCTGTCTCGGAATTACGGGGAATAAGCGGCCAAAACGACACCGAGGTATAATTAATCCTGAAGGAAGAATTTCCTAGTTGATATTATATGCGACAACCTTAAAGTCTAAGGATATAAACTACCAACAGAAGTTACCTCTGTAAGTAAATACTAAAGTAGGATTCCCTTTCATATTTTATTAGTAATATTTATTGGAAGTTGGAAGTAAAAATAATGACATATGAAATGGTAGAACTAAAACAACAGACAAAATCACATTTTCCTATAACAACATTCCTCTATGTAGCTCATCAGAACTCAGACAGTTAACTATCTTCTACTGTCATAAAATCGGCTCAATTTTTTTTATGATTATCTATACTGCAAGTCACTATGCTCTGACTCTCGTGGACGTTAGGAATAAACTCAACGCTTTCACTGTCCTGCCTCTGCGGTGCGACTCAAAGAGCGCGCCGCAGAGGCTAGGCTAGTTAAGGTAGAACGAGTAGACGACGGGTATGTGCTTAATGGCCTATGAAAGTGTTAATCCATCACATACATAGATAGATATTTTTATTGTACATAGAAAACACCCAGAACACCCGGACCAAGTACCTGCAGATCATGCAAACATTTGTCCCGAAGCGGGAATCGAACCCACAACCTAATATATGGCAGGCTAATATGTCGCAGGCCTTCGCTCGCGGCGCGACATAGGTCGTCAGTTACTAAATTGTTTTGCGGTGAACCTACAATAGGCTCACAGAACATCAGTATCAGCCCTTTTCGATCCATTGCTATTTGCTGAGCATAAGCCTCTCTGTGTCTATGCCATTTGCCTCAGCCCTGCGCTAGTCTGGGCCAGGTTCAACCCCCGTCTTTCAGATATCGTCAGTCCATCATCGAATAAAGCAACTAAATTCTATCCGATCTTGATGTACGGTTGTGAAGCCTGGACACTCACCCAGAAAGAAGAACACAAACTTCTGGTGACGGTGCTCAGGAAGATCCTAGGTCTACTCTGACGAAAAAACGGACCCTGGAGGGTGCGGAAGACCCGGGAGATTTCTGAACTAGTGGCCGAGCCCAACATAATTGGCAAATTAAAATGGCACTGGCTGCGCCGGTTCGTCCACGTGCTGCGAATGGAGGTAGATTGTGCTGCAAAACGGGCTTTTCTTAGAGCGCCGGTTGGCCGACGACCAGTCGGTCGGCCCAGATACAGTTGGAAGGACGATGTGGAGAAGGACCCCTCACTTCAAATGTTCGTCCCCGCTTCTGTCCTCCGCCTCCGTCTAGTCCGGTACTGGCAGCGGGACAGAAGCGGGTGGATCGCCACCCGCTTCTATTCTGTCGGAGGCGTACTCGTGGCCAACTTCGGGGTTGATGCGCCAGGACAGTGAGTGAGTGAGTGAGTGTGATTCTATAGTTTGAGTGAGCCAACTATATCACATTACCTATGCACAAGTACACGAGACCGCCCTTTGATCAGCCGTCGCCTGTTAGTTTAGGATCTCACAATTACCAGACCGACGAAATTCAGGATAAATATTCATTGGTTCTGGTAATATTCGTTCGTTATGTCACTGGATTCGTTGGCTTGGCTGGATTTCATAGATTTTGCATAATTTAGGATATTTGGAAATGTTTGTATGATCTGCAGCATATTTGTTCCTTTTGTTCTGGATGCTTTCTATGTATATTAGTAAAACTATAAGTATATCAGTCATCTAGTATCCATAACACAAGCTCTGCTTTGCTTGGGGCTAGATAACGCTGTGTGAATTGTCCAGCATTATTTATTTATTTAACGTAAGTAGAAGCGTTACTAGAGGCCAATACCTACCTAGCAGTGGCTGAGATGAAGAGAAGCGATACCACAGTGAATGCGGGGCGGGTGCGGTTAAAATCAATCCTAACAAAGCAAAACTAATCCTCTCAAACACCAACAATTCAACGAGATATAATTTATAATGATATTACGAGATATAGGTACAAAGATAATACGAGTAAGCTATTTCTGAACAAGCATTGCCTCTGACATTACTTGGATGCGAGTTTAATACGAACCCGTCTAACAGAATTGACTTGAAGTTTTGTCAGCTGACAAGTTTTGAATGATATGCAACACTAACGTCTGCCAGCGGCTTTGCAATGGTATATGGCAAAGTGTAACGTGTGCAATTTAGTTTGATATTCTATGTATGTTAGTCTAAGGTAATTATTTATATGGGCCTTAGAATATCGTTTTACCATCTGTACTATTCTTACATTGCCAGAAACAAATGATTATTATAATGCGTAAGCGCACACTCAGGGTAATTTCTAAGAAATCATATAATATCCCAAAAATGTTTGACTTCGACAGGACTTGAACCCGCATCCTTCTCTCAGTACGGGAATGTGCTAACCAACTACACCACGAGGTCAAGTGACGTAGGAGTCGAAAATCTCTGGGACTTCCTACGGACTCTACACTTCCAACGGCTGTTAGCTCCACCTACAGGGGAAACATTGAAGTTTAAAGACTTAAGTTACATTTAGTTTGACGAGAGGTGTGGCGTTGCTCAATTCTGAGGGTTATTTCTATGAAATAAAAAAATAATTTTTGGGATATTATTTGATTTCCTTTATGATTATTATTAATTTTAAAGGCTTTACGTACCTGTCAATTAGAGGTATTAAAGCTACCTCCCCTACTTAATTTATGATGGTGTTCTTTGCAAGATGATCCAACGATCAGCTGCTTCATCGTTTAACGTTGACGTATTTATGAAAGCTTAGGTCAAAACGTCTTCATCAGCACAAAGGTATACACTGGGAACATGCCTCCCCAAACAAGGGGAGTTTTTCCCATATCCACCACGCTTACCGGGCGGATTGTATAAACATACATAGAAGGCAGCTTATCCTGGTAAAAAGATCTAAGTAAAATCTGTAGATATGGTACGATCTCCCAGCGTTTACTCAACCTGTGTTACTGCTACGCGCAAACACTCGCTCACAGTTACATTTCTAATCTTGTCCAAACTCTATTCACAAAAAAAAAATTACAATCAAATATTAGAAATAAATTAGAACTAGTATTTACAATTGACACAATTTAACATTCGTAAATCTAATGAACAAAAACGAGGGCATTGCTGTAGTTTTTTAGTCATTAAATCACAATAAAGTACGTCGTAGCAAGCACGCGTAACACGAACGCCGATTCGACTATGGCTGAGGTGGGTGAACCTAATTGCACCTAATTTTAGCCTTCCACTTTTGAGAAGATAGAAACTCATCTCCCCTCTTTTACTTAGATCGAGGTCCTGGTAGGTTATAGATAGGGTGAATAAGTTACTTATAGTAATTCCTTGGCAATTAAAATTTAATGATCCTACGGTATTTAAATATACGAAAGTGTCAGACTATATGTAGATACAAAAGTTTAAAAGTAGATTACATTCAAATACATGTCATATGTACATACACACTCTCGAAAAAGGTTAACATGTTCATTCCAAGGTGAACCCTCGTTTGTGAAATCAATTTTTACTCAACAAGCGTTATTAATTTGCCGAATGTTTTCATATAATATATATTTCTTTGAAATAAAGCTTCTGAAAAAACGAGCAGAATATAATACGAGTAGCTTTCGTTGACTATTATTATTTCCATAAAAATAAAACTACGGGTAATATACTCACATGTTCATTTTAACAGACCTAACGATCCATCCCATCGATGGGGTATCTTATTTATTTATTTATATTAGGGAATATTTCAGCACAATATACATATAATAGCGATGTATGAAGAGACAGGTGGCTATTAACAAGTTCCCACTTATAGAAACAGTATACAAATTTACTTTTTGGTCATTATGGTATTTAATAGTACCTATATTATGCAATTAGTGAATAAAGGACGGATATAAAGCGAGGGCCATAGATGAATCACGAGCAAGTGAAGGATTCTAACGAACTCACGGTGATTGAAACACTCGCTACGCTGATTCAAGTGTTACAATCCTGAGCGACGTACGCTCAGGATTCTAACACTTGAATCACGTGACGTGATTCATGGCTTTCGTTATAAATGTATTTAAGACTTGCATAATTATTATACTTTATATCATAACTACGAGAAAAAGAACCAATCAAGCTCGAGGAGTTATTTACACAAGAAGTTTTTAGGTCGAGTATTCTTTGCACAAGGAGTTTGTATCGAGTATTTTTTTGCGCAAGGAGGTTGTACAGCATTGAGATGGAGGTCGAATATATTGGTATGTTCTAAACTCAAACCCCAAAATAGTGACTAAAAGTGATTTAAAAAAATAAGCCTTTAAAGGGAGAATTATATTAAAAACATTTCACGATGGATAGCGGACATGATAAATCTAGAGGTATTATTATATTTTAAACCGAAAAAGATTCTGAAGAAGACCGTGGCGGTAGTCGCCTAGGTAACGACCCCACCTGCTTACCAAGCGGATATCCGCTTGGTACGATATCGTAAGAAACGACTAGAGAACCTAGAAGAAGACGGGTAACAGCTTCTTTCTGTGTATTTTAAACATCTCTACTACGATCACCAAAGAGCCCGCCATGTGTAGTGTATGGCCAAATCCCCCTTGTTTGGGGAAGACACGACATGACAAATGTGTGCCCGTGAGAGGCACTATACTTTTAATTCCCTTTATATTACCTGCCCACCAGTACACTTATCAATAACAACTACAGTAATTGTGATATAGTTACTTTAAAGGTCACAACGTGTGACCGACTGAACTGAACTTATAGAATTGTATAGATATAAAACATTACGGTGCGAGACAAGGTCATTGAAATAGGTAATTAATTTGTTTATCTACTTTACTTTAGGCATAATTACTTAATTGCTCATGTAATAAAATTATTTTGAATTTATTTTCACCATATCACCTTATGTACCTATGGTAAAAAAAGTGCAGAATAAATTTCTAAGTAAGGTATGCATAATTATTGCGCGACTAGACGATCGCCTAGCGGTTTCACCCGCGTAGTTCCCGTTCCCGTGGGAATTTTGAGATAATATTTAGCCTACGGCACTCCCTGAAAAGTAAGCTTCCAAACGGTGAAAGAATTTTTCAAATCGGTCTAGTAGTTTCGGAGCCAATTCAATACAAACAAACAAACGATCAAATCTTTCCTCTTTATAATAATAGAATAGTTAATATATGTAGATGCATCTAATTATGGCTTGAGTGTTAGTGCAATAGTCAGGTCACAGGTCACACAATTTTTTATTAGCCTTCTTTGGCGTCAATCTCTACGAAATTTTTTTAGTCTACATTTTAAGTAGATAGGTACCCAAACAAAACTTTTTTTAAGTCTACATTTTTAAGTCTGTCGAAAAACGTTAGTCCAGTCACTCATTTACCGGAACCGAAATCTTCTTGGTCACCATACAGTTCAGAGTTCGAAATTGTGTAAATAGAATCGAAATTGTGGGTTGGAATCGAAATTGTGGGTTAAAATCGAAATCGAGTGGAACACCGCAATCAAGGGTTGATTGTCCGGCAGGAGGCTTGAACGTCGAAGACATTGATCGATAGCTCTAAGCGAACTGATTAATAAGAGAAAGGATTGATTGCTTTTTTGTAGATTAATTCCGGTTCCGTCAGACGTTCACAGCTAATACGTAAACCATGGTGTCATTGCCAAGCCATGCTATGACGTATATTTTTAACCCCTGACGCAATAAGAGAGGGGTGTTATATGTTTAACGTGTCTGTCTGGGTATCTCTGTATCTGTCTGTGGTATGTAGCTCCCAAACGGATAAACCGATTTTCGTTGAGTTATTTTGTGTCATAGATAATTTTATCCCGATTGTTCTTAGCCATGTTTCATGAAAATCTGTTCAGGTGGTTGGAATCTTGCAACTCAATTTTGAGGCAGATATATCTTCCACCTATTAAGCTGAAATTTTGTGCACATGTTTAGTTTGGATGACAATGTATTAAAAGCTTTTAAAAATGGTTCTTTAAAATATTAAGACTTATTATCATCGCGGCTTAACTTATTTCACTCAGGCAGGTTTTTCAGTGGAAAGCGGCAGCGGAGTCTATCCTTTGAAATTGCCAAAACTCCGCTACCGCTCTCTGCTACCACTGTCCGCTTCCGCTCTCCACCAAAACGCAGCCTCAGATATGAGTAATTGAACTTTCTATTAGTAAAGTATTTAACCATTGGACCATATTAACTCCAGAAAATATCCCCTGCTGATATTAGTGTAGATTGGCCTTCGTTTGACCACAATCTCACCTCATGACAAAATGTGTCGATGTATTTATGAAGGCAACTGGGGACACATTCTCAAATTAATAATGTCATTATTTTGCATAGCTAGCTACTCTATTTCTCTTTGACACTGCAAGTCGAGAGCTGTTGTCGAGCAATCCTTGTCAGATAAATCTAGCTCGTTCCGCCGTCTTTGCATGTAGGGGGATAACACACTCTCGCTAAAATAATGACACTGTAGCTCGCCTTTGGTTAGTCCTCGTAACCATAACTGCGGGCAAAACCTAGTGTCAGTAAGCTTTTAATGATTTTTTATGATAGAAATAAATAAGACAGCCAAATTACTAAAGGCTCTCAAATTTTTAATTTAAAAACTTTTAAAACTTCGTTGTCTAAAAACTGTTTGACAGATGCAAAATACTTTGGTTATATTCCAGTTTATGATCCAATTTGAATAAATATTTCTATAACCTCCAAAGTCCTAAAAATCCTCTAAAATAAATTAACACGTTTTGCAAATAAATTATCTTATAACATTATAATTTATGAATTGGAGAACTTTGCCCCCATTATAGCATATTGTAGACTTATCCAAATTACTGTTGCGAAGTTAGGGCACGAAATATACGAGATCAAACAGAAAAGAGAGAAGATTTTTGGTAACTTAAATATTAACGGAGGAGGTTTCGCACGACATCATCGAGCACTCACGTGTGCGGAACCTGGCCGACTGATATATTGGTGGATTCGGTTGTGCTAAGAACTTAACGACTGACTTTATGACAATTGTCTATAACTTAGATTTTAATAATGTATTGTATGACATAAGTGGGTAAATTATATCATTGTTTAGCACGAATTTTGACATTTATAATTTACTTAAAATGGACATATGTTTAAATTTTTTATCTTATTTTATCTTTATTTCGAGATACATTTTAACGGGACGCTTCCGACTGGTGTCGATATGGATCAGTTGAGCTACCTGTAGACTGTTTGCAACAGTAAGCAGTTAGCTCAATTGTTTCAATTGTAACTATATGTAGTATAATTTTCTTTGTGAATAAAGATGTAAATTTTAATAAAAAAATTAATATTTCTGACATAATAATTATGATAAACCTACTTATAGGTGATGAATTGTGTATCCTCTTCTGTATCTTAACTAACATATGCTTGAGGACTAAATTATTAATGTAAAATTGTAAACCATTTATTTGTACTTAAGAACTCTAACTTAGAGTGTTGCAACGCCCTTACAGGGTTCATGTAGATTCTACCTAAAGATGTTAACACCTTATTATAATGGACATGAATGCAATAAATATATAAATAAATAAATATAAATATAAACAAGGGTTTTTATTACAGTGCGTGAGCCCTCACACTCAGGGTGACTTCTTTGAGCAACGCGACACCTCTCATCAAACGAACTAAATGTAACTTTAGTCTTTGAACAGGATTGGCTATACTTCAATGTTTCCCCTGTAGGTGGAGCTAACGGCGCTAGAGTCCGTAGAAAGTCGCAAAGATTATCGACTCCTACGTCACTTGACCTCGTGGTTTAGTTGGTTAGCACATTCCCGTACTGAGGAAAGGATGCGGGTTCAAGTTTGCGGTTAAAAAGCAGCATTGCTTTCTATCAACTTCTTTTATGCATATTCGTCGATTATTTTTGATCCAGTAGCAGACATCCATGGACAGCATGTATATGTATTTACTAGTGTTTTCTGCCTGCGGCTTCGCACGCAATATTTAAGTAGCGTATGTCCATTCCATATATAATGTTTACCACCTTACCAAATTTCATAAAATATCCGTTCAGCCGTTTAGGCATGAAAAGGTAAGAGACAGTCAGACTGACACACTTACTTCAATCTATACTGATATTATAAAGAGGAAAGATTTAATTGTTTGTTTGTATTGAATAGGCCCCGAAACTACTGGACCGATTTGAAAAATTCTTTCACCGTTAGGAAGCTTACTTTTCAGGGAGTGACATAGGCTCTATTTTATCCCGGAATTTCCACGGAAACGGGAACTACGCGGGTGCAACCGCGAGGCGATCGTCTGGTATTAAATAACTAACTAAACTAAACTAACTTATACTTTATTGAAAAATAACAAACAAATAATATAAATAAATTAAACTAGTATTTATAATTGAAACAATTAAGCTTACTGCAGACTGTTGCAAACAATCAACAGGTAGCTCAACTAATCCATATGGAACAAAATTGTACGGATATTGAAGTTGTAATATAATATGCAAGTCTCATCCATCCCAAAACTCTAAGCCCAGGGATCAACATACGTGCCGATGACAATAGAGCCTTCGAAATCCAAGTTAGTCGTAGTTCGCGAACATAGAATAGTCCTCTTTGAACCCATCTTCACGTGTGTACACTCGACGAAGTCCGAAGAACCTCTCAAACTTGCTAAATAGTTTAACCGTGTGTTGGGGGGTTTGTCTCCTCATTTAGATTTATGTATCACGGGGTACTTTTCAGAGCCAACACCTTGCGTAGTTTACTAAAAGTGTTTTCTCTGATAGAATATTTTATCTGGTATATCTTAGGTGCCAGATAACTTGGCAATACAGGTCATTGACCTATCTCCTTCACGAAATCTCAAAATGCATTAAGATTATAGCTATTCTGTCGCTTTCTATACAAACCTAAAGCCGCGGTGTTGTGGTCTAAACGTACTAGGAAGTGGTACAAGCACAACACAACCCAAATTATTGGCTTACTATTAGAAGAATTTGCAACTGTGTTCCATTCTTTAGAGGTATGTAAGAATAATATTTACTTTCGGTGTTCTGTGACTACTTCATAAGAAGCCTTCTTCTAGATGTGACCAAATCGTACCAATAACTTTACATAAACTTTACGTACATAAACTTTCGTCTATAAAAATATAACTGGGATTTAATATAACCGAGCCGATTACCTACGTGTCTTGTAGGGCCAATAATCTGAATTGGTCATATCTCCCGAAGAAACGATAACCCCGAGCGAAAGCAGAACTTATGTTATGGGTACTAAATGACAGATAATACTTAATTAAATACATTATTACATTGATATTTTTTATTATACATAGAAAACATCCAGAACACCCGGAACAAATATCTGCAGATTGTACAAACTTTTGTCCCAAGGCAGAAATCGATCCCGCAACCAGAAGATTTAATCGCCTGCGGCGCAGGCGGACCTTCGCCCGCAGCGCCACATCGCTCGTCAAATGATGATCAATGATGATCTGCAAATGTCTGCAAGTAGATCATATTTTAGGATTTACGGCAATAATGGCATTATGGTGATAATTTATGGAGGTAATAAGACTATAGAAAAGTAGTAATAATCGCAATAATTACTATATATAAATATTATTTATAATGATAATACAATGATATCTAACATAACTATAATACCATTGTATATTACTACTTATCATTATTAATACTTCTATATAAAAAAATTATAAAATACTAGCGACCCGACCCGGCTTCGCACGGGTTCAATAAAATACTACTATTACTATACATATAAACCTTCCTCTTCAATCACTCTATCTATAAAAAAAACCGCATCAAAATCCGTTGCGTAGTTTTAAAGATTTAAGCATACATAGGGACAGAGAAAGCGATTTTGTTTTATACTATGTAGTGACTATTAATATCTAGTAATAGTCCATGTAATAGTTCTCTGTCCAGCAGTGATAATGGTGAATGATGATGAGGGACAAAGAATCGACTACATATGGCAAAGTATATGTAAACTGACATTATATACGACTATTTTGGAGACCAAACTTTGCAGGCTTTCTGATATATTCCTTCGAAGCCAAAGCGTTAACGCATTTAACCGACTCAAACGTTCAAAGTTCGCGTTTAAAAATACCAAATAACTTTTCACTAACGTAAAAGTGCCAACCCTGGAAGTTTATAACATACAAACAAACTTGGAAGAAGCGCTCTTTTTGAGCAAAGTTAAGGTTGTCACGTAGAGTTTTTACAGTTTCTCATAATAGACGAGTTTTTTTAGCTTAGTTGGGTTATTTAAAGAGGCATTAACTGTTTATTAGTCAGATTAGGTTGGGGCAGGATATAAGCCGTGAAAGATTTTATTATTAGTTTTCAACGTGCGGGTATTTTTCTCACGTCAGATTAATGAAAAAAAAACTGAAAAACACAGGGTTGAGATTGTAACCCGCATTCATTAGTTAAAAGTAATTTTACCAGGACAAAACAGATCTTTGAAGCATGAATACCTTAACTCGTAAAATGTCCTAAGGACAAAACAGGGCCTCTAGTATATACAAGAAATAAAATGCGTTTTATTGAAACACAAAAATGTGGACGTATACGTCCACAGCTGGACATAGGCCTCCCCAAACGATAAGCATTCGCCCAAGGTGATTCGTAGCAGGGTGCTACGGGGTGCACGCATGTTTTAATCTTTTCTAACTTCACAATCATAAATTTGTAAGCAAAAGTACCACGACAGGCGAAGGCCCGCCTGCCTGCGACGCAGGACAAATGTCTGTACGATCTGGAGATATTTGGGTGCGGGTGTTCTGGGTATTTTCTATTTATAGTCAAAAATATCTATATATGTAATTTACTGCATTACGTTTATCAGTACCCATAACACAAGCTCTGCTTAGCTTGGAGCTACATGACGCTGTGTGGATTTTTCAGCATTATTTATTTATTATTAATGGGAGAGAGACAAACATTACGATATGTCCATGGAACATTTTGAACGACAGAGCTGTCAAGTTGTTTAAATTCAAATCTAATCGTTGTTGGCAGTTTACTTTTTTCTATCCTACTTCCTATCTTATTCTACTGATATTATAAAGCCGAAAGATTGTGAAATCTGAATTTTTGTTATCTACCTAACACTACTGAACAGATCTAGATGAAATTTGGCTAAATCTAATAGGCTACTCATTTTACCGAAAATACGCGTGAAACTGAAAAAGTTGCTTTGGGTAAATTTTTGCGTGGCAGCCCTCGGTTAAGTTCATGTTATTTCACTGTAAACGCTATGAATAGCATGGCGATGAAAACAATAGATGCTATTTAGTTTCAACCTTATCAGATAATTAAGTTATTTTGGGTTTATTTCGATAATATTTAATCATAGATTAATCTCACTCAAATAATAATACAAGCATTGTATAATTATCAGTGTTTGAAGCTTTTTATATTGATTGAAATGTAACCTAATATTGTAAAATAAAACTAGTTTCTGACAGCGTCTTTGCACACGTTGTTTCTATATAAATATTTTATGGTTATATCTATCCCATGGGAACTGAATTATGGGGTAATAAGTGAATTATGGGTATCGTAAGAGGCGGCTTAGAGATATTCACCGGGGGTGGGCAGCAGCGCCCCCTGCAGAACAATTCTACCACCAAACTGCGATCCCCAACCCGTATGCCCAGCGTGGGGATTGTGGGCATTACCCCCCTTGAGATAAAAGGGGGAGGTCTGCGTCCAGCAGTGGACCGGTAAAGGCTGTTGAGGAATCAGCCTTTGTTTTATTCTGTGATGACCCCTGTCTCTAATTGAACTGACGAGAATAGTTTGCATCCAAAGTTCAAACTCAATTTAGAATACGGATTCTTTATGGCAAGGCTTCAAAGTCTTACTTGCTTCTGCCCGCAGCCTCGCACGTATTTTTCCGTGATAATAACCTTTATGTTAACCTTTGTGTTCTACCAAAATCGCGCTCGCCCAGTCACTCCTGCTATAGGCAGGATGCAGGATAAGGATCCTCGACTACGCCGACGCCAGCTATCCCGATCTTACCCAAATGCAACTTGACAGGCTTGAGCGGCTTCAAAACTTCTGCATACGCTTCATCTTCGGTCTGCGCAAGTATGACCACATTACCGAGTACCGCAATAAGCTTAAATGGTTGCCGATCCGCCTTCGCCGGGACGCACACTTTCTCTCGCTCTTATACTCCATCCTTTTCATCCCTAATACTCCGCGTTACCTTAAGGAACGATTTGAGTACGTCCATCAAACTCATTCCCGTTCACTTCGTTCCACCGAAACCCTCTCACTGAAAACCCGCTCCTGTCACACCCACAGCTCCTCCTTCTCCGTGCGTGTCACAAAGCTGTGGAATGCTCTACCTACTACTATAAGACACGCAAAGTCTCTCCCTGTATTTAAGAATATGGTCTATAAACACTATCTCTCTTCAGTTATAAATTGTTAGTCTTTTATTTTGCATCTCTTTTTTATTTTATTTTTTTATAAAACCTGGTATTATTATTATAGTATATTAATATTAGTATATTTTATATTATGTATTATAATTATGTATGTATTGTATATTTAAGTAATACGCCACCGTCTTTACAAGCACAACTGCTTCGTGTCCATCCCAAGGTTGTCTGGAAGAGATCGCTCTTAGTG
Source organism: Eupithecia subfuscata (assembly GCA_963564075.1). Classification (NCBI taxonomy): domain Eukaryota; kingdom Metazoa; phylum Arthropoda; class Insecta; order Lepidoptera; family Geometridae; genus Eupithecia; species Eupithecia subfuscata. The sequence continues at coordinate 14,776,053 of OY751114.1, forward strand.
ATAAGGCAACTCTGTATCTCTCTTTTCCTATATTTTTATTTTTGTATTTTCTTGGTGTGCAATAAAGTGTATTTGTATTGTATTGTATTGTATGTTAGGCCAGGGCTGAAATATGCAAAATTTCAGTCCGATCCGTTCAGTAGTTTCGGCGTGAAGGGGTAACAAACATCCATCCAAACTTTCACATCTATAAAATTAGTGTGATAATTTTTTGAAACGAAACAATCGTTATCTTATTTATAGAAATACTGACTTTAACCCTTTAACGATCTACAAAATAATCTCTAGTTACATTAACACGTAGCAGGGCGACAAAATTTACGTCTAACCCTTGCAGGGTCGAACGTAAATTTGCTGTTGATTCGGCGTAACAAGTCATAATGGCCTCCGCGATGAAGACAATAGACGTTATTAGAGTACAGCTGCTGGTGTTATTAAATTGGAAACGTGGTGTTTGATTAAAATTACGGTATAGTTTTAGCCAGTTTATACTTAAATCAATTCTCTGGGGATAAAGATGGTAGAGAGGCCTTTGCCCTGCATTTGGTCAGGCATAGGTAAAGTTTGTAGGTTAGTTCTTCTAATGGCTGATATTATAAATGTATAATATAATGGACAATTCACAAATCATCATCTAGCCCCGAGCTAAGCAGAGCTAGTGGTCCGATTCTGAATATATTTATTCGTTGATAAATAAATAAATAATCCTGGAAAATTCACACAGCACCTAGCATCAAACTACACAGAACTTGAGATGTAGGTACTAGATAAATAATATTCCGAATACAATACAATACAAACGAGGGATATTTAGCCGTTATCACTACGCTTGGTTGGTAAAAGTGGAGTTGTTAACACAGCACTAAATAAAATGTGAAATATCAATATGATAATTATATGAAGCCCAAACACAAAAGTCACTAACATAGTTTTGTAACAAAGCTTTCACGTTACACACACAAATAACTCTATTTTTTCTGTCATAATCACATTTTCATTTCTATTTATAGAATTGATAAAGTCAATATAATTTCATGATGTTTACCCTCAGCATTTTACTTATGTCATTTTGATTACCTATCTAATGGATGCCCCACTTACGGAACTATACTACTCTGTCAAATAATGTTATTTATAGAAGATCTAGCTATTCGGTAGTATACTACCGACCTTACCTTATAATATATTCTAAGGCAAGAGAGGAGAAGATTTTTTACAAACACTCGAACGGTTAGTCCGGTTGACGATATTATCGAGACGTGATCGTGTTCGCATTTGGTACAGCGACTCTATCTATACAATTTAACGAGAAATCACGATCACATCAAATCACCGGACTCAAGGCCCAGATTGCATAATATGCTGAATCGAAAAGGGGTCTTTTCTGGCCCAGGAGGTTCTGTTCCACAAACTTTTGCACTAAGAATTAGTCGATTAAATTCTACAGTTATGATTTATATTACAACCAATTTTGACTACTATTCGCCGAATTTCAAAGGCACATAGATTGAAAGTTTCATTCCTCCTTTTCCGCTTAGTCCATCCAGTTTTTGCCACTTTGTTTAGTTCGCACTTTCGTACGAGTCCTCATTTCATAGAGCACCTCCGTAAACATTACTGTAACGTCACGACAATCGTACGCAATCAAGCTAATACCCACCTACCCCTCAGCTATCCGGCCGCTATCCGGCAGGGTCACGTTCACCAGGATAGTCCGACATGAAAATTAGGTTTTATTTGATTCCCGACACTTACGACACCTCGGCAACCTCGGTGCACAGCTTGACAGAAAATAAAAGCGGTCTGATTGCGGGGTGAAGCGGGGTGATTCCAGGGTGGAGCGGGGTGAATGTGAGGTTTCTCGTTACCTTTTCTTTTAGACTCATTTTCGGGTGAGATTGCTGTCGAGACTATTGTTTGGGGGTGTTTCAAGGGTTGGTGATGATTTTTAGCTTTCGGAATCTCGTTTGCGTTTTTTGTGAATAGAGTATTTTAACATAAATTCAATTTTGTGTTGTGCGTAGTTTCAGCGTGTAGCTAATGAATTTTTCTATTCGTGGGCAATTTGATATAAGAATATTTGAAGAAAGCTTTCCGGTTAATACGGAATGCGGAAATTTATCATTAAATGATAAATTTGCGAAAAATATAGGTATGTATTCCTTCACAAAAACAAAAATCCCGTCTAGTTTTTAATGGTTTCTCAAACATCTCGCAAAAATAATTTATTAGTCTAGTTTATTATATGTGATTCAAATAATCGACTCGTTTACGTTTTATTACAGTTTTTCTTAATTTTATTATTGTACAAAAGTTAGGAATTGGAACATTTTTTGCCGCAAATATTAGCTAGAAAAGCTTTTACGTCTGTTTCCATTTTTCATCTTCAAACCATTAACATGGAAAACTATGGAAATCGGAAAACACTAGTTTAAAACTTATTTTTGTTCGCGAATGTGCTGGAAAGATATCGATGTAATGGACTGGAAAAAGCTTAAAGTTTGTTGTAAGGAAGATAACTTGTAAGTATGATAACTTGTAATATCTACTGGTTTCAGTAAGTATTTGTATGTTATGTTACTCGGTGTAGGCGACCTCTAGACGACATCGGCCGAACTACAAAGCTCAGTTTGAGATTGACTTTCCCGACACAAAAATGAACCTACAAAAACACGTATCTGATGTGTTGTGTTTTTCGTAGAAATCATTCAAACTGCTTTCGTCTTGGCATTCATGGACTGAATTGGAGTAAAGAGGCGCGATTCTTACGTCACGACCACCACGGTCTACTTTTAAGTACTGCTTCTGTATCCAGTTTTCCGTGACGTAGTGGTGACCGATTTCGTCATGTTCCATTATATTTAGGGAGTGTGTAAATTCCTCCTCTTCTATTATGGTACTGAGCATAGCACTGAGACTCTAGATGCGACTTATAGGGGTCAGAATTCCATTATTCTATGATCGTATTTTGGAACGTCCTTGATATCTAACTCAACCAACTGGGCAAATAGACTACAATGCTGATGATGATAACAATATTTTAACTTTGAATTATCATAAAACGTTTAGTCCCAACTAAAAGAGCTCGTCCCACAATTAATTTCGAAATTGTTTTACCTCTCAGGCGACACAAACGAACTAAAACATTAAAGCCTTTATCCGTAAACAACATCTGAATGTAAAACTAGCTTTTGCTCGCATTTGGGTCGATTTATTTAGGACGCTTTCTGTTTAACTTCGGGCAGGTTATAGGTACTCGTTTAGTTTGCTTTAAATATTGTTTGTAACTGTTGGTATGTGGTATTTTATTATTTGTGTAAAATGTTTATTTCAATTTTATTTAAGCGGTTATTAAACTTTGCGGATGTCAGTTAATAAAGCTGCTCTTTTCTCTGAGATGGCCATTTGAGGTTAATCCTGTCGTCTCACGCACGCTGGGATTAGTCAGGCGTGAGACGTTGAGAATAGGCGCATCTTATGTGTGACGTTATGAATAACCGTCTGTAGGCCAACTGACGGTAGTGACGACCTCATGTCGAAAGTTTGCCTGCGATTGTTGTCTATGGTATAATAGACAAAAATGGCATCTTATCGCGTAACTCTTCATCATACGTAGCTCTTTACAGGTATATTATTTGGTGGTATATAATCTTTTGTGGCAGTCAGCAAGATAAAATTAATCGTAATTTCTATAAATGTACACATTAATTGTTTAGATAATTATTATTTCTTTATATTTCATTTTATATACGTATTAATTCCGAGGTAGAAGCGCAGTTTCATTCAGGGCACTTTGTTTCTGAATTTACCAACCTACAACGTGAATTATATTTTTCGCTCGTTAACAACTAACATATGTTCTAATTAACATACCAACCAACTTAAGAACTGAATAAAGTAAATAAAAATAGCACTTTATTAGTGTAAATGAAAGAACACTTTTACGTGGTTACCCGTTCCGGTAGCAACAGGGGAGTTTCAAGGGCAACACAATATTTTCAAGTCATTACCCCGCGTAATGATGTAGTTCGCTTCACGAAGTACGTCCTAGTTAACTACGGACTTCACGCGGCGAGTTCCGGTGTTTTTGTGTAATACATACCTGTTTTACCAGTGAATGGCGTACGAAAATTTTTGCAACTTAATTTATTTTAATTCAGTGTTGAAGATTTTATCTGATTCTGCGTTTTGTGTCTATTTTGAAATAATACAGTATTGTTTACGAATCTGTGTTAGACTTTTTTTGTACTCCAAAATAGATCAGTGTTGATTAAAAAAGGTGAAATTCATATTTACCCTTTTTATACGTTTATTGACGCGAACAAATTAAGTATATAATATTCATAATCAAATTGGATTTTTTACTTAAAACGTTCAAAAATTTAGCAATGACTCTGTTATACAACAGCAGAAAACGGTTTTTCGTTGATACTGAAAAAGTTACATTTTTTAACTTAGCGCTGTCTGGTTATAGGGATGCGACATGTATGACTAATGTAGGCCGATCGGTCCTAATGAGTTTCGAATATTACAAACTTATATTGAGGTTTTATTAAAAGAAAGTGTGAAAAGGTCAGCAACTCTTGTAGTTGATTGCAAAGCGTGGTGATTAATGCAAACCTCCCTCATTTGTCGGAGGAATGGTCTGCAGTGGCCATAGTGTGTTAATGAGAATAGCATATCTTAAAAGTACCCAACACTTAACGCTTTAGTCATTCATTAAGTTCATCATATATTAAATAAATAAATAATGCTGGATAATTCACACAGCATTATCTAGTCCTAAGCTAAGCAGAGCTTGTGTTATGGGTACTAGATAACTGATATACATAATACAATACACTACATAGATAGATATTTTTAATTATACATAGAAAACATCCAGAACGCCCTGGACAAATGTCTGCAGATCGTACAAACATTTGTCCCGAGGCGGGAATCGAACCCGCAACCTCCTGCGTCGCAGGCAGACCTTCGCCCGCTGCGCCACAGAGCTCGTCAACGAATTAAGTATATCAGTCATTATTATTACCCTCAGACAAGCTCTGCTTAGCTTGAGGCCAGATTATGCTATGTGGTTTGTCCAACAATATTTATTTATTTATACCTCAAGCTGAATATTCCTCAAAAGTTCGGGGTTGCCAGCTCACTGATATCCATACTCAACCAATATGAGGCTGCCAGCTCACTTGTGCCCACAAACTACTCGAAAACTTATGAAAAAGAATTTAATAAAGCATAAATACGATTCATAATATTTCTTGCCACAAAACTTGTACCGACTGCACTTAGTTTCTCCCCCGGGCTTCGTCTCTCGGGCAACTTTTAATTCAGTTAGGTACAACGTTTAGTTGTATACACGGTGAATGTTGTCTGTGCAGATCCATGGCTGGCGGCATAAAATCTACTTCTCCAACTCCGTGAACCGAGGAGAGAACTTATCAGATGAATGACAACAGTTTTGTTTATTAACACCTCTACTGTGAAATCAAATAATAACGCAAAAATTTTTGACTTCGACGGAACTTGAACCTGCATCCTTCCCTCAGTACGGGAATGTGCTAACCAACTACACCACGAGGTCAAGTAACGTAGGAGTCCAAAATCTTTGCGACTTTCTACGGACTCTAGCGCCGTTAGCTCCACCTACAGGGGAAACATTGAAGTTTATCCAATCCTGTTCAAAGACCAAAGTTACATTTAGTTCGTTTGACGAGAGGTGTGTGCATAAGCCCTCACCCTCTGGGTGATTTCTAAGAAATTAAATAATATCGCAAATTTTTTTGACTTCGACGGGACTTGAACCCGCATCCTTCCCTCAGTAAAAAACTAAAGAAAATAATAGAAAATATTTAAAAAAACATGAAATTATTTGTAAATATGTGTGCAAAAGCGGGTTGTAAAAACTTGCAGCGCGACAGCGAAGTAAACCGAAGGAATTTCCGACCATGTAGCAGATCGCACCAGACATTATCAGCACAAATTGTATTTCGTTTGTTATTCGTTGTTCTAGCAACTTTTGTGTTTCAGTGTTAATAAAACTAGCATGTTCCTTTCTTTTATACACAAACACACACATTTTGGTTCACCCTATAGCCCAGTCCCTGATGCTTATCAAAGGTAAACAAATACTCATCCTAAGCTGTTTCGCCGATCAGTTTATTGATTCTATAGAGGTTTGAATAGACTTTCGTGAATAGTAGATACGGTACAGTCGGCTTAAGAAGTTGAATTGAGACGTAAAATCCAACGAATATTAAAGGCGAAATTTTGTGAAGTTTGACATCAAAACTACATGAAGATCATAATCTAACTTTTTACCTGCAAATTGAACGTGAAAGCTGCAGGCAAAAGGTAGTCATAAATGCAATTGAGCGTTTATGTTTTCGTTCCTAAGTTTGAAGTTCTAATGCAATTCGTAGAAAACTAATACAAACTAATACTTCTATAATTGGTGGTAATTTTCTTTGTAACTATAGTTCTCTTGTAGACAAAAAAAATATCAAGGCCTGATTAGATGGTTTTCAATGTATTAAAAACTGTTCTGAATTTCTGCTAAGTAGATAAAAGCTTTGAGTACTTACATACAATTTCGCAATCGAAAACCAAATGAATTTCGCATGTATTTTTCTTGTATGTCTATAAAGTGTATCCTGTTTTACAATAACTTACAGACAAAAAAGTATGTACCTATTGATGACCCAAAACAAAAATTGAAAGAAAACCAAATATTTCTCGATAATTGGCCGCCATTTCAGACCGCGTACGTAATAATAATAAAAGAAGAGTAAAATAACATCCACCGCTACCCAGCGGGATTATGTTCGAGTATTTCATTTGCACATACAAAGGTTGAATGATATTTTCCAGAACTGAAAACTATGAAGCGCCATTGAAACGCGACACGCGTTTAAATATTCTGGACAATATATAATAATAATTAATAACTAACCAATTAGTGGTAATACAATTATAAAAATTATACATAATTAAGTAATGTACCTAATACACAAGTGGACTTACATATTTTATAGGAAGAAATACAAACACAACAAGAAAGAAATAGTGAAATTGGTGCAGCCGTGCACGCGTGATGCTGTGACCAAGGGAAATGGGAATTCATTTTTATATTTAATATATAGTTATGAATATTATAGACTTATTTCTGGACTGACTGTACACAACTTTGAAGATAACTTAAATGAGGTACCATTAAGGATATAATCAAATTTGTTAATCTCGGATTAGAATTGGTCCTCTATTTTATCTTGAATAGGCTTCGATCTGATTGGATTGGGCCTCTCTTTTGTAAGTACCTTAGTAAGTACTTAGATTAATCAAAGGACTGATAATGATGAATCGAGTTTTGAAGAAAGAAAATCACTTGAGACGTAGAAGATTCCGGATGCAATTCCCGCCGCGAGACCGTTTTTATGTGGTTTTGAATGTGTATGTAAAAGAAAATAGTACCTAGGGATAACAGTTTTCAAGCTCTGCTTTGGATTTTGCTGTCAAATTGAAAAGCAATGTCAATTAGCTTTGATATTTTAAAATCCTTTTTTTAAAACAAGTTTATAATGCTGTCATCTAAACTAAACGTGTAAACAAAATTTCTGCTCAATCGGTTAAAGATATCTGCTTCAAAATTGCGTTGCAAGATTCCACCCCTACATAGTTCCATACATTGCAAGTTAAATTAAAACTTGTAAAAATGAAATCCGATGAAATAACAGTGAGTGACAAACATAACTAGAGCACATAATTACTAGGAATAAGCAAAGGAAGAAGCCAGTAGAGTAGAGTGTACAACTTATACGTACGTACAAAACTTTCAGGTTCTCTAAACTGTTCCTATGATAACATAGCTTTCTTTGAACTGGAGGCAAACCTATTTAATAATAAATTAGGTAGCCTAAATTCATAGTTTAAAGGCCCTTTAAACCGTTACATAATCGTTTAATAATGACTGGAACTCATGTTTTATTCATAAATTCTAAGGCTAAATCTTAAAGGCTCTAAAATTTTGGGTTTTGAAAATCAAAATCTTCTAAGTAAAGTCCGGATTGATGGTCGTGCCCCAGTGCCAAATAAGCCAACTTCGAAAAAGCTATCAAGTAACTCGCTGCGAATTGTACATAACGCCCCGCAACACCGGTCATTACCCGGCTTTATAATGGTCCCACGGTCACACGGCTTGTCTCCGATAAGGGATGAGACGCGCCGTGGCTGGATATCCGGTAGGAGGTTCATCCTAAGAATCTAGATGCGAGTTAATAGAAATTATCCCTGCCACAGTATCGGTATATGGAGAAACTCAAACAGAGAAACGCTAGTTTTGCAGCTTCTAGAAGTTACAAAGCTCTCACTGGAAACTGTTTGCGTAATATGTATGGGTATACATTCATTCGCCCTTATGTATTTTTCTTTGTTTATTAGGTTTATTTCATAAAGGATAGGGTGAATATCCAACGAGGCGTGATAGAACGTCTGTCAAGTTCGTATCTCCTCCGGCGTTACACAGCGTATTGTAACGTGTTACACAGCAAGCGTTTGTGCAGTCAGTCCGGGGAAAGAAGGCAATTCGTGCTCGCTGTAAATGGTACATTACGTAAACCGACCAGTACCCGGCTTAAGGTAGGAAGCAAACATACCGACACAAGTCCAAAAACTCATTCCTTTGTTTCAAGTGTTCTGACGGATTTCGTTCGGGTAATGACGTTGAGTAACATAACTTGAAACATTTCTGTAATAATATTTTATGAGTCGTATTTCTTTTTATTTTACTCTTATGTTCAAGTCAAGACGGTTGGAAAATATAGATATTGGTTTAGTATTCTTTGGTCTTTGGGCCGTAACCAAAAACTGAGCTTATTGTTGTCTGCCGCGTCGTCATTTTTCATTGGTTGGGATTGCGGTCAAGCGAAGATTATGAAGTCCTGGGTTCAAATCCCAGGTCGGGCCCATAGTTCTTATTGGGGTTTTTCTAGCAAACAAAATTCACAGTAGTAGCCCGAAATCAGGAAGTTGGCGGTGCTACACCCCCGTGCCTCGGAAAGCACGTTAAGCCGTTGGTCCTGCGCCTGACCTCTCCCCGTTCGTGTCGGTCTGTCGCCCCATCGGATTAGGAGAGTGAGGGAATAGAAAGTGCACCTGTGTTTGCGCACACACTTGTGCACTATAATATGTCCTCCGCATCTGGCTAGCCTTTGATGAGACTGGCCAGCGTGATCGAAATTCGTCTAAGAGGATATTATTGTCAGGTAAAAAAAATGAGGTGTCAATTTAGACGCCGCCAAAACTAAACCAAACTAATTTGACCGGACAGAAAATGACATTCTTTTCATTTCAATCGTTATGAAACGAACGTCACCATTTTTAGTGGCGTCAAATTATGCAACACTGCGCTACTTAGTTATTCTATGGCTATATTTAGACTTATACCTCTTTTGGTTTGTTAACTAGTCTATCCCATATGTGAAGTTCCACTGTTAAACATGCCATCCCCAAACAAAAGAGGTTGCCCCATAGTCCCCGCGCTTGGCAGGCAGATTGGTGATCGCAGGTGAAGGTATTAAAAATAAACAGAAAGAAACTGCTGCCCCAGATCGTCTGTTCTCCAATATGCCAGACAATTTGTATGTATTTATGGCAGACGATCCAACAGAAAAATCAGTTTTTAGCGAGGTCTTTAACTGCTATCTGATACAAAATTGTACGTACCTTGGTGTAGATGCGTTATCTGTAGGAACGATCGCGTCATGCAGGTCATTTCATTGTAAATTCTGCAGCGCCAGCGTGGCTCAATCTATTGTTGTTTAGTCCACATAAGCTCGCGGTATTACAGTTTTATCTTTGTTTCAATGGGGCTTACCGCTGTTCAATGAAACAGAGGACAGAACTCGGGAAGGGGATGGACAGGAAAAGGGGATCTTTTGTCCTCATTCTGTAATTAGACTGCTGGACCTACCTAACTAGGTATGTAGGTAAGGTGTGCATGTGCAAAAATGTTTTATGAATGATATTAATGCACTCCATGCGATCCAGAAGAACCTGTGTAACTAAAACAAGAAATAAATAATGATGTCAGAGAATGCATAGTACCTACATTTATTATGCACATAAAAATTTTGCAAACAATTGCAACTACTATTTACACTTATATCCATGTATTTAATAAAAATCTAAGCGGTCTACCAAAAGGCAGAGTGCCCAGAATGCGTACTGAACCTCGGTCAAAATTAGCGTTTCTTCGCTGTTTGAGGGACTCCGCCGATGTTGCTACGGAGCCGGCCCTTACCGATGTCCCTGCAAGATGAGAAGGCGCTAGAGTATCTACACACGTGGCATCCCATGAATGCAGTTTAACTTATTGACCATTGACTGTAAAACAAATTTGATTTAAAATATTTATGTGAGTGAAGCGATATTTAACAAATAGAATTTGACACTAACCTACTAACGTACATATATAATGTGCATTTAAATTCGTGCAAAACGCCGAGTTCCGGGAAACCTGAAACACAATATTTTCATTGGTATTAAATTATCGGACTATTTCTAGGAAATTGCCAGACAACTCCAATCAATTTCATGTCAGCCTAGTTAGTTTGCGCTTAACATAGAAACTGGAAAGAAATTTTGCCATATTAATATTTTATTACACAAAATTTTATGTAAATCTAACTGTGTTTACCAAAAACGTTCATCTATTCACTATAACAAATTTGTTGGTTCTACGAGATAATATTTTGATAACGTGTATACTCAAAGAACTACGAAGTTCAATCTTGAAATTTCTAAATTTCTCTATGTACGTTTATCGATATTAATATTCAATTCCACGAATAAAACAATGTTATGAAACGTTCAGCCGTACGTAGTCAGCCGCAGTATTGCCACCCGTATTACGTTGGATCTCGCAAACTCAGGGAAAATGAAACAAAAGAGAACTTTCATTATATAACAGACAAGTAGACAGAACGGAGAAATAGCTAGTGAGGTATACTGAGCCGCAAAAGTGGAACAAGGTTTTTGGTAACAGTTCAACGGTTAGTTTTTAGTTTTAACGGTTGTGTGCAGTTTAATTTCGTTACGAGTGTGTTTGCCGTGTGTGTTTTGTGTGGGTAGGAAAGTGGATTTCCTTGTTTATACAAAATAAAAAAGTATAAAAATATCATCCAGAATTAAACAAATAAAATGGATACGGCTAGCACAAGACCGTGGTGTATGGCACTAACTTCGGAAGGCGTAGAGTAAAATCCGTTTGCAGATAATGATGACGATGAATTTAAAACGAAGTAACATAAAAACATGAGATTATTCGATATGGATGAGTTATGTTCCTTAATTGTTTTCAACAGTCTGCAGTTAGATCAACTGATTCTATTGTAAAAACTTCTTCTAATTTCTTTTTATTATTTAGCTTTAGCTACTGCTAAATTTCAAATTCTCAAATCCTATTGTGTATTTTCAATAAAGTTCACTTTTGCCAATAAAGTGTTTCATATCATTTTGATAACAAAGTGAGTGACTTCTTCTGTTTTTTTTTTTCGCTTTATGCTGTTTAAAACTACTTTGTACGTTTCTAAAAATGGTAGGTACTTCAAATTTAATAGTAAAATGCCTAAGTACTCGTAAGATTAAGTCCGATTTATAACAATTATTATAGGTGTGTTTTTCCTTTTTTTATTCACTTTTGTCATTGTTTGTACTTGGTTGTTTGGCGAAACCGGTTTGTATAGGAAGGTGTTGTAATGTTGGAACAAGTGGGTTAGCAATTTAGGATTCTGTTTAATATTTTCATGCATAAATAGGGGTTAATGTGGAAAAATAAGGGCTGAATAAATTAATGACAACTTCTGTGACGCAGGCGTAAGTCTGATAAACAGGATTATAGGTTCAGACTGAATAACTGAAAAAGGTTTTATGTTCGGCTGTAGGTGTATGCGTCCAGCAGTGGACCAACACAGGCTGTTGAGGTGAGGTAAGGTAGGTATATGTGTGTTGTAAGTAGGTATATGTAATATTACCAATTTCTTCATCAATTGTGAAAAATTATCCATATTTGAATTAGAATTCCCCTCCCTCAAAACCTCAACCTCAACCTCAACAGCCTGTATTGGTCCACTGCTGGACGCAGGCCTTCCCCGGAAAAGCGCCTTATTGGCTTTTATCACATGGGCAGTGCCCATAATCCCCACGCTGGGCATGCGGGTTGGGTATCGCAGCTCAGTGGTAGAATTGATCAGCAGGGGGCGCTGCTGCCCGCCCCCTGTGGATATCCCTTAGTCGCCTCTTACGACACCCTCAAAAGAACAGTGTCAATTCATAGGAATGAAGTCGGTCTTACGATTTTCTAAAAAAACATCAAATTATTATTTGTTATTCCTTTCTAGAAACCTCAATATAGTGCCGCACACGTAATCACCTACGCGTGACTTCTAGGTGACATTTTTATAGACTGTAATTCCAAACATGAGTAGTGAAGTAATGAACACTTTGCGCAGGCTAATTTTATTTTATTGCAAACAATAAAATGTAATCTTTTAGTTGAACTAATAAAAACAAGGCTTTGTTTGTATAAATTTTCGCAGAAACCTTGAAAGTTATTCATGAAATAAAAAAAGAAATATTTAATTGTAACTACCTTCTGCCACAACGTAGTTATTATAACCCTACTTTTTCAATATCAAAGTGACTTTCAATATTATGAAGTGAGTGGCACATTTGCGCAAAGACACTAGCGACATCTGTGGAAAGTTATCCGTACCACCATACAAGCCCAAACCATCTTCGATCCACGATCCATACGTCAAGGAGCTAGCTTAGCTATCATAGCAAGTCGGAACAGGAACGCTAGAGGGCGCTAGCAGTAACACAACAATCACTTCAATACTGTAATAAAATTTATAAAACAATCTGGAAAATACAAGAAATGGAGGAAATTATGCAAGAGCTTCGAAATATTCGAAGAGATTTAGATGAACAGAAAACAGCAATAGAAAAAAGTGGAGAGAAAGTGACGGAAAAAGTAACACAAAATATAAACTGCATATTAGAAGAAAAATTTAAAATCTTCAATGAAAAGTACGAGCATCTAAGGGAAAAGTGTGAAAACCAAGAAAAACGACTGTATTTCCTAGAAAAACAGGCAAGAAAAAACAACATCGTTTTTTTCGGAATAAAAGAAATGGAAACATCATATTCTAACCTAGAAAGTCTCATAATGAACTTTATCAGAGAACATTTCTCTCAAGAACTGGACCGCAGGGATATTCAAGAAGTTAGAAGAATAGGCAAGAAAGGGGAAAGACCTCGGCCAATAATTGTCACTTTTTGTACACTCGGCACAAAGATCAATTTGTTTAAAAATAGAAGTGCGCTAAAAGATACCGATTACTACATAACGGAAGATTTTCCACAAAATATTCTAGAGAAGAGGAAAGAGCTTCAAGAACAAGCAAGAATTGAAAAGGAAAAGGGAAACCTTGTAAAAATAAAATATGACAAGCTTGTCATCAGTGAAAAGAGCAAAACAGCTGGAAATAACAAAAGAACGCTTTCAACTTCGCCTGAAAACAAAACCACAAAAGGAGCCGAAACAATCACACAGGCTAACAAGAGAAACAAATCACAAACACAAATGAGAAGAACTGCAAGCCTATCGGAAGGTATTTTAAAACCGAGCATGATGAACTACCTGGTTACCAGGAACACGAACAACTCATCAGATCTGCCGCAAAATAATAACGTTAATACATAGCAATTACCGCCCCCCTCTCGCAGCGCCAGCATACAACAACCATTATCAGAACACCAAATTCATCTTCCAAGCCGGCTGGTCACCGTGGAAGATCAAGACCAAAACCCTCCAAACAACCCTCCAAAGAATGAAGCAACCCCACAAAAAACGTTGTACATTCTGACATACAACGTTAAAACACTTTCATCGTATGAACGTTTGATAGAGCTAAACGAAGCTCTCAAAGAAATTAAATACGACATACTAGGATTAGCTGAAACAAGACGCATTGGAAACAAAATCGAAGAGCATGAAAACTTTATTTTCTGCTATACAGGCCACACACCTGGAAGACATGGCATAGGTTTTATAGTTAAATATCATCTTAAAAATAATATCGAAAGCTACATCGGCCTTTCTGAAAGAGTAGCCATGTTGAACCTGAAATTCGAGAGCACCAGCTTATCCATTATTCAAGTCTACGCCCCTACTGCACAAGCAAGCGATGATGATATCGACAACTTTTATGCGACAGTAAATAGGGCAATAGAACTAGCACACAAAGACTTCATACTGATGGGCGACCTAAATGCAAAAATTGGAATACCAAAAAATGAGGAACATTTAATCATGAAAGCACACGGATACGGAATCAGAAACGAAAGAGGACAAAGATTAATCGAATACGCCAGCGAAAACAAACTGTCAATTCTAAACACTTTCTTCAAAAAAAAAACCAAAAAATAAATGGACCTGGCGGTCACCGGATGGAGCCAACAAAAATGAAATCGACTTTGTGCTGTCAAATCGACCTCGTCTGTTCAAAAACATAGAAGTACTGAACACTAACTACCCTTCGGATCACAGACCAGTAAGAGCTACAATATCATATGATACACATTTCAAAAAAAGCAGAACAAAGTTTACTAACTGTCAACACGGCAAAATAACAAGCGAAGAAGAAATCACCAAGTTTAAGGAATACCTAAACTCCTCCATATCGAAAAATCAAATGTTCGCCGATACCACTATCCCAGTCCAGAAATATTATGATAACTTAATCAGAATTATCACCTCAAGCTTGCAAAACGCCCGAGCAGCACAAAACCCAAAAAAAGTCCACAAAATACTTTCAGAGCATACATTAAAACTTTTTAAAAGAAGGCAAGACCTGCAAAAAAGTCCAAATAAAAACAGAGCAACAAGAAACGAAATCTCGGCGCTCTACAAGCTTGTCAACAAATACATAAAAAAAGACTACGCTAACTACAGATACAATACTATTGAAAAACACCTACGCCAAACTGGTAGCATGAAAAAAGCATACAAAGAGCTGAAACCAAATAAAACTTGGATCGAAGAGCTAAAACGAGGCGAAATAACCAAAAACAACCGCTGCGACATCATCAGCATAGCGACAGAGTTCTACAGAGATCTCTACAGCTCAAAAGAGCCAGAAGACACCAGCCACGAGAACCAAAAAAACAGTAGCGACGGTCACATACTAAAAAGTCCCCGAATAGAAGAAAACGACGTCATCGAGGCATTGAACAAACTGAAACCAGACAAAAGCCCGGGCTCGGACAACATAGTAAATGAGACTCTAAAGATAGCTGCTCCAATACTAGCTACACCCTTTACCAACTTATTCAACTCTATCCTCGAATCTGGACAGACACCCATCCAATGGTCTGAGTCTAACATAATTCTGTTATATAAAAAAGGCGACCCGAACGACATTGGGAACTACAGACCTATAAGTCTGCTGCCGAGTACATATAAGCTATTTTCTACAATCTTGACCAAAAAAATCAGCTCTACATTAGAAACAATACAACCCGTCGAACAGGCAGGATTCAGAAAAGGCTTCTCTATTATCGACCACATTCACACACTCGAGCTTCTCATCGAGAAATACCAAGAGAGAAGCAGACCATTGTACATGGCATATATCGATTACAAAAAAGCATTTGACATGGTGTCACACAACTATATCTGGGAAACTCTTGCAGCACAAAATGTGGAAAACGAATATATAAGAGTAATCAAAAGCATATACAGGAAGAGCAAAAGTAGAGTCAAACTAGAATCAGCTGGTCCTTGGTTCCCTGCAAAGAGAGGCGTAAGACAGGGGGACCCACTGTCACCTATACTATTTATAGCCACATTAGAGTCGATAATAAGCAAGCTTGACTGGAACGAATGCGGTATAAAAGTAAAAACGAAGAACTTAAGCCACCTACGATTTGCCGACGATTTGGTGCTGTTTTCAGAGAAAGGAAAAGAACTACAGCACATGGTAGAGTCACTGAACAAAGCTAGCAAGCTCGCCGGGCTAGAGATGAACCTCTCTAAAACTATGGTAATGACCAACAGCACCAAGGTACAAATATACGTCGATAAAGAGCCTCTCCAGTACACCGATAAATACATTTACCTAGGCAAGCAAATAAGCTTCGACAGACTAAACAATTACCACGAGATTGAGCGCAGATCCCAGTTAACATGGAACAAATACTGGAGCTTGAAAGAAATATTTAAAAGCAACATGCCAATCAAACTGAAGACTAAGGTTATGAATTCTTGCCTTATACCATGCCTGACCTATGCTTGTCAGACATGGAAGTTTAACAAAAACGTCATAAATAAAATTATAACGTGCCAACGAGGAATAGAGAGGAGTATGCTAAACATAAAAAGAATAAATAAAATAAGGCATACAAAAATACGTAACATCACAAAAGCAACAGACGGTTTAGCACAAGCTCTTGCTTTAAAATGGAAGTGGGCCGGACACATAGCACGCTTGCAAGATCGAAGGTGGACTAGAAGAGTTACAGAATGGAGGGGGCCAGCAGGCACAAGAAAGAAAGGGAGACCTTGCAACAGATGGGAAGATGAAATTAAACGAACAGCGGGCCCAAACTGGATACAAACAGCACAATCCAGAGATAACTGGCTCAACTTGGAGGAGGCCTTTACCTGCAGAGGGGTTCCTACAGAATAACTACACTATAATAATTATAAACGTGTCTAAAAATCTTGTTAAAAACTGTAACTACTAACTAAAAATAATAAACTATTAAATAATAAAATAAAATTGATACTAACAATATTCAGTAACTTTGTAAACTAGCTATTTCTGGAAGAAATAAAAGGCTTTTTTATTTTATTTTATTTACCTTCTGCCAACGGCTTCGCGCGCGTTGTTTTGGGATATGAAGTACCTAGCCTTAAATCCTGGCCTAGAACTACATCTGTCCAACATTTCAGCCTAATACCGAGTCGAGTAGTTTTGGCGTGAAGGTAACAAATCCGAACATCTAAACTCTCGCATTTGTAATACTAGTGTGACTCAAACAAAAACAAATACCTACGTTCTAATATAAAAAGTTAGGGATACCTTTGTATTGATCGGTTGTAACTTCGGGCTATTATTAAAACTTTTATTAATAAATGGAGTATGGTTGACACGAGAAAAAAATAATTTTATTGCTGGAAACACTAGGTATTATACTTCTAAAGTCATGCCGAAAAAGATGTGTTTTGAGTTATTATCATGTACCAATACAAAGCAGCGATAGCCTTTTGTTGACGAACGGACCCTCTAAAATTGAGAAGACATGGGGGTTTCCATGCCTACTGTTGTCATGGTTCTCACATTTTGTGTTGTTGTTATGTTTTAAAGTTATATTTACTTAGTTACCTATGGCTCAGCGAAGTGTGTTTTGGCCTCCGATAAGAGTAGAGAGAGAGAGAGAGAGTTGTTGTTTCCCAACAACATTTGCGGAGCGAAAGCACATTGCCTCCGCTGGCTTGGTCATTTAGAGACGATGGGAGAGGACCGGAATGTCTACAACGCGTAAATTCACAAAACTACACACCATCTCCGAGTACGATACTTCTATACCCATACTTATTAAGTTTGTAGGAGGATTTATATATACCTTTGGAACTACTAGTTCGATTTCAAAGAATCTTTCACTTACAGTTATCGACATTATCTCTTAGTGACAAAAGCTTCGTTTTATACGGGTACCGCGTGAGAAAACCCACGGGCAAGGCTAATACACAGGTAACGTGATTGGCGTAGGTACGGTCCGTACTGGCGTGTTTTTGTGTGCAATTCATGAGTCACCCTGCCCAGCCGGACTTAAAGCAACCCTCGTTTGTGTCGAGGGTTAAAAAACACAGTGTATCGATCCGAATGCTTTCACATTATACAATTATGTCTGTATTCCCCAGCCGTGGCCCTTTAATTATCACTTTATTATTTAAAAGCGTGCCGATACGCCATCGAATTACTTTGTGGCACGAAACCAAGGTTATAAATAAGTACGGTAACGAAAAGTTTAAATAACGCTTTTTATTATTTGTGAAACTACTTAACATCAACTTTAAAAATAATAATAACAATAGATTCAGGCGTTACTTTGCGAACATCCATTGCAAAACGCAACACGTTGTTTTACGCGGAATTGTAAAACTTAAAACATAGTGTAAATTTACTGGCATCATTAACATAAACATAAAACGTATATAAAACATCATTACATGATATTTTTCACAATCACTGGTAACTAATGCTTTCCATGGCCACTGGCGTAAAGAAGAGGTCTACTTAGAAAAACGACGCATAAAACAAAGGATGACCGATCCGTTCTTTCGATGACCCTTCTTCTTCTCTCTCATGAAAATGATTTTGACATTTATTTCTTATCGATCCAAAACCAATGGTGTCATTTGGTGACCCGTTCGAAGCAACGCACGTTTGCGCGTTCAGCAGTAAGGATGTTCGTTTCGTGCTATTCGTCAATCGAAACTTCGTATTTACGGTATTTTATTAAAGTATTTCGTGTTTAAAGTAGGCCTTCTTTCTTTCGTCGCCATGTATCATCAAACTAAATTAGACTCGAATTTTAACTGGACGTTGCGCTAAAAGAATTTGAAGTCGGTAGTAGTAGTTTTTTAAAACACGCCCAATTATTGTAAACAACATCAAATTATTCATTTTCAGGTTTTTATTTTACGAAAAACGAATAGCCACTGAATATCCATAAATCGGAATATATAATTGGGTTTGTTCAACTCAATTTATTACAATATCCATAAAAACGAGAACGGAGGTGCTTCAAATAAAAATATCTCAGAGAACCAGAATCAGCCAACAATTATATTTAATTATAACCCTGTAGATAGAACCCAAATTATTTTAGTACTAGAACAGAATAAAAATAGATAATACGTTGTGATTACTTTTTATTACTCTTCACTGCAATCTCTATAAAATCAAACTATTGAAAATAACCGAAAACATTAATGGTGGATACCTATATACCTATTTTATACCCAAAGACGTCGACCCTAAGTTAATTTACCCCAAGTCCCCATGAATTTCATCACGGTCTCAGATTCGAAGTACGACATAATGTATACTGAATAGTTGGATAAATCACCCTCAGTGAGGTATTTGGGTTAAAGGAGTTGCCTCAGAGAAACTAGCGCCACCACCTGTTTATTAAAATTACGAATACACGCCGAGAAAATGTCAATAACAAAATGGGCGTCACGTGTGATAAGTAACCTACCTACTTACATACCTAAGCTGTTTTTAATGTCTTTGTTGTAGTTATGTAGTAGTTTCGTATAGTTTAACAGACACAATCCGCACCTATTTTGTCGGCAATCTGACGCCGTGCAACGCAATAGGCGAGATCAGTTTAAAATTTGCACTCTTAACTGTAAAAAAAAGGTTTCGCGCAAAAGTTTTTTGCTATGGCACCATCGGTCTATAACAAAATTCCGCTTGTGATAAGAGAACTGCCTACCACGATGTTTCAGATAAAGCTTAAAAAAATGTTATTATTTATAAATGACAAGAACATTGACAAATAACCAAACTAATTCTTATTTTCTATTGACTAGCCAACTTTATTTCTTTAAATTGATATTATGTACCTTATTGATTCCTCTTTCTGTTATTTAAATGTTTTTATTTTCAGTTGTCATAGACAGATTACATTGTTACACTATTAACTTACTGTACCATCTATTTAACATGTAATTATTCAATAAATATACTTTTACTTTTTTTTACTTTATTTTTGGCAGAAAAGCGAATCAACCAACAAAACGAAATAAACACAATACATAATAGTGAAACAGAAATCAGAGATATCTTTATCTTTGACATCTGTTTGGTGGTAGATATCACATAAATAAGTGATAGCTACCTCCTTATAAAAAATGTATTGTGTTTTTAATTTCTGTCATCTATTTCACTATTCTGTATTGTGTCTCCCTCATCCACTCTTTCCCTGTTATTCTGCATTGTCTCTCGACTATCAGATGGGTGGCCAGCCTATGTCTTTGAGCCTGTCTAGGCCACCTATCCATTCACATAATTTTTTAATTCATATAAAAACAGTCGGTAGTGCATCCTCTTTCTCATGTCTTTCTCTAAAGCCAAGTCTGCTGTCTATAGAGTAAAAACACCCTGCTATAAGTTCCTGCCATTTCCTTTTATGACGTGCGATCCGCATACTTACCTACGTATACGGCGTTTGTTCGACGTATATCGTTCGCAATTTCAATAAATAGGTGGTGGCACTATTTTTTCTCATGGTAGCCCCATAAAGATTGTGGTTACGTAAAACGATGTGGTTGTCTGTCTGACTACGAGTCTGCGCGGTTTGATTCGTTT
This sequence comes from Eupithecia subfuscata, assembly GCA_963564075.1. Lineage (NCBI taxonomy): Eukaryota > Metazoa > Arthropoda > Insecta > Lepidoptera > Geometridae > Eupithecia > Eupithecia subfuscata. The sequence goes on from OY751114.1 coordinate 14,796,497, forward strand.
ATAATGAATAAAAACTTTTTACTCCATTACTGAAAAGCATCACCTCTTTGGTCGGGAGGTGCCATGGCTGCGCGGAAAATTTTAATTAAAATGGCTGACTATCCCTTTTAGCAATTTGTGAATGTTGGTTCTTGTCTTGATGGAAGTACATAGGTTTGACAAAATCTGATAACAATTACAGAAGATAGCAAGGGATCAACAATATAACTAATAAAAAGAAAATGAAATTTCCAAAAACGCAAACGAAACGCAGACATGCAGCAAAAAAGGTGCAAATTTGAGTTTGATAACGGACGAGAGACGAATGAAATTATCAATGAAAGCTGTCAAAACCATAAGTTGTTTCCAATCTCTATATTTAGCTGCGATGATAGTCTTGAAATATTTTCCACAAATATTTCTTTGGTTCTGTTTTACAAAAAATATCTAGACTTCTACATCCGAGTATAGTATAGTTTGTGTGACATCTGAATTGGACATTATTTACACTATAAGTACACATAACATGAGTTTATAACCCCACTACAGCCAATCAGATCAAAAACCACGAAATATAACAACAATAAAACATAGACAAATAATATATTTTACGATTATTCGTACAATGTTTCTATGGAGGTTTATGGCAGGTTTATGGGGTACTTTATTGGTTTATGCATCCGGTTGGGACACATTGATTTTAACGACAATTTGCTTGTTTGTTTGGTATACTGTGACTGAAAAACATGAACAAGTTATACGACCTCTGTGGCGTGGCGGGCGAAGGTCCGCCTGCGACGCAGGAGGTTGCGGGTTCGATTCCCGCCTCGGGACAAATGTTTGTACGATCTGCAGATATTTGTTCAGGGTGTTCTGGATGTTTTATATGCATAAATAAATATCTATTCATGTAGGGTATTGTATTAAGTATATCAGTTATTTAGTACCCATAACGCAAGCTCTGCTTAGCTTGGGGCTAGATGATGCTGTGTGAATTCACCAGCATGATTTATTTGAGCAATATCATTCAAGGGTTGGTTTAAGTGATTGTCCACTACAAGGTGAACCGATGACCTGGTGGTCATCGCGGGAAACCACTGGATGCGGGTAGTGCAGGACCGATCATTGTGGAGATCGCATGATGAGTTTTATGTCCAGCAGTGGACGTCGATCGGCTGAGATGATGATAAGCTGTCAGAACAGTGAGAAGGACCGTGAAGAAGGGATATTTCTATCTCTTTTATTTAAGACTTCTCATAGACTTTTATTTAAGACTTATCATTGACATATTGATGTCTTGTGGTCGATTTATTGATGTCATTATGATGACATCATTTAATCAGATTTTTGTTGCGGAGATACCCGACAAAATACGATATTTCCCTAAGGAAGTTGCGTTCATCAAGCTCTAACGGTTTGTTTTTGTACTCTCGAAGATACTACTTCATATATAGCGAAGATGCTACTGAAGATACTACTTCATATTTGTCTGTTCACTAAGAAAATATCAGTCTGAGTTGGAAGGCATAGTTTTGAAGACAAGTAAGAAATCTAAATAAAACCACATTTAATTTCAAAAGTGCCAGAAATGTATTTTATCCTAGCCGATCTGAAGTTAGACACATAACAGCCCTAAAATACCGCTGCCCTTCTCTTTCCCTTCTAAGAACTAGTCTAGGCTAGACATTCATTATTTCCTAGAGTTAGCTAGACTGCTGTAATAGGAATCAACATAATTTCGTAGCACGTCTACGCCGTAGCATGTCTACGTCGTAGCTCGTAACGCCTCGTAGCGGCTCGTAGCACTGACGTCACTTGACATGCCAGTCCAAGATATAAACAGGTCAGCGAGGAGGTATAATATCACCAAGCGCTCTTAGATACTTCTTTCTTTGCACAATATTGAACCTTAACTGCATAGAGATAAAACTTCGCCATCCTAAACCAAAGGATCAATATCCATGCCGGTGTAAGAAAGAATATTAGGCCATTCAGTTTTATACCCTCGTATACTCATAATTACGTTTCCTATGGAGTTTTGTTTAGGGATTTATGGGAGGTATCTGTTTGTACAGTTTTGGTGATAAAAGCGGATTAGTTGTCCGGTTATCTAACCTCACAATCTGATTATGAGGGAGTAAAACTATTTATAAATAGGTAGAAAGAGCAAACGAGATACGAATTAAAAATTCCAATTTTCCGACGAAGCCCACATTAATGATTTTTTAAATCAAAACCATATAAAAAAAATATTTCTCCCTCTGTTTCACTGTTACCTTTTTACGACGAAACGGCTCAACGTATTTCAATAAAATTTAGCATATAGAGATAGATAATATCCCGGAGAAAGACATAGGCTAGGTACTTTCTGTCCCGGAAAAGTTCGTGCAAAGCTGCGGGCAGAAGCTAGTAATTTATAGAATTTAGAATACTTCTAAGTGTGGGTAAATTATATACAGAAGAAATTAAGTAGAAAAAAGTCAATAAAAATTGTCGAAACCTGGAAAGTCGTAAAACAAAAGTTGTTCATCCGGGGGGTGCAGCGTCCCCCTCTCCCTTTACGGCTTAGTACACATACACTTGGCACCTTGTATAGGCAGCATATCTGGTACCCATATCACAAGCTCTGCTTACTCCGGGGCTAAATGTGTAAAAATATCTAGCAACAAAATTTTTATATAATCCACCCTCCCTTGTGATTTAGGGGGGGGGGGGGACTTAAAAGTTCGGACTTTTGAGTCGCCCCCTTCAGTCTGTCCGAAAAGTCCAAAAAAACTAAGTTGGAATCGCCGATGAACCGCAAATTTCAGTGGCCGAATTTAAATTGCCGATTTAAAAAACTAAAGTCGTTTCCGCTAAGCAATTACGAACAAACAGAGTCAAACCAATTACCTAGTATTCAAATAACTGACTGTTTGTCATGAAAGGTGGTCATTTTCGTAAATTCAGCATTCGTGTCTGCAATTTATTTAGTTGATTGTCCTTGCATAATCGATTTTGTTCAACTTTAAACTTTTGTTACAAAAAATCTATGCATGTTGCAAAAAAATCTTTAGCCTTGAGTTTTTAACCCTCAGAACTGCCATTTTTTGACGTGACAACGTCTTATAATTCGATAGAGCCGCCTGCACGCACTAAAAAACATGACGTCATGCGGCGTTACCTCGCTCTTTTCTTAAGACGTTGTCACGTTCAACTATCGTACATCAATCCACTAATAAAAATATGGTTTCGACCTCTATCTGTTTTTGTTCCACGACTGAATAATGGCGATAAAATTTTATACTCGAAAAAGACAACGAAAACTTCTTAACCAATAATCACGTACGAAGCAGCGGAATGATGCTAGTTTGGGATGATCTTATTTAAAAAGTCTAAATGAGACTTAAATTTACTAGGGTATCGTCAATGTCATAGACCAAAATCCCTGACGAAGTGCGCCTCAGAGTATCAGCCAAGGTCATCGTCCCTCACTCACACGACCATTCCAACAATTTCCATAATTGCACACAAACCTCAATGACAGTCTCGCACAGAGAGACTAGAGAGAACATTGAAACTCTTAATTTTATCTCCGCCAAAAAACACAAAATGTCAACGTTTTTCCCAAAACTTGTATTGTTTGCTTCATAAAAGAGTTTTCGGACCCTTTTTAATGAAGGAGGCCCTTAGATTCCGATGACCTCAGGGACTCGCCTAATGTACAAACATTTGAACTTCAAATTACTTTTGTTATATTAAAGTTTTGATGAAATAATATTAGAAACATTGAGCAAACAGGTATGATTTTTTATTGCGGCCCCAAAGTTGGATTAAAGAATGTAATTTTCGGAGTAACACCCGTTTATCGCTATATCGCAATATGGCTTGGAACTTTTTTATTGAGCAAAAAAGACTACAGCTTGATGCCTTGTAAAGCCCAAAACATTCTAGCAAAAATAATCCTGGACAATCCGCACAGCATCATCTAGATTTAGCAGAGCTTGTGTTAACGATATACCATAATACGAATTAACGATGTGTTTTAGTGGTAGTGGGAGCGTAAGTCATGTGTTATTTTATCCTAGTTTCTGCCCGTGCCTTCCCATGCGTTGTTTCAATGGAAAAATTTCAAGATTTTTTATTTCTTCGGGAATTCATTTATGAAATATAAGTAGCATAATATGACATTATTCCAACTTTAATCATGCAAAATTCCTCCTCATCTGTTAGTGAACAGATGGGATAAGAATTTTGCATACTTCTTCTTCTTTGTAACAAACATACACTTTAGATAGGCATCCATCCAAACTTTCGCGTTTATAATAGTGTGAAGTATGCTAGTGTGATGTGGTGGGATAATGAAGTGTCAAGCTTCAAGAAGTAAACTTAATTTGATTTCGATTTTGAACCTGATGACCTAGATTAACATTGGGCCACTGCGAACTTAGGACTGTTTAATATTACCCTTGAACACTGTCACTGTCACACACAAGACACAATATCCAAGAGACTGAATAAATCAAAGCTACAATACAAACTCACTCATTGGTAAAACCTCTGTTCGCAAGTAAAATGCCTATGTTTGCTTTACGTTCCATTCCACCAACTAAACGTCATCCCAACCCTTGTGTCAGAACCATTTGAGCCGTACACGGTACGCATCAGTTCATTTATTTTGTGGAACACATTTCATCGGAATCGCTGGGAACGCAAATATCTGGTCACACGATGCGGTTATTCAATGTGTAACACGCTTGTCTAAGGCTAAGAGCCAACTTCGGCGAATTTTCAAACGCACGTACGTTTTGTAAAACCAGTATATTAATGGTTTGAGAACGAGTTTTATGTATCATAGTAACACCATCATATTATGTTAAATTGTAGTGCACATGCATTGACAGTGATAGATTTTTAAAGATAAGCTCATTTGTAATAAGTATTAGACAAAATATTGATGGATCTGTCATCTTTTCGTGTAACGCTAAGTGCCCAGATAATAATCAAAAGGTACCTAGCATGTCAACCGAGTAATGGAAGCCCCTTGTATCGCGTAAGATTGTACAATGTACAGATTGTCAAGTCACGTTATTTAATTAACATAACAGTAACGTTATTAGTGATGACTTCGCCAATATTACCTATCTAACTGCACCATACCTAGACAAGTCCTAATCCAAATGTGATGTGAGGGGGCTGGGATCTGCACACACGCCTACATTAAGCTGTACATTGTTCCCCAAGCGGTTGATTGTGTTCGGATTACATCCGGCCGCCGTAGTGGGTTAGCACATCAACCGTCGAATAGATAGCCAATAGGTCTGCGGACTTGCTGCTCCGAATGCTGAGGAAAACCGGGTGACATACAATGTCCCTGGTTTCTCTGGAATTGTAAAATTGATAATTTCGGTTTAGGCTTCGATAGTGTTATCGAATACACGAGAAACCGTGCATTTTATACGTCGTGTTTCTGGGTAATATTTTTAGGGTGGTAAATTTAAGTGATTCTCGTTTTGTAGTTTTTTTGGAACACAGATCATCGAAAATTCTTTCTTTTTTTGCCTAAGCCTTCAAGGCTTAGGCACAATTCACACCGAGTACTGGTCTTTTCAATAGTAAATTATTTAAAACTAGACGATCGCCTCGCGGTTTCACCCGCGTAGTTCCCGTTCCCGTGGGAATTCCGGGATAAAATATAGCCTATGTCACTCCCTGAAAAGTAAGCTTCCTAACGGTGAAAGAATTTTTCAAATCGGTCCAGTAGTTTCGGAGCCTATTCAATTCATACAAACAAACAAACAAACAAAAAATCAAACCTTTCCTCTTTATAATATTATTAGTATAGAAGTATAGACAACATTATTTGACACTGAAAGAGCTTACCGCGCTGCCGCTGCCGATATATATTTATTTGTGATTGTTCCACCTTTACATCTCTGATATGGATCGGGAATTTTTTATTAGGCTCTATAATCATTTGGTACCTCTCTCACTCTAAACATTTATAACATAATCAAATTCTAAAGATAATTTGACAAGTTATTGATTTATTATTTACATACATTACGGCATGTTTTAAAGTGCTACGTTGTTTTCTAACTACAACAATATAGAGCTAAATAATACTAGTTACCGCGTGAAACCGTATTACATTTTATAATGCAGTAGCCAATAGCAGGGTTTTCCCAAAAGAAATCAATCGTAATACTCCCCGATGACTAGGTATCTAAAAGTTCTTATCGCTAAGCGCGCAGATTCCAGAGCCTTGCCGAAAGTAAAGTTACTATTCCACTGTGTTGTGAGAGACATTGAGAGCGAGATATTTATATGGCGAACCTGTCGTTGGAGACATGCAAGATGGTATTAACACTCATCCTGCCCATTGTCCACGATGCGACACTGGTGCCGCGCCTCTGCTCCCATGTTGTCCGAAGATAATCTTATAATTAATAATAAATTAATTAATTGTCGACGTAAATTTTTTTAGTGATCACACTTAGGTAGTTTATTATAATTCTATTAGTGAATGCCTATTATTAGCTTTCTGTGTCTATTTTAATTTCTATTGTAATTAGATAAGCTGATGGCAATCCGAATTAAATAAATAAATAAATAAAAAATCTTATATACAAATGAATCCCTATTTCCCTTGGTCACGGCATCACGCCTGAACGGCTGGACCGATTTCGCTAATTCTTTTTTGTTGTGTTTGATAATGACAGGAGAAGGTTTTTACAGAAGAAAAAATTAAGAAAGTTGGAAACATAAATTTCCGCGCGGGTGAAGCCGCGGGGCGCAGCTAGTTAATAATATTTGCAACAAGGACAATCAACGACTAGTCTTAGTACCGCCGGCCACATAAAATTACGAATTAGGTAATCGAGAACCATTGACGTCTTAGCAGAAAAAGGCTTAGAATAATAGTAGACAAAAACGATGTATCGCCAAAAATTGCGACAAATACGTCTCATTTTCCTATTTGTATACGTGCGCTCGTGTGCGTGAAAGCACTGAAGTTATTATGCTTGTCAACTCACACATACATTAGTTTTTACCTTTAAAATCAAGAAAAATTTTGTGCGACACATTTCCTCTGCTGTGACAGAAGCGTGTTTTATCTCTATGATTGACGTGTTTGAGGTAGACTTGGTACGCTCATAGATCGCATGGGAAAAACTTAGAGTATGTGTAAGTACCGTACCATACCTTTATTGAAAATTATAAGACTAAAATTGTAGTAACGTCCATTGGTAGGTAGATAATAAATTATAAACAGTAGATAATAGCTTTTCACAAAAATTTAAGCTGTTCTAATGAGCGAAATGTATTCCGCGAGTTCTTATTTTTGTTAAATTAACAATTGAAGCCATTTCTATAAATGTTTCGGTGAGTTTTACTCACCGATGAGAATGAAATGAATAGAAATGAATTTAATCCTTTTTTACACGGAAATTTCTTGTTTTATAACGGAAAATCTATGGCTGAACGCTATCATGCATTTCTAGTAACATTGCCTAGATTTTTTACAATGCGTGGCAAATTTACTGTAGTCAAGTTTCACTCAAAAGCTAAACTACAGCAAATTTACCACGCATTGTAAAAAATCTATGCGAAGTTACTAGAAATGTAGTTTTTTAATTCCATTTTCCTGCTCATTCCGTCTTGCAGTGGAGAGCAGCCGTAAGCGTTCTTCCGATAAAAGATCCTTTTGTGTTGGACTCAATAGAAGCTAGAGGGTCTAGTTTTCCCTCTTTAATACCATGTATTGAAAGTTATCCGACTCATATAATGCGAAAGTTGATTGCCTTTAACCGACTTAATAGCGATTTTAAGATAGGATTCGTTGTTCTTTAAACATAATAAATTGTTCACATTTTTGTGAAGAAAAAAGTAGGCCTTTTAGGGCAGGATTGGTATGCTTCAGTTACATGTAGGCTGGCTGGCATAGTGAGTCTGACTCATTTGGCTCGCATGATGGGCTGTCCAACCTATTTATATATTTATTTAAAAAATTGCACCAACGCAGTGTACACCAAAACATGGATTATAGGCCATTTCATACAAAAAACACATCTAAGTGCCACCTCAATTATAAATCGAATATGCAAATCAAAATTCATTTAAAACAGTATTGAAAAACTATTACTTAAAAGCAATAAAACTCAAATTAAGACGATTAAATTAATATATAAAATCAAAATTCAAAGGTTCATCAAAATTATTATTAAAAAATACATATTCGTCGCTAAAAATTCAAATAATAATAATAAATTTATAATCAATAGATTATAGAATAGATAGAAACGTCAAACAATTAAAAATAAAATTCCATATAAATTAACCAAATAACTTAAATTAAATTACAAATTAAGGTGAATAGGCGTTATACATACATGCATCTTAAATATTTCTTAAAGCGGAATAGGCTGTTTGAAAACAAATTACGCAGTTTTGCTCAGAGTCAGAACTGCGCAGGCCTCTCTGAACGTCAGAGGCTGAGACACTTGAGTTATGTATATCATTGTAAGGTCTCGTGATTCCTATCACATGCGTTGTTTGTAATGACCTGGCCGACATACGGTAAGAATAGTGATATGCCCAGGGAGAAGAGTCATTTCCGACGGGACTAGAAAACACTATAAGTCCATAGAATGGTAGATACCTGGTGACTATAAGAACTGGCTCGATCAAAGTTTCTAACCAATGGGTATCCTAACTTGCTTCATGTCCGTGGTTGTATTATGAAAAATTTACAACAAAAATGAATACATTTTATTTCTCAAATCTTTTGACGTTCAAAAGCAAAAATAAAAGCTTATTGTCCCAAAACGCTTCCGTATTTTAAATTCGTAAACAATGCTTGTAGCAGTAGCCAAAACGGAAAAAGCTCATCGAATCGGGCACCGAAAAGAGACGGCCGGAAAAGCAAATAAATCTCTGCTCAAATCTTGCTCAGAATAATCTTTTCTTCATAAATTCGGAACAATTGAAACAAAAGTAAATTATACAGCCGCCGGCAGTGGAAATTATGAATTTGGTTGGTAAGTAGGAGTCGTAAAACTCACTGTTCAGGTTTTTCATTCGAACAATGCTGAAAAAAACTGCAGGAGCTACGGATAAAGCACAAGATTTTTGGTTTGAAAGGATGAAAATATGAATTATTTTCTAAGCCGTGATTATTTTCTTTTGAATTTTAAAAGTACATGAGCGAAAGAGGGATTGAAAATTTGAATTTTCTTTTGAACTTGTGATGTGGACACTGACACAAAAATAAATAGGTATACCACAATTACATACAGGTAAAGCTTGTCGCACACCTGGAAAAATTACATTCAAATCTGGGCTTCAACTCGTAAATTTTAGATTACTTTTATATTGACGACATCAGATGACAGACAGCTCGCGAACCACTCGTTTGAAGCAAACGAGTGGTTCGTGAGCTCTCTGTCGTCATTTTATAGTGACAAAATGACTTCCCACAATTTTACTATTTAAAAATGTATTGGAATAAACGTTTTTGTGCTGTTTGTAAGCGGTATTGGATTAATGAGCGCAGAGCTTTGTAGTATACAAGTATAGTAGGTAGTAGTATTAATCTGTGCCTCACACAAGCTCTGCTGATCTATGAGTAGCCTGAATGATGATGTGAAAAACGTATATATTTATTGAGACAGTAAAACTTCTACCGTCCTCCCACACTGAATACAAAACGCTCGTATTTTGCTAATCTTATAATAATTTGCTAATCTCGTAGTACTACTTGAACGGGTTCATTATTATTTCATCATTTCTCTACCACTTATTTAACTCTGACATTCAAGTAAACAGTGTTTGAACTGTAGAATCCTTAATTGAATGGAAATCAGTCCAAGTCTAACTTTTGACAAACTTTTCGGAGATTAGAAACTCAGTCGTATTTACAAAGAGTTTGTAATCGCTAAATCTACTGAGTCGTGGAAAACTTCAAGATGTATCTTTGAGCCTGTCGGATTAAATAAAGTGATAAATGGGGAGCGTTGATTTTTCGGATCTTTTATCCGAAGAGAAAACTTCACAGCTCCCACCAAAAGAAAGTTATGTAAAATCTTATAGAGCATCTACGTATTGGCTGAGTCATATCGATTCTTGATTTGCTGAGGATTTTACATAATGACTGCATGCAAAAACGTAGCGTCCATCTGAACAAGCACCTGCACTGCCCAGACGAGCTAAGATACTTCACTCCGAAGAAAATCCTACAGTTCCTAGCAGCTGCAAGGGTTAGTTGCGAATTATGAACGCCGTTGTTTTAAGGCGGAACACACATAGTGGCGACCACAATAGTCCTATCACTATGATAGGCACGCAGTGACAAGAAAGCCACCTAAAGCAAATAAAAAAAAAATGATAATAATACTGGCTGCTTAATGGCTGTCAAATTGAACAAAATACTATGAGTTGGCCAATATTTGAATGCGCTTTTAAGCTTGTCGCACACCTGGAAAGTACCGCAGCCGCACATCACAAAAATGTGCTTTAAAATATGGGCTTTAAACAGTAGCATTAAGATGTAGGATGCATGTTATATTGACCGCCGCCGGTGCCTCGAACTGTCTGTCTGGAGATGACAGGAAGCTTGCGAGCCACTCATTTGAAACTTACGGGATGCCATTTTGTTACCGTAAAATATATCTTAAAATAAAAAAAAGGTAGCACTCCGGGAGTGCCGGCAGAAGTGAAAACTTACATCTTACGATCTTACGCTTTTTCGATCAGCATCACGTGACCCTGACGCGAGTTTGAAAGTTTTTACCCATACAAAAAAAGTGCTCAGCGCCGCTAAAGAAGTTTTCACTTCAATAATAATAATAATGCTGGACAAATCACACAGCATTATCTAGCCCCAAGGTAAGCAGAGCTTGTGTTATGGGTACTAGATAACTGATATACATAATAATATACGAGTACATAGATAGATATTTTTTATTATACATAGAAAACGACCAGAACACCCTGAACAAAATATCTGCAGATCGTACAAATATTTGTCCCGAGGCGAAATAACTAGTTTAAGCATTTATTTGAATGCACATTTCTGTGCTGTGCGGTAGAAGTGTTGGGTTAATGTGAGCAGAGCTTTACAGTACAGCTTAGCTCCAACCCACGTCGCTTTGGTGTAACTTGGTACTAATGTTCTATTCAGTACCTATTCCTAGGTATTGTGAACCTTGCAGCCGGTACCGATCTAATGGAACAGACACCGCGCGGACTTATGAAGATTTCATTTCACAAGATAAACGAAACGCGTAACGTTTCAATTACTTAACAATATAAAATTGTTTTCTTAAAAATTCATCGAAGAAAATAAAACATTTATTCCATTGCTGATTACATCATTCAGAGCAGGTAAAGAGAAGACAGTAAAATAAAGTGAGGTCGGAGGTCAAATTAAAGTGGGTCATAAAAAACTGTTGAAGGGAAACCGTTATTCCTTGACCCTCCGGCGTTCGGACAATTCGGGAATTTACGGGTTTAACGAGGTCTACGGAAGAAATATATTTTTAATTTCAAGTGTCGAGGGAATGAAAAGGGTGGAGTGTTGGAATTACTGACTTTATCAATTGAATGAGTTGCTATGGAAACCTCTGAAAAGCCAGCCTACTTAAGTATTTTATTGATAAATTTTGATGGGGTAGATGCAGTAGGTCAAACAGAACATTTCAAACAAAATATGTCTGATTCATAATATCTTTTAAAAAATTACACGTATTTTAAAACGAACCATAACGCTAACGACTAATGTAGGAAATCAGATGTTGTTGGACAGTAGAAAATACAAAAATAAAGTCTTAACAGCCTGGTGATTTCATAGTGTAAAATTCTGGAATACACTAAAAATCGACGTAAGTTACATGTTACTTATACTTCCTCACGTCCATGCATCCTATGTCAATCGATCCCACAAATGCGATAACAAATCACCATAAAAATTTGCAACACCAAGGTACATTTTCCCATCCCAATTTAAAATGTCTATTGACTCGCAGCCATGCAAACACCCCGCTCGGAAACGCTAAAAAAACAATGGTGGCGAAAATAAATTCGTTCAGTAAACAAATCGCCAGGGAACTCAAACTGATGGGACTCCGAATACGTACCTATGTTAGATCGCAATTAAAATGGCGGTGTGTGTGACAAAATGGACGACATGTCGTTGATTTTCTGTTTAAGAATTAGCACCAATTATCGGGGAAGTAGCTGGGGTCAGTACGTGTATTTTTCTTTCACTCTCCTCTATCAGTCATTCTTACGCTTTTTAATCCATTTCCCCTTTCACACTATTCCCTCCATCATGTTGCACCAATTATGAGTAAAGATACGTTTTATACCTGCGTATAATTTTTGAACACTTACTTACAAAAAATTAGTAGGTACCCTACCGACTTGAGAATTTTTTTAGTAATTTAAAAAATTGAACATCCCAGCAACATTTCAAAAATAAACTTACATAGGTAATTAGAACTCTTCCAACAATTTATTTTTCTTTTTACAGTCAGACAGCCAGTCTGCTCAGTTTAAATAACAAAAGATGATAATTATATAATTCATTTAGGTACTCGAACACGTGTGGAGTGTAGACATAAATGCTAAATAGAAACTGCAGCTTTGACGCTGACAGAGACGAATTTTGTGTACAAATTGTCAGAAGAAATATGGTGCGGTGCTCTGGTGTGCCAGAAACACATGCACACCTGAATAAATATATTCTCATGCACCAGAAATATGTAAATTCGTACTGCAGCACCACGTGAGCGAACTATTCAACCTGGATGAGCGAATCTCTAATTAAAAAGCTTATTTTTTTGTAAAGCTGCTTACTTTTTCCCTGTACTGATGTTCACAAAACACTTTAGCGACCACCTCCACGAGAATTAGCAAACTGAAGAGGCAGTGGGGCGGCCATATCTCACGAAGAACCGAACACCGGGGTAAAAGAGTTCTTGAGTAGATACTGCGACTCGGCAATGTACACAGAGGTCGTTAATAACATAATGTAAAGAAATGTCCATTGAGTAATCATAAAACATACTCATCGATCAAGTATGCGGCCTCCCCCGTAGATACCTAGAACCTTACAAGAATGACACTCAAAAGTGTCCACGTTTTGTTTTGACGCAGACAGTTTGCGCAGAGCCTGTCAAGTTTTTTGCATGCGGAACAAGAGATTAGTGGAGTCGAATTTATTTTATTTTATTTTGTAAGTAGGTAGGAAGGTACCCTAAAAATAATTTATACACTGTTTATTTTTATAAGGATAAAAATTAAATACTAAGTTCATTAAATCTAATACTTTTTGTAGTCTTTCTTTTATTAGAGAGTCCACGCAAATAAAATTGAGGGCGGGTCAGCTAGTTATTTTATAAACCTCAACCAGTTATTTTAAATGTCTTTTCATAAAAAAATTATTATCACTTACAACTTAACACAAATAAATAAAAAAAAAAATAGAAACAATAGCCGCTCCATTCATCAACTTAGAACAAAATAAATATTTTTACATAGGCAAACCCAACAACAATATTTAATGCTGATTTCTCAAGTATATAAAGCTCAATTGACTCATATCACAATACACAGGTAAAAATTACATTAAAACTTACTGAAAATAAGAAATTCCATCCTTTTTCTGTTGCATGGTCGGTCGATTATTGCATTTTTTATACGAGCACTTGACCATGCTTTCGGTCCGAGAGCTAAAATGACACTAGTTGAAAAGGTATCCCAAAATGCCAAATGGGATACCTTTTGATATTGACGTTTTCAGGGCGCGCATTGTGCATCTAAGGGGGGCTGGCCGGAAATTTTTGATCGATGAACATACTACAATAAAATTTGAATCCTGACTTTTTAGAAAGAAACTAAAAGAAAAATGGTAAAGATTGAGTACTTACCTATGCCTACCTTTACTTTAAAGAGAGCTTTTTAGAAGATTGCTTGCTATAATAATTTTTCTGAATTTGATTTATAGCTTACGAGCTTTTTATAGCGACCGCAATATTATATTTTTTATTTGATTTTACTATTCAATTTATGTTACTCCAACAAAAGAATTCATCTCACACAAAAATCTCTTCGCATTCGATTCGTTTGTCCAATCAATCATACAAACAAACAGACAAACTAACACGTTGCCTTATTACTAAAGTCATCCATCAAGTTGATCCTCCATTCAATTGTGCGCCTTATTTCCTACAGTATAGAGTGTACACGAAGGCTGTCAGTCGTTGTTACCCATTTCATTTGTAGAACTGGATTTACATTCGCTTCCTCAGTCTCGAGAAATGGCGACCTCCATCACCAACCTATTTGTTTGGCAAACAACTAGAAGAGTTTAGTGAAACGTTTCATTTTTGTGTGGTAGCTAATTATGGCGCCTGTACCGTGCAGAACATGGAAGTACTATTACTATTATTTATTAAGTTAAGCTAATAACAACATGACATCATTGTGTAATAACTAATAAGCAAAAAATGCTTCTCAAATTACTGAAAAAAAATACGTTACATAATGTATTATATTTTTGTTGTAGGATTCTGTTTTTCTGGGCTCATATAAAAGTGATTTGTTTTTTTGAAATAAATGAAATACAATATGAGTCAATACAATACAATTAGCGTTATATTAGCGTTATATTACCTACAATAGAAACATTAAAAAAAGTCGATGTATTACTACTTATTAGGTATACGTACTCTTATTAGAATTTTCACCTGAAAGGTAGACGCGACAAACCTGATATAATTATTGTAACCTTAATATCTGACAAGGTGGGCGCCACCGCTCGCTTGCTAAAAATCTTAGGCTTTCTTTTATGTTAACTGATGAAAATGTGACAATGTTCGTCTTAAAGCCAATGTTTTTCCTGTTACAGGATTCTTTGAAAATGTTCTATTTATTTCTCTCCATTATTCCAAGGAAACGATTTATTATAAAAATCGAACGCCTAATATAACGCTAATTGTATTGTATTGTATTGTATTTCATTTATTTCAGATAATTATTAATCCATATTACACACACACAAATTTAAATAAAATTCTAAATTAATATCAGATAAATTAAAAATTAAAAATACACAATAAGCTAAGCATAACTCCTTTTTGACAAACCTCGAGAATTCATTTGTTTTATTTTGTTTCCTTTGGCAGTGGTAGCTCTACGTTAGTACGTAGACATAGGCCTCCCATAACGAGTGCCATAGCGCCCTGTCCATACATTCTAGAACGTCAAACATAATTATAAAACCTAGAGTAGGTACGTAAAATTATATATAGTATTATTACACAAAACATTATTTACCAGATAAAATTTAATAACGCGTAGTTGTAAAACAAGTAGTCATAGACAGGTTATAATAATAATTTGGTCAATTGTAAAGTTTAAAATACATTTGAAATTTCTACTGCAAATAAATAAACTGCTCTTCATTAAAACAATTTTAAGGTAATTTTTCAAGTCAAGGAATGTAGCTTTGTATTGTAATCTAACGTCATTATTGTTTGATGACTTGACCTTTCTACGATAAAAATGTTTCTTATTTATTGACAAAATACCTACAATCATCAATCATGTGCGAGAAATGATCGGTTGTTATGGGTTCCGTATAAAATGTAGTTTGAAAATATAATAGATACATTTTTATTATTTCATAAACTGAAATTCTCTACCTTTTGAGGGGTCGTTTTGACGACCATTTGATCCCTTGTGGCGGCTCGAAAGAGAGGGGTAGGGGTCGCAAAAATTATAAAAACCACAAGATAAGAAAATAAATACACGTGAGTGTATTTATTTTTACTTTGAACGCGCAGTTTCTAAACCGCCCCGACAGACATTTTTATCACGGTGCTTAGTTTTCCAGAGTTGAATATGATAATTTTTTTGTTTTTTAATTTTTTTTTTTTATTTTTTTTTAATTTATTTGGGAAACATACAGTTATTATAGACTAAAAAAATATATACTTAACTAACACTTAAACCAGCAAAGTTTCCACCATTAAATGAACAATAACAAAAAACAGACAGTTCAGAGATCAATGTGCAACTAAAGGAAATAAAAAAAAAGCTATCTCAAATATAAGAAGAAGAACTAATCTAAGTAACATAAAAGGGCAAGAAAAATTAAAATTACTTATGAACATAACAATAAAGGACAAAACAAATACACAGTAACTTCAACGGTTGGCAAGGCTTGACATAACATCTTTACGGAATTTAAACAATGAAGTATTGAAAATATCAATGTCACAAAAGGTGTCATTGAATTGATGACAGGCTCTTGAGAGGAACATATTTTTTCTATAATTTGTTTTAGACGTGGACGTCCAAAACGTTTTCTTTTTACGAGAAGATATGCGAGGACAATGGAAAAATATATTTTGGAGCAAGAAAGGGGACTCAATGCTGTTGGACAATATTTTAAACAATAAGATTTGATCTCTTACGCTACGACGGTCCTCAAGACTTAAAATGCTGTCGATAGAGTAAGAAGGAAAGCGATACCTACAGTGCTTTAAAATTTTATTTTAAATCCATTCAATATCATCAATATGAACTTTATATTGAGGGTTCCAAACAGAGGATGCATATTCAAGCACGGACCTGACAAAGCTGTTGTACAAAAGAAGCAAGGTACTTTGGTGTTCGAACACTCTACCAACTCTCAAAATAAATCCTAACATCCGATAGGCTCTAGATGTGATACTCTCAAAGTGAGCATTAAACGTGAGTTTACTATCTAAGTAAACTCCTAGGTCTCTAATAACCGAAACCCTAGAAGTATCGATATCATTAAATTTATAATCAAAAATAATAGGTGTAGGTTTACGACAAAAAGAGATAACGTGACATTTTTTAGTATTGAGAAATAAAGAATTATTGACACAGTAGTCAAAAAGCCTAGACAGATCACTTTGTAACAAAAGACAATCAGACATAGATGATATTTTCATGAATATTTTCGTATCGTCTGCATAGATCAGACATTTAGAGTGAATAAAGTTCTTAAAAACATCATTAATAAAGATCAAAAATAATAAAGGCCCCAGGTGGGAACCTTGCGGTACTCCAGATGAAATGGGCACAAACGAAGAACAATAACCCTTTATTGTGACTGCTTGACTTCGAAATCGAAGATATGATTCTAGCCACCTCAAAAGATCTCCGTGAATCCCATTCTCCGACAGCTTTTTAATCAGGAGTGAGTGAGAAATTTTATCAAAGGCTTTGGAGTAGTCTGTATAGATTACGTCCATCTGGAAGCCTTGGTCCATGGAATCCGAGACCAGGTGAGTAAACTCACATAGGTTGGTTTCGGTAGAGCGTCTACTCATGAACCCATGCTGCTCACTGATGATAAGGGGTCTAATAACAGGAAACAAGGTATCGTAAACGATCTTTTCAAACATTTTAGCTAGCGTACACAACTTAGAGATAGGCCTGTAATTGAGAACATCATGTTTGTTTCCAGACTTATGAACAGGTATCACAAAAGACTGCTTCCATAACTTGGGTAAGCAACCAGAGCGAAGAGACAGTTGAAACAACAAGAAAATTGGATAGCACAGAGACTCGTGACACTGTTTTAAAAACGAGGGAGGTATCCTATCCGGTCCTGATCCTTTGTTGATATCAAGAGTTTTCAGATATTTGATTACAATCGGAACAGAGATCTCCACTTTGTCTAAAGTAGTGACAATATTATGGTTATAATTAGAATCATCAGTAGCCAAGTTGTCTGGAGGTTCAAAAACCGAATGGAAATAAGAGTTAAACATTTCAGCAATGACAGTACCATTAGAACTGTTCTCATTATTATATGTCATAGTATCAGGTAAGTCATTAGAGTTTTTCTTCGATTTAACAAAAGACCAAAAATGTTTACAATTAGATTTTATTTTTTGTTCCGATTTTTTTATAAAAAAAGAATAACAATGGGCTTCAACTGCCTTTTGTCGTTCTCTTAATTTTTTAAACGAGTCATAATCACTTGGGTTTTTATAAATTTTCCATTTAGTATGATACTTTAATTTTTCTCTAACAATTTTTATAAGAGGTTTAGTATACCAGATGGGATATCTATTATTCGATTTAAATACTTTTTTAGGAACAAACTTGTGAATGATGCTATTAACTATAGTATAAAAAGAATCGGAAGCGACCTCTATGTCATCAACATTCAAACGGGTAGACCAATCTACCTCGCTGATAGATCTGTTAATAGCTTCATAATCAGCAGCGTGAAAGAGTAAAACCGTTCGTGAAGCCGGGCGAATTATGTTATATTTAAGTTCCAGCAGAGTAACCTCTAGCGCTGGGTGATGACAATTTTCTGGCACTAAAGGAGAGAGGCATCTAATTATATTACAAGAACAATTACCAATAATGAGATCAAGTAACCTACAATTTTGATTCAACACAGAGTTAAATTGCTGAAAGTCGGTGAAAGCAAGGAACTTATCGAGTTCTAGTGATAAATGGCTAATATGTGAGTTTACAAGCTTAGGAAAATTATCATCTGTAAAACTCCATTGTCCATCACTTATATTAAAGTCACCAGTTATCATAACAAAGTCATCAGGGTGGTCAACGGTTTTCTGAGAAACAAACTCCAAAAAATATTTTATAGAATCACGATGTAAGTGACCGTGAGGAATATAACAACAAAAAACTCTTAACTTTATAGTACAATTAATATCGATAACTACCTCTAAAGCCTCCGCGTACGAGTTATTAAATGGAATGCAAGAAAAAGAGAAAACAGATAATTCGCGACGCACCGCTACGAGTACACCACCACCCATCTTGTCACCACGAGACTTGTAATCACGATCACATCGATAAACACTAAAGCGACTGTCAATACACTCGGAACTGAAAATTCCCTCCACTAGCCACGACTCGCTCAAACAAATAATATCAAAATCAGATTTTAATAAATTACTAAAAAGTGTGTTTGTTTTGGTGCGTAGGCCTTGCACTAATTCTTGAAAATCCGAATAATATTATTGTCTTTAGAGACTTTAGAGACTTGTTTTGAGATTTTTTTGATAAATTGATGTATCTACCAAAAATACACTGTGGTTTTGGGTAGGACGGAGGCTAAAAAGGTGCTAAACACCTCACGTGATTAATGGATGACCCCTATGTTGCTTTCTATGATAGGCAAAAAAAAAACTGTAATTGTTCACAACTAGACTGTTTGCAATAGTCTGCAGTTAGCTGAACTTTTTCAAATATAAATTCTAGTTTTGATGAATAGTATCTATGAGATGTAATTTTCTTTGTCAATATAGATAGATTTAAGAAGTCAATGTAGATTGCTGATAAATTTATCATTTTGTATGATAAAATAGCAGTGAGTCACCAGCTCCTTAGAAACAATAACCGTTCGCATTTACTACGGAACCAACGGGACCCTAAAAGCTACGAAAATGAAAAATTCACGAAGCTACACGTCAACTATGATTAATCAAAAACACGAAAATATGTTTTTTAACTTTCCAAAAATGGAATTCAAACGACATTGTACTTTTGATGCCCAAAAGTTGTAATGGATGGTAGAATGCTGAATATTTAAATAATGGTAGGGAATAAATGTTTGGAAGTTTTTATGGCTCAATAACAGAAGATGGATCATTAATCTTGGGTATTATAGTTTAGTCCCATTATCGAATGTTACCTGGGGAGGTTTTTATTAATGGATCTTGTGACTAGCTTACTCAGACGGGTTCAATCGCTTGTGTTTTCTGTGGGTAGCACAGGACCGGACCGTAAGGCACCTACTACTTGCTCAAGAGATGTATGTATGGAGGCACTGTATCAAATTTTATGGAAAAAGGAGACATCACTATCATTTCTCGTTACTAAAGTCAAATAGACTCATCCTTCAGGCTGTAAAGGATGATGATACCGCTGTGAGGAGACGTAGAGTGTGTTTTCAGTAAACAGCGTGGGTGGAAACGGGGCAAGTTTTGGACGTGCGCGCGCGCGACCTTCAGAAGTTCCCTTGAGAACTGTCAATAATCGAGTAGAAACTTACGTGTTCTATCAAATCTATCTCAATATACTATTCACAGGTATTTACATCACGTTTATTTACATATTTTTCCGACGTTTCAACGTGTTTACACCTTACACACACAATAGATTAAGTTTTATTTTTTTACTTTATCTCTGTCATCTGTTCAATGAGACTTGAGTAACTAATAATAATACTTCTTTGCGTCTGTTGTGATCACTTGTTGCAATGCAGCGTTGCCGTCAAGAGGTTGACTGCCGCTGGGACATTTAAGTACGTACTAATAAGTACTTTGGACTGCCGCTGCCATCAAGCAAGGCACTGACAGAAAGACTGACATGAATATATTATCGAGACAATGTTACAGTTTGATTAGAACCCAAAAAAACTCGACATAAGGTGACATAAGCTTCTCCCTGTCGTAAAACATACACGTATGTATACTCATACAAATATCTCTTGTTTCAGGTAAGAAGGCATCATCATCACCCGGATATAAAACCAGTCAGCCAAGCCTTCGCAAACGACGTGGCCGTAAAAGATTTCATCCAGTTTCTAGATGCCAGACATAACCTTAAACAATCGTAAACACCATCTTGTATGTGGGTAACACCGTAAAAATGTCACTCAGAATATTTTGCGAGTTGCCATAAATTTTTGCTGCCGCTCTCGATGACGCTTATTTGGGACACCGTGAAAAAATAAAAATATATTGCTGGTTACTTCACACTGCATCATCTAGCCCCATAGTTACATAAAGTTACCCAAAGTTATGATAACCGTAGCTAACCGTAACAAACTATTTTATATAACTACTAGACGATCGCCTCGCGGTTTCACCCGCATAGATCCCGTTCCCGTGAGAATTCCGGGATAAAATATGCTATGTCACTCCCTGAAAAGTAAGCTTCCTAACGGTGAAAGAATTTTTCAAATCGGTCCAGTAGTTTCGGAGCCTATTCAATACAAACAAACAAACAATCAATTCTTTCCTCTTTATAATATTACAAAAGTATACTATCTTTTGTATGAACCTCCCTAACCGGCACCAGGCTTAGTTCCTGTTCAGACCAACGCGGTATTTGCTACCCAGAGCGTTAGCGAAATCTGAGGGGGTGGGTATGCGGTGTATTCGTACTGCCACACAAAACTCGACGCAATACAGCAGACCGCCGCGAAACTGCTACGAGAAAACCGAGCGCAAAATTCAAGCGAAACTTACCGCTCTGGGTAGCGAACACCGCATAGAACTGTACAGGCTTACATCAAAAAAGAAGAAGAGGTAGAAGTATAGATCTATGATTTTCCGTACATAATACGAAATTTATTTCAGTATCATATTCCTACAATAAAAATTTAGCACCTCGATTACATGACTGATCGACAATTGTAACTCAAAATGGGATACCATTTTGAAAACCTGCAGCGCTGCAGAGGGAAGCTGGATGCACTCCAACATATTATAAAAGTTTCTGACACGTCCTTGTTAATAATATAGAGAAGTGAAACTCTATAACCATTTACTCCATAGTCTACGGCCCCGCTCCCTCCCATGAGAGCTAAACGAGGGAAACTTGAAGGAGAAATAAAAAATACAGCCTCTTGTCATATATTTCGACAAAAGTAGCACTTGTACAAGGATATGAAATCTTGACAAAGTTTCTTCCCTAAAGAATAATAGAATTTTCTTTTTGTATTATTCAATGATGTCGTTTTGGGAAAATTATGGAATGTTGTGATGAAGTTCCAGCATAATAATTTTGTATAAACTTCTAAATGTTGGATAAAATTGTATTAATATTAATTCTTTTACTGTTTAAGCAGTAACAGAATCTTTTTTAGAAAGAAAATTACAATTAATGAATAAAAACATTATAAGAACTCATAATGTAAGCGGGTTAACTACGAAACTAGTCTCTGTGGGAAGAACAAAGACATTTCATCCTTTAATCGCCCAGTCACCCTGATAAAGTCCCTCGTTAAGGGATGAAACGTTGGTGTTCTTCCAACAGAAACTAGGTTCGATGTTAACCCACTTACATTCGTAATGAATTCGTCTAACTACGAAAATTTTTAGAGTAAAATATTAGAATTAGTAATTTACATTGAAATAATTGACCTAACTTCAGACTGTTGCGAACAAACCACAGGTAAATAAACTGATCAACATAATATATCTACTAATCGTAGGCGTCCCCAAGACGCTGTCAGCATTGTTATACATAGATACATACTCAAAAATAATTAACTACCTTAAACTGGCCTTGGTTGTTGGAAAAAGGACAGAATATTAAAGCTAAAATTCCCTTTTACTGCCACGTTTTATCAGTTTACTATCATAAAAGAAGGACCAAATGATGTCATATAAATAAATTTATATCTTAACCTGATTTATTTAGGTTCCATAGTCAGATAACGTGGTCGGTTGGCCATGAAAGAGAGCATTCACGCGTTGCCCTTTCAATTCTGCAACATTTCTCCCGGATTTGGGTGAAATTCGCCCTTTTTTGGGGTCCTTAATGCAAAATTGTGACCTCGAGCCCAAGGGGCTTCTTTATAGTGAGATGACGTCGAAATTCAATGAAGGTTTGGAATTCTTTGAGTGAGACGCAACCCCTGTCAAAATCTAGTTGCATTTTTACGTGCTGTCATGTCGGCTTAAAGTATATTGGTTGGTTTTAATACGGGCACTAATGAGTTTGTTAGAACTTACTGATAAAGCTGGGGCGTGTGGGTATTTGGTTGAAAAACCGGTGATTTTAACATTTTTTTAATTACATGGACATCTGTTAGGGTCTCTTACGCTTCTCTAAATATAGATGAATATTGTGTAAATAAATTTAATTCGCCTTCGAGGCGAATTAAATTAGTAAGTAAGCTTTTTTAAATGAACAGAGTGAAGCTTACATTTATGTTATCTACACACAAGCCTACGCGAATGAGCGTCCGGCTTACTTTTAAATGAAACAGGCGCGCAAAAATGAACTTATGAATAAATTTACCACATGACAAGAGTTCGCACTCACATTATACATTATATCTGAGCCGCTTGAAAACCAAAAAATTGTAAATTCTCTCAAAATCTGAAAGTATTAGATGGTACCTATGTGGGAAAACCTTCCCATCGATGGTCCGGTGACATTGTAGCAGTGGCGGGGAGCTTGTGGATGGAGGCGGCGCAGCACTGCTATTGTGGCGTCGTTTGGGGGAGGCCGATGTCCAGCAGTGGACGTATATGGGCTGATAATGATGATATTACAATTTAATAGAATACGAACATCTACTTACTAAGTAGCGAAATCAAGCTTCATAGAATCGCCTTTGTCCCTCGAAACAGTTTTCTAGGAACAAGTTCTAGTTCTTAGTTCTATAAGTTTTAATAGGGGTGGGTACTAAAGATTTTTTGCTGTTTAACCAACTTCAGTAAAGGAGGTCTCAATTTTGACTTGACGACATTTTGTGGCTCTCTGGTACTCTTCAAGTTTTACCACATTGTTCAATTAAAACATGACGTAGTTGCGTCACTATAAAGATGACTCTTATAATTTTTTTTTATCTAACCTATTTTGTCCCACTGCTGGGCATAGGTCTCCTCCAAACTCTTCCAGGAATCGCGTTCGTTGGCCAGGTCCCACCAATCTACCCGGAATGCATATAATATTACCAATCTAAATATTTTTTTTAACATTATTTTTATAGAAAAACCAAATTGAGAACAAAAAATATTTGCTGCTCGGGAATCGAACCCACTCCTGTGCTCCAAGCATGTGAAACGCGGCTTTTAAATTCCTAAAAACAGATAGTCTGACCGTAGGTAGGTCGCATTGAAATACCTTGTGAGGCAGAAAGTAGGCCAACCAACACAGAGTAGAAATAAACTATGCAGAGCCTCGTTCAACGTTCATGGCTGTTAGAGCTCTGTGTGGACAAGAGCAAACGAAACAATATAGGGTAGTGTCCTGGATAACATAATATTATTACATTTAGTCCGTGAGTTAGATTATCAGAAGATATCAAATATGTTTTCTTTTGTCAATCAAACAAAAAATGACAAAAATAAAGGGCGTCAAATGGGAGTGAGGTCTAGTGACGTCATACCTTGCTAATAGTGTCAAGGTGTGACGTCACGCGGAACTTTAACTGGCTATTAATTTTATGTTTAATCGACAAGAAAAAAATACGTGTCCAATATCTTCTGCTTATCTAACTGACTACTTAGATTTTTTAGGACACTAGCCTATTGTTCGATGTCTCATAACATATTACAGTTTTTGATGGTTACAACCTTTATCAATAAAGAAAATTACAATCAAATAATATAAACAAATTTGAACTAGTATTTACAATTGAAACAATGAGCTAACTGCCGGCGGTTGCAAACAATCTACAGATCCATATCAACACCGCTACCTTTTAAAATATTCTTAAATCATGATCTCAATTTTATCCTTTTGAGACTATAATATTAGAGTGGTTGATCCCCGCACTAACACCCGATAATAGCCGAGAGAATCACGTTTTAGCATTGTAGGTGTGGAAGCGTATCAAAGTTCGTGCCGAGTCGCAGAATTCATTTGCTTCGTGCGGGTACATTTCGCAGGTATAATATTCTACTTATTCTATTTCGTAGCCTCCAGGTGGAGTCCCCTCAAAATGATTCTTCATTATTCTCTTCTACACTCCCAGCTTACCTTGGCGGTTGTGACCCTCCATCCATCCCTTAGATATCTTTATTCTGTCTAATTAAAGATACGATTTAAATTTAAGATAAGGTATGTTTTATTGGCACTAATAAAACATATATTATTAAAAACACGCAAGAAAATACAATGATTAAAAAAGAATTAAAAAGAATAAAAAAACTACGTGAAACCAAAAGGCTGGGGAGTGGGGAACTTACCAGAAGAAAGTCAGCAGTTTCCATCTGTATATGTTACTATCCACTGCGATGGTCAATACGCCTGCCAAGCGTAATGATTATGACAAAACCTCCTCGTTTGCGGGAGGTATACTCACCGGTATATGCATGAAATTGATGTAACACTCCCATAGAGTTCCAAGTGTGACACTTCTTTATGCGTGACTTCGTCTTCAGCTATCTGATCATATTAGGTTGAGTAGATATAGTAGGTAGATCAAGTTCATGTTCATACTAAAGTACAAGAGCTCACAGCCTGATCTCGCATCTCTACGGACAGACTACCGTATACTAGAATACACGTAGTATATACAGAGATGCTTTGTCGTGAGAAATTTACAGGCAGCGGAATGTTTACCTTACTTTTTTATAAAGGCGCTGCTACAATAGCTTATTCTAACTTAGTAAAGGCCTATCCATAGCTAAGGGTGTGTTTTAATGGACAGCGACAGCGTGAGCGAATAAGAACTTATACTAGGCTCGCGCGAGTTTCTTATGTATTATATGTAAGATTATTTTACGAAAATTCTAAAATTTGAGTTTAAACCATGAACATTGGAAATGTTGTGTTTTTACATATGGAGAGGGATCAGGGTAAATGATTTCTTACCTCATAAATTTAAACAATTTCTTTGACTAGGGCTGCTTGCGGTCAGCTCTGTCTTTTCTTGCAGAATTTCAACCTAGTCTCTGTTTACCTGTAGATCTGTAAAAAGGACCACGGCAACTGTACTACACATCATCATAGCTCAAAAATATTTATACCATGATGTTTGTAAATGTAAAAAAATCTGTGAGATCCGAGCCGTTACTTCAGTAAAAATTTTCATGCCTTTACCCAGCATTGAGAGTTTTCAGGCCAACTGTATTAATTGTAATAAATGCTATTTTTCCTTTCAAATTAAGAACTAAATACTAATGAGTTCATCCCTTTGGGAATCATGATGCCACAGACAGACATACAGACACGCGTCAAATCCATAACACCCCTATTTTAGGGTCGGGAGCATTGATCTAATTTGTAGGTTTGTATTTTGATGGTCAGAGGTTAAATAAAAACTGTTGGAATTCCGCTATCGCTGTCACTACCCACCAACAACGTACCCTTTTCCCTGGAGACATTTTACTTAGACATTGAAATGTCTTCTCTTCTCTGTAAAATATTTTACTTGAACCAAAGTCCTAAGAAAAAGGTTTGATTGTCTGAATTCCAGAGACTAGTCCCGTGAGGTTTTTCCAGAATCTTTTCTAAGAAAGCCCACGGCTACACTTCAAAAGGAAGCCATGTTAAACACTTTCCAAATTATCATAACATTGATTGATTTGTTGTTTAAAATGAATATGGTTGCAAACATGTGTAAGTACAGATATGAGTAGGATTAGGTAACTTCGGAAAGGTTTGAAATTAATTCCTATTTACCAATTAGTCTGGTGAGTAACATAAACATAATGACAGTACCATGTCAATATATTTATGAAAACTTGTTGTACACTCATAGAAATATAAGTCAGTTCCCTAAAAATAGCGATAAACATAATTTGAATACCAGAAACAAACATAAGCTCGCTGTGCCCACAACTAGGCTACACAAAATTAAAATATAAATTAAAATATCTTTTAAAGGGCAATGTATACGCTTCTACAACAAAACTCCTAGTGAGTTGCAAAAATTATCAGTAAATAAATTCAAACAAATTGTTAAAACCTTGCTGTGCAAAAAGGCTTACCATAAAATATCAGATTATCTAGAGGACAAAAAAGCTTGGGACGGGTTTTGCTCCAACTCGAAAAATAACAACTAACAGTCTAAAGGTTTCTTCGTCGCTTCTTTACTTTAGTCTACATACCGAAGCGACAGAAATAAAAAAATATCACTTTATTAGTGTTTAGTTTTATATATTGACCTTTTCTAAGTGTAGGTACATTTATTGTATTTATGGAAATAAAGAGTTTTTGATTTTTTGATTTTTTTTTGAGACCCACTGCTGGACAAAGACTTCCCCCTATTCAATTAGATTTATTGCAACTTATTTACGCATAAATATCAATTTCCCAAAAATCTAAGCCGTCACCAGAAGGCAGAGTGCCCAGAACGCTGGCAGCATTGTGTAACGTTGAAGGGATGAAATGTCCGAAATAATGTAAGTCACACTAATATTATCAATGCGAAAGTTTAGATGGAGGGGTGGATTTTTGCATATAGGTAATTCTAGGCCTGAAATAAAACATAGGCTTACTTTTTACCCCATAAATCAGTTCCCATGGGATAGAAATAACCTTAAGTTTCCATAGAAACAACGCGTGCAAAGCCGTGGACAGAAACTAGTATGTCATAAATACATATCATCACAAAGAATGATTGCGATGACTTCCGGCCAACATTTGGACGGACCATCAGAAAATAGATTTTACACGGTTACTACATTGGTGAAACCACTGAAAATCTACCGTGGTCACAAAAACCATGATAGTTGGATTAGGCCAAAGTGAAATCGCTTACCTGCCAAAGAGCCCACCAACCCTCACGTCCAGCGATACCGTTTTACCAAGCCTGTATCTACGAGATAGAGGCACAGATATTTCTATAATAAGGGTCTTTTAGTCCCTACATATTCTCCTTATCCTTGTCATATCTTTGCAATAATCTATGTAACGTAATAACTAGGGTTTCGTAGAAATATTTAACATGAAAGGAGAACGGCGATTCTGGAATAAGCGTTTGTTTTTGGGTCGGATGAAACGGATGAGTTGTTTTAGGTATTTGTGACGAATCGCTTGGCTTTTGTAATGTTTTTGTTCGATAGTTATCGTCGATAAAAGCTTCTTTGTCCGTTAGTTGGGTGAACGTTATTTAAGGGATTTGTTTTAATAATGAATTCCTAAAGACTTTCCTCTTCTCTCGAGGGAATTTCCTAATGTCTGGGTTTTTCCCGTTATTCTGAGTGAGGACTCGTTAAGATCTTTTCTTTGAAATGCTTTGGGTCTAACATTAATTTATTAATACTCCTCTAAGCGACGATCAGTTCAAACTCGAGAGCGTCATAAACTGTTTTAAAGCAATTTATCTGTGAATATCTTGGGTACATTTTTGGCAGCGGGAACAAATTTTTGACAGCTTTCATTTAAAAAGCCCATACAAAAATAACATTAAATGGACATTTTCATTTCAGAATGATGACAACGACCTCGAAATTTGTATGTGATCTTTTTAAATTTCTATATATTACATTTTCTATTCTCTAATCTCGTATTCTAAAGCCGGAATAGTGGGAAGCTTCAAAAGACCGCACTGATTACGAAGGAACCTATACAGGTTGGCTTTTTGAGATGGGAGTGGAGGGCCAAATTCGACGCCATGAGAGTTTGAGAAAAGTCGTGAAACGAGTCATATCAAAATAGAAACGTTGTGGAACTCGGAACAAAGAATTTAAAATACTAGAAAAATAAAACAGTTTGCTAGATTCTCAACAGGGTCCCTGTCTCAGCATGAGCGAGCTAGCACTAGATTCAAATATTTTGCCTTTATGTTTTTAATACCTTTATAGTAGCTTTAGTTGGTTGCCCTTAAATAAATAGCCCAGCTGAACATAAGCTAAAAGAAAACAAATATTCTCAGTCCCAAAATCCCGAAAAACCGCAGTAAGTAACAATCGCTCCTATTAAATCAATTGTGAACTATCAGAGATCCTTAAGCTCTCCAAGTCTCCCCTGACGCAGGCTTCAAGGAAAACTGTTGGCGTTTACTCGAAGGATCGCTAGAAAACCTTTTACCGCCCTTTACGTTACTTCGTAAACAATGCTTACGAAATTATTGAGTAGACATTTGTAAAACTTAGTTAGGGGAGAAACGGTGGTTAAAAGTAACGGGTAGGTTCGAAACGGGTAAAAATAACTGGGGATTAGTTACGGTTGGTGAGTTTTGTTTTAGAGTAGAGCTTTTTTGTGAAAGGCTTTTCGTCCGCGGTAGAACCTACCACTGTCATGGTTAGTTAGTAGATAGTTTTTTGTGGCTTGCAGCATTGCTTGGGTTTCCTTCGAAGAGTATGTTCTGGTGTAATGACAGGTACACGCGGTTGCATAATTAGTTTCAGCCCGCGGCTTCATATGGGTTGTTTCTATGGAAACGATTAAAGGTTATTTTTATCACATGGAAACTGATTTATGGGTTAAAAAGCCTCTTTGTTGTTCAAGGCTTAGCACGGCCTATATGCAAAACTTCAGATCGATCTGTCCAATAGTTTTGTAACAAATATACTTACATCCATCCATCTATCTATTCATTCATCCAAACTTTCGCATTTTCTAATATTAATAATATAGTATGAAGTAATGTACGTATGTCTAATGTTGGCAACAATTTGCTTTGCATCGTTTTCTGGTAGGGCATTTTGCTCTCCTTCATGACCAACAAAGTAAAATGAAAAAATTTAGGTTATTGAGTTTTTCTATATAAATGATTAATTCTGTTATTGACGTTTAGTCTGCATTATTTTGTCCAAATGAAATCAGACCTTCAGTTACAAAATAATATAACCTACATTCGCTTGCTTGCGATATTTTTTCCTGGCTCTAGTTGAGAAAAAGTAGGTTATTCCGAACTGCATTACCCTAAAACTGACCTTAATTTTTATGTTTCTCATTACGCTTTGAAAAAGGCAATTAAAACGAAGCCGACTTAATTAGTGCCTTAATCTTAGTAACAGTGGGTTGTTATTCCATTGGGTTTTATTTCGTTTAGTTTGAGAGAGTTGATTGAAACGGATGTCGGACTCAAGGAAAAGATAAGAAGAATCGTTTTGTAGATTATTACTTAAATGAAAATAAATGATAATTGCTGGGTACATGGGTGTAAGGGTGCGCCCAGAGGGCTGAGGCTATTTGACGTTAGTAACGAGACGAGATCGAGACGTCTTCTTTTTGTATGGGATTTGCGTACCCTGTCCGCACGATAGAGGCGCTGTACCAAATTGTATGGAAAAACGGGACGACGCGATCACGGATCGTTACAAACGTCTAATAAATTCACCCCCCGAATAAATACCTTGTATATCAAATACCTTGTATGTAATCAAATACCTTGTATATATGTTCGTCGACTTTGCATTTAAAAACTCAACCTCAACAGCCTGTATTGGTCCACTGCTGGACGCAGGCCTCCCCCTATAAGCGCCTTATTGGCTTTTATCACATGGGGGGTAATGCCCACAATCCCCACGCTGGGCATGCGGGTTTGGGATCGCAGCATTTATCGGTGGTAGAATTGTTCTGCAGGGGGTGCTGCTGCCCGCCCCCGGTGGATATCCCTTTGTCGCCTCTTACGACACCCGCGGGAAGAGTTGGGGTGGTGCAAATTCTAAGTCAGTAAAAAATTCTTTCGCTATTGTACAGAGAATGATCCCAAAGTGGTGCCATAAAAAATATTAATACTTGTGTTATTTACTTACTGTCCCGGAAAACTTAAAACAGTGTAAAATCAAGGTATTCTAGGACGGTTTTTTTAAAATGATCAATTTATTTTTATTTTTTTACACTAACGAATACGTGTGAATAGACCAGCTGGTCTTATGATCAGTGCTTGATGAGATTGACATTAAGATTGGAAACCCGCTACGTCGACGGACTTTTTAAACAAACCACCCAATTAATTCAGTTATTCACTAATTTGTGATTTTGTTATTTACAAGCAATAACAAAAACTGCTGTTAATAATTTGAAGTTTTTACTAAAACAAAAAAATGGCTTTAAATTCTTTTCTATTTTGTGATTTTTTCTTTTATTTTGCGGAACTAATAGGAATCTGTCCGGAGTAAAATGCGTGTCTCGAAAGCATTATCTGTACAAAACCAAAAACATCATCAAAATCGATTACAATTGATGAAGAAATCTGCGAACAAACATAAATAAAACCTACACACAGCCCAACAGAAGAACCTCATCCTTTTTTCGAATTTGTAAAAAGTATTAAATGGAGTTTTGAGAATCAGCAATTTTCAGTTGTTTTTCTTGTAGACGGTACCTGTGCTGGTTTGCACCTGACATGATAATTAGGTCAACGTTTTCCAGGAATCACATGACTGCCTCTAGTGTAGGAGCTACATGTTATATATTTATGTCACTCAAGCATGACAGTTTCCTTTACTTTGAACTGCTGCATGATAGTTCTGACGTTCTGATTTACTAAGGGTTTCCTGAATGTGTAATTAATCACAGATATTTTCGTAGACAGGGCTTGGAATCATTTAACCAAGTTTTGTTTTCTACCATCAAACGAGTTTCGGAGTAAATGAAAATAAAAGTTTTCAGAACATTATAAACAATTGATATCAACGTAAAAAGTTCCAGGAACGTTATTTATTGATTTATTGGTAGTGCATCGATTGGTGTCATCTACAAAAAATACAGCAAGTGCGGGTTCGAGTTGCGTACAAAACTTTTGATTAGCGTTTTCCTATCCAGTTTTTGACCTTGGCTTTGTAAGCATTTTGCTATACACACAAAACCTATGTCCTACCTCCAGGATACAATTTATTTAACAACATGTCAAGTTTTGCTAAGATTTTCATTAAAAATGTACCTACAATCGTTAAGCTAAATTTAAAAATAATAAATAAATAAATAATAGTTATAAATTAATGGTGCAAATGTAGAATCTGTTATCTCTGACCTCTGTAAGAGTTTCTGACAAACTGGAAGACTAACGTCTGACAAAAATAATGTAAAAACAGTCACTTTCGAACCAACTCTTCCAGCGGGTGTCGACTAAGGAATATCCGCCGGAGCCGGGCAGTAGCGCCTCTGCAAAACAATTCTACTACCGAACTGCGATCCCCAACCCCCATGCCCAGCTTATGGGCAGTACCCCCATGAGATAAAAGCCAATAAGCCGCTTATCAGGGCGAGGCCTGCTTCCAGCAGTGGACCAATTTAGGCCGCCGAGGTGAGGTGTGGTGAGCATGGTGACTTTGGTAACGTAGTAATTTCACCATGACTCCTGTCCTACCTGATGACCGTTGAAGCAGGTCACCAGTGTATTCAGTAGGAAAATTACCACAGTCACTGACCTGTGAAGAACTTTGATAATTGTGTCTTAATGAACTCAGAAATTTTTCGCCTCGTTACATCGCATTTATGTATCTTGCTTTTATATGTACTTATACTACTTTGATTGTGAAATTGTGATATAGTAAGTAATATAACTATGTCGTATAATGTTGTCAGCAATTTTGCATATCGCATACATAATTTCTAATTCAAACGTCATTCGAGATTACGAGTCAACTCGTTACAGATACATTTTCAGTTTAAAATTCATCTAAATGTTACAGCCCACATAATGCACATTTTTGTACTGCGCGACAGAGGTGCGAAACTGCGAGAATCGCCATTGCATTTGATCATTCGGGCATTGGCTGCCTTCGATATCGTGTCCACAAATTAAGTGACTGTCACGATAGGCAGTCATCTTGGATCACCATCACAGCAACCCTTCCGGATTTGAAGGATAAGGGAGTTTAATTTGTTTTGGGTCTGATTGAGAATCCATTACGGCACGGTCACGGTGTTGGAATTCCAAATTCCGAGGCTTCCGGGGTAAGTTTTGATTTTTAATTTAGTTAGGAATTTGGGATTTGAAGGTAATTGTAATTGGTCCAACTCAGCCCCTGGATGTCATAAGAGCTGATTAAGGAAACCTAATCGAAGCAGGGCAGCAGCTTCTTACTGTGTTTCAAGCCACTCCTCAACTGCGATCACCAATCCACCTGCCGATCACGATGATTGCAGTAATTCCCTTTGGGCGGAGACATGCCAGACATGTTCAGCATGGACGTAAGAGTGCTGATGAGGGTAGAAGAAAGGATAATTAGGCAAGGAAAGTGGTCAGTGTGCCGGGTTTCTGTTGAGTGGATTGCAGCCATTATTGTTTTACAAACTTGTTTTAAAATTGGATTTTCTGAAACAAAAAACAAAAAAAAACTGTCTTGATTTTTGTGGAGCTCGCGGAACTTTGTAAATTTTCAAAAACCTTTACTACTCGTATGGTATATAGGTACATAAAAATGTTCTTCAACTTTTGTGAACTCGACCAAGTGGTACGAAATTTCGGGGTCGATAGTTGACCCTGTGCAGCTGTTAATGCCGTGGACCTTCTGGTGAAATCGGCCCGTAATTCGTTAACCTATGTTCGGTGCCCCTTGACCCCGCGTGCTTTAAAATTTATAGTAAAAATAAAATGAAATTTACGATACCCATCAAAACAGTTCGTAAAACTCCAATAACTATATAAAAAAATAACAGCGCCGACATTGAGCTCGTTATCACTAGCCTCTTGAACTTCGTTCGAACTCATCAATCATTACTTTCTATTTCACTTTTTATTTTACTGTGATTTATTAATCTTATATCTTGATAGAACTAAAACTAATAATCTATGTTTCGTGTGGTAAAAAGTCGAATCGAAACAGTTTTTACGTAAACTGTAATGGGAACAATTTCACCAAATAAATAAAAACGTCATAGACGAACCGCCAAAACCGCTAAAGCGATGACAGCGAACGAACAGGTGTCGTTTGATATTTAGGTAGGTACGAATAAGAATTTCGAAATGCAGAATATTATGGCTTTAAAGTCAAGCTACGCCATTTTATTTTTGAAGGTCAGAAAAGACAAGAGAGTCATAAAAACGATACAAGTATCATATAATGATGCTATGTAATTACATGGAAATAGTTATTTTTGTAAAATTTATCACACACTATATTTTATGTTTACTTGTGTAAAAATGTCGGTGTGTACAGAAATTAGGTACTTAAATTTAGTTCAGCGTCTCTTCCTGAGTTCTTGTAATGTGTATAATTTCATGAAATCTGTATTGTATGTATTTTGTATTTGTCAACCGTTGCCGTAGATTATGTTTTATTTATTTTTTTATTGTTATATTTTTGATGTGTCTTATGTGTTATCTTCCGTGACGTCACCAAACGGGTCTGTCGGAAGACCAGCGTTGATTGTTACGTGGTAACAACTAGCTGATGCTGAGACAGAGACCGTTTTGTGACTTTAATCGACAGAAGTTGTATCTTTTATTTTATTTTTAAATCATGTTTGTTTTTGTTGAATAAGTTACAAATAAAATATTCTCTCTCTCTCTCTCTCTCTTTCTCTCTCAGAAAAGTTGACGTCAGATATATGCCCTTTTACAGCTAACCATTATTTGTTATTTTATAATTATGTGTTTATATAGGAGTCACTATGTCTGTCTGTTTTTTTTTCTTCGCTCTTTTTCTGCGTACAATCCCTCATGGTGTTTCCTTCCCTCTCAAAAATTTCGTGTGTGAATAATAAGTTTAATTACGCAATAATAGTAAATTAGATTTCAAGGAAATCAAGTGTATATATACCTACGGTGGAATAAATGAGATTACATATTTTCAAATCAATGGCCTGAAATACTTACTGACTCATAAAAAGATTGCAGTAAATTTACAGGTTATTCGTCAAAATTAACGTTAAAATATTATGTCAATGTCAATGAATAACGCATTGCAGTACCACACGCGAGTTCCACCTCGCGTGCGACACACTGGCGTGAGCCATCGACTCATTACACTGTTTGCTTTGAGGAATTGATCAATTTAAATTTCGAATTTCGTTTTTCGAAGGGTGATATCGTTGCTGATATTGCAGACACGAACGGTTATGGAAAATTATTTTCGAAGTAAGTTTGTAAATTCTCTGAATAGTTTGGGTGCCTTTTTGCGGATATTAAAGTAGGTTATTCCGATCGGTTTTGTTAGTTTTCTGCGCTGTATTTTACAGCTCTTTTAATAGTTTGAGAAGAGTTAAAATATGCTCATATTTTTAGGTCCAGAAAAGACTAAGGTTTTGGTTTTAGGGTACCTACCTACTTGTAGGTACCTACTTATAGGTTAACTCACACATTTAGAACAGCAAACAGAGAAGCCTACTAAATTCAGTGTGTAAAATGTTTTATATTTTCATAGCCGCCATTGACCTTTAAAAATCTGTTCATACAACAGCAAAATTCAAGATTTCACGTCGAAATTTCACGCAAAAGGTGAAAATAAATTAGGCAGCCATTTACTGATAGCACCGCACAAATTACGACCATCATAATAATCATTATGCAAAAGTGTTGTTGTAGATACACGTGGAAACCCTACGTCAGTTGAAATTAAAATGAAGTTTATTGCTATAGCGATAGTCTGTCTGAATAAATTCTAGATAGGTTCTGATTGAATTCTAGATTCGAAAATTTAAAGAAACGGAATTAAGCCTATTTGAAATTGAAATTGGCGATAGCGTTTTGTTTTAGTTTTCAAAAACAATCTGAGTTGCAAGTTACCTTTGTTCCAAATATAAAAAGTTTAAGAAATGCCAAATATAAACTCGGACGTGGAGAATGGACACCTTCAACTCATT
Source organism: Eupithecia subfuscata (assembly GCA_963564075.1). Classification (NCBI taxonomy): domain Eukaryota; kingdom Metazoa; phylum Arthropoda; class Insecta; order Lepidoptera; family Geometridae; genus Eupithecia; species Eupithecia subfuscata. The sequence continues at coordinate 14,831,870 of OY751114.1, forward strand.
CCTTTGATGTCGTAAGAACTTACCAGAAGACTTAACTTCTGTACTTATATTTTATACACCTCCTTGACTGCCTCGTCCGTCTAGCGGTCAGCTTGTTCAACCACTGATTTTGAGGTCCTGGATTCAAATCCCGGATCGGGCCAATAGATGGCATTGGGGTTTTTCTAGCAAAAAAATTCACAGTAGCAGCACAGAGTCAGGAAGTTTTTCGGTGTTACACCCCTGTGCCTCGGAAAGCACGTTAAGCCGTTGGTCCTGCGCTTGACCTCTCCCTGTTCGTGTCGGTCCGCCGTCCCATCGGATTATGAGAGTTAGCCAACAGAGAGTGCACCTGTGTTTGCGCACACACTTTTGCACTATAAAATATCCTGCGCATTTGACTAGTCTCCGATGAGACTGGCCGCCGTGGTCGAAATTCAGCTAGTAGGACATCATCACATCATCATACACCTCCACTGTGATCGCCAAACCACCTGCCATAATCTACCAAAAAATATTATAACATAGGTTCCATATTATGTAATGTATTATATTAAGTATATCAGTCATCTAGTACCCATAACACAAGCTCTGCTTAGCTTGGGGCTAGATGATGCTGTGTGGGTTGTCCAGCATTATTTATTTATTTTATTTATTTATTTATATTGTGTTTTGGTAGCGTATGTTACGAATAAAAAAGCTGTCCAAATCCAAAGTTCCATGGAGAAAAACCTCGCTGACAAAGTCTCCAAACCTTTAAACTCTTTCTAAAGTTGAAGTCACTTGCGATGTGTAAACCGGTTAATTTGACAGTGAAACCTCCGTCAAACTATGAATAACGTAACCAAGGTAATGAAAGGGAAGGCACGCGTGGAGTGGAACCTCATCCGCTTACGTTTTACGACCAATCGATTACCAGAAGTGTAATTGACCTGCTCCCACCCATTCATATTGAAGACAAGGCCTTTTCCATTCAAACGCATTATAACTTGTCACACCACACTTGTATTATGTTGCGAAAGTTTGAATGTATGTTTGTAATTTCTACGCAAAATACTGAACGGCTAAAACTGAAAAAAAATATACAAACTTCAACAGAAACATCTATGAAAATGTCAGCTACATAGAGCCGTTATGACTCCTCAACCTCGACCTCAACAGCCTGTATTGGTCCACTGCTGGACGCAGGCCTCCTCCTATAAGCGCCTTATTGGCTTTTATCACATGGGGGGTAATGCCTATAATCCCCACGCTGGGCATGCGGGTTGGGGATCGCAGTTCGGTGGTAGAATTATTCTGCAGGGCGCGCTGCTGCCCGCCCCCGGTTGAAATTCCTTAGTCACCTCTTACGACAACCGCGGGAAGAGATAGGGTTAATAGCTTGCCTAAAAAGTAGGTTTAGAGTTGGAAATAATTTTATTGTTAGATTGTAAAATATTTGTGATAAGGGTGCAACACTATGTCATGGACGCCGTTGTAGAAAAGTTATGTTGATATTCATAAAATGTTCTAATAAGTTGTAGAAAGGATTATAGCCCATGTTAATGTGATGCCCTGTTTTATTTCAGTAACACGTCTATTAGTTATCAGTCCGAAGAGGGATAGACACGCCTACACGGTAATGTGACATCTACCAACCGAGGTCAGTCAAACTTATTCTGAAAAAACTCAAGTTTCGATGACCTATCCAATGATTTCCTACATAAATCGGCTTATGACAAAAACAAACGCTTAATTGAATCGGAGTGGTTTTATTCTCTTTGATTTGAATCATTGATTTTACATATCTACAAGCCTACAAGTTGCAATTATTATCCTGGCCAAACTTTGGCAAGCGAAATATTAGATTGTATTGATTGAAAACGATTTGAATTCAATGGTAAATAGCGATGACTTTCATTATGAGTTCAAAGAGTGATATCCAGATCCATAACATTACTAAAATGAAACAAAACCTGTAACCTCCAATATGATAAAGTTACTTTTTCCATTCTTTTCTTGAGAAAGATAGCCAAAACTCATATTGTAAATTTATCTGAACCAGTAAAATACAAGCTTTCAATGAAACCCATTATAAATCAGTAATCAAAGTGACCAACAAAATGTATTACAAGTTTACTCCCATGTTCATCGAGCAATTTTGCTACAAGTGATAATATTTGATTAGGTTTTACAAAGGCCTTTACTATGCCCCATTAAATTAATAGATGGTACTTATTCATCTGGTAAAAATCCTCAAATCTACAAAATCTCCTAAAAATCTACAATGTGTAAAAACAAAAATGATGAATATTGAAAATTCCTCCCGTTGTGAGAATTTGTTACTTGTTATGCATTACATTCTGGATAAACATTTGGTTGAAGTGAATTGAAGAATGGATTCTGTATGCAAGTCTGACTTATTATTTATGTCAATGATAATCACACGGTATTGTCAGAAAGTAGGGAAGTACCTAAGGATACCAATTGTTATGATGAGGGAGCGTACTCATACTCATTTACTCGCAGTAGGAGCACAAGGCACACTTGGAAATGTCAATTTGAATATACAGCGTTACAATATGTGGTGCCTATGTTATAATTCAAGGCCATAAAACAGACAAGACAGAAAATAACCAAGGAACTTAGGAATATTGGTACATACAAAAATAGATAAATTGATAAATGGATCAGCTGTAAATGGGCATCGCTAGAGTCATGTAAACAAAATAATAATACTTAATTATAAATTCATGGTGCTGCTGTAAAATGGCATTGTCTGATATAGTTAATTCTAAATAAATATTAAATGGGTATCACAGTGTAGTGTGCAGTTACTTTACCTAGGTAGAGTATAGCTGCTAAGAGTGCATTGTCATTTGTGGACTAGGCTATGATAAAATAAATTGCTATAACATAATCAATAAGTACTTATTCAATGTCTTGAGCGTTACCTACAATAAAATGAAATAAAGCAGCTTGATGTGCATTGTCCGGTTTACATAAAACAACATGATTAGCCTAGCCTGTCGACTGATTTAGGTTCCAAATGCATGATGCTAAGGCATACATTATTGAATATTTGCTCTAATGATTATAAATAGAATTTACAACCCTCATTCAGGCACAAATAATAAGAAAATAATATTAAGCACTATGTAAGTGTAGTACAAATGATCATAATAATCTTACATAGAATGTCAGGTGACCAAGATATCTCTTCTCTTGCTCGCAAAAATAACTTCCAAGTGGTATTTGAAAATAGCAACATCAGTTATAAAAGTAAGTTAGTTACTACTAGCTTTACTTTGACTTGAAAATATACCTACAAGTAGAGAATGAAATAACTCCATTATAATGACTTGGTTGAACGATGATGATAATCTAAATATAATAATTTCATTAATTCCAAATGATGCATTATTTTCATACCTATCAGAAATAGAATTAGTCAACTATCAGTTTAAGATATTGTATTAGATGTTCATTACTTGACGGGTTGGGAGACAAGAATAAATAATTAACTTAATTAAATTGTAATTAAAATAGAAAATAGTGACACTGCTATTGGTAGGTATGGGATATAGATAGATAGACACTTGAATGGCATTTCATCGGCTTCATGAAAAATAATGACTGGATAATGGTTTATTTTGCGGTTAACCCTTAAATGCATACCCACCGTCTTACAGACACCACTGATATTTAACCCTTAACTACTTACCCATAGTTTCACAGACACTTGTGATAATTTTGTGAATAAGATAAGTAGGTAGCTCCTGAGAGTTAATGAGTACCTATACTCAGTTGCAACATTGCATATTATAGTTGAATAAATATATAATAAAGTACATTTGCTACCGGGTTGCTCAGTTCATTGAAATTTAGTTATTGGGTGAACTAATGTGACATAAGTAGGTCATTGTTTTTGGATAATTATAATAAATAATAATAATAATAGTGCTGGACAAGAGCACATCAGGCATCTCCAGACGTGAACACCAATTACAGGTTTTAGTAGCTAAGACAGCTAGAAAAAAAAAAAAACACATTTCATATACGGTGTTTTTTTCGTTATTGTGTGTTAGTGCTTGTTATTGTTCACATGACGAATGATAATATAGGAGTCATCATCATCATCAGCCTATATTAGTCCACTGCTGGACATAGGCCTCCCCTAATGAGCGCCATAGCGCCCTGTCTTCAGCTTAATAGAGGAGTATTTGAGAAATATGATAACGTAATTCAGAGTGTAATATAAAAATAAAATGTGAATTAAAATAAATAAATGATAATGTTGATAATTTATGAAAGAAAATTAAATCACTTACTAGTTAATTTATTTGACTTAAGAGTGACACAACTCATGCGAAATAATAATTTGAAATTAAATAACAAAGTTTTACTGTTACTTACGTATACCACTTGTTGTTGTGTATAGGTGCACGAAATTACTAGGAAAATGGATTCAATTAACAATAGTTTATCTAGAACAAGATTCCGAAAAGATGTAATAAAAAAAAGAGCCTTAGTAAAATAACTCAGACTATTGGTGTGAAGCAAACAAACTTTACTTGGACCTAAATAAGCATAATATAACAAATCGAATTCTTTAAAGTAATAAAATGGTATCGATAAATTTTGAGTTATCTATCCACAATAAACAAAGACACAATTGAAACTAAAAAAAAAAAAGGTAGGTATTATTTACACAAAAATAAGAGAATTAAAAAAAAACGCAATGAATAGAGCAAATAGTATACATACATTTTGATACAACAATATGTTGCATACAAAAATATTGATTTTGTCTATTTTATTTTGATAATATTTAGGTACATATAGATGAATAAAAACGGACACTTCTTTAAAATATTACGTTTAGATCAACTTCATATGTATGAGACTGATACAAAGCTTAAAGATGAAAATGTATTGGCGATATCAACTATAAAAGATAACAAATAAAGGAAGAGATAGTAATGTTGACATGACTGTGTAATTTATTTCAGTTTAAATACAGCAAAAAGAGTACAATAAATGACAATAGAGATGTTTTTTTTGAGATCGATGAGTCATCCATGATTAAAGTACCATCAATTCATCAGTAAACCTATTAAACGATAAAATAAAACTCTTACGTTCAAAAGTGGTTCAAGGGTATTACTGAGAAGAATGTGTTTGTTTTTAGCAGAATAAAGACTTGAAATTTAAAATTGACTAATTTATTATTATGGTACAAAAGACGTGGTGATGAATAATTTATATTACAACAATAATTATTGTTGTAGAAACATACTTTGTGTCACTATCACTACCCAAAAATTACATACCTACATTACAATAAAAGTGTTATCAATTAAGAGATTAATGAACAATAATAACATTGAATAAGGTTGCGTAAAAAAAAAAAAAAAAAGTTAAAAAAAGAAATGTAGTAGAATGAAATGAAAACTTATTTTAAATGAAGCACGTATATTTAATCATTTTTATTTAAAGTGAGTTACTAAAGTGAGAAATTATATTGTGAGTTATGAGAGCCATAAATTGATATCAAGTAAATTTGGTAGGTACACATGATGTACAATGGCAGAAGAAAAAAAAAAAACAATTATGTAAACTAATTCCTCGAGATTGTTTTGTGTATAGGTACCGTTTAAAATGAAATTATTAGAAAAACATCTTTATTCACAAAGAAAGTTATACAAGTATTATATATAGTAATTTACAATTGAAACAATTGAGCTGACTGTTGACAAACAGTCTACAGGTAGCTCAACTGATCCATATCAACACCAGTCGGAAGCGTCCCCAAGACGCTGGCTGCATTGTCACGCTGTATGACAATGCTGATGCGCTGTATCAGATATTCGCCAGCTCTCGTTAAAAATGAATAATAAATAACAAAAATGTAATTTAAAGAAAAAGAGAATATTAATTGTGAATTGATAGTATTAGAAAATGTTACTCTTATCGATTATTACATAAATAACTTGATCATTTGTTGATTTAAGTTTTCCAATATTTCGGTACAGTTGTTTCATTATGTGAATATTGAACGTGAATGTTATTAGAATAGAACATCATAATATGATTCTTATTTTATTTAATGTGAATATTGAAAGTGAAAAAAATATATACACAGTAAAATTCTATTGTGTGCATCTGATACGAAAAATGAATGTTTAGAGAATAAGCATAATAATTTTAAGAGATAATAATATTAATTTTAAGTATTATAAGGGTGATCAAGAAAAGCCAAAAATTATAGTGATTAACGCATTCACTGCCCAGCCTTGGTGGTGCGACCCGCAGGGGCGTGCCGTCGCACCACTGAGCCACAGGAGGACTAATGTGGAGGAGGTAATGTGAATAAAACTTCTAAAGACAGTGATCAACGAAAGCGATAATTGTGATATAATTTCCCTAAAAGTGAGAATTCAAAGTGAAGAGGACATTAAATCCCAAATACATTTCATAAAAAATAAGTGAAAAAGTGAACAATGTGAAAAATTAAAAAGCAAATATAGTGATATAAATAAAACAAATACACAGTGAACAATTAAAGCGATTAAAAAGAATAATAATAATAATAATTAAGCGAATAGAGATAATCTAATTATTTCCTAACGTGAGTACGAATGAGTACACAGATAAATGAGAGATTTTGTTGTAATTAATTTTATAACAACATAATAGCGACCGAAATTATCTGTTGGACGCAACATTACAGCGATCTATAGTTTCTGTTGGACGCAACAGAGAGAGAAAGAGAGAGCGAGATATATATATATATATATATTATCTCCTAAAGTGAGTACCGACCGATGAGTACATAGATAAATGAGATATTGTATTATAATTATTTTTTTTGTACAACATAATAGTGACCGAAAGGATCTGTTGGACGCGACAGTGATCAATAGTTTCTGTTGGACGCAACAGAGAGAGAGTGATCCGTTGGATTGCAACGGTGTAATTTGTTACTTATACTTTAAATGTAAGGTGTTAGTTATATTTAAATGATCTGTTGGACGCAACAGTGGTATATAGGTTCTGTTGGACGCAACAGATAGAGTGATCCGTTGGATTGCAACGGTGTAATTTGTTACTTATACTTTAAATGTAAGGTGTTAGTTATATTTAAAAGATCTGTTGGACGCGACAGTGATAAATAGTTTCTGTTGGACGCGACAGATAAAGTGATCCGTTGGATTGCAACGGTGTAAGTTGTATAGTTAATAAGACTATTAATTAATAAATTGCAAATTAAATATTAGTCATCTGCATATTGTGCTTATGAAAAAATGTGTCTGAATCTTATAATTTTAAAACTTGTTACGTAATATCAAGCAGTTTACTTGCGATATTTACTGACATGCAAATATTTTGATATCGAACGCGAGGTCGCTTATATTATTGAGCAGTATGGCCGAGACAAAACAGTCTTTGTTATAACTTGTATGCTTATTACAAATTATTGTATACTTGAAAAATAATGTAGTTATCAACTATGTTTAATAATGTTATGTTATGATGTACCTTAAATTTTCATTTTCCCCTAGAATCACTATTTGAAATATCTTTGTGAATCATGATAATTAATACTTAAATAATAACATGATACTAAAATGAAATGAAAGCGATATGACAATGTTAAGTAACAGTTAATATAATGAGGTGATAGTGAAACGCTTATTGATACCAGCAACATTATAATTAAATTTTGTTTGTTTTGTGGTAGACAAGTAGGTATTAACGATATTCATACATAACATTAAGTGCACTGTGATCTGTCAATAATTGTGTAATTCTGACAAGCCAGGCAGTTCAAACTATCTGGATTGCCACTAAATGTAGTCAACTACACATTTAAGCTTTGTATGTATGGAACTAACGTTGTGAGAATAACCAGTGTATGACTTATTCGTTTAGTTTGACCTATTAATTTTAATTGTTCGAAAATGAAGAACAATTCTGTTTATTTTAATAATTCTAACAATAATTATTTTACGTCCGAAAAGACAAACTGTTGAGTAATTTAAATGTACCTACTTCATAAAACGAACTGCAACTAGGTAATACAGTTGAAACAGTAAATAAATCTTATTCTTATGATGAAAATAGAAAGTATAAATGTATTATTATTACCTACTTAAATTTGTAACTGCCAACTTAATTCCGATGTAATTTTGACTAAAATATTGTTTAAATTTAACCTAATCTTAGAGCCACGCGAGGCGCGTGTTACGTCGAATGGCCGAATAATAGCTTGCCTAAAAAGTAGGTTTAGAGTTGGAAATAATTTTATTGTTAGATTGTAAAATATTTGTGATAAGGGTGCAACACTATGTCATGGACGCCGTTGTAGAAAAGTTATGTTGATATTCATAAAATGTTCTAATAAGTTGTAGAAAGGATTATAGCCCATGTTAATGTGATGCCCTGTTTTATTTCAGTAACACGTCTATTAGTTATCAGGGTGGTGCAAATTCTAAGCCGGCACCACACAGCTCTTCGTGTTAACCTAAATCTAATTACTAAACCAGTTGGGAACTATAAGCGTTGGTAGTATCTTTTTTCGGTACCTCTAACAAGGTGAATAGGTGAGCCATAGGTTTTTGTATTTATTTACAAATCCTTTTCGTAATAGGCTAGTTGAGTCTTTTTTGACCGGGACCTAGAAAACCGCAGAATTTTATTATTAAAGTCTACTTTTCGTAAACGAAAACGATGTGACGTTATACGTCTCGAAACGTAAAATTGACATTAGCAAGCGTTCATCATTGAAAAAATATATTTATCACACTACATAGCGAAGAGAGACACTACGTAGTGAATTTTATTCGCTTACGATCGCATCATGAAATTTGCTAAGAGTCCTATGACGTCACCACATGGCCGATAGCGTTTTCAGAGTTCATAATAAAAAAAAACCATTTTTAAATTGAAAATATGTAGTTTTATGTTAGTTATCTTACACTTTTAATATCAGAAAATTTTAAATATTGGGTTCATAAGTCAAATACTACAGAAAATATTTATTTATTGCGCCAAAGATATGAGTCAAGTAGTCTATTGTTAGGTACTGTTATTTGGTCAAGTATTACTTAAGAATTTATATAAGAAGTTCGTTATTGAAGAAAACTTTTACTTACCTAGTTGGTAATTTTATTGTGCCCAAAACGTTGTATGGAAAGCGCTCTCACTGAAATCAACCTTCAGGCGAATAAACCCATTTCATTAAGTGTGAAATTAATAAACTTAACATAGTCTGAGAACTTACCCAATTACTGCTATCCATTGCAGCCGTTTCATTACCCAGTCAAAATTAACTACTGCAATGCCAAGCTATTTTCAACTCTAGCTTTATAAATTCTAGCTCTATTTACGGTCTCTGAAACGAGGATATTGAAAGCAATTGATTTGTTTGAATCGATTTGATTGGTCTGCGTTGTATTTCGTCACATTCTTGATTTGATTTGGAATTTAGTTCACTATTTGAATGTTGATGAAATACGTTAAGTCGACTAAAATAATATTGTGAGTGCATTTTACATTTACAATTTTTTTATCGAAAAACTAAGCAACTATTTTACTGACAATTTCGCAAACAAAATATTAACACAAACACCTAGTTTGTAGGTAAACTGTTCGCTTTGGCTTCTTTTGTTTACCGAAACAACTTTAGCCAAACTAAATGACGGCTCTGAACTAAGCAGGCCAGATTAAATTAATGTTTTATAATAGAGTCACAAAATAGTTGCATTTAGGATGCATAGAAGGCTCACTTCAGAGAATAGTTCGTTATTTAAATTGAAACTTTTTTAACTACTTATTTGTCGATGGACAGTCATACTGACCCATAAAAGATTCATTTACTAATCGAACTTATGTACGTAAAGATTTTAGTCGCATTTTGACGCGATTTACAAAGTATGTAACAAGAAGACCAACTTAGCGTTGAAATGTCACATCCTCCTAATAATCTTGTTTTAATAAGCATTTTAAATGAATCGAAAATCAAATAAGTAACCAAAATCGTCTTGTTTTACACGTACAAATACAAACAGTGTTTCAGCTCATAACACACTTATGAGACTTTCACAAAATCCAACTTTTACAATTCTTTTAGAATGTTCACTGAAAGTTAAGCTTAACATAGGTATATATATTCCAAAGAGTTTATGATGCGGGCTAGACGCACACTTTGTCTTTTAGTAGGTAAATACGAGTAGGTACCTACTCGTATTTACCTACTAAAAGACAAAGTGTGCGTACATATTGAATTACTGTAATTACTGATAAAACTCCACCTATTTGCATCAAATTGTAAACCGGTAGTTATATTCAAATGACTATTCAAATTACCTTCTGGGTGGAGACAAGCGACTTCTCTCTTGTGAACCTGTGCTGGACCGGCTTGCAACGAGATGCGGCTAAATATTAAATGGGTTTATTAGGATTATAGAAGTAGAGGCACAGCCAGGCTGGAGATTGCATAGGATTTGAGAGCATTCGTAATATGCATTTTAGATTAAAGTAAAATTGGTTTAACTCATGATGTACAAAATCTTGAAAGCGCATAAACATTATGACACTTAACTATTTTATTAATTAACTAATTTATTATTTAACTATTGGCCGAGTCGTGACAAGCATTGATTTCAGATGTGTTAAGTAGGTATATTGCATTCACTGCCCAGCCTCGGCTTGTGCTAGTGCGAGCTTGTGTTATGCGTAGTTAATGACTGATATACTAAGAACATTTAGACCTCTGTGGCGAAGTGGGTGAAGGTCCGCCTGCGACGCAGGAGGTTGCGGGTTCGGTTCCCGCCTCGGGACAAATTTTTGATCGACCTGTAGATATTTGTTCGGGGTGCTTTAGATAATATCTTCAATCTATACATACTAAAAATAGCTATCCATGTAGTGTATTGTATTATGTATTTCAATTATATAGTAGCCATAACACAAGCGCCGCTTAGTTTGGGGCAAGATAATGCTTTGTGAATTGTCCAGTATTATTTATTTATTTATTACATTACATAGATAATATTATGTGTAAAGCATACCAATCTATATTCACCAGAGGTCTTTCGCACGTAGGTGCTTAGGTACATACGTTTTTGGAATCCCAATGTCACTGAATTAATAGTAGAACCGTTCGAAGCTCTTTGAGTATTCACCTAGACACAACTTTTTGTCCTTTAAGGTTGTCGCACACATATCAACAACTTGAAAACGCATACATCAACTTAAATGAAGCCGTTCAATATTCTGTGTACGAAATTTTACAAACATGTGGTTCTAAACATGGAATAATATAATACGATAATCATATTCCGTTAAACGCAAAAACTGCGGTAAACGAGATTTTGTGTGGAGACCGCGGCCCGGCAAACGTGGTGGACGCCCTCCGGCCAGGTGGATGACGACCTGCGAAAGACTGCAGGCAGATGCTGGATGCGGCAAGGTCAAGACAGGGCGCTATGGCACTCATTAGAAAAGGCCTATGTCTAACAGTGGACTAACTAGGCTGATGATGATGATCCCGGAAAAACGAGTATGAAGATGCGGGCAAAACCCTGTAAGTGAATTTGGTGTTTTTTCAGGCCAATGATAGTGGAATTCTTGGGTAGTATATGTGTGCGCTAGCCTTTACCCCTCTCCGCATTCGAATCACAGTACCTACCTAATCCAATCAAAGATTCCGGACCAACTAAAACGGTCAAACTGAAAGTTGCAAATTCGTCAAAGCTTAACTAGATTTCGGCCCAACTTAGTGCATAGTAAACTAAGTTGCGGGGTTGTTTGAACATTGTCCCAGGGAGATTTTGCTGTTTATTGCATTCAACTGGGAAGCTATGTCGTTTCGGAGTCATAAGTTAGCCTCGGAAGTGTGGTACTCAATTCTATTTTCTATTATCTACTTTATTTTTGTTCTTATCTCGGTAAACTTAGCTTGCAAAACCAATAGCCGTTTTAGGGTCCTCGAAAACAAAAAATTACCTACTAATCTGTCAAAGATTAATGTACAAAGGAAGACAGATTAGTACAGTATTGTTTGACCGATTAGTATTGAATTTTATTATATATTTTTTGACCTTCGTTTGACCATAATCTTACCTGATGGAAAGGGAAGATGTGTCTAGGAGACACCTATTCAATCTTTTTTAATTTTTATTTTTATTTTATTTAGCCAGCGAGTTCCATTCCTTAGCGTTTCAATTTTTGTCAGTTACGACGAATTGTAAAGGTTGTCGCAGATCAGAGGCGCACAGTTATGACACAGCACCAAAATGTGCATTCAAATTATGGGATTAAACTCGTAACATTTAGATGCATTTCATATTGGTGGCATCAGATGTTGGACAGCTCGCGGGCCACTCGTTTGAAGCTTCTGGGAAGCCATTTTGCCGCAGTAAAATGTATCTAAAGGTAACGAGTTAAAGCCTTTTGAGTGCACATTTTTGTGCTGCTGGTAGCGGCGTTGGACTAATGTGTGCAGAGCCTTAGTCCGCCGCTCTACATCCTGTAATGCTGGAGGACCACACCCTTTGTCGGTGAACCAGTCCATAGGACTTAGCCGGTTAGCCTAGCTTCGCTAGTTTGCATTTGAATTTGAGTATTCGAGAGACAGACCATTAAAGGTAATTCAATACTTGCCCTCGGGTTAAACTACGTCGATAATCAATCCTAAGCTGGAACTGATCAAATTAATCTCAGGTTCTCTGGCATGAGCCAACTCGATGAAATGCCTAACCACCATCACGGATAAGTTCGGTTTAAAGAAGTTTATTCTCATAAAAACAAAAATGTTCACTTATAATGAGATACAAGTTCTTAAAAATTATGTTTAAACTAATATTAGTACGCTTTAATACCTTATGTATAAGTTAGGCTATAGATGTATTTTTTTAATTTTGTTTTAAACATGCCTATGCTAGCACATTCCTTGAGCTCGTTAGGCAAGCTATTAAATAATTGCACTCCCTCGTATACAATTGTTTTCCTGCCGTAATCAGTACGTGTTTTAGCTAATTCTAGTTTATGTTTGTTTCTAAATGTGTATTGATTATTCTTTTTGCGTAGTTGTAGGTTTGATTTTATTGAGTTAGAATTAATGTTTCTTATCAAGATGCAAGTTGAGTACGTATACATTTGTTTAAGGTTTAATATTTTAGTTTTATTATATATTTCTTTGGTTGGTGTTAGGTATTTATAATGATACAGTGTTTTTATAATTTTGTTTTGTGTCCTTTGGAGAGGATTTAAATTTGTAATAGCGGCCGACCCCCAAATTTCGATAAGATAATTTAAGTGCGATTTAACTAAGGAATTATAAATGATTGAGCGTGCTTTGGTTGGAATACAGTGTGCTATTTGGCGTAATGATATTAATAAAGCCGTTAACTTTGACTTGACGTGATTGATGTGGGATTTCCACGTTAGTTTGTCATCCAACCATAAGCCGAGGTATTTTTCTTTATCACTCCGTTTAATGATATCATTGTCTAAGATAAGAGGGGAAAAATTGGGGATAGCTTTATTTATTGCAGCAAATATCATGTAGGATGTTTTTTTTGTATTGATTGTCAAGAGATTAAATTTTAACCATTCGTTTAGTATGTTAAGGTCCCTCTGAGCGTGAGTCATTATGTTTTCAATCGATTTATCAAAATAAAATAGACAGGTATCGTCGGCATAGAGAGTTAAGTGTCCAGATAGACCTATTTTATTGATATTATTTAAGTAAACTAAAAAAATTAATGGCCCGACAATTGTGCCTTGGGGAATCCCGTAGGTCACATTTTGTGACCTACTTTCGAAGTTATTGATCTTAACAACTTGCCGCCTATTTTCCAGGTATGATTCAAACATTTTGAACGCAATTCCTGTAACTCCTATGTTATTTAATTTCAGTAACAGCTTTTTGTGACAGACTGTGTCAAATGCTTTTTTTAAGTCAATAAATATACCTACTGCAATATTCTTTTGATCTATGTTAGTTTTTATTTTAGTGACTAAGTCTACTGTGGCGGATAAGGTATTTGACTTTGGACGGAAACCATATTGTTCACTGATAAAGAAGTTTTTTTCAACAAGGTAGTCATTTAAGCGATTATAGAGAATGCGTTCAAAGATTTTCGACATTACCGGCAAAACTGAGATTGGCCTATAATTTCCAGGGTCAGTCTTTATCCCTGATTTGTAGATTGGGCTGACCCTGGCAATCTTAAGCGAGTCGGGGAAAGTACCTTCCGTTAGGCATTTGTTTATACAGTTTGCTAAGTGAGGTGCGATTATATTTTTAATGCATTTAACTGCCTTCGTACTTAATCCGTCTAGCCCGGTACTGGTGTTAGAATCGAGTTTATCGATAATTTTTATAATTTCATCCGTGGTACATAATCTGAAATCACTTAGTTCTGAGTCGTGTTGGTAGTTTTCCTCGTACATTAGGATATTACCAGTCTTTTCGTGATATAATTTAGGGATTTTATTAGCCAATTCGCTACCTATTGAGGCAAAATAAGTATTAAATAAGTTACAAACTGAGTTACCCTCCGTAACTGGAATTGAATTCAATATGAGTTTTGGTGGTTCGTTATTATCTTTTATTTTATTTTGTGCTAATTCATTAATGATTTCCCACATTCTTTTAGGATTATCATAACTTTCGTGAAACATTTTAAAATAATATTGTTTTTTCTGTTCTTTTATCATAGACCTGGTCTTTCTTTGCGCATCGTCAAATTGTTTTAATAAAGTTTTATCATTTGTGTTAATTTTAGTTTGATTATAAATATAATTTCGTAAGTTTATTGAATTGGTTATATTTTTATTTATCCAATCACTTTGCGGGCTATTTAAATATTTTGTTTTACTTATTCTACTTTTATTAACGAGGTCTAAAATAAATGTTTCTAAATAATTATAATCATTTTCGCTATTATGGTATTCTGAGTTTATTGTATTTAAAGTCAGGCTTTGATAATCAACTGCTTTATAGTGTACTTTTTTGTTAATTTTTGGACTTAGACTACCTATTTCTAGAAAAATATTCTTGTGGTCAGACAAAGAGGACTCAATGATTGAAATACTAAAAGAGTGATTATTTAAGTTTGTACATACATGATCTAGTAGCGTATTAGTAGTTTTAGTTTGGCGCGTGCTGTACTCTCCGTCTATCTTATTAACAATCTCATAACCAGCTTCTTGCAATTCCTGTAGGTATCGTGTGACGTCAGTCGTTTTGCTCAGTAAATCAACGTTAAAGTCGCCGAGGACAATAGATCTTTTTCGTTGCTCCAATTGCGGTGAATATATGTCTAAAAATCTTCCTAGATTTGATTCTCCTGGCCTGTAAATTGCTCCAATGTTCAAAGAGAGTTTATCTATAGAGATCCATAAGTAGTGATTTCCATTTTCGCATAATTCTTCGGTCACTTCGTGTTTTATACAATTGTGAATAAATATAGACACACCTCCACCTCTGCAATTTTCCCTGTAGTTGTAAACATGCGTGTAGTTAGGTAATTGGTACGATTTGGCATCGCTTTCCGAGGTAAGCCATGTTTCCGTAAATATGATTATATGTGTAGTTTTAGGTATCGATTTTATTATGCATTTTATCTCGTCGAACTTTCCAGTTGTACGGATACTTCTCATATTAGCATAGAAAAATCTTAGGCTTGATGAATGTAGTGGTATATCTTCATATTTTTCTCTTATGTAGTGTTGGTATTTATCAGTGAATTTTTTATTTTGTATCGGTTTGTTTATACGTTTTGATAAGTCGTAAGTTTATAGGTTTTGATAACTTCGTGGCAGAAACTCAAATTCATTTACAAGTTTTTTAAAACAAATCTAA
The DNA here is from genome assembly GCA_963564075.1 of Eupithecia subfuscata. Classification (NCBI taxonomy): domain Eukaryota; kingdom Metazoa; phylum Arthropoda; class Insecta; order Lepidoptera; family Geometridae; genus Eupithecia; species Eupithecia subfuscata. The sequence goes on from OY751114.1 coordinate 14,847,705, forward strand.
AAAAATATATTAAATCTTCAATGTGATTCGCACTAATGTGATCGATCATGGTTTCTGTTTTGTTTGTTTTGTACGCTTATTTATTGTTTTCTGTGTTTGTTTCTTCCACTTTTCTATTTCAATTTATGTGTCATGTCAAAAACTTATTTTAGTTCATCACCTGTGTCATTAACATTAAAGACTTGCAAATGTTTTGTTTTCTTTTTATAAAATGTTTTCTACTAAATACGTAATTTATGTTAGGTGCATACCAACCTTAATTGTAAAGAGTGTGTCCTTAGCCAGTGACGCGCACTACGCTAAGGTGCCACGGAAGACCAGCGATGCAGCAGCTCCCGGAGCTCCTGCAGCACACGCTGAGTGGCAGCCTTTTGGTCTCACCTCGTTTTTTTCTTTTAATTCTTTTTTATCGTTGCATTTTCTTGTGTGTTGTGCACCAATAAAATAATCTTATCGTATCTTAAGTAACACATTATAATAGTTATATAATTTATGGCTATGCAATTATTTTTACTTATAAATTTACTCAATTGCTGACTGTTTTATTACTTGAGCCCGGAATACATTAAATTTTAATCAGCTCTTCGGATAAGGTACGCTAAAGTTTCTGGCCCAAAACCGTGACATTACAAGACATGCCAGGAGCAGCTAGTTCTTTAATAAATCAAGCTAAATAAAACTAGGAACTACGCAGGATGAAACTATTAACGACGGTACACCTGCACATAAAGGTAGTTGACACGACTAAAGCTTGTCGCACACCTGGACAGCACCGCTGCTGCACAACACAAAAATGTGCATCAAAATATGAACCTGTAACAATTTCGATGTGAATTTTATATTGACGGCATCAGATGACAAACAGTTCGCGGATTACTCGTTTGAGCATGTTGGAAGCCATTTTGTCACCGTAAAATGGATGTAATGAAAATATGCCCATATTTTAATGCACGTTTTTGTGCTGTGTAGTGGCGGTGTTGGACTAATGAGCGCAGAACTTTTAGTAACAAAAACATCAATATTATATATAGGGTACCAGACCCTCGTAGTGCACGAGGCGAGGGTGCGTGCTGGAAACTGCATGTCACGACGCCCGCGGCACGACACAGATTTGAAAGTTAAATTGTCTGCGGTTTATTCCAAAATGATAACGAAAATTGTTTGAAAGAAGTACTTTATTTCTTAGAAAACTTATAAACAATGTTTTGGCGTACAATATCACTTACAATAGAATAAAAAAGGATTTATTTGATAAATTCTTACTAGATAAGTATATCATCCCAATGAAAAGATAAGTGGACTAAGGGATTAAAGATAGATGTTTTTTGGTAAACAGAGTTACGGTTTTTAGCTTATTTACCAACTAATTTTAGCAGAAAATGAAAGCCGCTATTCCATTATCCGCTTCTAAAATCAGTAAAATAGTATGAAGGCTCCCAACTTACTAAACCAAGCGAAAATAAACAACTTGAATTTTTAAACACAACACAACAAAATTTGTTATTATTCACTTTGTGGTATGTTACATATCTCCGGTATACTGCACTGACATTTATTCTTGAACTTTTCTTCATTTATTTTTTACCGGTGCAAACAGGCCCAAGCACGATACAACTGAAAAAAAAAACACATTATTTTTAACATTCATCTGAGCTTAATGCCCCACTAGATCTATATCT